>CM074447.1:11892360-12492360 GCA_037101425.1 Elopichthys bambusa | reverse complement strand
TGGTGACAGGTGAGTTCGGTGAAGTAATTGAAGTGCCAAGGGAATGGTGAACAGGTAGTGATGTAATTTTTGAAATGCAGGATGGAATGGCTGGAGCACGATGACAACGAGGAAGGCAGACGACACTCACACACGGACCAGGAGACACAGGAGGATGATCGAAGACATGGGAGTAAGGTAAGTAGTTCAGGGAGTCCTTTCGATAAGCCAGAGGTAGGTACCTTAGACATGAACGAGACCGGACAATGAGGGTGAGTGTGTGAGTGTCTTTTATGGTGCTGGTGATTGTAATACTGATGAGGTGCAGGTGTTAGTGATCAGTATTCTGGTGAAGGAGTGCGCTGTGATTGGATGATGGAACCTGGCGTGTCTGTGACAGTACCCCCCCCTCCATGGCCCGCTTCTGAGGGCCGAGGACCCCGACGTCGTGGTGGTCTTCCTCTTCCACGCGGGGCAGGTCTGTCAGGGTGAGCGGCGTGGAAGGTGTTCAGCAGGTTAGGGTCGAGAATGTAGTTGCGTGGAATCCAAGAGCACTCCTCGGGACCGTAACCCTCCCAGTCCACAAGGTATTCAAGCCGACCACCACGGCGCTGGGAGTCCAGGATCTCTCGCACCTCGTAGGCAGCTCCATCGTCTAGTAGAAGAGGAAGGGGGGGGTTCAGCTGCGGTCACACCAGGCTCTGTGGAAAGGGAAACAGAAGGGTGGTGAGGCTTGAGGAGAGAGACATGGAATGTGGGGTGAATGTGGTACTCAGGAGGTAGTTGAAGTTTATAAGTGACAGGGTTGATCTGCTCCGTGATGGTAAACGGGCCAATGAACCTGGGACTTAGTTTACGATTTGGGAGGCGCAGTCGGATGTCCCTGGTGGAGAGCCAGACCTTCTGTCCAGGTTGGTATGCAGGAGCTTCAGAACGGTGAAGGTCTGCGGTCATCCTGCGCCTCCTGAGGGCACGTTGTAATTGGTGGTGTGCTGAGTCCCAGACCCTCTCGCTCTCTCGGAACCAGTAATCGACCGATGGTACGCTCGATGGTTCCCCAGTCCAGGGGAACAGTGGGGGTTGGTAGCCGAGTACGCATTGGAATGGTGTTAGTCCAGTAGATGGTTGACGAAGGGAGTTTTGTGCGTACTCGGCCCAACCCAGATACTGGCTCCAAGAGTCCTGGTGGCCATGGCAGAAGGTACGGAGGAAGCGGCCTATTTCCTGAATCTTCCGTTCCGTCTGCCCGTTGGATTGAGGATGGTAGCCTGAGGATAGACTGACGGTCACACCTAGGAGGGAAAAGAACGCTTTCCAGACCCTTGAGGTGAATTGGGGACCTCTATCAGAGACAATATCCTCGGGGATGCCGAAATAGCAAAAGACATGATTGGAAAGTAGTTCTGCTGTTTCCATGGCCGTGGGAAGTCATTTTAGGGGAATTAAGCGACAGGATTTGGAGAATCTGTCGACTATTACTAGGATGCAGGTGAGGTTATTGGAGGCTGGGAGGTCTGTAACGAAGTCCACTCCTAGGTGTGACCATGGACGGTTGGAAACGGGCAGAGGAAGGAGCTTGCCGGATGGTAGATGGCGTGGACTCTTTGACATGGCGCATTCCCTGCATCCCTGCACGTACCTTCTGACATCAGCAGCCATATTGGGCCACCAGAAGCAGTCTTTCAACAGCGAGAGGGTTTCATTGACCCCCGGGTGGCCAGTGCCTAGTGATGTGTGGGCTGAGTGAATCAGAGGAGTGCGTCGTGCTCGAGTGATATACTGGTGATCCGGTGGACAACCCGACAGAGTGTTGGTAGAGGCATTGGAGGAGGGCAAGGTGTCAGGTGACCAAGTGATAGGGTTTACAAAGATACTTTCCGGTAAGATGGATACTGGTTCTTCAGTGGTTTCTTCTGGAGTATGGAGTCGAGAGAGAGCGTCAGCTTTGTGGTTTCTTGATCCGGGTCAGTAGGAGATGGTGAAATTAAAACGGGTGAAGAATAAAGCCCAACGGGCTTGTCTGGGGTTGAGTCTTTTGGCAGCTCAGAGATATTCCAGGTTCTTATGATCTGTGAGCACCAGAAATGGATGTCTGGCTGCCTCCAACCAATGTCACCACTCTTCAAGTGCCAGTTTGACAGCTAGGAGTTCCCGGTTGCCGATGTCATAATTTACCTCCGCCGGGTTGAGCTTGCGGGAGAAGAAAGCGCATGGATGGAGGCGGCTAGGGTTCCCCTGCTGCTGAGAGCGGACCGCTCCTACTCCGGTGGTGGAGGCGTCCACCTCCACGATGAAGGGCTTGTTGGAATCAGGATGAACCAGGAGAGGAGCGGTGGTGAAGGCTACCTTGAGGGACTCGAAGGCTTCGGTGGCAGCTGGAGTCCAGGACAGAGACTCGGGCTTACTACGGAGTAGGTTGGTGATTGGACTGGAGATGGAACTGTAGTCTTGGATGAACCGTCTGTAGAAATTTGCGAAGCCGAGGAAACGTTGGAGTTCTTTGATGGATTTGGGTGTGGGCCAGTTTTTGATGGCTTCCACCTTTCCCTCGTCCATCCGGATGCCACTGCGATCGATGATGTAACCCAGAAATTTCACTGATGACTGATGGAAGGAACATTTTTCTGCTTTAAGGAATAGCTGGAACTCCCTTAGACGTTTCAGGACCTCCGCAACGTGATGGCGATGTTCGGCCATGCTCCGGGAGTATTTTAGGATACAGGGCCGCAAACCTCCATCCTTTTTCGCCACAAAGAAGAAGCTGGAAGCAGCAGGGGAAGTCGATGGACGGATGTAGCCCTGAGCCAGAGCCTCCTTGATATACTCCTCCATGGCTTTCTCCTCCGGGATTGACAGGGGATAGATTTTTCCCCTGGGCACTGACTCACCCGGGAGCAGATCGATGGCGCAGTCCCATGGCCGGTGTGCAGCTTGGAAGCTCTTTTAGGGCAGAATACGTCACTGAAGGGGGCGTAACACGGGGGAATGTCTTCAGTGCGTCTCTCGAGGGGACTCTCGATGGAGGTGGTTAGTACTGGAAGATATCCGGAGCGTGGAGAGCAAGGAACAGGTAAGGAGGAAAAACAGTTTTGAAAACACGTGTCACCCCACTTCAGGACTTCGCCGGTTTTCCAAGAAATGGTAGGGTTGTGCTGCACCATCCACGGGCGCCCTAAGATAACGTCAGAGGTGGACCCCTCCAGAACCAGCAACTGGATGTTCTCCATATGCAGGAGTCCAACTTGGAGTTGAATGGGTTCTGATATGCGACTAATGAGACTTCTTCTGACTGGTTTTCCAATTATTGATTACTAGTGGGTTACCATGATCTTCACTTTAGAATTAATTATACATTATGCATTATTCCCATTAATTATGAACCTGTATATAGTAGTTCTCTGGGACGTATGAAAAAAATAGTAGTTACTGATTAGCTAATAGGGAACTACCACCTTCAACTGACCACTATTACTTACCAATTCATTTATTTCTTGTTAGTTAATAGTAGTTACTAGAGTGTTAACAATGCATTACTCATTTGTTCCTGTGTAGTTATTCATTAATGAAGGATCGGTATTCTAAAGTGTTACCATTTTATGTATTTGAAGAGCGGAGAAGAGTCTTTGTCTGATATTTCCCGTCTAGTTGTAGCCAATATGCTATATGCTAATACTACATGCCATGCTATAGCCTACTGTTTTAAATATCCTGCTTCATCTATTCCAGTGACAGACAAAATATGTCACTCGCTGGTCAAAAACCTCACAACTCCATGTGAGCTTGATTTTAATAAAATGTTAATATCATAATGACACATGCATGTGTTTGACGTATATTGTCACGGTTCGCAGGTCTGTGGATTCCTGTTCTGTTGTTTTGTGTGTGTGGCTGTCACGTGTGTTGCTGGGCAACTCACGAGCGCTGATTAGCGATCAGCTGCAGCTGCGGCTCGTCAGCGCTGCTATTTAGGGTCTCTGTGTTTGTTCATTCATTGTCGGATTGTTTTCTGTGGCTCACGCTGTGTTCCTTGCAGTTCTCTGCCCTTTGTCTCCTGGGTTCCAGTTTCTCTTTTCGGAGTAGATGTTTATTCCGTCAGTGTGTTCCTCGTTGGATTGTGTTCGGAGATCTGCCCATTGTAGTCCCTGTTGCTGCCAAGGACCTGCTGCACCACGACTTTCCTGACCATAACTTTGAACATTCTCTTTGAGAGTTTTTCCTTAATAAAGGATTTGTTTCACTTGCAATCGAATCTCGAGTTATCTTTCATGACATAACAATTCGACCAGGATGGATTCAGCAAGTGGTGAGTGGAGAAACGTTATTGCTAATAACAATGTTCGTATGGATCAACAGGATGAACAAATATTGGCTCTGGGTCATGCGGTGCAAGCCTTGGTGCCCATTGTGCCTACCCCGCCGCCTGTTTCCCCTTCCGCGGCGCGATCGGATCATCACGCCGAGCCTAGTCTTCCACCTCCTGCTCAGTATGCTGGTGAGCCCCATTTATGCCGAGCTTTTGTGACTAAGTGCTCGTTGTTTTTCACTCTTCAACCCACGTCTCTTTTCCTACGGAGCAGTCCAGGGTAGCGTTGATGATTACGCTGCTGTCAGGACGCGCTGTGCTCTGGGGAACAGCGGTGTGGGAAAGCCAATCACCATGCTGTGCCTCGTTCCAGTCCTTCACTGAGTCAAGTCAAGTCACCATTATTTATATAGCGCTTTTTACAATGTAGATTGTAGTCAGATACGATCGCAACATTCAAAGTATTTAATTCAGTTTCATCCAGTTGAGGATCGTATTCATCACACCGTTATGGACGGTTGTTGAGGAGATGTGCCACTGGTTGTCATGTTGATGAGGCCTTCATAGTGGATGATCTAGTTGACTCAATCTCTGCTGATAATTCAGGGCTGTGTTGTGGTTGTGTCATGGCGCAGGTCCTCGATCTCACCCGGATCTGGCTGACTACGGTAAACCTCGGGATAAACAGAAAGACTAATATTAGCGTAGATGCCATTCTTCTTCTGATGTAACGAGTACATCTGGTGTTATTGGAAGTGTTCCCTGTTCCGGCTGACCTAATTTATGCAGCCTAATAATCCTTTAACGGATTAGAAAAAATAAATTGATAATGTGTTATGTGTATGCCAGGTTAAAGAGATGTGTTTTTAGTTTAGATTTAAACTGACAGAGTGTGTCTGCTTCCCGAACAATGCTAGGAAGACTGTTCCAGAGTTTAGGTGCCAAATAGGAGAAGGATCTACCACCTGCAGTTGATTTTGATATTCTAGGTATTATTAGCTGGCCTGAATTCTGAGATCGTAATAGACGCGAAGGACTATAATGCATTAAGAGCTCGCTCAGGTACTGGGGAGCTAAACCATTTAGTGCTTTGTAGGTAATTAGCAAGATTTTAAAATCTATACGATGTTTAACAGGAAGCCAATGCAGTGTTGACAGAATCGGGCTAATATGGTCATACTTCCTAGTTCTAGTAAGAACTCTAGCTGCAGCATTTTGTACGAGCTGTAGTTTATTTATCAGGCGAGCAGAACAACCACCTAGTAGAGCGTTACAGTAATCTAGCCTTGAGGTCATGAACGCATGAACTAACTGTTCCGCATTTGTCATCGAGAGCATATGTCGTAATTTAGATATATTTTTAAGATGGAAGAATGCGGTTTTACAGATGCTAGAAACATGGTCTTCAAATGAAAGATTGGTATCAAAGAGCACACCCAGGTTCCTAACTGACGATGAAGACTTAACAGAGCAGCCATCAAGTGTTAGACAGTATTCTAGGTTATTACGTGAGGAAGTTTTTGGTCCAAAAATTAGAATATCTGTTTTTTCTGAATTTAGTAGTAGGAAATTACTGGTCATCCAATTTTTTATATCAGCTATGCATTCCGTTAATTTTGTGAATTGGTAAGTTTCGTCAGGGCGCGAAGAAATATAGAGCTAAGTATCATCAGCGTAACAGTGAAAACTAACGGCATGCTTCCTGATGATATCTCCTAAGGGTAGCATGTACAGAATGAAAAGCAATGGTCCTAGTACCGAGCCTTGCAGTACTCCATATTCAACTTGTGATCGATATGACCTCTCTTCATTTACTTCTACAAACTGATGACGGTCAGATAAGTATGATTTGAACCATGACAATGCAATTCCACTAATGCCAACATAATTTTCGAGTCTATTTAAAAGAATATTGTGATCAATAGTGTCAAATGCAGCACTAAGATCCAGTAACACTAATAGAGAGATACAACCACGATCTGATGATAAGAGCAAATCATTAGTAACTCTAATGAGAGCAGTTTCAGTACTATGGTATGGTCTAAATCCTGACTGGAAATCCTCATAGATACTATTTATTTCTAAAAAGGAACATAGTTGTGATGATACTGCCTTTTCAAGTATTTTTGACAGAAAAGTGAGATTTGAGATTGGCCTGTAATTGACTAATTCTCTAGGATCAAGTTGTGGATTTTTAATAAGAGGTTTAATAATAGCCAACTTAAAAGTTTTTGGTACGTATCCTAGTGATAAAGATGAATTAACGATATTAAGAAGAGGATCTATGACCTCTGGAAGCATCTCTTTCAATAGCTTAGTTGGTATAGGGTCTAACATACATGTTGTCGATTTTGACGATTTAACAAGTTTAGACAATTCTGCCTCTCTTAAAGGAGTAAATGAATTGAATTTTTCCTCAGGGATACTACAATGCACCGTCTGACGCAATACTGTAGTAGACGGTTGCGTGGTTATAATTTTTTTTCTAATATTATCAATCTTGCAAGTAAAGAAGTTCATAAAGTCATCACTGCTGTGCTCTTTGGAAACATCAGAAGTTGAAGCTTTATTTCTTGTTAATTTAGCCACTGTATCAAATAAATACCTAGGGTTTTGTTTATTTTCTTCTAAAAGTTTTGAAAAATAGGCAGATCTAGCAGATTTTAAGGCCTTTCTGTACTCAACCATTCTCTCCCTCCACAAAATGCGAAATACTTCTAGTTTTGTTTTCTTCCAGCTGCGTTCCATTTTTCTGGCTGCTACCTTTAGGGCCTGAGTGTGCTCGTTGTAAGGAATTAAAGAGAGTGTTTGATCGATCAGTTTCGGGACATGAAGCAGCTCAGAAACTGACGGATCTGCAACAGGGTAATCGGTCAGTTACTGACTATTCCATTGATTTCTGCACCCTAGCGGCAGAGACCAAATGGAATGAGGAAGCCCAGTGGGACAACTTCCTGCATGGGTTGGCTGACCGTGTCCAGCGGGAGAACGTTGGGTTGGACTTGCCCACAACTCTGGATGGACTGATTTGAGTTGGCGATTAGAGTGGACAGTCGTCTGCAACGTTGTGATCAACAAAGACGTTCATGTTCTTCCTCAGAGGCGGAGTTCGCCGGTGAGGTCCCATTTCGGTCAGTCCCATTTCAGATCTTGAACCCATGCAGGTGGGCAGAACCCGGCTGACCAGAGAGGAGAGGGATCGTCGACGGACCAACAGATTATGTTTATACTGCGGAGCGAGCGGACATTTTGTTACAAGCTGTCCGGTAAAAGCCAGAGAGCCCGTCAGTAGACTTGAGGTTATTGACGGGTGGTGTATCCTTCGAGAAATCCTCTACAGCTACTCTCCATCCAGTCAGACTACAATGGGCCAAAGCCTTCCATACCTGCCAGGCTTTAGTGGACTCAGGAGCGGAGGGCAGTTTCATTGATGCTTCACTGGCGGTCCAGCTGCTTATTCTGGTGGTCTCGCTACCTCAGCCTCTCTCCGTCCAAGAACTCAGCGTAAGGTCATGCTGTCTGTCACCCAGAGTACCGTGCCCATCAAACTCATCACCTCTTTTAATCAATTCCCCTCTGGCTCCTGTGGTGTTGGGTCATCCCTGGTTGTCACTTCACAATCCCCACAGACTGGCAACGGAACACTGTTTGTGCTTGGAGCAGTTTTTGTCATGCATCTTGTTTGGTGTCTGCTTGTTCTTCCGTGTTGTGTTCTGTTTCGGGAGGAATCCATGGACCTGTCTAACTTGCCCAAGGAGTACCTGAACCTGAAGGAAGTGTTCAGTAAGTCTCGAGCTGCCTCTCTTCCTCCGCATCGTCTCTATGACTGTGCATAGACTTATTGCCAGGTACGTCTCCGCCTAAAGGCAGGTTATACTCGCCTTCCGTTCCGGAAAGAGAGGCCATGGAGAAATATATTTCTGATTCTTTGGCAGCCAAGATCTTCCACCCTTCCTAATCTCCTGCGGGCACAGGGTTCTTCTTCATGGGGAAGAAGGATGGTTCTCTGCGACCTTGCATTGACTATCGGGGGCTGAATAACATCACGGCAAAGAATACATATCCTTTGCCGCTGATGTCTTCAGCTTTCGAGCGGTTGTAGGGAGCTTCCTTTTTTACGAAGTTAGACCTCCGCAACGCTTATCATTTGGTTCGCATCAGGGAGGGGGATGAATGAAAGACCGCTTTTAATACCCCCAGGGGGCACTTTGAATATTTGGTCATGCTTTTCGGGCTGTCCAATGCTCCCGCGGTCTTCCAAGCACTCATCAGTGATGTGCTGAGAGACATGGTTGATCAGTTCATATATGTTTACCTGGATGACATATTGATTTTTTCTCCGTCTCTCCAGGAACATATTTAGCATGTCAGACGAGTGCTTCAGAGGCTGCTAGAGAATGGGTTTTTTGTCAAGGCGGAGAAATGCGTGTTTCATGCACAGTCGATTCTGTTTTTGGGGTTCATTGTGTCGTCCGAGGGAGTGCGCATGAATCCAGACAAGATTCAGACTGTGGTGGATTGGCCAACCCCAGACGCCCGTAAGGCCCTACAGAGGTTTCTGGGCTTTGCCAATTTTTAATGGTGTTTTATTCGCAATTACAGCCAGCTAGCCGCTCCTCTGACTGCCTTGACCTCCACCAGGGTGACGTTCAGGTGGTCTAGTGCAGCTGAAGCTGCATTTTCCAACCTAAAAAGCCACTTTGTTTCGGCTCCGATTCTGGTGACCCCTGATTCCTCACATCAGTTCGTGGTGAAGGTTGATGGTGGGGGCTGGAGCAGTTCTCTCCAAGTGTTCTTCCGCGGACGGTAAGATGCACCCTTGCGCTTATTTTTCCTATCGTTTGTCACCTGCCGAACGCAACTACTATATTGGTAACAGAGAGCTGTTGGCAGTCAAGTTGGCCTTGAAACAGTGGCATCATTGGTTAGAGGGGTCGGGGGTACCTTTTATCGTCTGGACCGATCACAAGAACCTAGAGTACATTAGACCCGCTAAATGTTTGAACTCTAGGCAGGCTCGGTGGGCTCTTTTTTTTGGCCGTTTTGGTTTTTCCATTTTGTACTGCCCAGACTCTAAAAACACCAAGCCCGATGCTTTGTCTCATATTTTTGATCGTTCAGAGCGTCTGTTTTCTCCCAATTCCATTGTACCAGAGAGATCGAGTCGAAGGTCTGTAGTGCCGTACAAGGGGTAACGCCTCTGTCCGGTTGTCCACCAAGCCGTTTATTTGTGCCTGAGAACTTGCGGTCCAACGTTATCCGTTGGGGTCATTGTTCCAGGATCGCTTGTCATCCAGGGGTTAATCGTACCAGTTATTCGGTAAAGCAACAATTCTAATGGCCTTCTATGGCTCGAGACATTCGTGGTTTTGTTTTGGCCTGCTCGATTTGCGCGGTTGGGAAGACTTCCAATCAACCCCCAGCGGGATTCCTGCAGCTGCTGTCAGTCCCTTCGAGACCCTCATCCCATATTGCGCTAGATTTCGTTACTAAAGGGGCAACACGGTGGTTTTAACCGTGGTGGACTGGTTCTCAAAGGCGGCTCATTTTATTCCCCTGCCGAAATTACCTTCTGCCAAGGAGACAGCGGTCGTTACTGTCATTGATCATGTCTTTTAAATTCATGGCCTCCCGAAGGACGTGGTTTCTGACAGGGGACCCCAATTTGTGTCCAAATTTTGGAGGGAGTGTTGTTGATTACTGGGGGCGAATGTCAGTCTTTCCTCTGGTTATCATCCTCAGAGCAATGGTTTAACTTAGAGGGCCAACCAAGATTTGGAACGAGTGTTGCGATGTTTGGTTTCTCAGAATCCTTCCTCCTGGAGCCAACAGCTCTCTTGGGTTGAGTACGCGCATAACTCGTTACCTGTATCATCCACGGGCCTAACCCCGTTTTAAGGTAGTTTAGGATACCAGCCACCTGTTTTTCCGAGTTTGGAATCCGAAGTCGCGGTCCCCTTCACTCACACTTTTGTCCAGTGGTGTTGTCGCACTTGGAGGAAGGCTAGAACGGTGTACAGGAGAATTCATCCGGTATCCAAAATTAAGCCTGTTTTTCTCTCACCCTTTAACCCGCCTGCCCCAATTCAATTGTTTCACTTGCAATCGAATCTTGAGTTATCTTTCGTGACATATATAAAGCCACAATACCAACTTTGGTGTTTTTTTATTTATAAAATATGAGGTTTCCACTAGGGCTGTTCAACGATAACCGTGATTATCGTGTCCAAAATAAGAGTCTGTGTTTACGTAATATATGTGTGTTTGTTCTGTGTATAATTACACACACATACATGTATATATTTAAGAAATATATGCATGTATGTATAAATATACCCCCCATCTATTAATGCATCATGTTTCCTTCTGGAGCATCAGTGAATGTTTGAACCTTTTTTAATAGTTGTGTTTGAGTCCCTCAATTGTCCTCAGTGTGAAAAGACGGATCTCAAAATCATTCAGTCACTGCTGCAAAGGGTTCAAATATGCAAAATATGGTGGAAAACTGAAAAAATCTTCTGAAGAACAGAGCTCAGTTTAACTGTTCAGAACAAACAAGAGACTCATGAAGAACCATCACAAAACAAACAAACAGTCCTAGATCATCCAGGTAACCACACACAGTATTAAGAATCAGTGGTTCACATACTTATGAATGGGGTTATTTTAATAAATTCAGCTATTTTTTTTTTTTTTTTTGTCTTGTGGATTATATGTAAACACCTTTTATGTAAAATATCTTACTCAGGAGAGTACAAAATAAAAAATAACATGCATTTTGTATTATCTCCTTTATTTTGTTAAAATTATTCACATTTTCACAGATTCTGCAAGTGGTTCACATACTTTTTCTTGCAACTGTATATATATATATATATAATTTTTTATATAAATATAAGATATTTTTCTTAAATATATACATGAATGTGTGTTTATCAAAGTTTGAACTAACTGTTATATACTTGCACTAGCATATTGTATATAACAACCTATGGAGGGCAGTAATACACTTAGCAGCATCTACACTGCCGGAATTCTAGAGAAAAAGAAGAGAGCTAGTTCAAGAAGAGAGTCTATGGTTAAAACGTATTTTTTTTTTTTTTTTTAGAAAATTAAAAAACTGTAATTTTGACTTTCAACCGTTTGGGGCCAATTGAAGTCCACTATAAGGAGAATAATCCTGGAATGTTTTCATCAAAAACCTTAATTTCTTTTCAACTGAAGAAAGAAGGACATGGACATCTTGGATGACATGGGGGTGAGTAAATTATCAGGAAATTTTTATTTGAAAGTGAACTAATCCTTTAAATATAGCCTTAATATTAAATCATTAAATTTAACATAGCACAATTCGATTTGCTCTGAAGCAAGTAATTATTATTAAGACCAAAGATTGCCCGTTTTATGTACCCAAAATGAATTATATCTCATATTTAATCACTATAAGACACAGAGGCAAATCTTCGAAGCACTGGCCAAGATGAAGCTGTACACGAGCACTGAATGGCCGCTGATGCTTCAAGCCGAGTGATACAAACGGTGAGGTAGGAGTGCTGTTATAACTGAAATATCGCACAGCTATCAGCCAATCAGATTCGAGAATCAGAAAAAACTGTTGTTTGTGTGTGTGTGTATATATATATATATATATATATATATATATATATATATATATATATATATATATATGAAAACTTAATGTTAATAAATTAATGAATGAAAATAAATAATAATTAAAATATATAAATACAATTAAAAATAGTATTAAATTACAGGGACATTGGCATGTCCTCATGATTTAGGGGGCATGGCCTGAAACCTGAATACACACCACAATACATGGACTGTGGTTTCTCATAATGTAAGTCAGACCAGTAATACTTATATATTATATATCCTTAATCCCTAACATCTGGAAGGGAGATTATTTAAACAAGAATATTGTTCAAGTCCCTAAGTCTGACCCTATAGCCCAAAAATCTTTCTACCCATGTTCATAGTTTGAAGTGTTAGTTAATGACGATAAACTCACTAGACACATCAACATTCTGTTGCCAGGTTAACCTTGTCATTAACATTAAACCTAACTTGAGGTGTAGCAGCCTGCAGTTCAAATGCACATTGTTACTAATCAACATCTTGCAGCATGACAATATTCCTGACATTTGCATGACAGATGGTAGTAATATATTTTCCCGTTAATTAGGCCCTCGTTAGCTAATCGACAATTAAAACACTCTCAGCAACTGACGGCGTCGCTGTCGACATGCTCAAACTGCGCTATCGGTGTACAGATAATTAATGCTATTGTTTCTGTCATGTTTGTAGCAGCGGACAACGGCAGTAATTGGTGATGCGGCCAGGCGTGTGCGTGCACACGAGAAGCAGAACAAGCGCACACGTTGAAAATTCCATCCCGGAATGCTGCATTGGCAAGACGGGCTGAAGCGGTGCCAAAGCCATAATGAGATCTGTCACACCCATACAAATGAACAGGTGACAGAAAGAGACATGAATATGAGATATGGCAGGCGTATAGGGCTCGGAAATCTCTCTCTTTTTTCTCTTTCTCTCTTATGCACACACATTCACACACTACCAATCTGTGAGTGCCCCCTTCGACAGATGTGACCACAGAATGCTGACATATGGCTGGCGCTGTACAGCGGGCATAAACACACATAGGCAGCATATCACAGCTCCATCTCTGTTTATTTGCCATTTGCACTGTAAAACATCATTATCTTAACAAGTAGTTTGTCTGGTTTTCCA
The DNA here is from genome assembly GCA_037101425.1 of Elopichthys bambusa. Taxonomy (NCBI): domain Eukaryota; kingdom Metazoa; phylum Chordata; class Actinopteri; order Cypriniformes; family Xenocyprididae; genus Elopichthys; species Elopichthys bambusa. Next base: position 12,479,306 of record CM074447.1, on the reverse strand, counting down.
GTAAAACATCTAAACACCCTTTAAACAAAACATACTTGAGAAGCAAAACAGTCACATATTTTTTAATTCAGTCTCATATTTCATGTCTTCTTGTTCAATAACAAAAAAAAAAAAAAAAAAAAAAAAAAAAAAAAGGCACACTGCTTTATCTGCTCCCATAAAACTTTAATATTCTGCAACATTTTGTACAAACAAGGTCTTTGCCAGGCAATAAGATCAACAAATATCAAGGGATTTTATAAGGGTATCACATATACACTCACACCTAATAAAAGACATGGACAATCAGCATACTAACCAATTAAAAAATATATTACAGAAAGGGTTTCAGATCAAAATCCAAATTAAGCACTTTAAGAGAAAAGTTACTCAGTGTGTATAAAATGCTTCCCTCTGTAAAGGAGTTTGATGATGCTGCCAGACTTACCACGCCTTCTAGGTATTTTTACCTGTTCAATTCTTGAATAACGAAGTGTAGACAAATTGTGTTTCAATAGATTGAAGGTTTTTCTGGTTATTTACCATATAATACTTCTGTGTTCTGCAATCTGCTTTTTAACCCTAAAACAGGCAACGTGTACCACAAGATACATATGCTTTAGTGTCTTGTTTGGGGCATAAGAAAGATTTTTTCATCAAATCCTTTTATCATTTATCATAGCCTGGTCTGTCTTGAGTATGCTGGTCTCATGATTTGTTTCAAGTTTTCTGTGATCAATTAGTCAGCCTGACCTAAACCCAACATGGGCGCCAAACAGGACATTCCGATTTTGTATATATATATATAGTATAGATAAATTTATCTTAATTTTTTCAGAAAAAAGATGCAAAACAACTGCTAATATTAATTGTGAACATTGGCTTAAGATGTTGAAAAAGAAAATTAAGTTATATGTTGCTCACGCTGTTATTTACTGCATTTTGAAAAGTATGTATCTCCCAGTACACGTTGCTCGTTTTTGGGTATAAAAAAAGGATTATCCACAGTATTGACAATGAATGGTGTTTCAAGATAAAATGGGCTCCCTGTACTGGTCATTGCATTATTGCGAATTCCGGGGTGATGAGTGAGGGGTCGGTTGAGGGCCAGTAGAAATCTCGTTCCAGGACCGGAACCCTTAGGGAAAATCATTATAGGCCCACTATACACAGTCCCCTTTCTCAATCTGTATTTTCAGTTGGAAAAATGTGCACATGTTAATATTCACATGTAAAACTGACATTAATGCTTTTTGTTGACTACATTTTTCCATTTTTAACTAGATATTTTCTTTCACACAGCTCATTTTATGGTAGAACAGGGGTGTCCAACCCTGCTCCTGGAGGGCTACCGTCCTGCAGAGTTGCAAGAAAATAAAAATAAAATAAAAGAATTCTCTGCAAGTAGTTAAAAATGCAAAGATATAGTCAACAAAATGTAATAATATCAGTTTTACATGTGAATATTAACATTTGGACATTTTTTTTTAACTCAAAATACATAGATTGAGAAGGAGGACTGTGTACAGTGGGCCCAGAGGCCTGGAAGGCCTATAAGGGTCTTCCCTAAGGGCCCCGGTCCTACTGACACTCCCATCACCCACAACCGACCCCTCACTCATCACAATAATGCACTGACCAGTACAGGGAGCTCATTTTACCCTGAAATACCATTCACTGTTAATACTGTGGATAATCCTTTTTCTTTTTTTTTATACCCAGAACAGGCAACGTGTACTGAGAGATACAACTCATAAAATCCAAACTACATCAAATATTTCAAAAATTCCTTAGGATATGTTTTACTTAAGTCCAGATGATGTAAAAAGTGACATGAAATGATTTTTTTGCTGATCATTTTCCAGTCGTGCCTGTTTAAGGGTTAAACTTCTTTTTTTTTTTACATCTACAAAGAGTGTCAGGTTTCTGGTGTCACAAATAATTTAGTCAGCCCTTTAATTTGCATCTGCATCTCGATTTTTTTATATTTTATATCGATATTGCGATTTTATTGCCTGAAAGACCTTTAAATGCATACTCTTTAGTGCAAATGTAATTGTAATGTAAATATAACTATTAATATCTTTCAAATTATGTTACATATAAAAGTATATTACTAAAACTATACATTGTGAAATTAAACGTTTCTCATTCTTTGTTTTTTGTTTGTTTTTTAAACTGCCAACTAGCTTAGCATGTAAAAAATTATCGTAATTTCAATGGGAAAAGACTGTAAAAATGCTATTGTAAAAACCTGTTAATTGGTTTATGGTAAGTTCCCTTATACTGCGACAAACTATAATAGAGCTGATATTTAGAATGGATATTTATTGTAATTTTACAGTAAAATACTGTTAAATTACAGTTTTTGGAAGTGAAAAAGAGCAAGTCATCTTATAATTAACAGTGAAAAACTGTAAATCGACATTCCCAGATTTCCCTGTGTGACACTGCACATTTTATGTTTTTTGTTTTGTTTTGTTTTTGTTTTTGTTTTTTTTAAATAATTGTTTCTTCTTTTTTTTCTTTTCTTTCTTAGTTACAGTATGTGCATTAGCAGGGGTGCACATAACTTTTTTGGTCTGGTTTTCAAGGGAGCACTTGGAGATGCTGCTTGGTACTTAAACTTTACGCAGCACTCTTACACTCAACAAGTTGTTGTCATCACTTTCCTCCAGTCTGCTCTCCTCAGTATCTTTTTTGCTCTCGAACAGGGTAGATGATGATAATATTTTGTTTTCATTTTATTAACACTAATGACACAGACAACAGCAGGAATGCTTTAAGACAGAATGCACGGACTTAATATACTGACACACATTCGGTTTTTTTCTAAACCGTTCACTTATGACATAACCAAGAGAATACTTGCGAGACAGGTATTGAGAAAATTTTGTGCATATGTGTCTGTTCAAGTGCAAGTAAATGTGAAAGAGGAATTAATTATGTGTTCGAGCGCTGTCTGAAAGCCTCTCTCTCTCTCAACATGCACGTGCTTCGGGTGTGCGAGGTGCGCAAGTCCCGATTTTTGACTCTTCTTCCGCGTTTAAAATCGTTTGAATGTGTTAATTGGCAAGACAAAACACGCCCAAATGATAAACTTTCACATTATGATGGTTAAACTTAGCAGTTAATCTGCGAATCACATTTATGCGAACTGTGTTGCCTGGTTCGTACGGATCACGGATCATGTGCGATCAGTTGCACCCCTAATAATTAATGAACACACTTATCATCATGATTGTACAGTGGCGCATTGCTGTCACATACATATTATTTTTTCCACTCAATTATGTCATAATTACGAGATGTTATGTCATTAAAACGACATCTTTTCTCGTAATAACGAAATGTTATATCGTTAAAAGGACATATTTTGTACGTGACGTGTACGAAATATACTTTTATCTGGTCTATAATAGGGTTTAGATTTATAGCCTAGATCAGTTTATCAATTCAATATTCAATTCGCATTTATTTGTATATTACCAAAAGATTACGATGTCTAGAAAAACGTGTAGGCTATAGTAAACACTATACTAATAAAGCATGCAAATCAGAAAAACTGGTTTGTGAAGAATTTGACCTTTTAATATCACTTAGTAGGCTACATTAAGCAACGTTAAGCTTTTTCTTTATAACAGTTTTATATGGGAGGAAAACACTAGCCTAATTAAACGAATTGCGTTCATATTCTGGACTTATCTGCTTTGCTCTGCATAATATGGTTTATTAGTATGATGTTTATGGAGTTTGGTCTTTTAATATCCCTGTCTTAGTACATTAAGCCATGTTAAGCGCTTTCTATGAGAGGAAAACGCTTAAAATTAAACGCTCTGCGTTCAAATTCTGGGCTCAAGTGCTTTTCTGTACATATGGTTTATTTGTATGATGTTTACTCAGTTTGGTCTGTTAATATCACTGTCTTAGAAAGGCCTACATTAAGCTACGTTAAGCGTTTTTCACGTTAAGTTTTTTAGAATTTCCCGACTGGGGTTTTTGAGAGAAAACACCCCAGATAAATCGCATTGGTTTATCAGTCGCATTTTATTATTTCATTCAAAAATAATGTAGCTAAAATACCGGTAAAACGAAATATTTACAAACATTAAGCTATAAACATGCATTTTAGGCTATATTTCCACAACAAAACAAGACTGAAAAATATAAGCTATAAAATAAACATAAACATAAATTATAGTGGCATTACAAACAATATTTATTTAAAAGCCTAAACAAATTTATTTAAAGCGAAACTGGCGTTGGGCTCCTCTCTCATTCGGCATGAATCCAATTGTTTCTATTCGCACTTGGAAGCTAAAATATTTATGTTGTTAATGCTTTCATGTCCCAAAACAGCATCCAAACAGCATTCACATGCACAAAAACGTGTTTGGAACAGGGTCGATTACAATATCAGGGGGGCTCAGGCCCCAATGAGGGATTTAAAATATATATAGGCCTATATATTTAATCATTGTTTGTATATTAGGCACGAACAATATAGGTTCTACACTACCTATCAAGTCTCAATGAATACTGAATTAATTTCTAATCATTCTAAATAACTAGCTAATTTTCATGAATTCATTAAGAATATGGACAAACTTCATTTTAGGCTACTATATATATATATATATATATATATATATATATATATATATATATATATATATATATATATATATATTCATAATATGTAATATTTTAAACACTATTATTTTTTTAACTCTGCATTTGTGCAGTAAAATTAACTTGAATGAATATTATAACATTTTTTTTTTTTTAGCAATTTTAAGCTATTGCACTTAAGTATGAGACTACCGCTCTACCGTTTGTGTTGTTATTCCAAAACACGTTTTTGCTCACGTGAAAGATGCTTTTTTACGTCGATACTGGGACACGAGTAAAGTAGGCTACAAAGCATTGTTAACATAATAAATAATAGTTTAGCGTCCGAAAATAGAAATATTTGGATTCGTGCCGAATGAGAAAGGAGCCCAAGTTTCAGTTTCAGCTTCGCTTTAATAAATTTAAATCTCAAAAACTTAAGTCTGACCCGATGCGACATAATCAGGTGCGACTTATTTTCCAGAAAATAAGGAATGATAAAATTGTGCTTAATTATTAGAAACTGCATACTTACAAATGGGGATATACGCCAATAAAACAATAATATTGTGTTCATTACTCTATGGGCACCGCCATTGATGCAGGCATCGAAAGGTATTTTACACTATATTTGCTTTTGCTTTTCGAGCGCGAAAGTGTGACAAAAGGCACTGATTTAGGCTATATAAATTCTCTAGATCAGATAAAGGTATATGTACACTCATATATGTCGTTTTAACGACATAATATCTCTTTATTACCAGAAAATTTTCGTTTTAACGACATAATGTCTCGTTATTACGAGAAAAGATGTCGTTTTAACGACATATCTCGTTATTACGACATAATTGAGTGGAAAAAATAATATGTGGCAGCAATGCGCCACCGTATGATTGATATCTTACCAGAGATGGGGAAAATACTACTCCTGTAAGTAAACGTGTCCCTGTCCCCAAAAATGTTGGTACTCAAAAGCCTTCCCTACATGTTTTCTGGTATGGATCATTTATTTTTATCACACATGCACACCAGTTATGTGCACGCCTGTGCATTAGGGTTTTTAGCCTACATATTATGTTGTTAAATGAATGTTTATTGCATTATTTTAGTGTCATATGTGCTACCATGATGATGTTTTGTATTTGTGTGTATGACACTGTGCATTCTCCTGTGCTCACAACAAAAATCTCTAAGACTGCAAAACTAAAACAAACTGCCAGTCTGATAAGAAAAAACATCTTATGCAATTTAGCTTCTCAAGTACATTACCATTTAAAAGTTTGGGGTCAGTAAGATTATAAGTAATTAAGTAATTGATACTTTTCTTCAGCAAGGACACATTAAAATAATCAAAAGTGATAGTAAAGACATTTAGATTTCTATTTCAAATAAATGCTGTTCTTCTGAACTTTTTTTTATTCATAAAAGAATCACTTATTACGGTTTCCACCTAAATGTTAAGCAGCACAACTGTTTTCATCATTGATAATAATAATTATTATAGTTTCTTGAACAACAAATCAGCATATTAGAATAGTTTCTGAAGGACCATGTGACACTGAAGACTGGAGTAACAATGCTGAAAATTCAGCTTTGCATCACAGGATCACATAAATATGATAATATATTAAAATAAAACGTCATTTTAAATTGTAATAACAGTATTACTGTTTTTACTGTATTGTTGATCACATAAATGCAGCCTTTATGACTTCTTTTACCGACTTTGAACGATAATGTAAACCTTTAACTAGTGTAAATATTTTACCTAGAAAACAAGACAAAAGTACTGATCCACAAAGTAATTTTTGGCAGCAAGTGATCTGATATCTCCTGTATCTCATCCTCCAATTAGTGTCTTGTCGCACAAAGACCCACGTCAAGCAGAACTACTGTTCCCTGTTGTGCTTTTGATTGATAGCTGCTGGCTTATGTTTCCTCTGGAGTCCACATCCATCATGCTGTGAGGTTTTTACTGCAGAGCCGTGAGACTGTCACCCGTCCTGATCTATACATTTACGACTCACGCATGCAGGACGGGCACACGGACCGTCACATGATGTATTAGCTCCGCTGAGTCCAGGGAGGTGACAGAACTCTGGCTGTACAGGACGTACAGGGAATGGGAAGGGGGGCATGGCGTCTGATTGGTCAATGAAGGTGTCAGTCAACTGTCAAAGTTATGTGATCATATTGGGTTAATGGATAAAGCCATCTGTACAGCTGTACCTGTTGTTTGCATGTACGTGCGTGTGTGAGAGAAAGACACGAGATAAAGTGCACAAACCCAATCACAAATGAGATCTCTTTCATATCTCATTTGTTTCTCCTAGACCACAATCAAATTAAGTGCAAAAATAGACTTTTGCTTTGATTGTTCTTCTCTAGATTTTCAGAAGAGATCTCAAGAACATCTCAAACTGTTCACAGAATTGGTAGATCTAAATATGAACTCAAACATTTCTATTCAAAGAGACCTAATAATTATATTTAAATATATTTTTCCCATTTTGAAGTACAAATATCTACAAATTCTTGAAGTACCCCTATTATGCTATTTTAAAGGTTTCTAATTTTATTACGGAGGTCTTCTACAATAGGTTACATGTATCTCCTACAATAAGTTTACAAGGTCAAAAAACACTATGATTTTCTCATAATATACTGTACACTACAGGATCACTTCACAGTGTCTGAAACGCTTTGGTAAAGGAAAGTCTCTCTAAACCCCTCCTTTCTGAGAGCTTACACTCTGCTCTGATTGGTCATATGGACCAGTCTGTTGAGAATGGTCAACAACATGAGTACATTGTAGTGCAACATGAGTACAACATGATATGTCAACAACATGAACCAAACTCTTCTAGTCTCAGCTACAACTACAATTTTTGAGGGTGGGTCAAAGTAGAGGCTGTTCGCAGGCAGCCAATGGCTGGCATTATGCAGATTTGTCAGGTTTGAGCAGGAAGCAAGCCTGAAATTACTGACAACTCAAATCAAGCTGTTCAGAATCGGTTGTTTCTTTTGGGAGTATAAACAATAACTTTTATTTGTCATGCACTTGGTTGTTTAAAACTTTGCAGCCATTTTACATTCACAAACAGCTATATTACACTGTATAAAAGGTATAATCCAAAACATGCATAAAAAGGGCACTTTAATATCTTAATCATTTTGTTTCTCAAATAAATGTATCTTGATTCAAGAATATTTAGATATTTGTCCAGGAAAACAAGACAAAAATAAGAATTTTGTTTTTGCATTTACCGCTACTAATTTTCCTATGGTTAAACATCAACAAAGTTGATATTTCAATGAAACACAACTTTGGTCTCCTGAGTTATTAAAGAGCAACTTCTGAGCATCCAGCGGGCTCACAATAAGACATATTTACAAGAATGTCCTTTTAAGTAATTCCCATTGCACACACATACACAGGGTGGCATTTATGAAGGTAAGTTTGCGGTGAGTAAGTTGTGAGTCAGCCGGCATGTGGGAATGAGGCGTAGTAAATTACGTCTGCAGGCATCAGCAAATACACTCCTGCAGAGATGGAGGGATGCTATGACAGAATGATAGAGCACAGATGAAAAGAGATCAAGTGTGTGTGTGTGTGTATGCGTGAGAGAGTGTATTAGCTGTGCCAAGACAGCATGTTTTCAATTGTTTATGCCATAATTTTTTTCTTAAGTGCGCATGTGGCATGTGAAAAGGTTTCCCACGTTGAGTCTTTTCTCGGTCAGTTCAGTAAGATTGGGCTCAGTTTTTCCCCTGGGAAACAGTGGTTTGCAGTATAGCAGAAATGGTTGAGGTTGAAAAGGTCTTACAAAAACTGTTAAAGTCGGCGTGAAACAGAAATTGCGAGCACCGTTTGTGCTCTATTGTGACGTACATTACCGGTCAAAAGTTTGGAGTAATTAAGATTTGTTATTGTTTTTGAAAGAAGTTGCTTATGCTCACTAAGGCTGCATTTATTTAAACAAAAAAATTAATAAAAATAAAATAAAATAAAAAATAAGAAAGAAAGAAAGAAATACATTTATTCATAAAGGATGAGTATTTAACCTACATCTATCTATATCTATGAGCAATGTGCTAAATCATGCTAGAAACATCCTAAAACATGCTAGTAATGTGCTAAATCATGCTGGAAACATGCTAGCAATGTGTTAAATAATGTTAGAGACTTGCTAACAACATGCTAAATTAAGCTAGCAACATCCTAAAACATGTTAGCACCGTGCTAAATCATGCTAGAAATATGCTAGCAATGTATTAAATCTGGTTAGAAAACATGTTAGCAATGTGTTAAATCATGCTAGAAATATGTTAACAATGAGCTAAATTATGCAACATGCTAACACATTGACAATGTGCTAAATCATAGTAGAAACATGCTATAGCAACATGTTAAAGCATCCTGGCAATAGTTGCATCCCAAATGACGCACTATACACTATGCACTTATACACTATGTACTTATGCTCTATGTACTCCATGTAGTGCGTGAATTGTATAAGGTTATTTTGTCATTTAACATCGGAGTCTGATACCCCCTCCCCCTCTGCTACATAATTAAAGCTGGAACAGTTGAGTGCATGAAGTGTCCAACATTCCACACTTCGTTTTTCTGTTAATTTAGTGCATCATCCGGGTATTTAAAGTGTACTATTTCTTTTTGGAATTTTCAGTGTGAACACACTACTTGCACTATTTATACTTAAAAACGTCATAGAATAGTGCATAAGTATGTGAATTGGGACTCACCTAGTGTGTTAAATAATGCTAGAAACATGCTAACACTGTACTAAATCATGTTAGCAATGTGTTAAATCAGGGGTTCCCAAACACATTCCTGTAGCCTCCCCAACACTGCATGTTTTCCATGTCTCCTTAATCAAACACACCTGATTCAGATCATCAGCTCATTAGTCGAGACTTCCAATACCTGAAATGGGTGTGTCATGCTAAATCATGCTAGAAACACCCTAACAATGTGCTAAATCATGCAAGCACCATATTAAACAATGCTATCAATATGCTAAAACATGCTAGCAATGTATTAAATCATGTTAGAAAAATGCAAGTAACGTTAAATTGTGTTAATAATGTGTTAAACCATGTTAAAATATCCTAGCAATGTGCTAATCATGCTAGAAATATGCTAACAACATGCTTAAACATGTTAGCAATGTGCTAAATCATGTTAGGAACATGTTAAATCATGCTTTAATGATTGTTAAATCTCCATGTTTGTTCCAAGTTGCTCAGATGATTCTTTGTCGTTGTGCAACTCCAAGTTGCTCAGATGACTCTGTCGTCATGAAGGTTGTACGTGGATATCTGAGGTGATGCTTTACACCAGGTGCTGCTTATGAGATGTCATGGCATATACACATACCTGCAACACAAGAAAACAAAGAAACAGCAGACCAACAGTATTCATGCATAGACTTTAGTACGTTAGACCTCTGATGATCGTATAGTTTTTATGTCTAACTCTTATCACAATAAACTTCTAGTGATCGTATAGTGGTTTTGTTCTTCTTTTTCTTAACCTAGTCTTAATCAATTTGACACCTATAGACCAGTAAGGTGGGGATAAACTACTGAGAGGGGGAAACCTATGAGGAAGTCTTCACCACAGGGTTGGCCCCCGAGGCCTGTTGTACTTCGGTTCTTCCCTGGGCTCCTCACTGGTCTGTGTGTCCTATTCTCTCCCTGTAGTTAATTTGCAAACTTTACTGTGCTACAACTCCATCTTCCACTGAAACATCAGTCACCATCTTCCACTGAAACATCAGTCATAGCAGACATCATAACCCATAAAGGATGGATAAGTGAATGGAGTGTGCTGTAGCATAACATTTAAGGCTGTGAGTGTACCTAACCAGTGTCCCCCAAATGGTGGAAGTGACAGTCAACTTTCTTTTGTTCAGAATGAGTCTTTTAGCTTTCTTGTATATTAGTGGGGAAATTAAGCACTCACAGCCCAAATGGTTAGCATGTCAGCAAGCTGTTGCTCCAAGAGTATGGAGTATAGGGGAGGGGCAGTTCAGTGTAGCAAGTAGACTGAGTAGGAGCTGAGTAAAGCTGTTAATTTCTCTTAATGTCTTTTTGTTTTTTCCTACACTCTTTCATCCAGTGTGCAGGTTTACCACAGTAATGACAACTGCCCTCTCTCTTAGGACATTTGCATTTCTTTCAATTCTCTGTGTTCACCTTAAAAGGATGCTGTTGCAATCTTTACTCTTGCCTTGACATCAGAGTCTCTTTCCCAAGTAGCTAACTTATCCAAGTTGTTTTGCAGGATTTCATTGGACCATGTGAGGTCTAAGAAAGGCAATGCATTTCTGTATTCTGATAAAAGCCCATCAAACCACATGCGGACCAGTGGTCTATTATCCTCTAGCACCTTCTCTGGAGTGTTAGCTATTCCACTGTATGCTGCAGCTGACTGACAAAATCTTTCAGTGTACTCACTTACAGTTTCATCCTTCTTCTGTACACAACTAATGACCTTTAGTGTTTAGTAGTCTACCTTTGGTCCAACAAGGTTCTGTAACACTCTCAGAACTCCTCTCAATTTGCCTTTGCTGGAATGCCGAAACTCAGAATTATTTACAGCACTTTCAAAACCATTGAATTCTGACTATGTCAAGATTTGTGACATTAGCTGGGTGACTTTTTTTCTGGACAATTCTCTCCTAAACTCAGAAAAAATTCTATGCATTGATGGCAAACTCTTAGCAAGTCTTTCTATGGCTTCAGGACCTAGAGTTGTACTGACTGCTTGGAACTGCACTATGGCAGTTGCAGATGGAACAACGTCAACCCCTTTTACCCTACTCTGAGCCCTTTGTCTTGCTCCACACACTTCAAATGCATTTACATATTTATCCATCAATCCAGTATTGATATTGTCCTCTATTCTACATAAAGACTGTAAGTCAGGATAGCTTTCATCTGACTGTTGGTCTTCTGAGTCACTTTTGGTTGATGCTTTGTTACGGCCCAACTTCTGAGAGAGATGAGACACTTGAGTGTGCAACTGTTGGTTCTGTTCTTCCAACTTAGCAATACATTGGATTAGAGGTCTGCATTCCCGTGATCATGTGATGTTATGTCAGGATGTAGGATCAGCAGATCTTAAACAGATTCTTAAATTTGTAATCCCACAATAACAACAATATATACTGCTATAACATGCTATTATATATATATAAATATATATATATATATACACATACATACAGGGCTTGACATTAACACCCGCCAACCCGCCAAATGCGGGTAGATTTCAGCTGTGGGTAAAACAGCCACTCCCACTAGCCACTTTGGCGGGTTGAATATAATTTCAGCCTACAGCCAAATGAAAGGTAGCCAAGCTCGTCGTATCATAAAATTACAATTCAGTCACAATTCTTTATCGATTAACTTGCTGTTAGGCGGAATCGCGCTGAATGACACACAACAGAAGCGCTCTCTCTCGCGCGCGATCAGTTCTCCTTGCGCCTGAATAGTCAAATACACGCACACAGAGATGTCAAAATGCCTATCGTGTGGAGTAGGCTATCGTGTGAATACAGCCGGGGTTAAGGCTTAAGTGGACGTAAACAGGTGGGTAAAAACTAAATATGTGTCAGTATATTACGGCCATGCATTCAGCAACCCAATTAAGTACCTGTCTGTCATTAATGTTAATCAAAAAACAAAAGATGTTAAATAAATGTATACATATTAAATAAACCCACTGTTTTTTAAATTTACTATTTGTAATTTGCTTCTTTGTTCTTTTTATATAGCCTAACAAAAATAACATACAATTTCTCATATTATGCTTATATTGCCAACATGTACATACCAGCTGATATACAATGTAGTCTTGATTTGCAAAATTGACTGGCAAAATTGTGGCTAGTAAAAATGCCGGAAAACCACTAGCCACAGTGGCTGGTGAGCAAAAAAGTTAATGTCAAGCCCTGTATATATATATATATATATATATATATATATATATATATCGTGAAATAAAAATATCAGTCATATTGCCCACCCCTTGCTCACCCGTCCCGTATTCCACCATGAGAAATCCGGTTACCCTGGAATGAGGTGAGAAAACCTGAGAAGACTGTGAAAGAGGAGGCAGACGGAGTGAGGCAAGCATGGGACACCCTCTTAAAACAGAGAAACCAGGAAGACAAGAGCAAACTAGGGAGAAATTGGGTGAAAGATTAGAGGAGAGGAGCATGAAATGAAAGTACTGAGTGGGGAAGATAGGAGTGGATAATCGAAGAAAGTAATAAAGTGGAAAAAAATAGAGGGAGGGGAGAGAGGAGAGAATTAGAGAAAGGAGGGAGGTGGAGAGGACGAATACAAATTGAAAGGGAAAAGAAGGTGGAAACGGAGGCGGGCCAAAATCACAGACACACACAGAGAGAAAATTAGCAGGAAGATCTTACGAAAACATGTCCAGATTAAAGAACAACAACAACAACAACAAAAACTGAAAATATATCTTGCATAATGCAGACCTGTAAACCTTGGATTTTTTTTTTTTTTTTTTTTGAGTAGGCTACCAGTGTGACGGGACGGGGCGCAGGGTTTGAGGGGAGGTCATATATATTTTAAAAATTTTGAAAATGCAAGGAGTTAGAAGTACCGTGACTACTGTACTGTCCTCGCTTAAGAAATCAGTCAGACGGCGGGAGCGGAAAGGAGATCGAGCAGGCAGGATTTTGTGTTGCTGTCGATCTGCAGTCTCTTTTTAATGATAGGCCTTACGCATTTGTCAATCATCCCCGCTTGCTTTTTGGGGAATGAACCCAGCGCTATGATTGGTCGAACTCTTCTTCTTTTGCTGTCGCTTGATTTAAGAACTGTGCCTGCAAAGTGGAGTCACCAGGTTTTTGCATACATGCGTACATGTTGGCAGGTCTGCATAATGGAAATGGAGCTTATTTTAAGTACCATTAATATTTTTGTATTTTGACATTTGATGACAATTAGGCATTTTCCGACTAAAAACAAAGCTTTAGGGAGCCGTCCCTCATTTCTAAGCCAATCTGAATAAAGCTCTCTGGCTTTTAATTGTTGCACAATTTGAGGGAAAAAAACAAATTACAATTTTTCAGACAAACATTGTGATTAAAAAAGCTTTGCTGTGCTTTTTTTTGGGCTGCATGTTTTGGGCCAAATATTTATATATCAATATGACTAAAAATATATATCAATATGACTAAAAATAATAATCAACGTAATAATAAACAAAAAAAATTAATCAAATAAGAAATATTACTACTTTAATATTCACTGAAAAGCAAGTATTTTGGAAAAAAAAAAAAATAATAATTATTATTATTATTAAATAGAAATAAAAACAAAATAGGAAATATTACTATTGTAATATTTCACCATAATATAAAAGTCAAGTATTTAAGAAAAATATAATACAAATAATAATAATAATAAATATAACAAAATAAGAAATATTACTATTGTAATATTTCACTATAAAATAAAGCCAAAAGTATAATTCACTTTTTACGTGTACGTGAGGGTCAGCTTACAGTGTGCGTGACGCGAATTTCGTCATCAGAAGAGTATCTGCATACTGTACAAGCACTGCCAGATTTTTGTAAACTGCACGTACTTGTATGCGTAGGTCGCACATGCGCATAAAATTTTAGTCAAAAGGTAGTCAAAGAAAAACTGCATAAACAGAACAGACCGCAAACGTATGCAAGCTACTGCGAACAATGGAGGCCTACATAGATGAGAGATTGTGCCAAGAGGTTAGAAAGTACCCTCATTTGTACAACACTAGCATGAAAGAATACAAAGATGTTTATAGGGGTTGTAACTTGTGGCGAGAGATTGCTCAAAACTGTGATTGCGTCGAACGCCTCTGTATGCGTACGAGTCAAATGAAGTATACTTTCCAAGGCTGTGTGTTCGACTGTGCACTGTCACAGTCACCATCTCTCTCACCTTCCCTGAACTCCATTTACCGTCATCCCTCTTTCTGCTTACTTGCTCACGCTCAGCGCACCTGATCATCATCACCTCAGCATCATCACACACAGCATTTAAGCACACACTTCACTCTGGCACTTTGTCTGGTCTCTTTTGAAGAAGGACTCACTTACCTGTCAGCACTTACCTATGTACAGCGTTTGCTACTGTCTCCAGCGTCTCCCTGATCGTCTGTGTCTCCAGCATCTTTATTCCCCGGTCTCCTTCCATGCTCCACCATCTTCACCGAAGTGTGTGCCCGGCTGCTCACGTTCACGATCTCCTCCAACCACCTGCAAAACAAAGAACTGTCAGTATTATCATTTATTATTGCATTCCTGCTTTGACTACCATACTCACCTGCTTTATACTCACTCAGAACTGCTTTACCTGCCACGTTCAATAAAACTTCCTACTAATTTCTACGTCGTTGTAAGTCTGTGTTCTGTAACGTGCACGTACACATAAAAAAAAAAAAAAACTAAGTATACCCAGGGCTTAAAAAATTAAGTATTTAGGGAAAATAATAATAATTATAATTTGCAGTACAACTGTAAAATTACTATTAAATTTTTTTTAAGGCTGTTTTAATTCCTTCATTTTCAAGCGTTAAACCATCAAGCTTTTAATAAACCTATTCTTTTGTTAACAACCACAGGTTAACAGTATAAGGTTTTATTTTGATTAATCATGCAGCCCTAGTTTCTTTGGCCCTATATTGTCAATTAGTTGGGTGGAGTTTTGGAGGCTGTGTGGTTGCAATTCAGTGGCAAAGTCTAGCAGAAGTTAGCAAAATGATTTTAATCATATAAAATATGACTTAGACTTGTTCTTAAACAGGTTTTATGATATTCTCTTAGATATTGCTGATAGAATAAAGGATAGCTGAGCAGAAAAGGAGAAATGTAGTGGTGAATGTATGAAGAACCAAGAGAGAGAGAGAGAAAGTGAAAAAAAGAGAGTAAAAGATGAAGTGATGAGCCAAAGGAGAGAAATGAAAGATGGAGGGTGAATAATGAAGGCCAGAGGACCAGGACAGGATGATGAGCAAGAGAACCAGACATGAATGAAGGATGAGCGAGAGCGGAAAGGAAGGATATAGGTGAAGGAAATAAGGAGAATGTTGCCGAACTGAACAAGGCTGCAAATTAGGAATGAGGGGAACGCGAGGGGGAGAGAGACGGAGACGGAGAGAGAGGAGAAGAAAGCCCTCAGCGATGAGACCATTACATTGGGGATAATGAAGAGGTTCCACTCTGTCACACTGAGCATTAGGCCTCTGTCAAACTGACCCCAAAGTGTCAACAAGTTAATAGCCTGAATATCAGCTGTATTATGACATGCCACCGTACATAGACGCTGACACACTCATCATTTACACACACCGACAACCACATGCAAGACTCATTCAAACACATGTACACAAACAAACACTGGCACAGTGAAAAGCAAACAAAAATTAAGGAAGAAAGACAAGTGAACACCTCACTGTGAAAGAGATGAAGAATATTAGCTTCTGATGCTCTGAAGGCGTACATTATTTAAGAGGTGTTGTAGCTCTTTTGCACATTGTTAGGGTATTGGCTTTGCGATCCGCAGAAAACGCCAGAGCTTTGTTGAATAAATAAAAGCCAAATCTACTGGGGAATATGAACTACAGAAAGGCACACAGCATTGATTGAACATTATTTATTTTTTTTAGGCTGGAACAAATAAAGCTTTAAAAGAAAATGTCCTCTGAAAAGACTCTCACTCTCGTTAGTCGTTACCTTGTTTCACTCTCTATCTCTGTGCCTTTTATTTACTGTACAGAGTTCATACTGCTGACTGGCTCTGAGTTCAGAGTAAACAGTAGTATTAGTCTCAGAGTTTTAGTGTACAGTAGAAGTCCAAAGTTAAAAGGCAGAATAACAGACAGCTCTAATGTGAAACGTGAAAATGAAAATCCGGTCATTAATTACTCACTCTAATGTTGTTCCAAACTCGTAAGACTTTTGTTCATCTTCATAACACAAATGAAGATATTTTTTAATAAAATCAGGGGTGCATTTCCCGTACAATGACGTAACTCGCTGCTTCACTACCATAGTATGATGCATAGTTGAACAAGTCAACTAGCTAGTCACGACTGTTTCCCGAAACCATAGCTGTGTCTCATTTAATTTAATTTTGAAGGCTGCATCCTCCAGAGGATGTAACCTGTGAAGGATGCGGTATACGGAGTGTCCTTAACCAGAATTAAATGAGACGTCCTTCGTAGGACACACAGGCAGGAAAGGAAACAGGAAGAATCACGTTGCTATGCTAACGCATTCATGGCAGTGTCAATGCGCTCTCAGCAAATGAATGAAAATTATTTATAGATTTGTAGAGTAATTGGAAAAGAAAATGTATTTACTTGTTTTATTTTGGTTAACACTTGAGGAGCTGGCGTATGTACAGATATCTGTTACAGAGAAAGGAGGAGAATATTAAGAAGAACAAAGTTTAAAACAAAAACAAGCTTGAAACTACTTACATTTAAACATGCTTGTACTGTACATGTACATCTGCCGACGCCGCCATTTTTTTATTTTTTCAAATAAATGACGGATGTTAACAGCGACGCAAAGAATTGTGGGCTATCTGCAGCAGCGAAGCATACACCTCATGCATCCTCCGAATTCTTCTGAAAGAAGGGCGCATTCGAAGGTCGCATGCGGAGTATCCTACTTACTTTTCTGAAATGATACAGCCTCAATGACGTATGCAACCTTCGAATGAGACCTCTGGAGGACGCAGCCTTCGAAATGAGACACAGCTCATAAACGGTGAATGATGTCACGCAGGTGGTGGAGTAATAACTTCTTTAAATGAATCCGTTTGAGATCTAATTAATGATAGATTTTTTTGCTATAAATTACAGACATGGCATCTGAGGACTAATTCTCATTTTTCTCATTTTGCTTTATTTCCAGATTCAATCATAGGCTTGTTCTTACCTACCAGAGCACGTACACGCATGCGCACTCTTCAAAAACAGTGCTTCAAATCTCTTGACAAACTAAAATGTAAATGACATTTGTGTATTCTAAATAAAATATATACATTGTACTTAATGTCAGCTTGCTTGTTTTGCTCAAGATAATTTATTAAGTACACATGTCATAAAAACAAGAAACTATGCTTCTAATCACAGCTTTGCGATGTAGATTGCGAATGTTTGTTTGAACTATGGTTTCAGGAAACACCAAATCGTTGAACTGTTAGTAACGCCGGAACTTGCGCTGTTAGTTGGCTAACGATGCTTTTGGGAAATGCACCCCTGAGTAATTTTTTACCACTTTGACACTTCAGAAAGTTCATAAAGAGATCGTAAAACTAATCCATATGAATTGAATGGTTTAGTCCAAATTTTCTGAAGACACATGATCACTTTATATGATACAGATTTATAAAGATTTAATTTAGGCTTATATTCACATTCAAAATATTCATCAACTCAAACATCAGTTGTGGTAAACTGAAGCTCAAGCATGTTTGCTTGACGTGCGAGAACCAATGAGGTTTATTCTCCTGTGTTATGCAGCACGTCTGAGCTTCTGCAAGAGGTTTGTTCTTGCGAGGTTCGGTTGAGCTTCTGTATATGTTCGCTGATCAATGTTTATATGTGAATAAAAACCTAAATTTAATTTGTTTATCATATAAAGCGACCATGTCTCTTCAGAAAACTGCTCAATTCATATGGATTAGTTTTAGTGTTTAAGCATCGATTAGTTTAGTTTAAGTGTCAAAGTGGTAGTTGCATAGACTGTCAATGGAGAGTAGAGAACTGGGTCAGATTTTATTTAAAATATCTTCATTTGTGTTCCAAAGATGAATGAAAGTCTTTCGGGTTTGGAATGACACAAGGGTGAGTAAATGATGATGAGTACATTTTCATTTCTGGGTGAACTATCCCTTTGATGCACCTTATGGACTCTTTTCACTAACTGTGATGAAACGTTTCCACAGTTATCAACATCAAAAATCTAGTAAAGTTTTTAATATTTTCATTTTTAAAAAATTAATTGACATATGTAATGCTATACTTTGGGTTATATTACCTTGGCAGTAAATGACAAAAAAAAATAAAATAATGATTTAAAAATGATTTAACGCTGTGAAGGTGTTTCTAATACAACAGCTGAGGGAGGGACGGAAAATTTGACATCTTTCTCTCTTCTGACTGCTGTAATCAATCTATATTCTTTTTCTCTTTTGGAAAGTCGTGGAATTATGGATTTTTTTCTTTTTCTTTTAGAGCAAATGCAAATACAAAAATTATATTTACTGTAGTCTCTTATTCACAGCTATAGAGGTTTATCTAACTACGATGACTTCCGCTTCTGAGAACCCCGGAAATATGAAAAGGGCCCATTCCAGTCAAGCCAACTTCAAACTTCAAAGTCTATAGCTTTGTCAGCTCCCTAAATAGACAACAACATTTTAATGTAACCAATGCAAAGACTGTAACAAAGGCAAAATCACATGCATCTTTCACAGATACATCCCAGAATTCAATGCAATGAGCTCAGTAAATCAATTTTAAAAAAATCATCCAAGGGAGAAATGTGTATTTATCTATTTATTTATTTATCCATCCATCCATCCATCTATCCATCCATTTTTGCATTTTTCAATACATTCATTTTTTTATTTATGCAGTTATTTATTCATTCATTCATGTATTCATTTTTATTTATTTGTGAATCCACTTATTTATTTATTTATCAATTCATTAATTATTATATAATTTATCAATTTTTTGCATTATCCCGAGAAACTTTGAGTTCCCTAGCAAAACTTTTGGTTCCCCCAAGAAACTTTACATTCATTGTATTTTATTTATTTATTTATTTTTTTACCATGTCTGGAATCTATTTTTTGATAATATTGGTGTTTAAGTAATATTTTGAGGTATGATTTATCATAATGCTCTTGTTTATATATTATTTTTTATGACTAGTTTTTATAATCTCTTATTCTTTTCTATTGTTGTAAATGCTGGGTGTTGTTCATTTGGTTTCATTTGTTGTAAATAGTTAAAATGTTAACAAAAAAGATTAAATGAATGACAGTTTAATAAAATATGCCTAAATCAAATTTATATAAATCACTTTATATAAACATTGTACTTTGTAATATACTTTTCATTCAATGTCTGAAAGTAATAATATTGTTCAATTAAAAAAATTAAAGTATTTTACTTAATATTTGTGTGTGCTATTTGTTTTAGATAGTTAGCTTAGCAACATGCTAACACCAAACTGGAATCAATTGTGAGTTAAATCTGCTGTGTTGGAAAGTTTTTTTTAGGGCCTATGGAGTTTCACACAACAAAATCAAGTCACTTCAGTTAGGAAGCTGTCTATGGAGGCAGCAAACCAGGTTTGGGAAAGAGTTTATGAGTTCAGCGAACTCCCAGCACTGTCATAAAATTTCTCTTAAAACACTCCTGATTTGTACCAAGGGGCCATAAGCATACTGCATGTCCAGTCTCCTGCCTAATATTTCTCTAGGCTTATGTTTCGGCTCGGCCGTCTTGAGTTGCCCTTTGCATTTAATGTGCTGCATTGTTTTTCAGTTACTGGTCATTAAAAATTTAGAAACGACATATCAAAACTCTTAATCGAATCTAAAACCCCTCCCTCAGCAGCAACGGGCTCCTATCTGGACCAATTAGAGGCAGGCGAGGCTGACAGTAATGGGTGCTATCTGCAGGTCCCTCGGGGGCGGATGGAGGGAGATAGATAGCAGGAGGGCAGGTACCGTGTACAGTACCCCCGCAGCAGTACCTCCCCCCTTCCACCCAATCCCAAGAGAGCTAATGCTCCCTAATGCACAAGACGGACGGAGATAATACCTCCCGATTACAAACGCATCCCTCTCTAATCCAATCAACTGTCAGCGCACACACAAACACACACATACACTTGTCCCTCTCTGCTGTCCCTTATATCTGACTCAGAATAGAGAAGGACTGAGCAAGAGAGACATGGAGAGTGGCAGAAAAAGGAACAGCAGGGAAAAGAGAGGCATAGCGACAGGAATGAGTAAAAACCATTGACACCTGGGATAAATAGTAGCATTCCAAATGCATTTGAAAGTGGATGGCTTTTGTCATTATGACATTGTTTTGAACGTTATGATGTCATTAAAGAATTATGAGGGAAAACAACTGCAGTGGTTTAACAATGGCTCAGTCAGGACAACAGTTTCCGGTCTTATTTCAGAACAAAACCCCATTCATTTCTGTCCGTTTCCATCCCCGCCACTTAGCCACAAAAACCCCTGCACTCTCGCTCCCTACCATGATCCAATCAGCAAAGAGATCAATGTGGCAGAGGGCACAGAGGTCAAAGGTAATGCCACACACTCCGTGGCATTCTGAGGTCAGACCTCAATGCCTCGTTTTATGCAGTGGGCAGGCCCACATTGAATCTGTATACCCAGAGAACTCGCCACTGATGGAATTGGAACGCTGACTATTCCCAGAGTTCCCCTTGAGGGTTTGTTTATTAAATATTTGGGATAATTTGATAATGCTTTCAGTTGCCAATAAGAATGTAGACTCTCTGCTCAGTTTAAAGAGATTCACTGGAAATCTTCACTTCCACTGTAGCTCTCAAATGAATGCGTATATTTAAATTTGGTACATCATGATGAGTTACATGAACAATGGAAAAACTAATGATGTTTGGCATCATTGATACGTCAAATGCACTATATTTGAATATACACTACCCTTCAAAAGTTTGGGGTCTGTAAGGTTTTCTTTTTTTATTAATGAAATTAATGCTTTTATTTAGCAAGCATGCACTAATCTGATCAAAAGCGACAGTCAAGATATTTATAATAGAAAATATTTTTATTTCAAATAAACACTGTTCTTTTGAATTTTCTATTAATCAAAGAATCCTGAAAAAAAAAAAGTTTTATCAGTTTCCATGAGTATATTAAGTAGCACAGCTGTTTTCAGCATTGAAATATTCAGCACAAATATTTCTTGAGCATCAAATCAGCATATTAGAATGATTTCTGAAGGATCATTTGACTGAAGACTGGAGTAATAATGTTGAAAATTCAACTTTGCATCACAGGAAAAAATTACATTTAATACATATTAAAACAGAAGTTATATTAAATTGTAATAATATTTCACAATATTACTATTTACTGTATTTTTGATCTGAACTTTTTAATGGTAGTGTACACAATGATCTTTGAAAGCTGTGACAGAGGAATAACTTAATGAATAACCCTTTTGCCCTGATTTACTTTCATTGTGTAAAAAAAAGAGCAGCGTGAACATTCTGCTAATCATTTCTTTTTCTGCTAATTAAATTTTTTTTAAATCCACAGATTCCGCCTGGGCCTGCCCATAGGTAAAACTCTCAAATAAAAACCACAAAAACCCATGGTTTTTTGTTCTTGTTGTGATGTGTTTCTTTTTCTTGAGCACTTTGCCTATCCACATAACCCTATATTTATGTTGGGGAATTTTTCAAATAATACAGTGCTCCTGCAGAGCAGTGCAATGTGGGTATTTTCAGGAAACACTCGGCTGTAGAAAAGAATTCGATCTGGCTCAGCTTAAAAAAAAAACAGCTTTCAATTATGACATTCACAAGATTGCACACCTGTCCTTGGAAAGAGCTGATGGAATGTCTCTCTAGCTCTTTCTGTTTTCCCCCTCACCATCTTTCTACCTTTGGTCTCTTTCACAAAAAGGTGATGGGCTGCCCAGTGACATCTCTCCTTTTTTCTAGTTCTAGTCTCTCTCTCTCTGGTGTGATAGAGTGTGGAAGAGTAGTATGATTTATCACCAGCTGAAGGCTGAGGATGGCGTCACTCTAAGAAGTGTGTGTATGTGTGTGTCACTCTGCCAGGTCCATCTGTACAGTAAGTTAATACGGACAGTTTCTGCGTGTGTTTGTGCGAGCGCACGTGTGTAAAACCAGGCGCACAAAACAGCTTATCATCTGAGAACAATTCTCAGATGGCGCAGTCCCTGCTGACTGAGGTTAAATCCATTTTACACCCCACACACATGTGCTAACATTAGTCAGACTCACACATACTGCTAGTGCTCCCATGTTCCATATATCAGAATTTTACACACACTAGAACAAGCCAACACATCCAAACCCACACAACTCCCCCTTCTTTTTTGTTCACGCACACACACACATCGAAGGGCTGCGTTGGTGATTTGTAGCTGTTATGAGCACGTGTGGGCCCATTGCCTCAGCGAGGTGTCACGCTGTGGTGTCACACCGCACTGATAATGGCGAGGTCAAAGGTCGAGTGTGAGCAAGAGGGTGTTGGGGGGGAGGGGCACTCAGGCACTTTGGCAAATTGGCTAATGTCCCGAGGGAGAGGGGCGAGGCAGAGGAGGGTGACACAGAGACATGACATCATAGAATCCCCCTGGGAGGAGGCGGGAGGGGAAGGTGAGGACAGAGACATGCCACCTGGAATGCCGTCCGGAATGGTCAGCATACTGCTTACTGTGCACTATACACTACCTAGTAGTATTTTTGTGATGCATGCTAAGGTGAGCATCACTATTGCTCATATGTAGCGTTAAGGCCCGTTCCCAGCAAGAACGATAACTATAAAGATAACTATATTTGCGTCCACACCAACGAACGATAATGGTCTGTTTATTCTAAGCTCACGCGCTGCGGTTTTAAAGTGTGTACAACATTTTTTTTGCTGTTCTTGTTGCATTTACAC
Source organism: Elopichthys bambusa (assembly GCA_037101425.1). NCBI lineage: Eukaryota > Metazoa > Chordata > Actinopteri > Cypriniformes > Xenocyprididae > Elopichthys > Elopichthys bambusa. Next base: position 12,455,942 of record CM074447.1, on the reverse strand, counting down.
GGCTTTAACCAGCAGATGTCCTCAGCATGCTATGTTTCGAGTGAATAGCCAGTGTAATTGATCTAATCTAACAGAGAATTTAGCTGTCGGAGTCAATATAGTGGAATAAAAACAATGCCTAGACTTTTTTGCTGCAACTTCAAAGGAAGCAAGACAATGTTGTCGAAACTACGCTGGATACCTGAGGTAATTTCATGTTACACTGTTTGCTTGCCTGGCATAATCCTTAATACTTCACACCATTTATTCTGTGGGTATGACCGACTGTTTTCCATATATCCATTTTCTTTAAAGTATCCTTGAAAAAGGGGACTGACTTGACAAACAGTGGTGGCTTTTTCTGGACCTTGGCAATCAACTTCTCCGCAATGTCGTCTACAAATTTAAATGTGCGAGCCCTTAAATTTGAAAGGATTCTGATCAGCTGTCAGTGTTTTATAATTCAACAGCTGGGAAAAAATAATTCTTAAAGTGATCCCAACAATATTGTTTCTTTATATCGTTATCGTTATAGCTGTGTTGTGGACAGTGCTATTCTTTTATATTTAGAATGATTTTTAGAACTATATATTTATCGTTATCTTTATAGTTATCATTCTTGGTGTGAACGTTCCTTTAGGGTTAAAAATCGTAAGCTCAATCGGTAATAGCGATAGTCTCGTGTATACTACATTTAGTCAAAACAGCTAAACTGCCTCCCTGCCATAAATTTGGTAGAACCATCACTTCTACCACTAAAGAACGGTTTATAAATAATCTTCCTGATCAGTTTCATCGCCTTAGCATGCCAGACAGCTTAGAAGACCTCGATGTTGCAACGGAAACTATTGCCTCTGTCTTTTCAAGCACATTAGACTCAGTTGCTCCTTTACGTTTAAAAAAGATTAAGGAAATTAATCCAACGCCATGGTACAACGAGCACACTCAGGCCCTAAAGGTAGCAGCCAGAAAAATGGAACGCAGCTGGAAGAAAACAAAACTAGAAGTATTTCGCATTTTGTGGAGGGAGAGAATGGTTGAGTACAGAAAGGCCTTAAAATCTGCTAGATCTGCCTATTTTTCAAAACTTTTAGAAGAAAATAAACAAAACCCTAGGTATTTATTTGATACAGTGGCTAAATTAACAAGAAATAAAACTTCAACTTCTGATGTTTCCAAAGAGCACAGCAGTGATGACTTCATGAACTTCTTTACTTGCAAGATTGATAATATTAGAAAAAAAATTATAACCACGCAACCGTCTACTACAGTATTGCGTCAGACGGTGCATTGTAGTATCCCTGAGGAAAAATTCAATTCATTTACTCCTTTAAGAGAGGAAGAACTGTCTAAACTTGTTAAATCGTCAAAATCGACAACATGTATGTTAGACCCTATACCAACTAAGCTATTGAAAGAGATGCTTCCAGAGGTCATAGATCCTCTTCTTAATATCGTTAATTCATCTTTATCACTAGGATACGTACCAAAAACTTTTAAGTTGGCTATTATTAAACCTCTTATTAAAAAACCACAACTTGATCCTAGAGAATTAGTCAATTACAGGCCAATCTCAAATCTCACTTTTCTGTCAAAAATACTAGAAAAGGCAGTATCATCACAACTATGTTCCTTTTTAGAAAGAAATAGTATCTATGAGGATTTCCAGTCAGGATTTAGACCATACCATAGTACTGAAACTGCTCTCATTAGAGTTACTAATGATTTGCTCTTATCATCAGATCGTGGTTGTATCTCTCTATTAGTGTTACTGGATCTTAGTGCTGCATTTGACACTATTGATCACAATATTCTTTTAAATACACTCGAAAATTATGTTGGCATTAGTGGAATTGCATTGTCATGGTTCAAATCATACTTATCTGACCGTTATCAGTTTGTAGAAGTAAATGAAGAGAGGTCATATCGATCACAAGTTGAATATGGAGTACCGCAAGGCTCGGTACTAGGACCATTGCTTTTCATTCTGTACATGCTACCCTTAGGAGATATCATCAGGAAGCATGGTGTTAGTTTTCACTGTTACGCTGATGATACTCAGCTCTATATTTCTTCGCGCCCTGACGAAACTTACCAATTCACAAAATTAACGGAATGCATAGCTGATATAAAAAATTGGATGACCAGTAATTTCCTACTACTAAATTCAGAAAAAACAGATATTCTAATTTTTGGACCAAAAACTTCCTCACGTAATAACCTAGAATACTGTCTAACACTTGATGGCTGCTCTGTTAAGTCTTCATCGTCAGTTAGGAACCTGGGTGTGCTCTTTGATACCAATCTTTCATTTGAAGGCCATGTTTCTAGCATCTGTAAAACCGCATTCTTCCATCTTAAAAATATATCTAAATTACGACATATGCTCTCGATGACAAATGCAGAACAGTTAGTTCATGCGTTCATGACCTCAAGGCTAGATTACTGTAACGCTCTACTAGGTGGTTGTTCTGCTCGCCTGATAAATAAACTACAGCTCGTACAAAATGCAGCAGCTAGAGTTCTTACTAGAACTAGGAAATATGACCATATCAGCCCGGTTCTGTCAACACTGCATTGGCTTCCTGTTAAACATCGTATAGATTTTAAAATCTTGCTAATTACCTACAAAGCACTAAATGGTTTAGCTCCCCAGTACCTGAGCGAGCTCTTAATGCATTATAGTCCTTCGCGTCTATTACGATCTCAGAATTCAGGCCAGCTAATAATACCTAGAATATCAAAATCAACTGCAGGTGGTAGATCCTTCTCCTATTTGGCACCTAAACTCTGGAACAATCTTCCTAGCATTGTTCGGGAAGCAGACACACTCTGTCAGTTTAAATCTAAACTAAAAACACATCTCTTTAACCTGGCATACACATAACACATTATCAATTTATTTTTTCAAATCCGTTAAAGGATTATTAGGCTGCATAAATTAGGTCAGCCGGAACCGGGAACACTTCCAATAACACCAGATGTACTCGTTACATCAGAAGAAGAATGGCATCTATGCTAATATTAGTCTTTCTGTTTATCCCGAGGTTTACTGTAGTCAGCCGGATCTGGGCCGTATCCGGGTGAGATCGAGGACCTGCACCATGACACAACCACAACACAGCCCTGAAGTATCAGCAGAGATTGAGTCAACTAGATCATCCACTGTGAAGGCCTCATCAACATGACAACCAGTGGCGCATCTCCTCAACAACCGTCCATACCGGTGTGATGAATACGATCCTCAAATGGATGGAACTGAATTAAACACTTTGAATGTTGCGATCATATCTGACTTATGATAGCAACCTGAGTCGTAACAAAGCACTGTTCGCCAGAGGAGAACTGGCCCCCCGACTAAGCCTGGTTTCTCCCAAGGTTTTTTCTCCATTTTAACACCTGTTTGCCACCTGATGTCACCTGTTGGAGTTTGGGTTCCTTGCCGCTGTCGCCTTTGGCTTGCTTAGTTGGGGACACTTGACAATTGACATTTGATATTCAACAGTGCTTTGATCTGCCTGCATTGACACTATTCCTTACGAGCTGCTGTGCAGCCAAAATAATGTACCAGTTATCACTGTAAAGCTGCTTTGACACAATCTACATTGTAAAAAGCGCTATATAAATAATGGTGACTTGACTTGACTAATAGAGTGCAACAGTGCACACCCACTTTTTCAGTGGCCTTGGTTCTAGAAGTATTTTTCCCATTCATTTTTCCCCACAGGGATTTTAAAAAGTCTTAGCCTTAGGCAGGGTAGGTGATTTTCTTCAAAAACATTTTTTGTTGTGCTGGTTGAAAGTCTCCGACAGCAATCAATAAGTTAAGTGGTCTAAATGTATTTATATGTATTCATATCGTCTGTGGAAGGCGTCAGACCGAGGCATATGTTTGGACGAACATTTTATGGTCCTAACATAGGATCATAAAATGTGGTCCTATGGTAGGATGTCCTACCTGCCTGTTAACATATGTTTTTATACCCTTGCGCACCGTTTGCGCAGACATATAGCATGTTTCATGCTATGCAGACTTAAGACAGACGCCAGCCACGATCACCACAACCAAAACAGTAGCCACGTTTTACAGTTCCTCCTCAACCAAAACAACAAGCTTATGCTGCGTTCACACAATAACTACTGTAAATTGGAAGAAATGAAAGACTGTGACGTTATACTTCGGTGCAGTTTGTGACTCGAATTTCAATGGCAACACTATCAATATCGAAATGAATCTGCAGCAATCTAGTGGTACAAGTCAGTGCTCTTTAAAGTGTTTGCGTTCAATATTATTGTAATGCTATGTGTTTTGAGACATGAGTCAGTTTTACGCAGTTTCTCGTGATGCTTTTCTTTGCTCCCTGCTGTACGGGTTCATGTGTTTTGGAAGAGGCGAGTCTTTGGATATGCTCTGAAGGAAGGGTGGGATCTTATGCTTTCAAAGCTAGCACGCTATTGCTAGCCTCTCCGAAAATGACCTACCCTACCTTTGAGAGTTAAAAGCCGTGAACCAAACCAACCAGCTATGAGGTAAATCACAACATTACAAACTTTGATTTGAAGCATTAAAACATTTGAAAATCAGACAAAAAGACTAGACTTCAAGGTACAAGACTGTGTATTTCAACCTCATAGCTCATAGAAGGCCTGTTTTTTTTAATGTTTATAAGTTAACGTTCAAAATCAATTCCTCTTTGGAGAAAATTAATGGGATGCTTCTGGAACCCGACTGTTGCATTCTATAAAATGCCTCTGCTCAACAAACCACATGATTTGAGGTATTGTTCATGTCTGTAGCACAAAAAACTGTGGTAAGGGTCTGTTTGAATCTCTAACTCCATCTAATAGTTGTACATGCCTTAGCAAGTGCCACTAATGAAGATATCTTGCTTTAGTTAACTCAGTTAGTGTGTGTAATTCTGGGGCTCAGGTGGGTTCTGCCCTAATGAGCCAATTGAGGCCATCATGATGCATGCCCTGATTTCAGCCAGGAATACCAACACAATTTGGCCCAGAGGACACATGAAGAACACACACACACACACACACACAGCCTTGTGAGGTTCATAACCTCAGCTAACACAAAAAGGGGTCGAGTTTATGAAAGCGAAGACGGAAAATGTAGAAATAGAGAAAGAGAGGGGGGGGGGACAGATAAAAAGAGGAAGAGGTTGATGGAGTGGAGAGGGCCAGAGGCTGAGAGAGAAACTATCATCAGCCTGTACACCGTTTCAGCTTTCTGTGCTTAATGGATTCAGTGGGCAGAAAAGACAGTGGAGATGAACAGAGAGAGAGAGAGAGAGTTACAGAAAGTATGATGCATTAATGGCTTGTATTAATAACACAGTAGGGCCAAACAAAATCATTTTGGCTCATCTCTAACTAACCACTCTCTTTACCACAGTGACCAGACGTTCCTGTTTCCCTGGGGCAGTCCTTGTTTTTGAACCCCGTCTGGAGCTGAAAAGTGAAATTATACTTAATGAGCTAGATATTGCAAACAAAACATTAGGCCTTTAACACTGCATGCATACAGTGTGTAATTTAATTTCAACTTTTCAATTGCACAATTTTAGTAAAAAACAAAACAAAACTCACTGAGAACAGAAGACAATTAAAAACAAAATATTCTGTATACCATATATATTGTAAATAAAGGTCCCATAGTTATAACAGTTTTTATATTTAAACCAGCATCAATTGCTATTTTCATGGCAAGATACAAAGAAGAAACAGCAGCATTACAGTACAGTCTTTGTTTTGTATGCATGCTGACGTCAGTCAAACGAATGAGTTGCACAAGAATGTTGAATAACGTGAACAGTTCATGATTAGAGATAGACAATTTGTGAAAGAATCATTCATTTGAGTTGGATCTTTTCAATGAATTGGTTGAACCAGATTACAAAACTGAGGCTACATCTAAAATTGCATACTTACATACTACATATTTGTGTTAGTACTGGTAAAAAGTACCCAGATGACCTAGATTCTGAGTGTGCATACGATGGACACTTTACTATCCCATGAGGCCACAAGAGAGGATTTGTGAATGGCAGTGAAGCGACATAACTGATGCTAGTAGGTCACATGATGATGACAGCATAGTGAATGTTGTACATCCAGATTACATATTATATTTATATTTATGAAGTATGACTTATTCAAAATAAGCACCTACTCAAGAGAGTATGCGATTTCAGTAGTCTCAGCCTCAGACATCATGCCCATGGACCGTTGGCTGAATGTCTAAGACATATGGCACACAAAATTGAAAGCACTTCAAGAGTTTCAAAATCGTCATCTGATTGGTTGAATTCTACAGGATTTCCAGGAGATGTGTGAATCGCGTTCTTTAACGGTCCACCTGGAAACAAAGATGCTATGCCGCCAAACCCCCTTATGGAAGAAGCAAGCTATTGTGTTTACAACTGTGACAATGAGCGCTTATCAGGATCAACTAGACCTAAACACTGGATTTTCAAAAGCTGTTATGACCGGTTATTGAGTCAACGACTGACTGAACCAACTTACTGAACAAAAAACTCTTTTTGAGCATGTCGCAATGAACCGGTGACTGATGAATGACCTGACAGTAAGAGCATTTGAAGAGTACAGATGATCTGACTGAAAATAAAAATTAAGTATTCATAGCCAAAGAGTAGATTGGTAGAATGTAAGATAGGCTATTTATTGATTGGTGAACTAGAAATGTCCCTGGTTTTCATTTCAGAAATCTGGTCACCTTAGTATGTGAGAGAGTTTTAAAGTCCAATTCAATTGTATTGCTGCTGCACTGAAAGGAGAAAATGGGTCAATTTTCAACCGTAGTTTCATTAGCTACTGAAAACAGGTCTTGTGTTTACGCCTCTGAGCTGTTGGTCTCCAACATCCCATTTCTTTATCTGTCACTCCTCTCTTTTGGTCTCGATATGACCTCCCTCTCTCTCTCTCTCTCTCTCTAGCAACAGCTGTTGTTGTGTAGCTCTTCCTCAAAGCCCCTGCGGGCAAGAGAAGTGAATGCAACAAACTCAACCCACACCACAAGGCTAGGCGCCCTGGTCCACTGTGTGGTCCTGTCTGACCGACACATCAATGTGATTACAGCATATACATCAGTGAGGTTCTCCCCAACGAAACCCAGCCACTTATACTCACACATTCACCTCACATTCTTCTTTCGCCCCAGGCGTTTCTCAGCCCTTCGCTGAATAAGATGAGCCCATCAATTAAATGCAACAGAGATATTGATTCAAGTGAATGGTGTTATAACCGTAGAGACGCCCGAGGACATCGTATTATGCCGATGCGTTCATTAATATTTGCTGTAGAACACAGACAGAGCAGGTTCAACGGTGGAGTGTTCAGAAATTCAGCATGGATCTGTTGGTCTGATACTGCTGACGAATAAACTTATAGCTCAGTAGTGCAAACTGAGAAAATGCAGCTATTCAGGGATCATATTAATTAGTCATAATTTGGTTAGATCTGAAATTCAGGATTGTTTTGGACAATTACTGTCTGATTGGCATATTTGGCAGGTATCATGAATAAAAGAACCTTGCAGGATGTCATCCATGCTCTGTGCGCATACGCATATGAACTTTCAAGCCTATATGGGTTTATAGTCTTAGAAATTCAACACACTCTCATGACAACTCAAAACTATTTTATGTTTTAGCGAATTTGTGACTAGGTTAGGTTTAGGGGTGGACCTTCATGCTTGATTTTGCTAAAAAAAAATCATACATTTCCATACGAAATGAATTGTATGAATTTATACCAAATCACTTATGTTTTCTCATGTGATCGAGCTGCCTAGACGACAATAATAGGCAGAAAACGTAAGAAAAACAATGTTGTTCATTGAAAATATGATTCTCATGAAATATGATCTCATTTGTTGCCACATTAAAATAGAATTGCCACTGCAATCATTGCTCTGCAGTGCTTGCCAGTTTAGGCCTACTATTAAGGTTACAGATAATTTCTGCCTGACAAAGGTGCATTTACTACGGTACATCCTGATAAGTATATTCTGCTGACAAAATGCTGATACTGTAATGTTAACTGTAGCTCATCCTGACAAATAAGCACATTTTCTCAGACAATTAAGCCTGCTTAAACTATTGGTAGATCATCCTGTGTGGCTTGATTATTTCAGAAAGATTGCTTTTTGATAGTGTTGCAGATTTAAGTGTAAATATTGCTAATGTTCACAATCACTTGAGAAGAGTAACAGCTCTGATGGCCTCCCCATATTGCTATAATAATGATTGCTACCTTGGGATATTAAATATAAAATAGTTTCCGTTACAGGTGGGAGGCGTGTTATATTTCAATAGGTATAACAACAAGTGACTGTGAAATACTTATATAGGTATAATTCAATATAAGATCTTTATAATAAAGTGCGTATGAGTATCTCATAAATAGGGACTTTGCGGCAGGCATCTTTAGGGTCCTCGATAAGTGTCCATTTTAAATGATCTGCGTATTGTAGTGTGCTGTTGTCACCTGGTGGTTGCAAAGGAAAGTACACTCTCACAATTTGTATAGGCCTACTAATTTTCAAAATTGTAACGTTATAGGCCTCTATGCATCATATCCATATTCCTCAAGTCAAAGAACATTTCCGCCACCATCCCAAATTATTGTGTGTGCATCATGCATGCATAATTTATTTTGAAAATTTGTGGAATAAAATGACCGGTGCGTTTGTCTTACTAAGACCAATTTTATAGGTAGTGATTTATGTAGGCATATCCTACACTTGATTAAATACTTTCGTATTTTGTATATTTTTGACAAACCCACTTGGTTGTAAATAAAACAGTATACAGAATAAATATACAGTTCATGAGTTTGTGTGTGTGTGTGTGTGTGTGTTTTACCTTGACTTTTCTTTGTTTTCTTATACCACATAACTACGGAAACCCTATACTAGGCTATGCGTCATTTGTTTCAATGTTGTTCAAGATCTCGACTTGTTTCAATGTTGTTCAAGATCCCCCCATATAATATCTATATATCTATATAAATCTATTTAAACATATATATATATATATATATATATATATATATATATATATATATATATATATATATATATATATATATATATAGATCAGTGAATACAATCAGGGTACAGAATTAACGATATTAATGGTTTGGTTCCTTTCAGTGAATCACATACAACCTACTACAAAAGATATAGTAAAATATATAACCGTGTAGTTAAAGACACACATAATGACTTTGCCAGATTCCTATCTAATGCATTATTGAAATATCTGAATTGAACTGTAAACTACAGGGAACAGCAACTATTAAGCTATTTAGTAGTTACACTAATCACAAATAGCATCTACGTGACTTTCATGTCACCTAATTGAACTTATTTAAATGAAGAAACAATTGGAGGATGCGGGCATCGATCCCGCTACCTCTCGCATGCTAAGCGAGCGCTCTACCATTTGAGCTAATCCCCCCTCTAACAAAACTGGTGTCGGAAAGATATTTGTGCGACACCTGATAGCGTTTATATGGGTGTCACACTACAATAGTACCGGCGGAAGTGAGTAGAAACGAGCTGCGCGGCCTGCTTCGCATAGGCGAAAATGTCGAGCGGGGTAGGAAGTAAGTGATATTTTATTTCATAAACAGATTAACATTACAATCTGAAATCAAAGAACTTTGTAAACTGAATTATAAAGTATTTTATCCTGTGTGAGTAGAGCATCTAAAGCTCTTAATAACGCCGGGGTGAGCGATATAGTTGTTGCGCTAGCTGGCTTCATGATAACAAAGACGATCTATGTTTACATGTCAACACACATTTCTTTCTATTCTTGAATAACATGCTATTTTTTATGTTCTCTATATGTAATTAAACTAAATGGTTCATATTGTTTTAAATAAGTCACAAAGGTCACACTACATGAGTGATTAGCCTTTTTAATTTCAACATAAATTTTCCCAGACACTTTTTTTTCTAAATTGAACTACAGCTTTAAATAAAACTCATATTTTGAACACCTAACTGTCCCTGTAGAACACAAAATGCTGTCTCTGGGTCCGACTGAACCCTGGTCTATTCGGGAGAAACTCTGTCTCGCCTCCTCAGTGATGAGAAGCGGAGATCAGAACTGGTAAGAATAAATAATTAACACTCGTGATCATAGAACTGTAAGATTGAAGCATGTTAAATAATTCAGAGCTTTACCCCGTAGCAGTGTCTGTATTGTGGCATTTCCTAATATATGCCATTCGTCATTTCTTAATATGTAGGACATTGTTGATTATCCTTAATTTAAAAAAATATAATTTACAATGGTCTTATACTTTTAGAAATAATTGTGACAGTTATGTTAATTCTTAAGATTAAGACGTAAAACAATAATTGGAGGATGCGGGCATCGATCCCGCTACCTCTCGCATGCTAAGCGAGCGCTCTACCATTTGAGCTAATCCCCCTTTGGGTGAAAAAGGAGTTGATAGCGGACCTGAGGGCGGGGGGATCTGTAGAGTCACCCAAATAATCTTAATTATATTTTTTAAAAGTATTTAATTAAATATTTCTGAATTGGAATCACTTTAAAATAAATTACTAACATTTATCCTAGTAATTTCTAATAGTAAATTGTATATGACCATTTAGAATTTAGTTTGTTTTATTATATAATTGTTATGATAATTATATAATTGATAATGTTTTATGCTAATAAATTATTGGTGAAACATATTGCTGATATATATTTTTTAACACATTAATTTAAAATAAGCAGTGTAGCTTATTGTATATTTTAATACTAGGAAATCAACTTTTTTATTACTTTGGGTTAAATAGTGTTTATTTTGCATTATGATTAGCTGATAAAATCTTAAACACATTTTCATTTTAAAGGGTCTTATTAATATAATTATTGCAATAGTAGCATTTCTAGTAATTTAATGTATATGATCATTTCTTATTGAACTGATAATGTTTAATCATTAATAATTATCTAATTTCTAATGTTACTTTATCACAGATCATTTGTAGTTTCTGTGCAGTGAAATATGCAATATGTATGTATAATGTATACATTAATTAATATAACCACAATAATAAGATGTATACACACACAATGGGAACCTGTTGTGAAAATTATTCTATTTTTGCATTATATATATATATATATATATATATATATATATATATATATATATATACACAGTGGGTACGGAAAGTATTCAGACCCCCTTAAATGTTTCACTCTTTGTTGTATTGCAGCCATTTGCTAAAATCATTTAAGTTCATTTTTTTTCCTCATTAATGTACATACAGCACCCTATATTGACAGAAAAACACAAAATTGTTGACATTTTTGCAGATTTATTAAAAAAGAAGAACTAAAATATCACATGGTCCTAAGTATTCAGATGCTTTGCTCAGTATTTAGTAGAAGCACCCTTTTGATCTAATACAGCCATGAGTCTTTTTGGGAAAGATGCAACAAGTTTTTCACACCTGGATTTGGGGATCCTCTGCCATTCCTCCTTGCAGATCCTCTCCAGTTCTGTCAGGTTGGATGGTAAACGTTGGTGGACAGCCATTTTTAGGTCTCTCCAGAGATGCTCAATTGGGTTTAAGTCAGGGCTCTGGCTGGGCCATTCAAGAACAGTCACGGAGTTGTTGTGAAGCCACTCCTTCGTTATTTTAGCTGTGTGCTTAGGGTCATTGTCTTGTTGGAAGGTAAACCTTCGGCCCAGTCTGAGGTCCTGAGCACTCTGGAGAAGGTTTTCGTCCAGGATATCCCTGTACTTGGCCGCATTCATCTTTCCCTCGATTGCAACCAGTCGTCCTGTCCCTGCAGCTGAAAAACACCCCCACAGCATGATGCTGCCACCACCATGCTTCACTGTTGGGACTGTATTGGACAGGTGATGAGCAGTGCCTGGTTTTCTCCACACATACCGCTTAGAATTAAGGCCAAAAAGTTCTATCTTGGTCTCATCAGACCAGAGAATCTTATTTCTCACCATCTTGGAGTCCTTCAGGTGTTTTTTAGCAAACCCCATGCAGGCTTTCATGTGTCTTGCACTGAGGAGAGGCTTCCGTCGGGCCACTCTGCCATAAAGCCCCGACTGGTGGAGGGCTGCAGTGATGGTTGACTTTCTACAACTTTCTCCCATCTCCCGACTGCATCTCTAGAGCTCAGCCACAGTGATCTTTGGGTTCTTCTTTACCTCTCTCACCAAGGCTCTTCTCCCCCGACAGCTCAGTTTGGCCGGACGGCCAGCTCTAGGAAGGGTTCTTAGGAGCCTTAAGTGCAGCAGAAATGTTTTTGTAACCTTGGCCAGATCTGTGCCTTGCCACAATTCTGTCTCTGAGCTCTTCAGGCAGTTCCTTTGACCTCATGATTCTCATTTGCTCTGACATGCACTGTGAGCTATAAGGTCTTATATAGACAGGTGTGTGGCTTTCCTAATCAAGTCCAGTCAGTATAATCAAACACAAGCTGGACTCAAATGAAGGTATAGAAGGATGATCAGAAGAAATGGACTGCACCTGAGTTAAATATATGAGTGTCACAGCAAAGGGTCTGAATACTTAGGACCATGTGATATTTCAGTTTTTCTTTTTTAATAAATCTGCAAAAATGTCAACAATTCTGTGTTTTTCTGTCAATATGGGGTGCTGTGTGTACATTAATGAGGGAAAAAAATTAACTTAAATGATTTTAGCAAATGGCTGCAATATAACAAAGAGTGAAACAGAGTGGGGTCTGAATACTTTCCGTACCCACTGTATATAATTGTCTTGCTTTTTTTACTTATTATATTATGATCATAATTTAAAGAGGTTGAGATTTAGAAAATGTTCCAAAGAGAATTTTCTGCTTGGGGAAAAAAAAAAAGTTCACATTGTCAGTGTCAGATTAGCTTATTTGATTATTGACCTGTACATTAATGCAAAATGTTAAATATTTTAGTTTCACTTAACATTGATGTTGTTTTTGTTTTTCAAAATACTATAATGTTGTTTAGATTTTAAATCCCAGATTTTCAGTGTGCTGTTACACTTTGGGTACTTATGTTATTATTTAATATAATGTGTTACTGTTGAACATGTCTGATACACTGTTAAATTTTTGTCAGGGTGTCTGTAAGCAGAGCCATCAAGCCCTTCTCAGAGTCTGGACGACCCCCTGACTGGTTCTCCCAGAAGGTAATACTGACCGTGAGTAATTATATCAGTTTTAGTGATCTGCTGACTGAATTATGTTTTAACATGTCAATATGACCTCTGCAGCATTGTGCCTCCCAATATTCTGAGCTGCTGGAAACCACAGAGGCCCCAAAGTAAGTGAATCTCTCTCTCTTTCTCAAAATATCTGCACTGAGCACCTTCATTAAATCTTGCCATTGTTCTCGCAAAACCGAGTTTTTTGGGTTTTTTGAACATTAGATTTTCTAGTCCCCCAATCATCTGCTCTGTGTATATAATGAAAAATATAAATCAACAAAGAAGATGTACTTTATATTTGTGCATGGAAAGCAGTAAATATGCGGAGAAGCAGTTTGTCTTTTCACAGACTTTGTGTAATTAGACTTCAGGATATTATTTTAGCCAGTTAGCATGTTGTAGTATTATTATTAGCATAGCAGCTGAAACCATCTCATACACACAATTCACAAGTTTATTGGCAAGTTTGACGTGCTCTCCCTGTAGACGTAAGCGGGGTGAGAAAGGGGAGGTGGTCGAGACCATTGAGGATGTGATCGTCCGTAGACTGACAGCAGAGAGAATCGAGGAGCTCAAGAGGCTGATCAAAGACACACAGGAGAAGTACAGGTACGTCTCCACTGCTTTCTACCTCCCACTGTTTATATCTGCCACACACATGTGATAAATGTGTTCTGTACCTTCAGGAAACTGAAGAAAGAGGTGGATTTAATCCAGGCAGGTCATATGGACACTAAACTGGAGGAGCTGTGGGCAGAGATAGAGCTGTAAGACAGTTCTCTACTGTTTTTTTTTTGTTTGTTTGTTTGTTTGTTTTTTTTACATTTTACTGTCATTTCTTGCTCTTTATTCTAAGAATTAGTCTTTAATTTTCCGAAATGTCTTCCAATATGATCTAGTTTCAACCACTCTTGTAGAGATTTAATTTAACAAACATTGTCACATTGTGTTAACCCTCAGAGATATTAAAAATGACCAGAGCCCCATAATTGTATAAGAATTATTTTTATGAAATGAATGCACAATATTTTGCAATAATATTTGTTTATTTAATATTTTGTATTTTGAGAGTATTTCATGGTATAAAACAATACTCACCTCTAAATTTTGCACCATGTTTATATATTAAGATATAAATATTTGTATTAGGTTTTGTATATTATGTATTTATACTAGAGAGATTGCACCAATGTATCGGCCGCCGATATTTATCTGCCGATTTTTGATCAATTTACAACCATTGGCATATCGGCTATAGCAGGAAAAAATGCAGATATAACAAACCGATGGTTTATTAATTAACTGCGAGAAGGCACTGAGCTGTGTAATGTCTGTTGCATAATCCCAGCGCTGCTGTCTGCACTTTAATGTTAATCAAATAACAAAAGATTGCACACTATTCTTGACTAAATAACTTTTGTAAGTTAGACCACATCTGAATTTAGATAGTTATGCATAGTTCAGATCTTATACATATTTAAACTTACAAAAAATGTTAATGTATACAAAAATAAATTAGAAGATTAATCATAAAAGTCTGTTACAATAAGGAAGGATTAATATACATGTATTTATTTTATACAGCAAAAATTTATTTTTATACAGAAGAAAATGCAGTGTTATTTTACATTTGTTTATTTTATTTCTGTATCTGAAAACTGTTAAACCTACCTAAAAAGCACTGTTTATTTCAAATGTTTCTTTGTTCTGTTGTATTTATGTAGGCCTGCTGAATTTTAAATGGATCCAAGTCATGTTCATTAATTATTTGATGCAGCAATAATAAACTAGCTATTATAATTAAATGCAGGTGTTTTTGAACTTTGCTGATTTAAAAAATGATCATAATACTATTTTGATGACAAAATTTCAAATAAGAGAGCAAGTGACATATCGGAATCGACCAATAATTATTTGTTAAAGTTGGTATCGGTATCGGCCCCAAAATATCCTATTGGTGTGTGTGTTCTCATGGGATTGTGTGTGTTCTCATGCTTGTCAGAAAGAAGAAGCAGGACGAGGAGGAGGCGGAGCAGAAGAAGAGGGCAACTGAGGCAGCCTATCAGGGTGAGATTTCCATTCACTCAGCACTTAAAGTTAATTCCTCCACAAAAAAAAGTTATTTTAAATTATATTAGTTTAGCAGTTCAACATATTGCTAATGTATTTTCAAATAATATTAGTTTAACATGCAGCTTATTGCAGATATATTACATTTTTAATACTTAAAAAGTTTCGTTTTTATTACTTGGGCTTATTGCTGCCAGAGAAATATTGTTTATTTTGCATAATGATTAACTTATTTTTATTTCTCTTTCTCTCCAGTTCGTCAGGCAGCTAAAAACACACCAAAGAGAGTTCCCAGTGTGACGGTACGTTCTCCGCCAGGTGCTAGCTCTCCCAGCATGGACATCTCGCAGCCAGACACATCGCAACCAATGACGGATGAATCCTGTGCCAGTCCCATGGTAAGTTCCTGCTTCTTTTTTATTAACTTAGAGCTGATTTTAAGAGGTCAAAATCATGATATCTCTGTCTAGGCTCAAGGAGTGACCATCTTCATGCCTGTGTCAGAGGTCATGGGTTCAGGGCCTAAAGAGTCAGGTTTGGGCACTTTGGTGGATGACTCCCCACAGAAAAAACATCTTGCCCCAAAAGCCACACCACCACCTTCCCCACTGCTGTCTGAATTGCTGAAGAAGGGCAGCCTCATCGCTGCCAGCTCTAGACTGGTGAGTGGGGCATACTGTAAAGCACTAATAGTTTAAGCCTTTGGATTTTATCATGTCACAGCAACAGGATTTTGCTGGTTCCATGTCCCAGGCCCATTTTATATTTCTCAACCTTACTTGTGTCTAATTTATATGGTCTAATAAATAAAGTAAAAAAAGACCCCCAGAAAGATTCCATGGTACTCAGCGTACTCTAACGTTCACAAAGAAAAGCTTCCTCCTCAGTCCAACCAGCTTATTTATACTAATAAACTGCAAACATTAACATTTACCAGCTTTACATTGAGTATTTGGCATATTGACAAGGGCATGGTTTTTAGTATGCATTTCACATGCAACAACATTAGCCAGTAAATTTTTATATCAAAGCCTTTGGGGCCATTCACACAGGACATGCTATTTGCATTCTGCTGTGCTGCTTTTCCATTGTTTTCTATGTAAACAATTTAAATAGAATACATTTTACATTCAAAAACTATATATACATACATACATAATAAATATATATAATATATGCAGTCTAACATATGCTAGACTGACTTCTTTGACCATTGCATCTTGGGTCTTTTGTTGTCGCACATGAGCATCACGTTTTTTACAATGCTGTGTAAAGTTAAAGGTGAATTGTGTACATTTTAATTTAACATTTTAACTATGTTTTCAGTGATATATAAAGACTTACATAAAGAACAGTTACGTTTTTATTACCTTAGAACGAGCCATTTCTGTCTACATACACTGCGGGTCCCCTTACATGTTAAGTAGCCATTTTGCGCTAGCATGTTTCTACAGTAGCCCTAATGCTCTACTGAGAGCGTTTGCTTGACTTGGCTACTCTCTGCTGTCTTAGACGATGACATCTTTGCCCTGTGTTGGCCACCGTAGATTCTCTATATTGCAATTCGCAACCTCACCGCTAGATGCTGCTAAAATTTACACACTGCACCCTTAAAAGAAGTTCAACTTATAAAAATGCATCTTGAGACTTTGTATTTTTCCCAGTTTTCTCTAGTCATGTAGCATTGATTTAAAAAAAAAAAAGAAAAGGAAAAAAAAAAGGCTTTCTACAGCATAGACACCCAGGTTTTATTAAAAGGCCATCTTGCCAATAGTAATTTACCTCTTTAATACAGTGAGCGGGTGGAAACTGTCACGTACAACCAGTGTTATTTTAGCATTATTTATATACTATTGTAGTTTATATTTTGAATAAGATATTTTTCTTTAATTTCAGTTTTTATTTTAGTTTAATTTTTAGTAATTGTTATGTGCTTTCATAATTTTTATTAGGTTTTTGTAAAAAAAAAAAAAAAAAAAAAGACTTTGTTCTATTAGTTAGTCTACTTAGTTCTATCTAGTAGTTTTATTGCTTCAACTTAAAGGTGCAATATGTAAGAATTTTGCAGTAAAATATCCAAAAACCACTAGGCCAGTGTTATATATATTTTGTTCACTTGAGTACTTACAATATCCCAAATGTTTGACAGAAAACTAATTATTGTTATATAGCTCAACACATTTAGTCTTATTGTTTAAATCAAATTTTCTTGATTTTTTGCGAGTACCACGCTTTACCATGCCTCAAAGAAAAACATTATTTTGTGAAGTAGCTAACATAGCATAATCAGATGCAGCTTTATTTTTAGTAAGAGTAATACAGCATTTTCTTCATCATACAATCCGTTTTAAAATTAATTGCATGCCGTTTATCAACACAAGCATTTAATATATTCTAAAATCGATCTAGCTTACTGCAGTGTGCAACAAGTGTCTCACATCAGCCACCGAGCGAACGCACAAGAGTAACGTTATAACATTTTCAACACACTCAAATGTATCTAATATGATAAATAGAGCTGTGTTACCTCATACTCATGACCAGAAAAGCGGAAGCAGTGCCAGTGTGGTGCCGAATTTCTACCCCTGCCAAATTATTACCCTCCTATTATTGGTAGGTTTAGGATTAGGTGTGGGGGAGGGAGGGGTTAGGATTAGGAGTGGGGTTAGGATTGGGCAATCAGATAGCGACTTCAATGAGGGGGGTAATAATTTGTTAGGGAGTCGAAATTCGGCACAACACGGTATAATAAAAGTTCCGCTGCTCGAGGCGTGTGTTGCACAATCGCTCCAGCGGCCTCGTTCAGCTCCCACAGCACTCGTTCCTGCTCTGCTTCATACTACAGTAACGTTAATAATTGCATCCATGAACATGATTTATGCCCGAGTCCTATCCCAATTGTTTTCGACCGGCTGAGAGGTGAAGACCACATGTCCCAAGATTCCGCTTAAACAAGCTACACCTTTGTTTTGAATAGGCCTCTGCCGACCTCTAGCGGACAGAAAATCTTACATATTGCACCTTTAAGCTTATTTCAGTTATTTGTCAAGACAATTTCTAGTTTTTCATCTTAAATTAGTACTTTATTTTATTTCAGCTTTATTTCAAGTAACATTTTTTTATAGTTTTAGTTAATGTTTTTAATAATTTCCTATTAACCCTGCGTGCAACTAAACTGTGAAACCCTGACTGACATTAAAAGTGGAGAATGTGTCTGTAGATTTTGGTAATGGTTTGTCATGTTGTTCTGTGTGTTGGTCTGTCGGGCAGGTGGTTGAAGGCGACGTGGCCACAGGTTTGAGTAACGGATCTCATGGAGTTGAGCTTCACACCTCTGCAACCGCTCTGCCTGCTAATCAAGACATCACAGCAGGTAAACACAAACACATACTTCTATCTGCTTGCCTTAAATGTGCATTTTAAATGTTTCTCTTCAACGTTATACATTTTTTGTGTCAGTGAACAAACTGAATTTTAAGTTATGGTGTTTGTTGTGGTTTTGATTTCTTTTAGTGCTATTCATTCACATTGATTATGCATCCTGCATGCAACTTTTAGATTTCACACCCGCTGTATTGCATTATTACCTTGTAGTTTAAGTAATGTGAAATTAGCTTTGGCTTTAGTGCGTGTGTGTTTGTAGCACTATATGCGTGTGTCTCTGTGTCAGATGCTCCTACATTATCTCGTCTGTTGGAGAGCTCCACCCCAGCGCAGCAACCTGTCAGTGCTGATCCCCCTAAGCCCCCCACAGTGGTCTCCCCAGCCCTGGACCACCTCTCTGTGCCCAAAACAGGTCTCTGATCTCTCTGATTTCCTCTCTTCAGCAGTCTCTCTGTAGGATGATCAGTCTGTTTTTGCTCAGGCAATCGGTTTCCTGTTTGTGTCATGTGATGTTCATCCTATCATCCTCATCCAATCACAAATCTCTCAGACTGCATTAACAGTACTGGAGTTTTCTGATTCTATTTTAGAATAACAAGACATAAAGCAAATTTGTTCTAGAACTGCGGGTCTAATATAGAACTTCAGAAGTATTTTTATATAGAAGACTTTTATACATTTATTTTTGAACTCCAGGTGTACACTACCATTCAAATGTTCACAAAATGCTCACCATAGCCCTATTCAGAAGGGACTAGTTTTCATTGAAGATGTTAGAGAAATAACATCTATGATGTACAGGCGTACTTTGTGATTTTAATCCTGTCTGAATCTGTCATGTCTGTGTTTTTCTCACACAACATCAGTAAAAATTCCAGGGCAAATTACAGACTGTTTTTTCGGCTCAATGGCCCTCTGAGAAATCGAATCCCGTCCAAATGCGAATGTCTGTGATTGCCGATATTGTATTACTAACACTTCTCTTCATGTGTTTTTTTCACCTACCTGAGATAGCATTTTTTGCACACCAGTTTTTCACATGCTTTCATTTCATTTTAATATGGATGATAAAATTAATAAATGGAGCCAAATCGCAGAAACTGAAGACTGCCCATTTTAATATCAGTGGCAGGTAAGATATGTGTCTAGATGTCTCTCAATAATGTGGGTTTATTTTAAACAGCCACTTCTATAAACAAAAAACAAACAAAAAAAAGAAGTTTATTTAGATAGGGTTTTAATAATAAAGTTATATCAATAAGTTATTCATTAAAAAACCTATACAGTATGTCATATGTGATGCACTCAAGCACAGCAGATGACCTTCTGTAACGCCCACGTTAGAGCTGCATGATTAATCGTTAAAAGATCGCAGTCACGATTCGAACACTCATGCGATCTTATTCCTAAATGACAGTCATTGAGGAACATTCAGATCTGTGTTGTTGCTGCCACTGACCCAGAGAGAGCAGTAGTCATGTCAAGGTATGGAACAGCTTCCCAAACAGTCTTTTCAACCACACAGAATCATTATTTCTGTCATGCAGTAATTTAAGTTATCATAGTACTGGAATAAAATTTTATAGTTTGGCTATAAACACTGATGTCGATGGAAGTGATCAAAATAGAGCAAATTACTTTTTGAATAATGATTGTATCAATTACAACATGATGCCACTAGGAGGCGACAAGTAACTTAAAAAAATGTACTGTCATTGAATTATTCATCCAAGAGACTCATTCAAAAACGTTGATCTATCCAGTAATGAAAAGTTTTTATGAGTGAGTGAATCATTGAATCATTCATTCAAACCCTTTTTTTCCAGAATTCATTCAGATTAATTAAACATTTTTTAATAGACTGCAGCAATTAACATTTTGTTAGAACCCCTACTAAAATAAATAAATTTATTTAGTTGTCTGTTAAGAAACATGGGAGAATCGTGATCTCAAAAAAAAAAAAGTGATTCTCAGTTCATCCAGAATTGTGTAGCTCTACCCACATCTAGAAAACACAAATTCCCACCTCTGTAATAAACACGGAGATTTTAGTCCCTATGCGAATTGGTAAAAATGAAATCACAGATGTGGAGTGATAAGAATTGTTACTCAAACATTGTTTAGAAAGCTAGTCCCATCCGAATAGGCATTGAGGCTGCATTTATTTGATCAAAAATACATTAAACAGCGACATTGGTAAATATTATTACAATTTAAAATAACCATTTTTATTTTAATATATTTTATATTGTCATTTTTTTATGTAATAACAAAGCTTATTTTTCAGCATCAGTGTCACATGATTCTTTAGAAATGTATTTCTTTCTTTCTTTCATTCTTTCTCTTTTGTATGTGTGTGGATTCTTTGATAAATAAAAAGTTCAAGAGAACATCATTTATTTGAAATGTCTTAATATAACTGACTTTTGATCCATTTAATGTGTCCTTGCTGAATAAAAATATTAATTAAAAAAAAAAAAAAAAAAAAAAGGTCCCCAAAGGCCAAATTCAGCCTTTAAAAACATTGCTGTGGTTTTTCACTGAAGAAAAATAATCACTTCTTCTTCAGAGCACTCCATGAAAGAGATGAACCATAGTAAGAGTAAGCATTGTGTTTGTTGGCATGTGTAGGAGCTGCAGCTGTCGCTGAAGGTTCTGGAGCAGAGGCAGTAATGGCAGGTTCGTCCACACCGGCAGAGGTGGAGGGGAAAGAGGCAGAGCTGGTGGAGGAGGACACAGTGGTGTCAGTGTCATACATGGCCCACGAACTGGACCTGGAGACTGTGGGAGACATCATTGCAATCATAGAGGAGAAGGTATGCACACACAAAAACATACAACCACCTGTATATGGTTGTGATGATGTGATTGGTCGCTACTTCATGTGATTTTAATGCAAATCTCCTCAGTAATTGCTATAAACTGTTATAATAGACAAGCTGACAATGTGTAAAAATTAAAAAAAGAAAAGTGATAGTAATATTTTTCGACCATTTTAGTTTTTTTTTTATACCAGTTTTTTTTTTTTATCATTAACCTATAGTTATGTAGCGAGGGATACATAGTAAGACAAAAGATATCAGGGTGCTAAAATGACATTTTCAGCAAATATATTCTGTAGTTCTACTGGGAGAGCAAGAGCATGAGACTAGCACTGTAATTTATTATTTATACACTATTGTAGTATTTAAAAAAAAATTATTATTAGCTTTTATATATTTTTTTCAGTTTTATTTTTAGTTTAAATATTTAAGTAATTTTGTTTTGTGATTTTTTTTTTTTTTTTTTTTTTTTTCATTTTTATTCGTTTTTTTATATTTCTATTCTAATGTCTCTAGTTATATTTATTTCAGTTTAGTCATTTTAGTACTTCATCTTATTTTATTTCAGTTAAGTTTTTTAAGTTTAAATTTCATCTAAGATGTCTATATTATTTCAACTTTATTTCAATTAATGAAAATGATTTTTAATAGTTTTAGTTTTAATTAACAGTAACAACAATGGACGCAAGCAATGCTAAGGTTATGGGTTCAATTCTCAGGAAGCACAAACCATCTCCATTATCCTTTATTTTAATAAACTCTTCAAAAAGCTCTTCCTTTCTATTGCCAAATCTGAAACAAAGTAATCAAATACCTCTGTCTCAGGTGGACGACCCCGTGGAGGCTCTGGACGCAGCTGCAGTGGAGGCGGCTCTCTCTCTCTGTGAGGATCCAGCGGTCGGGGGCCACCCCCTCACCAGCCCCTGGGAGTCACAGACTTTTAAGGCAGCTGAACCAGAGCCCATCGCCCAGCAGAGCGCCGCCTCAGCAGTCACACAGAGCGACCCTGACCCTGCGGGTGTGCAGGGAGAAATGGAGGTTCTGGTAGAGGAGGCTACAGAAACCGAAGCGGTTGACGAAGTGATAGGGGAAGCTGTGGCGCCTGTCGCCCCTGACGCTATGCAGAGCCAGGACTCTGAGGTTAAGACTGAGGGCGAGAGGGAAGCAGAGGGAGAAGGTGGGATGGAGGAAACGCAGCAGGAGAACAGAACCCCAAGTCCAGCTGTGAAGTGTGAGGGGGAGGACTGGGTTCAGCCAGAGACTGTGACGCCCTGTCTGGACTCAGAGGACAGCTCAGCATCGGCGAAAGACACAAAGGTATCAGCAAAGCAGCAGCAAAATTAATATTTTGTTTTCATATACAGTTCCTTTCAAAAGTTTGGGATCAGCAAGATTTCTTGTTACTTTTATTCAGGATGGACGTATAGATTTTTTTTTTTTTTTCAAACCCAGATGTTTTGAAAATAGTTAATGCTCAGGGTTTCCATGGGTCTTTAAGTCTTAAATTTAGTTTTATCCAATTTAAGGCCATAAAAGTCTTAAATATCTTAAATGGTTTAAGAAAATAATTCTGGGGCAGAAAAACAAGATTTGTGATTAATGTTAATGTGATTAATTGTTTAACTTAAAAAGGCTATGATTTAATTAAACATGTGCACTGCATGTTTGAAAGTAAATACTCAGTGCTGCTGTGCATTCTACAGGCTCTTGGTTTCAGAGCAATTCACAATCAAATCAAATATCACAGATTTATGCCAAGCAATTGCCAATTGTAAATGATCTGCTGTTGATAAATTATAACATTGTGGTGTTTATATCACCTGCAAACTCATTGCCTTTCAGAGAAATTTGCCATTCAAATAAGCACAGGTGCGTTGTATACGGGGTTACTAGGGTAACCATTATATTTCTGCTGTTCCATAAGCACCACATAAACCAACTTCCAAATAAAGTACTGTCCCATCTTTAATGGATAAGCGTTTTGTAAATCCCATTTAGACCTCATAGAGATTTGAGAAGCAATTGTCAAAAGGTTAATACTCCTGTTGTATAGCTGTGGTAATTTTAACCACTGACTCTTCACATCCTCATCCTTTGGAAGTGTTTACAAAGAGAATTTGCTTTTGCAGGGCAGAAAACAGCATCTTCTCGACATGTACACAACACAGACCAGCTGCAGTGTTTGAAACATTGTTGACATTGTTTGTGGGCTAACAATGAAGACCATAGGCGGGCATAATGCAAATGTGTTACCACATTACGTATGCAGGTCACAAAAGTGAGACTGGAATTTCTGATGACTCGTTCAGGCAGTTCAGAGTTGATTCTTTTTTGGGGGGGGAAACAATAACTTTATTTATTGTGCACTTTCGGCTTTACAACTTCGCAGATCGTTTACATTCACAGACAGCTATATTACACGCTGCAATGAAAGGTAATATTCAAAAAAGTATAATAGGGACACTTTAAATCGCATTGTGCTAATGATTATGTCTACGGTTGATTTTTCTCTTTCACATGCTGTAGGAGGTTAAGGAAGAAGATGGAGGCAGTGAGGTGGATGTGGATGAAGGGATGGAGATGAAAGAGTGTGGCGATGGGGACGGAGAGGGGCCGTATCTCTCAGAGGTTGATCCTCCTGCCAGTGAGAGTGAGGATGGATACGGCAGTCACTCTCAGCGCTATACTACTGCAGACTCTACCGCCAGCAGCCCTGCCTCATCACAGTTGTGAGTGTCTGAGTACATGTTTGTGTGATAGCATACATTACTTATTTTTTTTTATCCTTCATCTGTGTTTAACAATTTTCTCTCTCTCTCTCTCTCTCTCTCTCTCTCTCTCTCTCTCTCTCAGCTCAATGTGTAGTGAAGATCAAGAGGCCTTGCAGGCTCAGAAGATCTGGAAGAAAGCCATCATGCTGGTGTGGCGGGCAGCAGCCAATCACAGGTAAGCTTGCAATTCATACTTATCACAGCTGCTGTTTTATGATGAGAACTGATAGAAATGTGTTTGTGTAGTATGTGTGTATCATTTATCATTTTGTCTTTCAGGTATGCAAGTGTGTTTCTGCAGCCTGTGTCTGATGACATCGCCCCTGGTTATCACAGCATTGTACACAGGTACCAAGCTTAGACTGCTTTAAATATAAGAATGTCTAATCTTTTTAAGTATGTAGAATTTTCACAATGCAGAAAACATGAAAGGAATCGCAAAATTCAGTCATAAAATTGGAATTTACAGCATAACATGGAATGCCACAGAATGTGGCAAAATTTATATGAATTAATCAAAAGTATGTCTGTACAATTAATTAATTTGCACTATGGATGAGTGTCTGTGAATATAAATAATGCATATGTATTAAATCATAAATCCAGAAAAATTGAAAAAAACATTTCATAGAGCCCTATCATTGTAAAAAATGTTAAGAAATTATTAAATTGTTAAAATTTACTGAATTTACTTGATTAGACATGCTTTTGGTTATTTAAATTTATTTAAACCATTAAAATGGAATTCAGAAAAATAAAAATGGAAAACGTGGAAATTGGGAAAAATAAAATGGAATTTGGGAAAGAATTAAATAAAATAGATTTCATAATGGAATCCAGAATAATTAAAGCTGCAGTCAGTAGCTTTTTTTTGGTTAAAAATGATTCAAAATCAAGCAAGTACATAACCAGCCAGTGTTCAAAACTATCTCCTTACTTTAGCCCTATTCACAACGGTAAGCTTGTAATAATGTTTCCTAAATCAGATGGTACTGGTGGGTTTCCGTGGAAAATTCAAGCATGCAGTCGTTCATCTTTGCATCATTACGTCACGTCTGTTTCCATAGAGCAGGAGTCCCAGCTAGTAGGCATGTATATGGCATGTGAGGATGCTACAGGTGGCGGATCATTTATAGCCTTTTCTCACACCAGCTGCAATAATTAAACTTATCATTTTGATGGTATGTTGTAATCCAGAAAGGGCCAAATGACAATCATCTGTGACAACTGAAGATTCACCCGTAGTCAAAAGCAAAAGACTTCAAACTGCGGTCAGAGTGGTTACAGAAATTGAAATCGACACACTAAAATGCACATAGTCACGCAATTCTGGTGTTGTTAACATTAACAATTTGAGAACAATAATAATAATAATTTGCATGGTTTGACATGATCCGAGCTAAGCAATCGTTAGATTTAATCACCATTAGCAGTGTGATTTCTTGTTATTCTTTTTTTCTGTTGGTGACAGCTTGTACAGATGACATTTTCCGGTGAAAATTCTTATTTTGGTCATCCTTCCAAGACATAAAATCTGTGATTCCGAAATACAGTATTTACACCAATGTGGTGACTGACAGCAAACATTAGATTCATCCGCACCGAGGAGCCTTGCTGAAGCACAACCCGCATAAAGATGATAATTCCGCAAATAACTGCAATTGCAGGTTTCAAACAGAAATGGCAACAAAGAGGCAAAACTTACAGACTGCAGCTTTAAAATGGAC
The DNA here is from genome assembly GCA_037101425.1 of Elopichthys bambusa. NCBI lineage: Eukaryota > Metazoa > Chordata > Actinopteri > Cypriniformes > Xenocyprididae > Elopichthys > Elopichthys bambusa. The sequence continues at coordinate 12,429,958 of CM074447.1, read as the reverse complement.
AAATATGTAATCCAGGAAAAATAAAGCAGAAAATTTGGGAGAATTTGGGAAATTTGGGGAAAAATAACATGCATTTCATAGGGCCCTAAGTAAGGAGTTTCTCTGTTGGCTAATAATGTTTCTGTCTTTCCTGAAAACTCTGCCTCCTCAGACCAATGGACCTGTCAGCCATCAAGAAGAACATTGAGTCTGGGCAGATCCGTACAACGGCAGAGTTCCAACGTGACATCATGCTGATGTTCCAGAATGCAGTGATGTATAACAGCTCGGATCATGATGTCTACCACATGGCCCTGGAGATGCAAAGGGACGTTCTGGAGCAGATCCAGCAGTTCTTGGCCACTCAGCTTATTATGCAAACGTCAGAATCGGGCATCAGCACCAAGAGCCTGCGTGGAAGGGAAGCCAACCGCAAACAAGACCCCAATGAGAAGGTTAGAGACACACATGGATAGTCACACACACACTCACATACACACAAACCATGAGTGGAAACAAGATGCTGTGGAGAAGGTTGGAAGAATATCAACACAAACACACAGTGAGCACTATGTGGAGACGCATCAATCACACAATGCTTTCAGCGCTAATTATTTGGCCAGTGACATTTAATCGTTTTTCAACCGCTTGACAAACTCTTATTGATGTATTTTCTATTTTGTTTGTCATTGGTTCGTTAGTACATGAAAGGAACAGGTCTGTGTCAGTATAGCTGGTCATTTCATGATATAAATTAGAGCAGATCATTCAGTGAGACAGAAGAGAGCTCAAAGAAGCAGGAAGACCATTAGAGGATCTTTAAGACCGTTATTTCAGTATTATTTATATATACGGTATACTTTTTAATATATTAAATAGGCTTTTAGTTTTATATTTTCAGTTTTAGTTTTAGTTATGTTTAGTTTAGTTAAGTCTTAGTTATTTTGTTATGTGCTTTTGTCATTTTCATTTGTTTTACTTTTATTAAACATTTCTATTTAGTTTTAGTTTTATTTCACTTATTTTTTAAGTTGCCATGTTATTTATCTAATATTTATATTTTATTTTATTCCAGCTTTATTTCAGTTCTTGAAAGTTATTTTTAATCATTTTAGTTTTAGTTAACAGTAACACTGCTGAGTGAAAAGCATGTGCAGTTCTGAAGAAAAATAGCATCTCTAGAACAAATCAAGATCCTTGATACTTTTCCACGATATAGACTGGGATATTTTTTAGAAAGCAAGGCTATAAGCTTCAAACGTCTCAAGGACAGGACATCAAAGAGTCTGTGGACATCTGAAGTGAAGTGTTGTGGACAGTGAAATGGTTTATGAAGGGTGAGAGTCAAAGAAAGGAATGGGAAAAACAGCTTCCTGTGCACCACAGCATGGAACTTTATCTGTGGGATTGGCTCTTATTTCTGTATCTGTTGAAGCAGCATGAATTCAAAAGTGTCCTGAAAACATAATTTTTACTTGGATAAAACTATATGCCTCTAACTATCGGCTGACAATTGGCACCAAGCAGCCAGTTCCTGCAACTTGACCTGATTTCAGTCCAGCTGAGAAAGAATGAGAAAACAAACTGAAGCATCATCAGGAAATATAACTCATAATGTATTTAGGCTGCAGACTTAATGGCTGTCAGTACACTCAAAATGGATTTGCGACCACGAACTGCACATGACGTAATACTCACAGGTAATCTGCACAAATTGATTTTCTGACTCTTGATGGGATGGCTGCGCTCAAATTGTCGTTTCAGCACGTAGTCCCTGAGCTGAGTTTTAAAATCCCAAAATGCTGAAATGCAGGAAAAAGTGTCACTGCCCAAATAGTTTCTGTATAAACTTGAAACCTTGTATGGTGAATCTCACAAAACCTGTCAAAAACTTGTTCAGGTCATATTTTACCCCAAAATGAGAAGAATGAAATTAGAACCAGATGTTTAATTGTCATGAAAATGACTTTTTCAGTTTCTTTGTCAAATATAATTCAGAAATTGACACTTTTTTTTTTTTTTTTATACATACATTTTGTTTAATGGTTTACATTTTTGTTTGTCTTTTTGTTTTTCACACCTACACTCCATACTACATAATGACAGTGTAAGAACCAGATCTGTGATAAGAAAAAACAGAAATGTGGGGGGGAAAATTTCTTTCTGAATGCGTTGTGCCTTTGATTTTGGGCTGAAATGTAGCCGGATATGTTTTTGTGAGATTAATCCAGAAGCAATTTGGTTTCCACACACTCCACATAGATGAAACCCTTTCTGGTAGGATCCAAACAGACTTTTTGTCCCTTACACACACACACACACACACACACACACGTGAACTGCTGAAGTCCCTGACAGTAAGGTTAGCGTTACTTGCACTAACACACAGTCTCGTATGTAGACCCTGAGTCCTGCACACAAAGACCCTCATTTAGAGCCAGAACCACCAGCCAGAAGAAAAAGGAACAACTCCAAACAAGACACTAATGAGAAGGTCAGTGATGTCCACACACAAGCACACACTCACAGGTGAGAATCAAGGGCACTGCAGGTGAGATGACTACTGCACTACTAACCCATGCTCAAACACACAATGAGTCGATGACACATGAGTTTTGTCTTCCAGGTTTTTCACACAGCACCGTATTTGTGGCTCTTGTTGTTCTGTAAAAGACTGAATCTATGGTTCTATTTGTCCGTCTGTCTATCTATCTGTATATACACTACCGGTCAAAAGTTTGGAATAATTAAGATTTTTAAACATGTTTTTGAAAGAACATGGCTGCATTTATTTATCAAAATATTATTACAATTTAAAATAACTGCTTTCTATTGTAATATATTTTCAAATGTAATTTATTCCAGTGATGCAAATCTGAATTTTCAGCATTATTACCCCAGTCTCAGTGTCACATGATCCTTTCAGAAATCATTCTAATATGCTGATTTGGTGCTGAAGAAACATTTCAATGCTAAAAACAGTTGTGCTGCTTTATATTTTTTGGGGATTTTTTGGATTCTTTAATGAACATAAAGTTTGAAATAGAAATCTTTTGTAGCATTATTATAAATGTCTTTACTTTTGTTAATTTCTTTTTTTAAAAAATCTTACTGACCCCAAACTTTTGAACGATAGTGTATATTATCATCTTGTGTATGATAATTGTGAAAATGTAAACAATTTATTTGTGTATGTTGTGTAAGGGTTGGGTTAAACAGCCTTTTGGTGTCTTCTGTTGTTGAATCTTTTATTTTTCAACACACACCAGACCAAAGTTAAGTGAAAGTTTTTTTTTTTTTTTTTTTTTTTTTGTGCATGGTTTTGTTCAGTGATGCTTTCACACTAAGCTGTGTGATTGAGATCATTCAAATGACTGGACACTCATTTCATCACCATCTATTTGAGTTTATGTTGGAGTGCTGCGGTCGTCATGGAAACAGTTACAACACACTCTTACATACATGCCTTCATCTGGCTAACACACATATATACACATCTCTGTTACTCATCAACCCCACAAATCCTCCCTTTAGTATCTACAGTCTTTGGATTCTCTTTTTTCCATTTTTATTCCATTTAATTCTTTTTTCCTTTCTCTTCTGTGTTTTCCTGTATGTAGAGAAGCTTTCTAGGGTGACCAGATGATTATGATAGAAAACTGCTCCACTGTCCGACATGTTTTATAAGCGAGAGACTCAAGGTCAAAACCATTCCAGTGTGAAAGTCTGTGTTTTTGTTTGAATTCACAACCATCTGAAAACAAAATCCAACAGTAAGCAACTTTTTTGTTGACCTGAATTCATCATAAGATGTTTTTAAGATGACTGGCAATGTAAAAGATTTGTCAGATTCCCAAAAGTGAGTCTGCTAATTCACTTTTATTTATATAGCTCTTTATACAATACAGATTGTTTCAGAGTAGCTTCACAGTAATAAACAGAAAAGAAGATCAGTGATGCAACTTCATCAAATATGAGACAAATTCAAATTCTGCAGTAAGCAGCTCTGGATGTCATTATTCAGCTCTATTCAGTACAATGTTGATTCAGTTCTGTTCAGTGAAGTGTCGATGTTGCAGAATGAATCAATTATGATCCAAAGTCAAGGCAGCTCTGCAGAAAACTGTGTAAATGAAAATGAATAATTAATATCATGAGTAGGTTTGTTTTTATAAGCAATTAGCTGTAGATTAAATAATTTGTCAGATTTTATTGTTAGAACAATAAAATGAGTGTCTATTTCAACCTAAAACTTTTGTCAGTCATGTTGCAAAAGCATGACAGATGTTTTCAGCTTATCTCTTCATATTATAAGCAATTTAATGTTACATTGAATCGCTGCTGTGTCAGTATAACCATGTTTATTTATCGCAATTAAACTAAGGGTAAAACTAATTATTGGGTCAAATGACATTCCGATTAGAAGTCTATTAAGATATGGTACATTGCTTGTAAAACGTCTGGTCATTCTGGTTCTGCACATGTCTTCTGTCTCATAATCAGTGTTTTAGATTAGTATACCTGCTGTATGCACCCATAACACCTGCTTTTGCTCTGTTGTGTCTGTCTGTCTGTCTGTCTGTCTCTCTGTCTAGGGTAGGTCTTAAATAGTGAACTCTCTTTTTCTCACTGTGCTGTTTGTCCTTCTACAGGACAGCCTCTCCATGGCCTCTCCTGCTTTCCTTCTCTCTCTCTTTGTAAGTATCCAGGCTGAAGATCACAAAGATATTCCCCGTCCCCTTTTACCAAACACAAACACAAACATACATTTATATACTCTGACACTGTTCTCTGATTGGTTAGAGCTGATTGCTTTGCTTGCTCCATGATTGTTGAGCAGCATTTGGTCTCTGTTGTTATGAACACATCCAGGTCTGTATGCTGAAAGGTTGTGAGCTCCGTGATATATTTAGCCGAATAATCCATTAAAAATGAATATTGTCGTTATATATTCACCCCAGTGTTGTTTCCCATAAGATTTTTTTAAAAGAAATATGAATTATATATATATATATATATATATATATATATATATATATATATATATATATAAAAAAAAAAAAAAAAAAAAAAAATAATAAAAAAAATCACACACACACACCAATCAGGCATAACATTATGACAACCTTCTATATATTGTGTTGGTCCCCCTTTTGCTGGCAAAAAAGCCCTGACCCGTCGAGGACTCCACTACACCCCTGAGGGTGTGCTGTGGTATCTGGCACCAAGATGTTAGCAGCAGATCCTTTAAATTCTGTAAGTTGCGAGGTGGGGCCTCCATGGATCGGACTTGTTTGTTCAGCACATCCCACAGATGCTCGATTGGATTGAGATCTGGGGAATTTGGAGGCCAAGTCAACACCTCAAACTCGTTGTTATGCAGGGTGTACATGGTCTGCTACAATGCATAGGTAGGTGGTACGTGTCAAAGTAACATCCACATGGATGGCAGAACCCAAGGTTTCCCAGCAGAACATTGCTCAAAGCATCATACTGCCTCTAGCGGCTTGCCTTCTTCCCATTGTGCATCCTGGTGCCATGTGTTCCCCAGGTAAGGGACACACACTCGGCCATCCACATGATGTAAAAGAAAATGTGATTCATCAGACCAGGCCACCTTCGCTCCCCACGTGCATCACTGGGCCTTGGCCACCCATGACCCTGTCGCTGGTTCACCACTGTTCCTTCCTTGGACCACTTGGACCACATAGATACTGACCACTGCAGACCAGGAACACCCCACAAGAGCTGCAGTTTTGGAGATGCTCTGAGCCAATCGTCTAGCCATCACAATTTGGCCCTTATCAAACTCACTCAAATCCTTAGGCTTGCCCATTTTTACTGCTTCTAACACATCAACTTTGAGGACAAAATGTTCACTTGCTGCCTAATATATCCCACCCACTAACAGGTGCCGTGATGAAGAGATAATCAGTGTTATTCACTTCACCTGTCAGTGGTCATAATGTTATGCCTGATTGGTGTGTGTGTATATGTGTATATATATATATATATATGTATATGTGTGTATATATATATTATATATATATATATATATATATATATATATATATATATTACCCTTAAATTTTTCACTCTTTGTTATATTGCAGCCATTTGCTAAAATCATTTAAGTTAATTTTTTTTCCTCATTAATGTACACACAGCTCCCCATATTGACAGAAAAACACAGAATTGTTGACATTTTTGCAGATTTATTAAAAAAGAAAAACTGAAATATCACATGGTCCTAAGTATTCTGACCCTTTGCTGTGACACTCATATATTTAACTCAGGTGCTGTCCATTTCTTCTGATCATCCTTGAGATGGTTCTATACCTTCATTTGAGTCCAGCTGTGTTTGATTATACTGATTGGACTTGATTAGGAAAGCCACACACCTGTCTATATAAGACCTTACAGCTCACAGTGCATGTCAGAGCAAATGAGAATCATGAGGTCAAAGGAACTGCCTGAAGAGCTCAGTGACAGAATTGTGGCAAGGCACAGATCTGGCCAAGGTTCAAAAAAAATTCTGCTGCACTTAAGGTTCCTAAGAGCACAGTGGCCTCCATAATCCTTAAATGTAAGATGTTTGGGACGACCAGAACCCTTCCTAGAGCTGGCCGTCCGGCCAAACTGAGCTATCGGGGGAGAAGAGCCTTGGTGAGAGAGGTAAAGAAGAACCCAAAGATCACTGTGGCGTCCAGAGACGCATTTGGGAGATGGGAGAAAGTTGTAGAAAGTCAACCATCACTGCAGCCCTCCACCAGTCGGGGCTTTATGGCAGAGTGGCCCAACGGAAGCCTCTCCTCAATGCAAGACACATGAAAGTCCGCATGGAGTTTGCCAAAAAACACCTGAAGGACTCCAAGATGCTGAGAAATAAGATTCTCTGGTCTGATGAGGCCAAGATAGAACTTTTTGGCCTTAATTCTAAGCGGTATGTGTGGAGAAAACCAGGCACTGCTCATCACCTGTCCAATACAGTCCCAACAGTGAAGCATGGTGGTGGCAGCATCATGCTGTGGGGGTGTTTTTCAGCTGCAGGGACAGGACGACTGGTTGCAATCGAGGGAAAGTTGAATGCGGCCAAGTACAGGGATATCCTGAACAAAAACCTTCTCCAGAGTGCTTAGGACCTCAGACTGGGCCGAAGGTTTACCTTCCAAAAAGACAATGACCCTAAGCACACAGCTAAAATAACGAAGGAGTGGCTTCACAACAACTCAGTGACTGTTCTCGAATGGCCCAGCCAGAGCCCTGACTTAAACCCAATTGAGCATCTCTGGAGAGACCTAAAAATGGCTGTCCACCAACGTTTACCATCCAACCTGACAGAACTGGAGAGGATCTGCAAGGAGGAATGGCAGAGGATCCCCAAATCCAGGTGTGAAAAACTTGTTGCATCTTTCCCAAAAAGACTCATGGCTGTATTAGATCAAAAGGGTGCTTCTACTAAATACTGAGCAAAGGGTCTGAATACTTAGGACCATGTGATATTTCAGTTTTTATTTTTTAATGATTTATGATTTTATTTTTTATGATTTTAGCAAATGGCTGCAATATAACAAAGAGTGAAAAATTTAAGGGGGTCTGAATACTTTCCGTACCCACTGTATATATATATATATATACACACACACTAACAGTCAAAAGTTTGGAAACATTTCTGTTTTTAATGTTTTTGAACGAAGTCTCTTATGCTCATTAAGGCTGCATTTATTTCATAGTAAATACAGAAAAAAATATTATTACATGATCCTTCAGAAATCATTCTAATATGCTGATTTGATACTCCGTTATTATCAATGTTGAAAACAGTTGTGTTGCTAAATATTTTTTTGGAACCTGTGATACTTTTTTCAGGATTCATTGATGAATAAAAGGTTAAAAAGAACAGCATTTATTCAAAATATAAATCTTTTCTAACAATATAAATCTTTACTATCACTTTTTACCAATTTAACACATCCGTGCTGAATGAAAGTATTAATTTCTTTCAAAAAAAAAGAAAGAAAAAAAATTACTGACCCCAAACTTTTGAACGGTAGTGTATGTTGTTACAAAAGATTTCTATTTTAAATAAATGCTGATATTTTTTAACTTTTTATTCATGAAAGAATCCTGAAAAAGTATCACAGGTTATAAAATAATATTAAGCAGCACAACTGTTTCCAACATTGATAATAAATCAGCATATTATAATGATTTCTGAAGGATCATGTGACACTGAAGACTGGAGTAATGATGCTGACAATTCAGCTTTGCATCACAGAAATAAATTGTATTTTAAAGTATATTAAAGTAGAAAACCATAATTTTAAATTGTAATAATATTTCACAATATTATTGTTTTTTTCTGTAATTATTATGAAATAAATGCAGCCTTAATGAGCATAAGAGACTTCGTTCAAAAACATAAAAAATAGTAATGTTTCCAAACCTTTGACTGTTAGTGTATATTAGAATTATTTCGGAAGGATCATTTGACACTGAAAACTGAAAATTTAGCTATGCCATCACAGGAATAAATTACATTTTAAAATATATTACAGTTGAAAACGGCTGTTTAATGTGTAATAATATTTTGAAATATTACAGTTTTTTTTCTGTATTTTTGAACAAATAATTGCCTTGGTGAGCATAATGGAAAGACGGTAGACGGAGTGGTAGTGTAATATAGAAGTATGTGTATCAGTGTATCAATTTAGAATGATATGAGGGTGAATAAATAATGCAACATTTTTATTTTGGGGTCAACTTTCCCTTTTAATGTTTTGGATTGGTTTTTCCTTTTTTATTTCTCTTCAAGAAACATTTAAAGACGCTCTTCAACTCTTCAGTAAGCAACTGACTTTTACTATTAACACTTTCACTCTTGAACAGCATTTCTTATGCTGTTTCAATTTTGTTTCAGCTCGTACTCTAGTACTTTACTCTCTCATGCTCTAGAAACATACACACATCCTGTTCTCAGGTAATAGCTAGTTAGTTTGGCTCTGATGGTCTGGTGTGTTAGGCCAGTGGATGAAAGGCTTTGGCTCATGTCTTCCCTGCTTCTCTGCTCTTCCAGGATGGAGGCACCAGAGGGCGCCGCAGTGCTATCGAGGCTGACATGAAGATGAAAAAGTGAACTGAGATGTTTCACTGCAGTTGTCAGGGAAGTTCAATAGGCTTTATTTCCCTGTTTCTTTAAGAAGTTCTGGCTAAGTTTAGTTACTCAATGCCTTGGTGGTTTGATTCAGCTGTTTAACACAGTCTGATTACAGCTGGACACAAAAAGAAGACACATTTTAAGGGCTCAACCCCCCTTCAGTCCAAGACCTGAAAAGCTGGTCCAGTAGACCTCACGGGACAGGTCAAACTGACCTCATGTTTATTTGGGGTTGGAGGAGCTGGGTAAATGTTTTTGACTTGATGTCACAAAGTTAGCCATCAACATTGGCCTCTTTAAAAAAAGCTGAATGTACCACCATCATGACCACTAGATGGTTAGAAAGCAGAATGTCACTTTCTAAAGACAAGTATGAAACCTTACAAGCCAACGATTACCATCGCCTTATCACTTTGGGATGATGTGAAACTCTGATCGACTGAGGAAAGAGCAATAAAAATATGCTTTTTTCTTCTATAGGAATGAATATGGAGCCTCAGTTTCTTTGAACTTGATTTTTCCCTAGTCAGGATCCTAGATGCTTTGGATTACAGTTTAAAGGCCTACTGTACTATGTTCAGTTTGTTTTTGTTCTTAAAATAAGTGAGACTTAATTTGACATCTGTATGTTTAGAAAGAACATATAGTTTTGTACAGAGCCTTTGTGTACAGTGTTTTTGTATAGTGTCGTGAATGTTTTAATAAAACATGAGAGTCTGCAAATAAACAAGATGTTCATGGGGTTTTTTTAAGAATAATTTATTCCACTTGTGCTTTCAAACAAAAATACTATTACAAATGCTTCACTGGGAGACAATACCAGCTTGTCCCATTCGTTTCACAGTCACAGGACAAAGACACACTGATAACTTAATGGCATCAAACATTTATCAACAGAGGGATTCATATACAATCTAAACCCTCCTATTTCCCTGAACATCAGTAAAAGGTAGCGAAGAATCAAAACTGAACATTCTGTAGTCGCAACACAAGTCATACAAACATACCACTGTGATCTTATCACACATGCGGTGTCACCTGACAAATACAACATAGTAGTGTCGACATCATATAATCCCAGATTATACATAATTGGTCAGTAAGATTTTTTTCAAAGAAATTAATATCTTTAAAAATCTTTGACTTTAAGCTTGTTAAGAGCTTTTAAGCATGTTCATGCATCAGGTTCCATGTTATTATTTGTATGTATATTAATGATCTTTTAAGTATCATAGAAAGCAATATTATAACAACATAGCTGCTCATATTGTGCTAGAAATGTCAGCTGCACAATATCAACTTCTTTTAAGTTTTAAACATCATTCAGTGAACTCTGAAATATATTGATGTAACAGTGAAAAACAATGTGCAAAATGAACATTTCCTATAGTTGCCCTCATCCTCTGAGACCTCAGGCATTGTCTTCTTATTTTACTCTTAATTCCACAATTTTAATAAAACTCAAGTACAGTAGGTGTGGCAGATGAATAGAGCTTCCGTTTGATCAGCCGGTATTCCCTTCGGAGGCTCAAGACCTTCCCGCCCCCGAACAGGATCTTAAGTGGAGGCCATCCGCCCATGTCAGGCTGCAGGACCACCGAGACCTCGAAGGTCGGCGTGAGACTCTGATCAGGAATGACGGTGCCCAGCTTCACTAGTGTGCCTTTGCTTTCCATGAACATGTGGATCAGTGCGCCCCGTATCCCACACGGCTCATCCGTGGATGAGTGCAGGATCCCTCCGGCCACACGTGTGGTCATGTGCCTGGGCAGACGCAGCTCCTGGCAGCACAGACTCGCTCCTTTGGCGTCATAGAGGCACTTCTCTATGCGTTTGGACAGGTCGAGTTGAAGACGCACGTCTTCTCCTTCCTCCTCTTCCAAACTGCACTCAGATCCCAGACCTGTGAATGAGTAAATGGGAAGAATGTGTCAGGCTCAGATGATCAGACAGAAACTTTACGCCTCAGCAGTTTAAGAGTGACCGATGGATCATTAGATTAGGATTAGGAAACTAACACCGTCAGCCTGTAATACAGTGTCATCAGCTGATCAAAGTTGTTGGACTTTAGTGAGCACTGAGCAGAATTAATATGTTGCAAGTTTGGAAAACTGGAACAATGTACATCCCTGTTCACAGTGTCAGCAATAAAATAATCACATGTTCTTTAAAATTGACCTTAATGAGAAATATTAGGGCATTTTGAACATTAAAAGATAAAGTATAATACATTTTGTTGGTATATTATATACAAGTTGTCAATGAGAATATTCTGTTTATTGTATATTAGTTCAAAATTATGAAACAACCAAAATGGAAAGCGTAACAAAATTGTCAACTAATAATGAATATAGACTGAATGTCAGGTTGGGGCAAGTTGTCACATTTTCTTATATGTTTTAATTTTACACAATAAAACATATATGTTTTAATATAATAAATATAGAATTTATTAATTGCAATAATTGTTGAAAAGTGCGACAAATACATTCCATTATATAAATATATAACAAAATCCTTTTTTTTGAATTATGCCCTTCAAACTAAAAAAAATATATATATATTTAGGTCAACTAACAATGTATTTATTATTATTATTATTATTAAGTGTCAGGTTGTAGCAAGATTTTTGTAGTTTTATGTAGTTTTTTTGTAGTTTTATGCAATAAAATATAATTATTATATTACGTAATAATAAAAATGTTTTAATAAATATATAGCCTAATGTATTAATAGCAATAATTGTTGGTCAATATATTGTTATAATTTTAAAAATATGATAAAATATATAAAAATAAATGAGTTAAATATAAACATATAAAACACGTGACAATTTGCCTCAACCGTTTTTCATTCAAAAAGATCCCAATTTAACATTTTTTTAAATAGATTATTTAAAACCAACATACAAAACCAAAACTTTTGACATAGTTACTGCAACAGAGCGTCTGTGATAACTTGCCCCGTTTCCCCTACAATATATCGTTTTGACAGGAAAGATTCTTACTTGATAAGCTCTGTGCTTTCATGAGCCTGCCGCAGTCTTTTACTTTCTGTCTGTCTGATCTATAGCACTGTAGAAAGCCCCGGTTCTCCGCTAGGTTTTCCTGCACTCTACTGGCGGACATCCCGTTACCGAACACGAGAGCTTGTGTATAGACCATTTTAACGTGATTTCCTCCGAGTGTTTCCCCGAGAGCTCGCCCAACTCTTCCGCTGAGTGTTTCTTTGTTCCTTCCATGAATGCGAGAGGTTGAAATGTGTGTCTCTGTCACGGCAGCCTGTTTTTATACTGAGCTCTGTTGTTGCATCAGCTGAAGTTTGTGGGATGGGCGACCTTACGCAAACCAGTGAGAAGTTAAATCGGATCATGCAACCTCATCGGCTTCTTGCGTTTATATTATATTATATTAATTTCTTTTAAGGATTTTGTATTTAAATGTTATGTGTGTGTGTATGTATATAATATAATCTATATATATTATGTAGTAACATAGCCTAATGTTTATATTTTTAGATGCTGTGACTGATCACTATTTCCTTTTACAAAATTTTGATTAACCTTTTTTAAATCATATATTCGTGGGATATTTTTTTCTATTTTATTTACTATTTCACTTAAATAGTTTTAGTTGAATTAATTTAATTCACTTATTTACATACTGCTTTATTTATTTATTTTACATGTAGTTTCTCAATTTGGATACACTTTATTTTGATGGCCTCCTTTAGACATTCTGTTAACTATAAGTAACATTGCACCTACATGTCAACTAACTCTCATTAGAGTATTAGTTGAGTATTAGTAGACTGTTAGGGTTAGGGTTAGTAGAATAAGTTGAAGTTGCATGTACTTGCAAAGTAAATTTCTAAACTACTTTCATCTTTAGCAGACAATTCTGGGAATATTATAGCAATATTTGAAACAGAAGAAGGATGTAATGTGAAAAACAATGATTCAGACAGTGATATTAGACGTGTTTATTCACAGGTGAGACTCACATGACCAGAAAGACAAACATTACAGTCAGTAAAATCCAGTTCAGCAGCCTGTCAACAAAGCACTCTTAAATGGATAGTTCACCCAAAATGAAAATTCTGTCATCATTTACTCATTTTCAAATTCCAAACCTGTATGAATTTCTTTCTTCTGCTGAACACAAAAGAAGATATTTTGAATAATATTGGTAACCAAACAGTTAGGCCCCATTGACATGTGGAAAGTCAAATATAAATACTATGGAAGTCGATCTTTCACTATCAAACTAACTTTTGTGAACTATCCTTATCCCTATGAGGAGCAAAATGCTCCTCATGAGCCAGAAAACATTTCCACACTCTTACAATCACTTTTTGAAATCTAAATATTTATAAGACTTAAATTTTGATTTAATAAATAAACTGTGATCTATTGTACCTGTTTTTTAAAACAGTATTCGCTAAATTTAAAACTCTCTTAGTTTCTTTTTCTGGCAATCAGTTTTTACTCTAAAATGATGTGCTGAGTTTGAGTCTATTTTTAATGAAGGATAATATAAACCCAAAAGAGAACATATCTGTGACTAAAGTCTGTCTGATTTGCTGATCTAGGAAGGGCTTTTACAGCCTTACTGGCATTTCTTAAATCATCAACTGTCTGTTTGCCATCTGTCAGTCTCTGAGTCACGATGAGGGACTTTTCCTCGTGACCTCACCTTTGTTCTCTGTCATTAACCAACCAGTTGCCTCTATGATGTCACATTGCACCACTGAATTGAGAACCATCTTACGATATAATGAGGAAGTAGATGAGACTTTTTAGAACCACCTTTGAGAAGTTACAGGTTATGTAAATGAGGAAAAAATAAAAAGTGAACCACAGATCTCATATTTGTATTTCTGAGTGGGTGAACAAGGAAGGAAGAATAAACTAATGTAAACCTTTGACCATGAAGTGTGATTACATGTGCAGAATGTGATTGTGTGTCTTCACTGAATCAGCTGTTTCAAGTCAAGATATTTAGCTTTCCTTCCAGTTCATGGCTCTTCAGCAAAGAGGAACATCACATCAGTCTTTGTTGATTTTGATCACAAACGGATTTAAACGTGTGATAGTTCATCCATTAATGTCAAAGTAAAACCTGATGGACGTGTTGTCTCAATCAACTGCTTAGATGGATGACTGAGAGTTTTGATTCATGGGAAGCTCCTCCGTCAACAGACTGAGATACACTTTGTAAATATCACAATAGTAACTAACTACACCATTAATAAAACCTAATAAAAGTGATTGTTTAAGTTGGATATCTCACAATGATTGCTTAAAAATCCATGGGTAAATTTGGTTTAAAATTTACATTTGTTATTTAAGTTTTTTATTATTTATTATTTGTATTATTTATTACTCACCCCATAACAAAAACTTAAGGAACTGAAGTTAGACATAGTTAGACATAATGAACTATTGTGAGCAAATTGAGGAACATCTCAAGCAAAGAGAGTAAATATTAAGATTAAGTATTATTTTGTGTTTTTACACAAAATTAATATAGGAGGAAATCTGTTAATGTTTAATATTTCATTATGTTTGAATTTGTATGGTTTATGCTATTGTAAAAAGTCTTCTGATATAAAACCTTTTACTCAGTTAAATTAAATTATTTTATTAATTAAAATGTATTCTGAAGTAATAATAATACTTTTATTTATTTAATAATAATGTATTTTATATAAAATTTTAAATAAATTTTCACACACATTTCATTGGAAATAGATAGCAGTCTGAGTGTGATAAAAGTGAATCAGTTTGTCAATCCACCAATGAAATTACATCAGCTCAGCTGTAGAAACCTAATGGACTAGTTTGCTTAGCTGAGTTGCTCCACTGCATTCACTTTAACATAATGGGCTTTATAGATTATAATTTCAAAATTAGCTATCAGCTGATCTGTGGATAAATGTTGGATTAAAATATATTAGTCATAGACAAGCAGTGTGATTCAGTTTGAATCTTCCCAGTTTTACGAATCACCTCCGTCATCACAACTTGTTTAAACGTGTCTCATTCAGTGTAATTGTTCTGCCAAGGGACATGGAAAATAATGCAGCTAAGAGGAGAGCTGTTCACTGGAAGAAGCAAGGAATCTTTCAAAAACATTTATTGAGAATAGGAAGTTCTTCAGTAGGAAAAACACATGGGGAAAGGTTACCATTTCTGCTACAGGCTATTTCTTGTAAAATATTTTTAGAGCCGCATGAAAAGCTTTGTTAAGAAGTAATTCCTTTCAGTCCTTGTGGAACATAGTAGGAACAAGTAAAAGTCCTATGCTTTTGTAGGTGCTAGCAAGGCAGTATCTTTCAAAATATTCAAAGATATAAATTCATCTAAGTAGCCCTACTGTATTGCCTCTGAAGATTGCATTGACAGTGGCCCCAAGTATAATGTGGACACTTAAGACACACGTATAAATGGCATTACATTTGACAAAATATCATATGAATGTAATATCAAACATTATTTGCATTTGCAGATACATTATGCTAATTTGTACACTTTTATGTGCGGCATAGGTGTCCAAATTCATTTTGAGGCCACTGTTGTTCCGTATGTTACGAGTGTCACCTATGAAAATCTTTCCATTGGCCACCGGAGGTCACTCTCCCCTGAGTTTTAAATCATGAACTCCATTTCCCTAGAATCCTCATACCTGGCCTGATTGTGCAACACCTGGTAGCCATTTCACAGACTATTTATAGCTCAGCTAGTGTTTAGTTCAGCATCACCATTAAAAAAAAAAAGAAGAAAAAAAAAAAGACCTTTTTTATTTCCAAGAAATTAATGTACTATATTTTAGTTTGATAATGTTTTTTTATTTAATATTTTGTATTTTTAGGGGATTTTTATGGTACTAAATTATATTTATGGAATAGTTATGATCCATTTATTACCTGTTAACCACTTTCTGAGCATGAAAATAAAATTTCCAGCTTAAACTGACAAATCTTAAATGCTTTAGAACAGACTTAAAGGTGCAATCTGTAGATTTTCACCTCTAGAGGTTGCCTATTCAAAACAAAAGCGCAGCTTGATGACGCAGAGTTTGAGCGCGGAATCTTAGGAGATGTCCCCTGCGTCCCAATGTCCATACTATCCATCCTAAATAGTATGTGAGATTAAAACAAGTGTGTCCCAAAGCATAGTATGTTGAAAAGAGTATGCCAAAAGTCCACGGATGGTCTACTATTTCCGGTAGATTTTCGAAGTGTGGATCCGTGCACACTATAAAGGCTAATATTGCCCACAACCCATTGCACTGATGATTTAGGTGGATAGGAGTGGTGGTGGTGAGATACAGCAGCTATATTGTGAATGTATTTGAATGGCTTCAGGATCTGAATATGATGGTTGGGATCCTAAAAGGGATATGGAATGGCAGAAGGTAGCTAATAAGCGTAAGAATAAAAAGAGTAATGGGTCAGGAACAGAAACAGACGATACAGTGAAAAGAGTGAGAGGACATGATATCGGAACATCTGTCTGTGAACCTCAATTCAAAGTTATTGTGACTTTCGAGGACAATTTTCATCTGATCTCGATGGCTAAGGCAATAGAGAAGGAGGTAGGAAAGGTCAAGTTTGCAAAGTACTTGAACAACAAACGAATTCTAATTCACGCTGTCAACAAAGTTCAGCAAGAGAAGATTCTTAAGATGCAAACGCTGGACCGGAAGAATGTTAAGACATACATCCCTGAAACAACAGCTAGACTAAGAGGAGTTATATCGGGAGTTCCTCTATCTGTTACTATGGATGAAATCAAGTCGGAACTGAAAGGGGGAAAAGTTAAAGATGTAAAAAAACTAATCAATAAAAAAGGATGGAAACAAAACTGAAACTCTGTCGGTCATGATTGAATTTAAAGATAAAATGCCAAGCAAAGTTATGCTAGGGTTTTTCAGCTACCCAGTAAAGGATTATATTCCTCCAGTTATACAATGTTTTAAATGTCAATGTCTGGGACACATAGCTAGCCAATGTAAGGGTAAAGAAAGATGTGCTAGATGTGGAGGTCAACATGAATATGGGAAATGTGAGAAAGATACCCCTGTGAAATGCTGTAATTGTGGTGAACAACATAGTGCAGCTTACAAAGGGTGCAAGAAACAAATTTAGGCCAAAGAAGCTCAGAAAATTAAAATCTTGAATAATGTTTCTTTTGCAGAAGCACTAAAAAAAGTATCAGATGTAACCAAGACTAAACAAAATGATGGTGACAAATCTGTAAAAGCAGGAAAAGAAAAAGAAAAGGTAACAGGAATTCAAGGGCCAATGATAGAACAATCTCATCAATGCAAAATAAAAAAAAGAGAGACACTGTTAGTGGATAGAACAAAGTTTGTTGCTTTCATATGTAAAGTAGTATATGTAGAAATTGAGCAGAATGACAGAGATGAAAGAATTGAAACAGTAATTGAAGCAGCAAAGAAATACTTAGGAATTTCTAGTATGGAAACTAAGACTATATTTGAAATGATGAACCCACTAAATTATGACTCAAGTAGTGGATAAAAGTGGAGCTGAGTATCTTACATTGGAACTCGAGGAGTCTAATTGCAAATGGACAGGAATTTAAAAAGGTTTTATGTGATTTAGAAGAAAAACCTGATGTGATCTGTATACAAGAGGCTTGGTTAAGACCACAGTTAAACTTCGTTTTAATAGGATATAATTCAATCAGTCAAGACAGAGTTAATATAAAAGGAGGGGGATGTGCTACATTTATAAAAGAAGGATTAGCTTTCAGGAGAATTTATTCTCCGGATAAATTTGAATGTATAGTTATAGAAATATGCAATAAACAGAATTCAACTTTTATAATTAATTTTTATAATCCATGTAAAGAAATGATGGTTACTGATTTTAATGACATTATGCAAAGAAATGGAAACAGAAAAATTTGGTGTGGAGATTTTAATGCTCATAATAGTGTATGGGGTAGTGATCATACAGATAGCAATGGAGTAATGATAGAAGAATTAATGGATTCACGAAGATTGGTTTGTCTCAATGATGGAAAAGGTACTAGAATTGATATGTTAAGAAACAAAATTACTTTGGTGTCATCTCACCTTGCTAGTTCAAGTGAATGGAAAGTTAGCTCAGAAAATCTAGGTAGTGATCATTTTCCAATTTTATGTAAAGTCAGTGTTGAAGTGTATAGACAAAAAGGTGATAATGTATATAAATGGTGTTTCTCTAAAGCAAAATGGGATGATTTTAAAGAACGTTGCAAAAAAGAAGCTCAATTTTTACAAATGAGTGGTAGTGTAGATATTTGTGCAAATAAAGTAACTTCAATGATTTTAAGTGCTGCAGCTGAATTCATTCCTAAAAAAGTAATAACTCAAAATAAGAAATGAGTTCCATGGTGGAATGATGAATGTTCTATATCAATTAAAGAAAGAAATCAAGCATTCAAAAATTTCAGGAAAAATATGAGTATGGATAATTTAGTAGAATATATAAAAAAAGCAGCTATAGTGCGAAGAACTGTTAAATCAGCAAAAAAGAAATGCATGGAGAGACTTCTGTTCAAATATTGGTAGAGAAACAGACTTAGGTGAGGTATGGAATATGGTTAAGAAAATGTGTGGTAAAAGAGTTTATAAAACAATTCCAGTACTTTCGAACAGGGATGAAATTGCTGTTACAGAAAAGGAAAAAGCTGATTTACTAGGTATCGTTTTTTCAGGAATACATAGTGGTAGTCACCTCACTGATTTTCATAAGGAAAAGAAAGTAGAAATGTTAAGAGGAAATAGGCTGTTACTTAATAAAAAGATAGATGGTAATTCCCCTATGGATTTGGAATTTAATATGATGGAACTAAAAAGAGCCATTATAGGAACAAAAAATTCAGCTCCAGGACAAGTTATATAATGTTTCATAATCTACCAGAAGAGGTATTGAAGATCATTCTTGACTTATTCAACAAAATTTGGCGAGAAGGTGAAGTGCCTAGTATGTGGAAAAGAGCAATTATTATGCCAATTCAAAAACCAGGGAAGGATCCTGGAAATCCTGAAAACTATAGGCCAATTGCGTTAACGTGAAATCTTTGCAAATGGATGGAGAAAATAATAGTTCAAAGATTAACATATTTTCTAGGAAAAACAGGGATTATTAATAGAAATCAATGTGGTTTTCGAAAAGGTAGGTCAACTACAGATGCTTTAATTAAAATAAGCAATGAAATAGAAAAGACATTTAGTATGAAGGAAGTAATGATGACAGTGTATTTCGATATAGAAAAAGCGTACGATACTATGTGGAGAGAAGGGTTATTAATAAAGATGAATAATCTAGGAATAAGTGGAAGACTCTTTAATTGGATAAAGAGTTTTTTTAACAAATAGGTCGATCATAGTAAAAGTAGGATCTGAATTTTCTGATATTTTTAATATTAATAATGGAGTTCCTCAAGGTAGTGTGGTCAGTCCTATTCTATTCAATATTATGATTAATGATATGTTTAGCAATGCAGGATCAGGGATTCAATCAGCCCTTTATGCTGATGATGGGGTAATTTGGAAAAGAGGTAAAAATAATAAGTATATTAATAACAAAGTTCAGGAAGAAATATAAATAAATGGGGTTTTAAAATTTCACAAACTAAATCATGTTATATGAAATTAAATTATGTAACAAGATTGGCATTATATAATGAAAATATAGAAAAAGTTAAAATTTTTAAATATTTGGGATTATGGTTGGATGAATAATATTCATGGAGGAAGCATACTGAAATTTTGAAACAAAGTGTTAAAAAGTTATAAATCTTATGAGATGTTTATCTGGCATGGAATGGGGAGCAGAAAGGGAAGCGCTTTTAAGTATAATAGGGCACTGTTGAGATCAACATTAGATTATGGATGCATGATATATGGAGCTGCGGCCAAAACTTATTTAGAGAAATTAGACAGAATACAACATAGAGCATTAAGAATTAGTATAGGTGCAATGAAAACTACTCCAATTAATGCACTATTGGTGGAATGTAATGAAACTTCTCTAGATTTAAGATGGAATTAATTAGCTCTTGCTTACTGGTTACGAATACAGGATGAGAAACATTTTTCATCTTCAGTGATTAAAAAACGTTGGGAGTATGAGAAGACTATAGGTAAAGGATTTTGTTGGAACATATGTAAGAAAGCTGAAGTGTATAATATTAATAAATTAGAGTTTATTACAGAAAATATCATAAGTAGAATTCCACCATGGATATTTCCAGAGCCTATGGTTAACTTAGAATTAATTAAAAAGAAAAAGGAATGGTTAGAGAATGGAAAGGAAAATATTAGCAATTTAATACAAGACTACATGAACAAAAAATATTATGGATATTTAGGAATTTATACAGATGGCTCTAAAGATCCAGGTAATGGACATGTAGGAGTGGGCATTGATAGAATATCTAATCATGTTTCTGTATATACAGCTGAACTAGTGGCAGTTTATCTGGGTTTACAATGGGTGGAGGAAGTCAAACCTGACAGAGTGATAATATATTCTGACTCAGCAGCTATATTACAGACTCTTATTACTAGCAAAACAACTAGAGAAGATATTTTAATAGAAATTTATACAGCATTGTTAAATTTAGAAAGATTGCAAATAGATGTTCAGTTTTGTTGGATACCTGCACATATAGGAATCTTAGGTAATGAGGAAGCTGATAAATTAGCAAAAAAAGCTCTAAATCTTACTGACAAAACTGAGATTTCTCTTGGAAAAAATGAAGGTAAAGCTATAATAAGAAGCAATATTGACAAAAAATGGCAAAAAAATATGGGATTTAGACAATAAAGGAAGAGAATATTACAGAGTTCAAAAATCAATTAAAGTTAGAACATTTAATAGTAGAAATAGAAGAGAGGAAATAATCTATACAAGACTACGGTTAGGACACACAAGACTTAAAAATACGTTATTTCTTATGAGTAAAATAAACTCAGATAAATGTGAGGTATGTAATTGTAAAGAAAATGTTAAACGTGTTAATAAAATGTAGAAAATTTCAGGAAGAGAGAAGAAAATTTAAAGAATGTATTATTAAAATAGGGAGGGAATGGGATATAAGAAGTATCTTAGGTATAGGAAATTCAAAAACAAAGTTGTTGAGGCATTAATGAAGTTTATGCAAGAAACAGGTATAGGTAAAAGAATTTAAAAAGATCAATGAAGCCATGATTTTACACACTCCAATATAGTAGGTGGCGGTATGCACCTTTAACGATGGTCTGTAAACCGCCATAAAACTGAAAGAAGAAGAAGAACCCATTAAGCTTTGGATGAGGATTCAGTTCAGAACTACAAACACGAGTAAAAAGTGTTTAAAAAAAACCACAAAACATGGCGGATATGCGACCGACGCTGAGAGGTTTGAGTGATTAATAATCAGTTCAACCTGATAGAAAATATTTATTTAATGTTATCCGTGTTATATTTCATCTGCAATACCAATGTGGACTTTTATAAAGATCCAATTGGCCATTAACTTTTAAATGCATCATTATGCGTTAATATGAGGAGAGTTCTTCACATGAAAGACCCGCGACTGCAGATCAACGTGGTACTGCATTTCTCTCCGATACGGTAGGAAATTAGCTAAATGAAATGTGGAGGATGTAAGATGATTGACAGTCTAGTTTACAGTGATATGATGCGACAGAGAGCAAAGACGCAATTGTATGACGTGATAGTATGTCCCAAAGCTTGTCTACTCTTTTGCTACACACAGTAGGCCTTTGTAACGTTACTTTTTGTTCACAGAAAGAGTACATACTTTTAGGGCGTAGTATAATTAGGCGAATTGGGACACAGCAGTCGTCTTCACCTCACAGCCAGTGGAAAAGAATTCGACGGGACTCGGGCAGAAATCATATTCATAGATGAGATTATTAATGTAAGTGTATGTTAATGTAGTATGAAGCAGCGCAGGTCCGAGTGATGTTTGAGCTGAACGATGCCGCTGGAGCGATTGCTAATGAGAGACGAATGCACACACCTCGCGAGCAGCGGAGTTTTTATTATGCCGCAGTCGCCGTTTCCACTTATGAGGTATGCATATGAGCAGCATCCAGCATCATCCAGCATATGAGGTAACACAGCGCTGTTCTTCATCTTCTTCTTCTTCTTCTTCTGTGGATTTATTGGCGGGTTGCAAACAAACTGGAAAGGTGCAAACCACCATCTACTGTGCTGGAGTGTGATGAAGATATAAACCCATACGGAAATGTAATATATACATGAGATATCAATACATGCAATATATACGTTTTTACTTTATATGAGCATATGAAACCTATTAGAAATTGGAACAATTCAATTTATTGACATATACATTTATACCATATATTATATATGTTTATGTATGTATAATACATATTTTGATATATATGTGTCTCCGTCTGTCTGCGACCTTACATGTATGCCTGTTCCGCTCGTCTGTATGCATTTCCGGCAAGCCGCCCTTTAGAATAAAGGTCTCTAGGCATAATAACTTAAAGCGGGCAAAATAACATTCCAAAATAAACACATAACTATTATTAAGAAAATATAGAATTGTGTTAAATAGTATCAGAATAATATATTAATCTGCAAAACTAATTCAAATAACTGAGGGTTATTTACACTTCCACCAAATCATGAGTGACTATAAATTTTAATCACGAATTATTTAAAAAAAAAAAAAAAAAAAAAAAAAACTTTTTTTTTTTTAATGGATTAGCCATTATTACTTAGCCTAGATGTGAAGAAAACAAAGAGCATATTCTATTATGAACTGCTTTACTCAAAGGATATGTCAAGGAGAGGATATGTCACCATCTCTTGCAAACATATATATCTTCTCTGACAAACTTGCCAGAAGGTGGTAGGGCTTGGGTAGTTTTCAGTGTGAGAAGGTGATTTGGGGTAAGGGGTTCAGGACTTTTAGGATAATTCAGATTATCTACTGTGAGCATTTGGCTGTTTACAATTGCCATAGCTTCGTAGAAGAAGGTCCGAAGTGAAGAATGATCAAGCCTTCCAGAAGATATGGACAGAGTGGAATGAAGAACATTTCTCACAGTCAGGGCCGGCGCATGCCTAGGGCAGCAGCACAGTGAGGGATTTAGTTAATTAATTAATTTATTTTTGGGACATTCATTTGGAATTATTTCACTTCGCTATATCAAAAAGTTATCACCCGATTAGTTATTCTAAATCTAAATTATCTTTCCCTCATTCTACCGAGTACCAAACCCCACAACCTAGAGCGGCATTTCACTAAACAAAAAAAACCTGGCGTTTTGAGCAGTAAGTGGACTATGAGTTTGCACGATCACAAATTCTCTCATAAAAACAAAGAAATTTAGACATTATGTAAATAGGAGATTCAATGTATGACAGCTTCATTTATTATAAAAGAACTTTGTGAGATATGACAACTTTTTAGTGATTACAGAGGGAGCACTCTTTGCGTGCCTTCTGCCATGCTCCCTTGTACAGTAGGCCTATTTTCTGTTAAAATTAACAGTGGTTTGTGAACGTAGTGAACAGATGTCCCCGTTTTCCGGGGACAATCCCGGTTTTTGCTGCTCTGTCCCCGACTGGAACTGTCCCTGGAAATGTCCCCGTTTTACAGCTCGTTCAAAATAACCCGCAAATACATTGCAAAAAGCCCGACCAACATACAGCAGCCTGTTGGTTATCGGTCACCTTAACGTAAAGGTGAAGCACTTCTCCTTAGCCTTAAGTTAGTTCACCCTCCGCATATGTGTGTGAGAAAGTGGAGCAGTCACGTAAGTCACCTTTGTGTGCACAATATTTATAAATGCCATATATTTATAACCTTTACTCATAATGGAGAGCTGTGCACGTGCAAGTGGCAAGTTTTGGGCGTGAGAACCTCTTGTACACTGTCGCTTCGCAACTACTAGAACTACCACCGATTTGCGGCTTTCGTGTGTCTCTCATTGAAAATGAACTAGAGACTTGTGCTTTGCGCATCCCGTAAACTGTCTTTATGTCGAAGTAGCTACTTCCGGCCCAATTTATCAGCGGCTCAAGAGGAATTCTTCTGAATCTTCCAGGAGATATTCTTACTATATAATATAAGTGTTTGCATTTGTAGTTAGTGGTTAGGCCTACGTGCTGATTATTTTTTACATTGCAGAATTAAAAAAAAAAAAAAGAAAAAGAAAAGAATCCAGAAAACATGCTTGTGCATGCTTTTATATTAGTGCAAGTTTATTAATAAAGCAATAAACAACACCTCCAGTCTTTCACATGCATCCAAAGATTGAGTTTAATTGTGAGTGTGAAGTGGGGGCGGCATGACGGTGTTTTGCCTAGAGCGGCAGTTGAGCTTGCACCGGCCCTGCTCACAGTTCTAATCTGTCTCTCTCAAACTCCTCCTGTGTGACTTGAATGGGGTGCGTTGAAGACAAAGTCACATTGTTTTTCTGCTGGGATGTTAACAGACTGTTGGTGTCAATCTCTTTCATGGCCTTAGCGAACTCATTCTTGGCTCCAATGAAATTACTGCCTTGGTCACACCTTATTTGACAAAATGTTCCTCTGGTAGCGATGAAACAACGCAGGCCATTGATAAAGGCGTCTGTGGACATGTCATCCAGCATCTCAATAAGGATGGCTCTGCAACAGAAACGGGTAAAGAGAAGTCCATACCTTTTGTATGATTTACGACCTTGTCTGGTATTAAAGGGGCCAAAAACATCCATTCCACAGGATGTGAATGGAGGAGATGGATCTATTTGCTCTGAGTGCAGGTTAGCCATATTTTGCTCTTCTGTAGGTCTGTGAAACTTGAGACATCTCACACACTGTTGTACAAAGGAGGCTACAGTCCTATTTACTCCTGTTATCCAAAATCCTCTTGATCTGATCTCATTTATAGTCAAGCCTTTTCCTTGATGCTCAGTTTTTTCATGATAATCATAAGTTTTGTAAGATGGTGTTCCTTTGGAATTATCACTGGATGTTTAACTGAGTTAGAGACAGAAGAATTGCAAAGCCTTCCTCCCACCTTCAGCAATCCGTCATGGTCGACAAAGGCGTCTAGATTGTATAGTCTGTTGCTGCATGGGAGCTGCTTGCCCTTACGGAGTAAGGCCATTTCTTCTGCATACATCTGACTCTGTAAATCCTTGATGATACACTTTGCATCCTCACGTTCTGCCACGGTACTGTGGTCACTTGACTTGTCCTTCCTGACTCAACGAAGTAGACGTGCAACTGCCTGGATGACTTTGGACCATGAGGGCAACTTTGTGAGATGGTTGGATAAGCAGGAATACTGTACTGTACTGTCTGGGTCTCCAATAGGAAGTTGTGTGTTCACATCCACAGGCGGAGATATTTGCCTTTCCCACAAGACATTCGGTCCTCTGAACCAGCTGGAACTAACAAGATCATTAACACTCATACTTCGTGATGCATAGTTGGCTGGATTTTCATCCGAGGGAATGTATCGCCACTGTTCAGGAGTTGTATTGTGACTAATTCTCTGAACTCGATTCGCAACAAACGCGTGGAAGCAGCGAGCTGCGTTGTTTATGTAGCCTAACACCACTTGAGAGTCAGTCCATGTGCCTCTACATCTGCAAGGTTCATTTCTTCCTTTAGCACCACTAAAGACTGTAGGCTCTGGTATAGGAAGTCTGTTTAGCATTATACTGTCTTGGACAGCCTGCGCGAGGTAAGACACATCAGCACTGGGAGGTGGCGATGATGCCTTTTCATTGAGTGTTGGCTTAAACGAGGATGAATGCACTGGTTCTTGTGCAGGAATGCTTACAGGTTGCTGCAGCTCATCGTTCTGGTTAACAGAGTGAATGGTTTTTTCCTTGTCATACACTTCTCTTGCTCTAGCTGCTCTTACCTCCTTTACTGCTTGTAATCTTTCAAACTCAATCTTTTGAGCATCAAGTTCTCTCCTTTGCTTCTCTTCTAGAAGTTGTATTCTTTCCCTTTGTTCCTTTTCCTCCATTATCGTTGCATATTCTGCTTCCTTAACTGCAAGCTCTGCTGCTGCCTCTATTCCTTTAGCCATCAGGATAGAGTTCAGTGAAGGTTGACTTATGGGCGTACTCTGCTTGGGGCTGACATGTGAGACTGTAGAACTATAGACAGAGCGAGCATAATCTTGATCAATTCACGAAGATGCTCCCTTACTCTTTCACCGTCGAAGTCCCCATCAACACCTGAAATCCTCTCATAAGCAATCTTTACGATGTCCTTTGTCACAGCATCGCATGCATCAATTCATGCGATGAGTGGGGAGAACCTGTTTGATGTTCTTATTGGAACGGAAGAGTGGTGTTTTCCACAGCTAGGCCGCCTCATCGTTACCCAAGTGCCCTGCTGCACGGGCTCTACAGCCGGAACCGAACAATGTACAGAGTTCACTAAGCTAATCGCATCCAAAACAGTATCTGAAGCCCTTGCATTCTTACTATCCTCGTATAAAGTTTGGATGCGTGTCTCTAATTCTGAGATTCTCTCTGTCAGCCTGACTATTTCCCTACATTTATGACATGTAAATCCCTCGTCGCTGACAGAGAGAACTATGCTGAACATGTGGCAAGTGGAACAGGTAACAATGCTAGGAGAGGATGACATGACTCACCGTGTTTGTAGACTGATCCGACTTACCACAGCTGTTTGATGAACGCGTTAAAAAGAGCGCGCGAGAGACTGATGACAAGCTAGCGAGATGCAAACGCGTTGTAACAGCGATTTAAATTCCTAGTCACCCTGGTGTGCTAAAAAAAATATAAATATAATGGGAATATACTTCAGAGATATACTTCAGACTAAGGGTGCCAATAATTGTGGAGGGCACTGTATAATAATTTGAATATGGGTATTTCATACATGGTATAAACTTATATAAAATCCTATAAGCATACTGAATAGTTGCATACATGTTGTTTAAATATACTTGCATATATATTTTAGACATATATTGTTCTCATATATGGTCTTAACATAAAGTACCATATAAAAAGTCACCATATAAATAATTTTATATATGTATATATAATAATTCTAATATGGGTATTTCATACATGGTATAAATCTATATCTTCATATATCATAAGGATGTATATATGCGCTAAAAATATATTGCCTTATATGAAACATATATGACATCACTACTCAGATATAGGAACATATATGTACATATATTACATTTCCGTATGGGGGGACAATATCAGAATTCTAAACCTCATGAAATCTGTTGAAGGAAGTGATCCCATACATTTTTTCTTTAATCTTTCATCCCAAAACTGCTTGAGTTGCCAGTCCCGTCTATCGCAATTGACCAACATAAGCTTCCAACATAAGGAAAGCTCGTTCATCTAGATTACACGATTTAGAGTCTAAACTCTCAGCTTTAGATGGTCTATTACAACAAAGTTATGATGAGGATGTAAGGCTTCAATTTGATCTTGTGAAAAAAAAGAGACAAATGCTATTATGAAGCAGCGTGCTGAATTTTTAATTCATAGGACATGGCAGTTGTACTATTTTAATGGGGCTAGTCCCACCTGTTTACTCGCCCTTAGATTGTGGTCCAATGAACATTTTTCAGATATCAGTGCAATTAAGTCAAAAGATGTTAACATTATTAACGAACCCTCACAGGTTAATGATACTTTTCGAAGTTTTTACTCTGAATTTTATAGCTCGAAGGGTATCACATAACCAGAATGCTTGTGACAATTTTCTAAACAAAATACTGCTTCCTAAGCTGTCTGAGGAAGACTCTCTAAAATTAGATATCCCCATTACCTTAGATGATCTTAAGGAGGCTGCTTCCGATATGTGTAGTGGTAAATCCCCTGGATTGGATGGAATTCCCCCAGAATTTTACACACTCTTCTGGGACAGTCTGGGCCCTCTACTTTTTGATATGATTCAAGCCGCTGTTGAAAGAGGGTCTTTTTCTAGAGATGTGAATATTGCAGTTATTACGCTTTTGCTCAAAAAGGACAAGGACCCTAATGATTGCTCAAGTTATAGGCCTTTGTCCCTTCTAAATGCTGATCTGAAAATTTACACTAAATTGCTTGTGCGAGGGCTTCAACCGGTCATGACTAAGCTTGTCAACTGTGATCAGATAGGTTTCATTAGAACTAGGTTAGCATCTGATAATGTTAGAAGATTACTCCATATAATACATGGCACTTCTTCATTGACTCTTTCTGCTGCTGTCCTTTCCCTAGATGCTATGAAAGCCTTTGATCATCTGGAATGGCTATATCTGTGGTCTGTGTTGAAGGTCATGGCTCTGGGGTCCTCTTACATTTGTATGATCAAGGTGTTGTATGCAAATCCCGCAGCCATGGTGCTGACAGGTAAAACTTGTTCTTCATTGTTTGACATAGCCAGAGGTTCTCGACAGGGATGCCCACTAAGTCAGTTTTCTTTTTGCACTTTCGCTTGAGCCACTGGCACAGACAATACGCATAGATAAAGGTATCACCCCATTCACAATATGTGGAACCAGTCATCATATTTAACTATCGAGATTTCAGGATATAAAATAAACTGGACAGAGTTGGCACTTCTTCCACTGAATTATGCAATGAGAAACACAGCACTACCCTCAGGTATACTAGTGGTTCAACAATTTAAGTATTTGGGTATTATGATTGGTGCTTCATTGCAGTATATAATTAAGACCAACTATGAGGGTGTGACCATGACTCAGGTCGGTTTGGATCCATAAGCGGTTTATTGGTAAACAGCAAGCTCCCAGTACAGGCAGGCGTGGGTCTTATCACCAAGTATACACAACAGTGTCAGAGGCAGCACAATAATCATAGTCATAACTGGGCAAAAGGATCGGGGCAGGCAGAAAACAATCAAAGTAACCGTCCAGGCAAACAACAGGGTAACAGGCAGGCGACAAACAATCCAACGTCAGTAATCCAAACAAGGTCAATACACGGGCATACAGAAACAGGAATCAAATGCTCAGAATTGTAGCAGGGCAAACAATACTTTGCAAGGAGAGTGAGTGTGTGAGAAAGCGAGCGAGTGAGTGAGCGAGAGTGCACGTGTGTGGCTTAAATAGCTGGCTGATATGAAACAGGTGCAGTAATCAGGCCAGGTATGTGGGTGCTTGGGATTTGTAGTCCAGTTAAATTACCGGGAGAGTGAGACCTCCGGTGGCCGATCGAGGGATCTTCGTTGGCATTCGTAACAGAGAGTATCCTGTTGAAATTTCATGTAACCTGGATAATTGGTCATCACTCCCAAATTCTCTTAGATCACGTGTCTTGATTATCAAAATAAATGTATTCCCTCAAATTAATTTTGTGAGTTCTATGCTGCCCTTGCCTCCCCCGTCCCATTTTTGGGACAGGTTACAGAGCATTATCACCAAAATTGTCTGGAATGGCAAATGGCCGCATCTTAAACTTTCCACGATGCAGCGAGATAGATCCACTGGTGGACTTTCACTCCCCAATTTTAAGTTGTATAACTGGGCTTTTACAATACACCTTTGAAGAACTTTCTATTAAATTCAATCTGCAGAGCTCCACCTTTTTTTTTACTTATAGTTGAGGGCAGCCATAAAGGCCTATGGGGTCCCTTGGATGGCTCCTCTTAAAGACCACCCTTTACTGAAAGTATTATGTGAAACCCAGGGAACAAGAGGATTGGTTTATAAATTATGTGGGGGTTTTTTTCTGGGGAAAATGTATCCACCTCTGACAATTACGGTAATGCATGCTTCTAGGAATCCGGATAATAAACAAATCCATTTTAATTTTATTCATAGGACTTATATGACTCCACGTAAACTGTATAGTATGAAGCCTAAACCTGATCCTAATTGTACACTCTGCCATACAGGGGAAATTGGTACTTTTTATCACATGATTTGGGAATACCCTGTGGTTGCTAACTTTTGGAATATGTTTAAAGAAAATGTGTCCACTATATTAAATGTTTCGGCCCATTTGTCCCCATCTGTTTTTATTTGAAATCTCTCTGACATCCAACTTAACAAAATTCAGAAACGAGTGTTTTTAGCTTGCTTGACGGCTGCCAAGAAATTAGTAGCAACGAGATGGAAGTCTCCACATTCTTTTAATAAGTAATATTGGGTTCTCACATTTATAGATGTGGTATATCTCGAATTGTCCACTGCACACATTCACGGTGCAAGAGAGGACACCATCAGACTCTGGGCTCAAAATATTTTACTGCAAAAATCTTACATATTGTGCCTTTAAGTTTGGTCGCTTTTTAAAGAAGACACATGGCAGATTATTGCTCAAGTGAAAAAAAGTAAAACATTATAGAAGTTTATTATTATGAAAAAATGCACAATAATATTAAATTTGATATTAAATATATTTTTTCCAAAACATGTTTTATTTTAAAACTCTGAGAAAAATAAAGCAAATTGTGCTCTAAATTTGAGCTTGATATCTTAAAATACAAGCTTTTTAGTAAGATTTTGTTCGGGCACAGTACCAAACATTTCCACTAGATGAAATTCGCCTCCCATCCAAGTAGGGCTCATTTTTGACCCCAAACAATGCAAGTGTGACTATATTTTTCAGGACCTTTTTTTTTTGTTGACATAGCAAGTGCCAAAACCTTTACCAAGTTTCGTGTCATTCTGATGAAGTAAAAAATTCTACGAAACCAAAACATAAAATATTTTGAGCAATTTATTAGCAATACTTGACCTGTAAATAAGCACTTTTGGGTGTGTTGGCAGATATTTGGTACAGAAAATGTACATGAGTATTACAAGAAGGGACTGAGAGGAAATACACAGAGAAAATTACGAATAACAGCTGGTTTAATGGATTCTTTATTATTACATCAAAAGTCTATAAAATAATGACTGAACAGCCAAGAAATCATGCAGAGCACACATCTCCTGTTAATCGCTACTGCTAATAATCAGTAGTCTCCACTGGTTCAGATCTTAATGTCTGGGGTGGGCTGAACATGAGGGTGGGTTCACTGCTCATTTGGTCTTCTGGGAAAGTGCCCTTAAAATTCCTAATCTGACCCTCTTCTGGAACTGGATGGATTTCATTTGGTGGCTCTCGGATAAGATCCATGTGAATCTCTCCGTCCTGCTGTTTCAGGTGCTGGATGATCACTCTGGAGAGGTAATGAGGGTCACCTATGTGCTCATCTGAAAAACAGCTGTATCAAATCAGTATTACGGACACTGAGCTGAACTATTGTAGGAGAATGCTGCAAGAATAACATCCAAATAAGCTTTTTAAACTATTTTGATCATTTCCAGGACAAGACTCTTCAGCCTGGTTTCACAGACAGGGCTTAGATTAAGCCAGGATTAAGCCTTAGTTCAATTAGTCTGGAACTAGGCTTAAGCCTTGTCTGTGAAACCGGGCATTAAGAGCCTTGCTCATTTAAGTAATCTGAATGGAATTTCTCACCGTTGAGCAGGACGAGCCTGTAACGGTTACGGCACTCTAGAGAATTTTCCAGAATTTGGCTGAGGGTTCTGTAGAACAGCAAGACCTGTTGTTTTCGTTCTCTTTCTCCAAACCCTGCGCTGCTCTCCTGGGACATCTGATACAGCGTTCGCAGAGGTGTGGCATATTCCAGAACACAGCTAAAAGTCTAGGATCAGACAGACAAAGAGAAGGTAAGACCTTGAATTTATTTTTAGTGCCAGTACAGTTTTTAGCCAAAAGGAGATTTTTTTTTTTTTTTTTTTTTTTTTTTTTGACAGCTAAATGTTGTGTTGTGCTGCATCCTAATTTGTATATTATCTATCATACTATCCATGCTATTTCATTGCAATTCATTGAAAACAGTGTGCCAGTAATGCCTGGATATTTATGGTAGATCTTCTAAGTATAATTCTGTGCATACTACACTCTGTTTTGTCAGGTGTTTCATATATAGACCCAGGTGAATTCTTAAGTACTAGTTCTTCTACTAGTTCTGCTACAGCTATAAATTTATGAAAAGTTAAGTAATAGTACTGTTTAAAGCACTTATTTTTTGTTTTTAATGTAGGAAAAGTTTAACTTCAAAAGTAACTTCAAGCTTAAATTAGAAACAAATTCAGTTAAGTGTGTGCAAACTTCTGTCGTAAGGGTACAGTAATGATTTCTCAGAAACACTGTTGATATTTGAAATTAACCCCAACAAACATCATTGCTCTGCCCCCAAAATGCACAAACAGACAGTGTGGAAGTCTCTTTATCATAGCTAAAGCAAAGCAAAATAATGCTTTGCAAAAAATATAGCAAAGGTGACAAAGAATAAGGAAGAGCAAAAAATGAACATACAATACACAAGAGAATACAGTTGAGAGTTTATTGTCAATTGCCAGCAGCATACCAGCTCCAGTGACATTGTGCTCTGTCCGATCCACTTTCATCAATGTTATTCAGAAATTACTTATTATATTGCAACTTTAATACTGGCATACTACCTTACCACATAATTTAAAGAATGTACTTTCTCATCAGAGGGATACAGACAAAAAGCATATGCATTGGCATGCAACATAGCTCCTCTCTCAATCAAAGGAAACACCATCTTAAATGCCTTTTTGCTTTTTTTATAAAAAATGTTCATGATGAACTCCAGTATCAAAGAACTTAAATGATCAGTAATAAGCATCAGCCCACCTTATTGTTCTGGGTGATCTTGTAGACGCAGTTCTTGTAGCTACGATTCCGTACCCCTGCTATGTCCAACTCCAGTTCTGGAAGGTTCTCATGGAAAACCACATTAGTGTCCTCCTCTTCAGGTTTTGTTGGGACCACAGCGTTGAGGGGCAGAAGGATATGTAGACGTGGAGAGCTCAGTTTTGCCCTCGTGGAGGAATATTGGCTGATCTTGTTCTGTAAATCTGCAGGTGAAAGAAAATAAAAGTGAGAATGAAAAAGGAAAGTGAGCAGAATCTCTTAAATGATCAGTGGTTTTACAGGTTGAAGCTCAGGGTCATCGTTTATGCATTTTCAAGTCATTTCAAAGTTGTGTGAATACGCAGGGGCTGTCATGCTCCACAACACCAACAACCCAATAATTCTCTCATATTCCCTAAAATTCACTCATAATTCGTGTATGCACATACTTGCCTTATGACCAAACGCAACACAGTATGTTTGAATTTGTGGACGTGTGAAAAATATTTGAGAGCTATGGCAAACTGAAAGATTTTCGATGTAAAAATGAGGTCCAGTAACATTAAGGCCTATATTTTCATGACTACGTCCAGATATTTAGTTTAAGTAAGTGATGCATCATTATTGCCCTCTAGAGGTGTCAACAAGTAAAGGCTCATATGTGTACTGCAAATGAATGTACCTGGAAGGACAAATTTGAGGTAGCCGATATAGAAAGACCAGGCCAAACCATGAGCCACATTCATCTTCTTCACTTCACAGATTTCTGAGATCTCCACCGGAGCAGGGCCCTGCAAATACAGAATTATATAGATAAAGAGAAACGAAAGTTAAACAGAGAGATGTTACTTAATTTTTTTAATTACTTTAAATTACTTTTTATTATTTTAGTTGACTTGCACTACTTTTAACCGTCTACAGCAAAGTTCCAGTACAAACACATAGTTGTTTGAAATGGCAATAAATTATCATTGAGATTCAGTGATTTTGTGCATAGAGACAGAACCTTCAGAATGATTTTTCTGTGGAAGCTAAATTTCCCACAGGGACTAAACAGACATTTATTCTAAGGTGCAAATTATTGTAAATAAAGCTCTGTAAAAACTTGGATTTATACAACACTTTGTTGTAAGTTAGTGTCCCATGGTTCTACACACACTTGCTGACACACTCTTCATGCCCACTTGAGCACTTGGGCAAAA
Source organism: Elopichthys bambusa (assembly GCA_037101425.1). Classification (NCBI taxonomy): domain Eukaryota; kingdom Metazoa; phylum Chordata; class Actinopteri; order Cypriniformes; family Xenocyprididae; genus Elopichthys; species Elopichthys bambusa. The sequence continues at coordinate 12,395,921 of CM074447.1, read as the reverse complement.
TACAGAAAATGAAAGTGTCATGTGCAAAGACTGTGAGTCTCGGTATTGAGACCGGCCCATATACATGTGAGATTTGGTGATAGGATGGCTAGTGTCTTTATATGACAAATGGCAGTGAGTGTAGAACGCTGGTGTGCTATTTGCAATTCAGTCCGTAGCTGTGTTAGAAAGCACCCCCTATACCCTCATTCATTAGTCCTTATATTAGTCCACTAATATAGTCCATCTGAAAGAGTGAATGAATGAACGAGTGAGTGAATTTGGTTGTGAATAGTGCCCTATTTAAGGGTAGGATATAGGGGGCGATTTCGGACACTATCATAAATCAAGCCTCTGTGGCTCCCTCCGATCGCCGCCAGAGGTCACCATCACCCGAATACTGATCTCTCCCCCCGGACTCCATTTCCCATGATCCCGTACCTGGCGCTGATCACTCGCTCAGCTGTAGCCCATCCCGTGGACTATTTAACTAGCACGCTCACACACGCACTCACTGCGAAGTTTTGTTTTGCTATTGCTAATAACTCTGAGCGTTTATTCCTGTGTTTATTCCTTATTACTCCGTGTATGACCCTGGACTGTTTTCCCTGTTTTCGATACCTTGCCGCCTGCCCTGACCTATTGCCTGGTTTACGACTACGTCTTCGCTTAGCCCTGTTTGTATCTGACGTTGGTGATCGACCCCTGCCTGTGTATACTACGAAGTTTCTTTTAATAAAGTTGCAAATGGATCCCAACTCTGTTGAGTCATCGTTACAGACACAGTCCTTGTGTGGTTGCAAAATTAGCAAGATGGTGGAAGTGAAGCAGAAGAAATGATTTGACTTATGTAATTCAAATAGTGTGTGTACTTTGAACTTGAAATGAGTGCTGGTTGTGTTTTATGTTTCCTGTGTTACAAATCAATCGTGAATGTGGTTATCTGATATTTTTGGAGATAATAGACTCAGCCATGTGATTACTTGAAAACCATTTTAAGTTAGAATTGGCTTTGCCACATTGCGTGCTGTACCTTTGGCAACTGAACCAGTTGAACAAATATTGAATATTGAAAGGTGTGCAAAGTTATAAAGCATAAAGTCACTCCAAAGGTTTTTTCTCTCTATATCAGCAAGCACCGTTTCTGAATATTGAGGAATATAATACAATATCCCTCATTTAAAAAATTCCTGCCCAAGGCATATGCAAAGGACAGGTTGAGGCATGGTTGAGTTGTGTTAGTAGTGTGTTGACACTCACAGTTATGGTAAAGGACGTGACATTTCCCAAACACGCTTGAAGCGGCTGACCAATCACAACACTGGTCCAGCCAACCAAACAAAGCACATTGTGCTTTTCAGAAGGAGGGGCTTATAGAGACAGGAACTAAACCAAGCATTACTGACAGACTGGGAAGAGAGGTGCTGCAACAATGTCAAATATCTGAAAAGTAATGCGTTTTTTAAATGTTCAAGCATGAAAACCTGTTCTAGTGGATCCAAGGGCCTAATAGGTCTGTTTTAGGCAAATATTTTCTCTATTTTATCATTTTGCAGGTATTCTGGAAATATTTTTTTGAATGTTCTCTGAACCATCTGAAAAAGTAGCAACATCATTAGACGAATATCCAACTATGTTTCAGAAAACATTCCGTGAATGATGTATAAATAGCATTTTTTGCTCATAAATTGCTCATTCTCATAAATATTTTTTAATTTGGACATGGATATTTTTCTCCTAGCATGGGATAAATCTTACCAGCACCCCCAGGCTGTTGAGAAACAGGTAAATGGCGCACGTGATGGCCATGGTGCTCCACTGCTCATGAGAAAAGGAAACGGCACCAAAAATTAGCATCAGGAATATTGCACACATTCCCAGAATGACATGTCCTTTGAAGCAAGCCTGAAAGATATCATTTATTCTGCCATGATACCTGGAAAAGAGCATATTATACTGAAACAATACAAAAACGATTTTATCCCAGAGAAACTGTTTAATTTGTTTTTCTAACCTTTGCCTTGAATGGACGAGCCACTCCTCTGCAAACAAACACATACTGTGAATAAACCTTTCCACTGGGAAGCAAAAAAGGGACATTCCTGCACTCTCCCTGAAGCTGTCAGAGTCCAGCAGCCACGCAAAAACCAGCATAATAAGACAGAGTCCAGCAGCACACACCACCGGCAGCCTGCTGCGCGCTCTGGGGACGAGACCGTCCTCTCTGATCACATCACACATCTGAACACATCACATTCACAGTTTAGACATATGTATGGCTTTCCCACAGTTGTGACATAATGTCCAAAACACTCAGTAATTTTGCCCTAAAAGTTAGTGCACTTGTTTGCCAAGGAGACAACAATGTCAGTGCAGAGCTTGAGATAAATATGAGACCATTAATAATTTTTATTCTGTCATTTCCAACAAGCTGCAATTTTGTCAAATTATTATATATTTTTATTATTTAGTACATCTAAAATGAAATTAGCCTTAGCAAGACAAAGGAGTAAGCCTTTTACTCCAAACATTGTTCAAAATGTCATTTCATCAGTGTGAATCCAACACATCCACCATATAATGCTTTTAAAAACAATGCATAATTTGAGTTGTGGTGGAAATGTTCATTATTTTCATAACAGAATTCCCCTGTGATATGTGCAGGGCTGGCGCTAGCGGGAGTGAAAGGTGGTGACGATTCTAGGGGCCCCCAGCCTTGGGGCTTTTAAGAGTTCATTTTCCTCTACGGGCTTTTTCCTCCAAAAGTACCCATGGATAAATAAACACCCATCTGCATCTTTATCTATATCTATTGTTCTTTTACACTCCTAAATTCCAGAAAAGTTTAATATAAAATTATTTATCTTCAGTTCCAAATTGGTTCCTGTTTTGGACTATTTTTTTCTCTCATGCGCCTTTTACAGCTGTGCATGAGATCATACTGATTCAGTGGGTTTACAGGAATTGCAGGTTTTACGATAATGAATGCCACTCCTTATTCCACCATTTATGTCTCTAGCTTCATTTGGATACAGGTATATATTAGTGGAGCTCTTTGCATTTCTCTTAGAATGACCAATAGAGAGCTTAACCCACATACAAAAGATGAAACCACAACCTGGTGAGATTCACAGCACCTGCTGATTTATTTCTATATCCAAGTTTAACCACAGACATTACTGTGACGCATATAAAGCATCTTAAAGATGAAACATTACAGCAACATGACAGCTTTAACAGTGTTAACAGTACCAATAATGCTTGGGTCCTTGTGTGTTCGATTAATAATATTTTAAGCATGCATTTATAAATGCTTCCAAGAAAAGGAAGAAATGCATACTGCACCAAGTAACGTGAAACACATTAAATAGCATAGAAACATGTACATACTTGGAATACAACTAAAGATTTTACATTTTTATGTATTTGATTTCTTTTATCCTTTTTTTTAGGAAGTTTTGTTGTCATACCACCAGTGACCAGAGAGATCAGTCAGCTAAAAAACTAAGACATTTAAATGCATTGTTAAAAGTAAGACTATATGGGGAATTTAAACATATGTGGTCCCCAAAAATTGACTCTTAAGCCATATAATATATAATTGCCATTCCATCAGATAAAATATGTTTTAAAAGTATGCTTATGCCATCTTTGACCTATTATGTATATTACCTATGCTTGCTTTGAAATTCTGCCCTGTCATACAATTGCTGTACATTCAAAATTATAAGAAGGTTGATTATAAGAAATTATAAAACATGTTCAAGCTTACCTTGCATTAGCTTTGATGGTGACTGGAGTGATTTTTGTTCTCTTTCTTCTGCGCTCTCTCTCTCTCTCTCTCTCTCTCTCTCTCTCTCTCTCTGCATGCTGGGAGTGAGTGGGCGGAGCGTGGTGAGTATGGGCGAGCTCAACTGCCGCTCTAGGCAAGACACGTCGTGCCCCACCATTTCACACTTAAACTCGATCTTTGAGATGCATGTGAAAGACTGGAGGTGTTGTTTATTGGTTTGATTAATAAACTTGCACTAATATAAAAGCATGCGCAAGCATGTTTTCGGATTTCTTTTCTTTCTTTCTTTCTTTCTTTGCAGTGTAAAAAATAATCAGCATGTAGGCCTAACCACTAACTACAAATGCAAACGCTTATATTATATAGTAAGAATATCTCCTGGAAGATTCAGGAGAATTCCTGTTGAGCCGCTGATAAATTGGGCCGGAAGTAGCTACTTCGACATAAAGACAGTTTACGGGACGCGAAAAGCACAAGTCTAGTCCATTTTCAATGAGAGACACACGAAATCCGCAAATCGGTGGTAGTTCTAGAAGTTGCGAAGCGACAGTGTGCAAGCGGTTCTCAAGCGCCCAAAATCCCGTCACTTGCGCGTGCACAGCTCTCCATTATGAATAGAGGTTATAAATATATGGCATTTATAAATATTGTGCACACAAAAGTGAGCTACATGACTCCTCCGCTTTCTTTCTCACACACACATGCGGAGGGTGAACTAACTTAAGGCTAAGGAGAAGTGCTTCACCTTTAAAAACACATATTTCAATTTCCTTGTAATAGTTTTAGTTCACGTATCGTCTCAACCTACACAGCCCTGCATAAACACTCCCGAAAAACCATTTGTTATTAAAGAGTCTACGTTAAGGTGACCATATTTCTAAAATGGAAACCGGGGACATTTCCTATTTGAGGCGAAATTCTCACCAAAATCTCATTTGTTATTATCTATTAATAAAAAACGGGGACAATACATTTTTGAATGGTTTTTTTTTATTTTTTTTTAATTGTTGCAGGTTCCCTATATCATAACATTAATAATTATTATGATTTAATTGTATTATTAGGATTTTTGTTCTGTTTTTAATACAATTCACAAAAAACAAACTATTACACTATTAACCAGGCCTAACTAAAAAACAAACAAACAAACAAACAAAAAAACTATTACACTATTTTGAAAAATCACATTACAAAAATAAAACAACATAAATATTAGATTTTATTATAAAACAGCATTTAACAAATATTTTTAACATTTATTAGTGAATTTAATATTTTCATTTTTAGGAGCTGGGCTAGCCTACTGTACAGAAATTTCAACTTTTTAAACCTGTAACTATTTTTAATTATTATTTTGCATTGTAGACTCATTTTAAGCAGCAAATAAGTTGCAAGTGTATTATTTATTTATTAATATCCTTGTCACAGTTCCCTGCGTTCCCGGACTCCATTTCCCATGATCCTCCTTGTTTCCACACCTGCACTCACTTCCTCGTCATCTCCCCATCAGCACTCAACACCTGCACCTGGACCTCATCATCTGCACACCCTTTATAATGGACTCACTCCTGGTCTGTTCTTATTGTTGTATTATGGTTATACTATAAGTGCTTTTGGTTATTTTGTTCACTTTCATCCATTAAATATCCTATTCTGTGGAAATCCGTGCATGCCTCATCCCTTCAGCAAACCAAGCCGTAACAATCCTAGTGTACCTTCACCACTTGATAAAACGTGTGTGGAAATTGCTGCGTTGTGACTGGGGATGTTTAAACTGTCCAAAACAATCCTGCACCCTGTTGAAGCCCTGCTATAAAACACATAACCGTATTACTTTAATTTAACATTAATAGTTAGTGTGTTACTACTTTGAAAGTCGAAACAGATAACGATGTTTCTTTTGATAATTGGTGATAATGACGCTTAGCGCCGGTTAGCGGCGCGCGCGCCTATAAGGGAGCATGACAGAAGGCGCGCAAAGAGTGCTCCCTCTGTAATCACTAACAAGTTGTCATATCTCACAAAGTTCTGTTACAATAAATGAATCTGTCATACATTGAATCACTTATTTACATAATGTCTAAATTTAATAAAAAGAGAATTTGCGATCGTGCAAACTCATAGTCCACTCACCGCTCAAAACACCTTTTTTTTTTTTGTTTAGTGAAACAGCTCTAGGTTGCGGGGTTTGGTACTCGGTAGAATGAGGGAAATATAATTTAGATTTAGAATAACTAATCGGGTGATAACATTTTGATATAGCTAAGTGAAATAATTCCAAACGAATGTCCCAAAAATAAATAAATTAACTTAAAAACGAAATCCCTCTCCTTTTTGCCGCCCTCACCGCCCTAGGCGGCTGCCTAGTTCGCCTGTAGGGACGCGCCGGCCCTGGGCGCGAGTGGTAGCCGTCTGTGGCTGGTAAGAGTGCTTTTTCCAAATGTTTTCTTTCTAAGTGTTTTGTTTGTGTTTTTCTTTGTTAAGGTGTTTAGTTTTTATTCCCCTTTTTGTTTTACATTTGTGTGGATAGTCTGCTTCCAGCATTTTGCTGGGAAGAATGACGATTCCAAACACAATGAATTTTGAAAACTGAACTCGGCGTCACGGCGTGAGAATTGTTCATAATGCCAATGTGAAAGACGTTTGTTTGGCTGTAGGAGACGTAGTGGGTCACGAAAATATCGTATCAGCTTCTCGTATGAATAATGCGTTTGTGCTTCTTTTTTTCTTTTTTTCTTTTTTTTTATCACCACCTAGAATGCAAACGAAACCGTGCAAAATGGTGTTGTAATTAAAGGCTCACGCCGGTGTTTCCTTTGAGCACTCCCGCCAAGAAAATTATACTTTCAAACGTCCCTCCTTTTGTGAAAGATGAGATTATCGTGCAGGAATTGTCACGATATGGAAAAATTGTATTCAAAAAAATTCCGCTTGGATGTAAGTCGCCTTTAGTGAAACATCTCGTGTCTTTTAGGAGGTGTTTATGATTTTGAAAAATGGCGAATATGAACTTGACCTGGTTTTTAAATTCAAAATAGATGGCTTTGATTATGCTGTCTTTGCATCATCTGATACAACGATCAAATGTTTTGGTTGTGGAAAAACCTGGCATCTCATTCGTAGCTGACCTGATAAAGTAAATAAGAACACAGAGTAGACTGATGTGGATGAAGCAGAGAGCGTTGTCGCTGAAACTAGCTGTCATAAATCCTCTATTAGTGGAGGTGTCGCGATTTTATTTTCTAAAAATGTGACTCAAGTATCTTATTAATTTGTTGAAATTGAAAAAGGTAGTTAAGTTATTGTTAAATTTAAAATATTTATGCTCCTAATAGTGGAGCGGAAAAAGTTTTGTTTTTAAATTTAGTCAACAATACCTTAAAAAGCCTAAATACAGAATTTTTAGTTTTAGGTGGAGATTTTAATTGTACTGAGAATGATAAAAGTAGACCGAAATCATTTAGAACCACATCTTAAAGGGTTATCAGGCAATTAGTTCAAACTTTTGATCTCTGTGATATTTGGAGGAATATGCATAAAAAATTAAGACATTTTACATGGGTGCATTGTAAAGAGAATTCATTATCTTTAGCATGTCTTGATAATTTTAACAGCTTTAAACATCAATTTAATATTTTTAAGTCTTGTAAAATTATTCCTGTAGGATTCTCAGATCACAGTGCGGTTCTTTGTTCTATATTAGTGAATAATGTGAAATCAAATAGTGCCTATTGGCATTTTAATACATCTTTGCTTGATGACCAACATTTTAAAGATTCTTTCTGGGATGTTTTTAAACAACAAAAGTATTTATATAGCTCTTTACAACAGTGGTGGGATTGCGGAAAAAGTACAAATTAAAAGCTTTTGCCAGCAATATACTCTTAATGTTACAAGAGAAATAACTCAATCATTGAATATTTTCGAGACCGAGATAGTTAATTTGTACAGTTTGTCTGCATCTACAAGCAAAAAAGATCATATTGAAGCTCTGACATCAAAGAAAACTTTATTGGCAAATCTGTTGGACATTAAGGCACAGGGAGAGTTGGTTCGATCGTGCCTCCAGAAAGCCTTACAAATGGATGCACCTTCTAAGTTTTTCTTCAGTATGAAGAAAGAAAAAAAAAAATAGTCAAAGCAGAATAATTAATTCCTTGGTTTCTGACACAGGACAGGAATTAACTGAAACTTCTGAGATAAGAAAAGTTGCTGTACAGTTTTATAAAAAAAATATACAGCTGATTTAATGAATGAAAAGATGATTGCCAGTAGTATTTTTTTTGAAGGTTTGCCAAAACTTGATGACGAGAGCAATGAAAGTTTGAAACTACCTTTGACTGTACAAGAACTTTATACAGCAATGATGAGTATGGAGAATGGAAAATCCCTTGGCATTGATGGGTTACCCATTGAATTTTATAAACTTTCTAGGCCATCCTTGGAGAAGATCTTTTATCTGTGTTTGATGAAAGCCTGATTAAAGGTTTTCTTCCACTTAGTTGCAGAAGGGCTCTATTGCCTAAAAAAGGTGATCTCCAAAATATAAAAAATTGGAGAAATTGGAGGCCTGTTTCTCTTTTGTGCTCAGTATAAAATCCTGTCCAAAGCTTTGGCTACAAGAATAAGTAAAATAATAGGGAAGGTGATACATTACGATCAAACGTATTGTATACCAAATAGATCAATTTTTGATAATATAACTCTAATAAGGGATGTGCTAGAAGTTTCAAAACTTTTTGGTGTTAATACTGGCCTTATTTCTTTGGATCAAGAGAAGGCTTTTGATCGGGTTGAACACCTTTTTTTGTGGCATACTTTACAAGCCTTTGGGTTCAATTCTAGTTTTATTACTGATATGATCAGAGCAATGTATTGCGAAATTGAGTGTGATCAAAATTAATGGTGGTTTGTGTACCCCTTTTAAAGTGCAGAGAGGAGTGAGACAAGGTTGTGCCATGTCTGGGTTATTGTATGTGCTGGCTATAGAACCCCTGCTTTGTATGTTACAGAACAAGTTAAAGGGTTTAACATTGCCACAGTGTAATGCTACTTTTCAATTATCTGCATAGGCTGATGATGTGATTGTTTTTATAAATGACAGTGATGTTGAAAGGTTGCAACAAATTGTTAATGATTTTAAAGATATTTAATCAGCAACTGTAAACTGGGGGAAAAGAGATGCTTTGTTGATTGGGAAATGGGAGGGAGGAAATCCCATTTTACCTGGAGGCTTATTATGGCAAAGAGATGGGTTAAAATATCTTGGTGTTTTCTTAGGCAATAATTCTTTCATGCAGAAGAACTGGGGAGGAATGGCAGATGAAGTAATAGGATGTTTGAAAAATTGGAAATGGCTGCTTCCTCAATTGTCTTTCAAAGGACGCACACTCATTGTCAACAATCTTGCTGCTTCTTCCCTGTGGCATAGACTGGCTTGCGTTGACCCTCCTGTTGGGTTTTTATCGAGAATTCAAGCAGAAATTGTGGACTTTTTACATCTGGGACAATTTACATTGGATCCCTCAAAGTGTCTTGTTTCTGGCTAAAGAAGATGGAAGTCTAGTGCATTTGGCAAGTAGTTGTGCTGCTTATCATCTTCAGTTTTTGCAGAAATTTATGCTGGGATCTGAAAGACTGGTATGGAGACCAGTGGCTCAATGCATTCTATGCAGAGTAAATTGATTTGGCCTGGACACTGTTTTGTTTTTAATGGATTCCAAAAGAATTGATTTTAGAGGAATTCCTGTTTTCTGTCGAAGTCTCATTAAAATATGGAGTCTGTTTAAGCATCAGTGGATGGAATTATTAATGTCCTTATATTGGCTACTTGAAGAGCCCATTGTGTGTGGAGCACATCTTGATGTATCTGGTGAAGAAATACCAGGTCTAAAAGATTTGTTGTATAGAAATGGATCTCTACAATTGAAACATATTATAAACAATGCAGGTCCTGATTTTAAGGATGTAGAAACAGTTTCAGCATTTTTAAAAGTAAAGTCTGACCGATTCATTAAACGTTTTTTTAGATAAACTGCAGGGGTTTTTAAATGTACAAGAAAGAACTTTACTTGAGGAGTACAATGAGGAATGTATATTTCTGGATTATGAAGTTTTCCTCCCAGACAGTATTGTGCCTGATTTTATCTCATCAGGTTACATGAATCCCTTGCTGAAGAAGGACACTGAACAAATTGATTTTTTTGCCGTTAAAGGGAAAATACTGTACAGAAGTATTGTGAAAGTAACAAATATTAAATGGTTAAGGAACAGAAATTATACTGTATGGAGAGACACATTAGAGATTCCTGAAACAAAACCAGTGTGGAGGATTCTTTATAAACCTCCTTTACCTAAAAGAGTTGGTGATCTTCAATGGAGGATACTCCATGGAGCTGTAGCAGTTATTTCTTTTGTGGCAATGTTGAACCCAAATCTAAGTGAAAATTGTCCGTTTTGTAATGAAAGAGAGACTGTGTTTCATTGTTTTATGTATTGTAACAGACTTTTATTTTTGTTTAGCCTTCTAGAGTCTGCTGTCTTTTTTAATCTTTTGGGGTATGTTTTACAAAGCAGGATTTTATTCTTGGTTGTATGTATACTATAAAGAAAAGATTCAAGTGTCAGTTGCTCAATTTTATTGTTGGTATTGCAAAATTAGCCATTTATATAACTAGGAGAAATAAAATTGAGCAGAAAGGAGATCAGGACTTATTCCAGTTTTTAAAAAAATTGTAAAATCACGACTTGTAATTGAGTTTAATTTTTATAAATTGATGAGTACATTAGATATTTTTGAAATTGAGTGGTGCTGTGATAATGTGCTGTGTTAATTAGTTGATAATAACCTTATTTCGGAAGCGTTGATGTAATTTTTATTTATTTATTTATTTATTTTTTTTGTGATTTGATAAATGTTTTTATAAGTTAAGATATTGGAATGGGGTTTTGAGATTTTTGTAATAAAAGGATTGTCAAATTCTAAATTCTCTCTTTGTTCTTTGGTCTTTACTTTTTTACCACACCTAGTTTCTTTTTCTGGCAACATTCAGTTTCACTTTCAGTAAATGAATAATGCCCTTCTCCAATCAGTCTTGGAGTTTTCTATAGGTTTCATTTCTATGTTACCCTCAGAATAATAATCGCAGAGTTGAAAATAGTAGCCTTGGTTCACTTTTTTAGCTCCAGTTGATTCAGTGTACTGGTTGTAGGCCCATGTCATCCGGATGTGGAGACTACTGGCAGTTACAAAATCAAGGCCCTTCCTGTTCTATGCCTTCACTGGCTGTGACACAGTATTTGCATAGGATACCTGAAATGCAGATGACATGGCAACAGAGGCCAAATCCTCCCAACTAAGTATGCACTGGTGCAGCACCTCAAAAGAGCAGCGTACCAAGGAGAACACTGTTGAGGACAAGCACTTGAGGTGGCAACAGACTGGGGTTGGATGGACCCAAGCATTTGGAGAACATTGTGGTCTACTCTTCCCCAGCCAAGGCAGACCATCCTTGAACTCTCAAGCTGTGGCTGCAAGAAAGGCTGCCGGTCGGCACTGCAAATGTAAAAAAGCCTCCTTAAAGTGCACAGCTTCGTGTCAGTGTGGAGGAGACTGTGAAGGAGACTGAATAATAGATTCAACAACAACAAAACAATCAAACAAACGTGTTTCTGAAATAGCTTAAAAAAATGTCAAACAATCTATGTTGCTAAGGTCATACTGAATATTCTACTCTTTACAGTCACTGTACTGTCAGGGTTAATGAACAAAAGGATTACGCTTTTAAAACTTTAAACAACATGCATGCAACAGACATGATAATATTAAGTCTAGCCTAGGTTCTCAGATACTGTGATTTCCTTCTCACTGAATTCACCATTAACTATTCACCTGAACAGTTTTTGTTTTATATGGTATCATTGTAATCCTTGGCCATCAAAACATTGGGGTAGACATAACCTTTTCTGTGATATGATGTTTGATTCAGGAGATATGATACAAAATACATAATTTGGTTATGGCAGAAAGTAAAATGGCTGCCATGGCAACCACGAGGCGTTTTTGCGATGGCTCTCTTTCTGAAAATCATTGGAATCATAAAGATCATTGGAATGTTTTTTTTTTAAAGGGCATTTGATACAAAAAAGGTGTAGTGAGAAAGAAATAAGGGATTAAATGATGTAAAATGGAAAGGCATCAGACAAAAAATTATATTAGGGTCATATTCCCGGCCGGAGGGGTGTGAATGTGTGCAATTTTATAATGCACTATACTATGGTGTGGACAATAAGTATTATTTTTAAGCAAACAAAAGAGTCCAACAACAGTACATTCATGTGCCCATTGAGAGAATAAACAGCAGATGTTGGCTATTTCAGACACATTCATGTTAGTGAGTAGCCTACAGCTAATAAAACCACCACTTTAACTGATCTCTGACTTCTTTAATTTAAGCAAACGCTGTTAATACACATTTAGTTAACAAAATGAAACCATGCACGTTTTAATGCTAGTGAATAAAAGGAAATGATTCACCTGCATGTCTCTGCTCATCCATGGTGCCTTGATCTGTTTTTTTTTTGTGCCTTGATCTACATCTTGAGCTGATGACGTAACTTCGGGGGAGGCATGGCATGGACAGGCCCGTTGCACACGCCCCAGTTCCATGACTGGGAATGGAATTGACTCCATAACTGAGTCACTGAATCGTTCATTCAATTGATTTGTTTAAAAACGAAACAAGGAATTAATCAAGTGATAACTGCTGTGTTTCTGCAGTTCTGCTGTTCACGTTCATGATTTCTGTTTGATGTAGTTTGGCAAGTGAAAAGTTGTTACATTTCACAAAGGCATTCACGTTCATAAAAAGTTAATTATTATGTGTTATGTATAGTTTATAGACCTCAAGAGTGTGGGGTGTTGTCAGAGCTGACTTATCTGAGACAGTGCAGGTCAGGTTGTGAGTCTATGAAGGGCAGGGGATTTACATGTCACTGACTTTTAATTTTGTTATATTTGAATTCTTTGTTGTCTTTATTTGTATTAATTAGCATTTGTTTGTGTTTGTGCAAGAAGCACTTTGTCCATCAGGTATCATTTTAAATTGCGACCTGTTGATCTCGTATGTGATGCTACAACAGTTTCAGAGAATATCTTCCATTGGAGAGAGGGAAGATAAAATTGAGAAGTTCCTTGGGCACTTCATTGATCAATACATTTATATAGACTTTGACAACTACTGCAGACACATTTCTTGTTATCAGAAAGTACCTTCTCTAATTCAACTACTAATGGAACTTATACCAACATAACTTTGAAAACAGAGATAATATGGCATGTGTGTTTATGTATTGCTTATCATAACTAGGGAGAATCATACAAAACATGTCAAGAACATGTCCAGGTCATACATTAACATTTAAAAGTTTGATTTTTTTCTTTTGAAAGATTGATACATTTATTCAGCAAGGATTCATTCAATTTATCAAAAATGACAGTAAAGACATTTGTAATGTTACAAAAGATTTCTATTTCAGATAAATGCTGTTCTTTTGAACTTTCTATTCATAAAAGAAAAAAAGGAATAATATATTTACACAGTGTGACTTGGATATATTTTCATGAGATTCACCCACTAATGCTGCAATTGTTAAACTTTTTTGTTTGTTTAATGGCAGAACATGGAGGAGATGCTGATGTCCATGCTGATTTATAGTATACTGCTTTTAGCCCTAAAGTAAGACCTGTGACACTCTGGCAATGCAAGTTGAATAAATCAGGAAAATCCAAAAGGTTCATGCATATTTTATTCAAGAGTAAAAAAAGAGATTTGTCCCATAGGGCATGCTCACACTGTCCGTACTGTAGGTCAGGAAATCATGACGCTCAGAATGAAGCTCAAGAGAAAAATACAAGATATAGAATCACAAATAACTCATGAACATTTTCATTATTCATAACGTAAAGCACAATGAGCAACCAAAACAAGGATGAGGCAAAATGGAATAAACCAGCAGAACTCTTAATAATAATTAATAATCATAAATAACCAGAATATTGTTTAGATTAGAATAATGATCAGAATATACTTCTCCTTAAAAATGTGAGACACGTTAAGGTGTGTCCATATTCGATTTACATTTGAAATAACCATGCATTCATGCTTTGGCAGCCCGGATGTCTTTTCACAGAATTATATGTTCCTTCACACTACTGGATAACTTCTGTACATCCATAAAGAACCGCAAAAGGTTTAACACGTCAGTGGAGCTTAATTAACTGTACAGCAATGTAAACGAACAAAAAATTAACAAACAAACAATAAATAAATAGCTTGAATACAAAATAAAATAACATGAAAATAAGCAATAACAAAACGTTCCTTAAAAATATACGCCATTTATATACAAAATAAACTCCCATGAATTATGCGTAGCTGGAAATCCGTTCAGTCTAGCCTATTTGACCTGTTTGAAACCACCCAGAATGGCCCGACACAATCCCTCAGGTCAAATCACTTCCCTATTTCTCACACACACACATATGCACACGCAGCCTATAGTCTTTGACGCAGCTGACAGAATGCTTCCCGTTGCTCTGCTCCGGAGCATGAGAGGAGGCGGGGAAGCACCAGACACTGAGGGACACGGGGAAAACTGCCATAGCAACCGCAGCATGACGTGACAACGGCGGATTTACACAACGCAGCATCGAGCACACAGCTGAACAGCACGAGGGGCGTTACGGCGACTCCAAACCTCTCTGTTATTTGCGGATTATTCGTGATAACCTGTGTGAAGTTATTTTGTTTAATATTAGTTATTCTGTATATATAGTGATTACTAAAGTAGCAAAACATGGAACTGCGAGAGAAGTGTAAAAGTAAATGGTTATAAGCTCCTCGCATACATATGAATGCAAATGTACACTCCACCGCTCTCAAATAAATAGAGCGTTAGTTTTGTATTTAATGTTCCACGGCAGGCCAAGAAAAAACAGTAAGCGTTTGTGAAAACCTACTTATCATCATATAATTATATATCACGTCTCCTCCACACACACAGACACGCACGCAGAAGTGCAAACACGCATAAATAAACATCTCTTCAGACAAAGGAAAAGGAAATGCCCTCTTCTCTGTGTTCACATTTCCATTACATAGCCCCATATCCATAAAACTACATATCCCATCATGCAACTCTCATGCATGATCTCCTTTGCGTGGCCCTTCTGTCCCTCTCGTGTTTGCTGTTGAGGCCGTTGAACGTCAAGCAGGGAGTTCTGTCTAAATATATCACATAATCCATCTGCTACATAGACAGTAGCAGTGAAAATGAGGGGAGAGGGAAGAATTGCATTATGAGAGAAGGAGCAGGGGTGAGTGAGGGACAGGAGAAGGAGATGAATCACTGGATATTGCTGTTGTCATCCGTGCCGTTGGATTCGGCCATGTTCATCTTGCCCATCGACAGCCCCACACTGTTGACCACGTCTCGGCGAGGGGGCATGCGCTCATTTATGCGGTCCAGACCCTTCGCCTCCTCGAAACTGGTGATCTTGTGCTGTGGAGAAAAGCCACGGATGGCTATGAGGAAGAAAGGAGAGAGAAGAGAAGAGCAGTCACCAATTATGCATGGGCAAAATCTAAAACAGGCAATTACACATACGACAAATAATCACATACTGCTAGATGAGTGTAATTTTCTAAAAATGTGATAGAACCACAAAGTGTACTTTTGACATAGTGATATGGTGTATACTAGTATATCAAGAGATGAACACATGTCCGGGTCATATTTCGCTTCAAAATGATTTGAAGCTTTGCAAAAATATTTTTTAATTCCAAAATTATTATTACTATAATGTAAAAAAACAAAACAATAAATACAATATTTATTTTAAACACACACACACACACACACACACACACACACATATCCAGGTGATTAAATTTTCAGGAACAATATATTACATGTTTTTGGAGTGAAATGTGACCTGGAATGACTTTAAATTTCACTCATACATAGACATCTCTTCAAACACTCCACTGATCCACTCTGTTATGTATTAGTCACAGTATAGGCACAAATTCACAACTGCATGTATTTTACAACCAAACACACGCAAACACACAGACACACACACACACACAATATATATATATATATGCTGTACAAGGGAAAAGCTGTGGCGATGACAATGAACGTTACATCTTAACACTTTCACTCCCAGTTCAGCTGGAAAACCCCACAAGGACCAATAGCACAGTCAATGTTTCCATTAGAAAACAAACCCACTTCACCAGCGTCACAATTTTTTGTAATGTAAATTTTATAGGTTTGATCAGTTCTGATGGAAACATAGTGCTTCATACCACAGTCAGAGATGATGTGAGACCCTCTCTTGGGTTTGCACTCAGACCACATATTTTTTGGCTTTCAAATGCATTGAAACTTTTCCCATCTTACCCTGCGAGCTGAGAAAAGAGTCCTGGAAGTATTTTTGCCACTGATTTTCTCCATAGGCATTCCAAAATATTCTTTGATAAGGAGCTATAGAAACCAACCAACTCTGAGATGAAACTACAGAATTTGAATTTATTCTATGAACTATTTAAATATCTGAAAAAAAAAATTGTGTACCAGTGTTGTCTTTGTCAATTAAAACCAAGGGTATGTTTACACGACAACAATGTACATGTGTTTTTCACGTACAGATGACAACGTCGTTAAAACGATCCTCGTTTAAACGGATCTGCAAAAACTGTTTATGTGCAGAACGTGATTAAGTATTAAAAGGTGAACTGACCACCGAATTTAGCTGTAAAGAAACACTATGCTCCTATAGACTGAACATGTAATACGCATGCGCATTACGTCACTTTTTTTTTTTTTTTTTTTACAAATTCATGTTTTTGTAGTTTACATGGGAATGATAATGGTATCGTTTTCAAAAACGTGCATTTTCAGGCCCCCAAATGCTGTTTGAACTTTGTCGTGTGAACAGCCAAAACGCATAAAACGTTTTCAGTTTTTAGATGAAAAAGGTGTTGTGTAAACGGCCCCCTAAGCTATCAAAAATCATTTTTAATTAACTGATATAAAGCGGACATAAAATAAATTATACATATTAGATACTTGCTGCTTAAGTAAAATAACCTAACTGAAGTAAAATAAGTTAAAAACCTAAAATTATTAAAACTAATACACACACACACACACGTAATAAAAATGACAAAAGAACATAAAATTACTACAAATTTAACTAAAATGAAAATGAAAACTACAAAATATAAAAAGAGCTCATTCAAAATATTAATACGCTGTGTTTTTGTTTTAAATTAAGTGATTTTTACTTAATTTAATATTAATATTAAATTAAGTCAAAAATTGTTTTTTATTAAATTTTTATTAAATTGTTAATATTTTGAATGAGCTCTTTTTATATTTTGTAGTTTTCATTTTCATTTTAGTTAAATTTGTAGTAATTTTATGTTCTTTTGTCATTTTTATTACGTGTGTGTGTGTGTGTATTAGTTTTAATAATTTTAGGTTTTTAACTTATTTTACTTCAGTTAGGTTATTTTACTTAAGCAGCAAGTATCTAATATGTATAATTTATTTTATGTCCGCTTTACACTTCTACAGAAGTGTATATCATTTCTCCACAACCTTGGAGCTCATGCTTGTCACGATTTCCCTTTGTCTTCATGATCTTTTATTTTGATATTCTTTTGCCTGTGTTCACTTCTTGTGTATTTAGTTCCCATTTCCTTGGTTGCCAAAATTATTCATTGTTTCATTGATCAGTCTCACCTGTTCCCCATCATCCTATTCCCTCAGTTATCATTCATCGTTCTTCTGTGTCAAGCTTCTTTTGTAGATTATCTAGTCAAGCCAGCATGTAACGGTGCTAGGTCAGTCTCACAAGGTTAGTATGTTATTGACTAAAATCCTCTTTTGCTGGAGATTTTAAATGGCATTTTAACTTCCAGAACCCTCATTGACATTTAAGTCACTTTTTTCCAGATATCCGTGAAAACATTTATGTCTGAATGAGTTTAAAAACAAACCCTGTCATAGAGAGGTCACATGATCCCTGCAGATCACATGGTCATGGCAGACCAAACCCAGAGTGAGTGCGCGAGAGCGGCGCTGGGTTGATCAGCGTTTGGGGCATGGTGCTGTAAGAATACTGGGTCATTTGTGATAGGCAGGGGACGTGCCCCCACCCCCCATGGCCCAGATTCTTGTCGTCTGCTGAGTCATTCTGTAACCTTGCTGATTATTAAGTACATAAAAATGTGTGCCGTTGAGAAAAAAGGGTGGAGAACAGCAGAGCAGAGTCCAGCATTTGCATAAGCAGGAAGACACAGGTGTGAGAGTATATGTGTATGCATGTCTGTGTGTGTATTTGTGTGTCAGTATATTTCTATTAAAAACACTATTCAGATGGGATTATCAATTATCAACAGAGGACCTCATTATATACAGTGGGTACAGAAAGTATTCAGACCCCCTTACATTTTTCACTCTTTGTTATATTGCAGCCATTTGCTAAAATCATTTAAGTTCTTTTTTTCCCTCATTAATGTACACACATCACCCCATATTGACAGAAAAACACAATTGTTGACATTTTTTTTTGATTTATTAAAAAAGAAAAACTGAAATATCACATGGTCCTAAGAATTCAGAACCTTTGCTGTGACACTCATATATTTAACTCAGGTGCTGTCCATTTCTTCTGATCATCCTTGAGATGGTTCTATACCTTCGTTTGAGTCCAGCTGTGTTTGATTATACTGACTGGACTTGATTAAGAAAGCCACACACCTGTCTATATAAGACCTTACAGCTCACAGTGCATGTCAGAGCAAATGAGAATCATCAGGTCAAAGGAACTGCCTGAAGAGCTCAGTGACAGAATTGTGGCAAGGGACAGATCTGGCCAAGGTTACAAAAAAATTTCTGCTGCACTTAAGGTTCCTAAGAGCACAGTGGTCTCCATAATCCTTAAATGGAAGACGTTTGGGACGACCAGAACCCTTCCTAGAGCTGGCCGTCCGGCCAAACTGAGCTATCGGGGGAGAAGAGCCTTGGTGAGAGAGGTAAAGCAGAACCCAAAGATCACTGTGGCTGAGCTCCATAGATGCAGTCGGGAGATGGGAGAAAGTTGTAGAAAGTCAACCATCACTGCAGCCCTCCACCAGTCGGGGCTTTATGGCAGAGTGGCCCGACGGAAGCCTCTCCTCAGTGCAAGACACATGAAAGCCTGCATGGAGTTTGCTAAAAAACACCTGAAGGACTCCAAGATGGTGAGAAATAAGATTCTCTGGTCTGATGAGACCAAGATATAACTTTTTGGCCTTAATTCTAAGCGGTATGTGTGGAGAAAACCAGGCACTGCTCATCACCTGTCCAATACAGTCCCAACAGTGAAGCATGGTGGTGGCAGCATCATGCTGTGGGGGTGTTTTTCAGCTGCAGGGACAGGACAACTGGTTGCAATCGAGGGAAAGATGAATGCGGCCAAGTACAGGGATATCCTGGATGAAAACCTTCTCCAGAGTGCTTAGGACCTCAGACTGGGCCGAAGGTTTACCTTCCAACAAGACAATGACCCTAAACACACAGCTAAAATAATGAAGGAGTGGCTTCACAACAACTCCGTGACTGTTCTTGAATGGCCCAGCCAGAGCCCTGACTCAAACCCAATTGAGCATCTCTGGAGAGACCTAAAAATGGCTGTCCACCAGCGTTTACCATCCAGCCTGACAGAACTGGAGAGGATCTGCAAGGAGGAATGGCAGAGGATCCCTAAATCCAGGTGTGAAAAACTTGTTGCATCTTTCCCAAAAAGACTCATGGCTGTATTAGATCAAAAGGATGCTTCTACTAAATTCTGAGCAAAGGGTCTGAATACTTAGGACCATGTGATATTTCAGTTTTTCTTTTTTAATAAATCTGCAAAAATGTCAACAATTCTGTGGTTTTCTATCAATATGGGGAGCTGTGTGTACATTAATGAGGAAAAAAAAATGAACTTAAATGATTTTAGCAAATGGCTGCAATATAACAAAGAGTGAAAAATTTAAGGGGGTCTGAATACTTTCCGTACCCACTGTATGTATATATATATATATATATATATATATATACACTTAAGAAAATTAACCGGCCATAAATATTTTTTACCAGCTATGAAACATAGATTAATCCTTATTAAAGTTAAAAACGTTATTCAGTCAAGAGCAATGAGTGATTGTTCTTTGTCTTTTGTTGTTTGATTAACATTAAAAACACAGACAGCAGTCCTGAATATTAGGCTGCTGTCACTTTAAGAGCTAAAGCATGGATCCAATATACTGTTACACATGCGTTTTATTTCTCAACTGTTTGCCCAGAGTTCAGTCATGAGCAGTGAGTGATTTTCTCTTTGTCTTTTGTTCTTTGATTAACATTAATGACAGACAGCAGCAGGTTTATTACTTTAAGACCTGATAAACATGACGCAAATCTGACACATCATATTTTTCTCACTCTAAGTTCATTTAAAAAAATGTTTTAACTCATTTAAGACTGTGCTTATGAGGATACTCGTTAAAAACTGGCATTTCGACATAATTTTGGGTGTTTTTGTCCGAAAGATAATTCTGAAGTGGCATTCTGTGCATGCATTTCAGGTGTTGGTTCAGAGAGCTGGTTCACAGAGAGCTGCTTCTGAAACAGCGTGGCAGTACAGATTTGAGTTCTTTTTTCATCTTATCGTGCTGGAATGGTTTAATAGCACTTGAATGAATAATAGCGTCATCATTAATGTAATTGGCGTTACTTAAAATAAAAATTTCTTAATTACTTAAATTAAGTAATTACTTTAATTACTTAAAAATAATACAGGCCTATACGACACTAGCATACAATTTTTAATGTGTCTGTCTCTTATACAGCTCTTATGCAAAATTATGAATTACTTAAAAATAATACAGGCCTATACGACACTAGCATACAATTTTTAATGTGTTTGTCTCTTATACAGCTCTTATGCAAAATTATGAAATATTATTACAATTTAAAATAACTGTTTTGTAATTTAATATATTTTAAAATGTAATTTATTCCTGTGATGACAAAACTGAATTTTCATTTGCTGCTTAAGAATCATTTCTTAGTATTATCAATGCTGAAATCAGTTGTGCTGCTTAATATTTTTGTTGAAACTATGATTAGGTTTCATTGATGAATAGAAAGTTTAAAAGAACAGCATATTTCCCCCCAAATATTTTTCAATGGAAAATGTTATAAATGTCTTTACTGTCCCTTTTGATAAATGTAATGTATCCTTGCTGAACAAAAGTATTTATTGTTTTTAAGAAAAAATCTTACTAACCCCAAACTTTTGAACATAGTGTATGTCCTCTTTTAGATATTCAGATAAATGTGCGTGTATATGTGTGTGTCTGTGTGAAATACACAATCCCTGACCAGTCATAGCACCCCACACGCTCAGTTAGCTAGGCTGCAGTGTCTAGCTAGCTAGCGTGTTACGGCGGTCACTATGAAACCTCTGAGCAGCACAGAGAGAGATAGAGGCCGGCCAGTTTACCTTCTCCATCCTTATCCGTCTCGACTGCTTCAATGGCCTCGATGGTAGCTGAGGAGGCACAGAAAGACAGACGGAGAGAGGGAGAGAGGGAGGATGGATGGGGGAGTTTATTGTGACAGTCATGCAGGCAGCACAATCCCCCAGCATTAGCTGCCAAGTAGCTGCCACGGGCAGGTAGCAGTTAGCGCTAGCTGGTTAGTTTCCCAGTATGTTCGTGTGCACATTTCTGATGGTTTAATTAGCGAAGAGAATGAACGAAAGTGTTTCACCAAAAAAGAGGGATTAGCAAACATGTGTGTGAGTTTGTAAGACACTGTCTTAGTGACCTTGAAAGAGAAAAGAGGTTGTGATTGGAAAGTGAAAGAGCAATGTTTGGGTTTGTAACTCACCGCTCTGCAAGGTCTGTTTTCCTCCAGACAGTACGCCGCTCGGCAGCATGCCAGTAGGGGTCAGACCTTTCAGGGTTAACACATTCTCACTCTCCTCTCTATAGAAATACACAATGAAAATGATGTATTATAATTACTAAAATTGAAATAAATATAAATTCAAGCTATAAATAATAATAATAATTACAAAAGCACACAACAAAATTACTAAAACTTAAATTAGTTAAAATGAAAAAAAAAAAAAGCTAATTAAAAATATTAACAAATATTATTATAGTACATAAATAATGGTAAAATATACATTCAAGCTAAATATAAATATTAAAATAAAAACTAATAAAAATGAGAAAAATGACAGTTAAAATGAAAACAGGAAATATAAAAATAAAAGCTTATTCAAAATATTTTGATTTAAAAGCAAAAAAGTATTTGAAAATCAGACAAAAATACGCAAAAATACATCCACTGTGTACTTAACGGCTTTGGAGAGGGAAAGAACTACAATCCCATGAAGCATTGTGAACAGCATAATTGAATTAAAAACAATGGAGAAATATAAAACTACTCTTTTAGAAATTTTGATATTTTATATTTATATGTATATATATATATATATATATATATATATATATATATATATATATGTATGTATGTATGTATATGTGACGAGCAGGGCGGGGTGAGAGCCGTGAGAGAAAGGTGCGAGGCCTGTGGCGGGAGTGATAATGAGCGTCAGCTGCGCTGCACCGGTCTCGTATCTCACGGAGGAGCTCCAGAAGCATAAAAGGGGGAGTGACGACAGTGAAGGACGAGAGAGGACCAGGCCTGGACTTTGTGTTATGTTTTATTATGTTTATTATGAATATTTTACTTTCGTTTTGTTGTTTGTTTATTCTATATATTAAAAAGTGTTTAACGTTCCCTGGTTCCCGCCTCCTTCTTCCGATATACGAACTGTGTTACATATATATATGTATATATATATATATATATACTTATTGCAAAATATGCATAATGTACATAAAATATGTATTTTAAGAGCGTAGTGGAACTTGATTTCGTCATTTGCAGTGCTTCATGTGAGTGGGCGGAGCCAATGAGCTCTTTTGCCGCATTTTGCTTGTTTTGAATTTTTTCTATACATCATCGTGTGTAATGTAGTTTTTCACCACGAAGTCCACAGTTAATCACAATTATTTTAAATAATGTAGGCTGACGACTTCAACAGAAGCACTGATTAACAACCCTGTTGCTCATTGTAGGTCTGTCATCAAAGGTATATAAGTTAGCGTTAAAGATCAATTGTAGTATTGAGAAAATTAATAAAGTTTTTACTTCCAGAACCCGACTGTTGCACTCTATTTTAGTTAATAATAAAAACACAGTGTCTTAGCCAGGCCGCACAAACACACATATATTGCTTTATTATTACTGTACATTTTTTTATGTTGTAAAGATCCAAACCACAAACCCCACAACCCCATCCAGACTCACCGCAGGACTGAGAACATTTTGGCCATTTTGCCAATGGCACGGATCTTGTTTCTGATGACCTCTTTACGAGCAGCCGCAGCATTAGCTGAGAAGAACCAGGAAACAAGCTTATATTTCATAAACAACATAGTGGAGCTGAATATTCTATAGAAGAATTTAAAATGAAACAACGTTTCTCTGTAAGTATCAGATGTCTAAGATTTTTATTTTTAAAGCTACAGTATGTCAATATGTCAACTGTTTGATTGCAAAACAATTTACTGAAGTATCCACAATTGACAGGGAATGCCAAAAACTGCACAATAAGTTCATTTTAGTTGTCCTTTTGTCGTATTCAACTTTTAAAATTAGGTGCAATCGTTTTACAAGTCTTGACCTGTGTGTTTCCGGAAAAAGGAAAAAGTTGAGGAATGTTCAGGCCTCACCATCAAAGATCTCATCTCCGTCGTTCATAAGCTCATCGTCAGAGCAGATGCTGAGGACATTCACCAACATCTCTGTCACTGTGGAGGTGTCAAAAGTCAAAAAGCAAGACAACAACAAAACAACAAAAGCATAAAATGTCACTGTAATTTATACACCCGGCTAAACTCAATACTTTAATCTCTATCTCTATCAAATTACTTTATTGGATCAAACTTTTTGGGATTTTACCTCATTCTAGTTTTACTTGTTGAGACAGAATAGGTGAAATACAGTTCGTATCAGACCTATTCCATCTTCTTTGTTTTAACAAGTCAAGACAATACCTGTCTACTATCCCTCACACACCCAGAATGAAAAAGGGAGGAATTTGTGTAACCACAAAGACTGGTTGTCTCTGGGCAGAATGATGATGTCTCATGCTGTTTAGGAAAACCCTGTGTTTTCTCTTTCCCACCTTTTTCTCCAACAAATGGAAGCGACCAGGTGAAGACGTCCATGAAGTTGGGCAGCCAGTACGGATGTGGCGAGCAGTTGAACTGCCGTATGTTCATTACGTTGTTCTCGTATTTAAGCACGGCCGCTGCGGAGAGGCATTAAGGCTGTTATATTCACACATCACAAACATGTTTTTATGAACATAATTATCTCTATTTCTCTAATGAACATCTGTACTTTTCTTTCTCTTTGCACATGACTGTTATTAGATATACAGTTGCAAGAAAAAGTATGTGAACCACTTGCAGAATCTGTGAAAATGTTAATAATTTTAACAAAGGGAGATAATACAAAATGCATAGTACTGTCCTGAGTAAGATATTTTATATAAAAGATGTTTACAAATAATCCACAAGACAAAAAAAAAAAAAAAAGCTGAATTATTAAAATAACCCCATTCATAAGTATGTGAACCACTGATTCTTAATACTGTGTGTGGTTACCTGGATGATCTACAACTGTTTGTTTGTTTTGTGATGGTTCTTCATGAGTCCCTTGTTTATCCTGAGCTCTGTTTTTCAGAAAAAAACATGATGCATTAATAGATGGGGGGTGAAACCATTTGGAATTTGAAGATGAAGGTAAATTGTATTTAATTTGTCTTCCAGGAAACATGCAAGTATCTTCTGTTGCTTCCGAAGGGCAGTACTAAATAAAAAAAATGATATTCAAGCAAAATAAGAAAAATGTGGACCTCTTCATCCTGTTCAAAAGTTTTCACCCCCCGACTCTTAATGCATTGTGTTTCCTTCTGAAGCATCAGTGAATGTTTGAACCTTTTTTAATAGTTGTGTTTGAGTCCCTCAGTTGTCCTCCATGTGAAAAGATGGATCTCAGAATCATTCAGTCACTGTTGTAAAGGGTTTAAATAGGCAAAAGATGGTGGAAAACTGAAGAATTTTTGGGACCTGGAGATTTCTTCTGAAGAACAGAGCTCAGTTTAACTGCTCAGAATAAACAAGGGACTCATGAACAACCATCATACAACAAAAAAACAGTCGTAGATCAAAACTAACAAAAACTAACAAACTAAACTAAACTAACTAACTAACTAACTATAGTGTGTAAAAATAATAAATAATTGTAATTCACAAATTATTGTATATTATATATTTAATATAAATGTATTATATACTTTATTCTAATTGATATAAAAATGTATCTACATTTATAACAGACTATATTTATATAGAGACTGTTGAGCAAGCAATCTCATTGCACCATGCGATAACGATGTGATTGCTTGTAGATTGCATGTATATATATATATATATATATATATATATATATACATATAAACTGAATTCAGACCTTTATTATTGTAAACGTCCAGGTAGTTTGGAGCAGAAAAGATGGTGATGAGAGAGGGGAAACCTGTGGTCTGACTCTTCCTGTACATACGGTAACTAAAAGGGCAAAAAAACAACGAAGAGGTCAAAATTACAGAATGAACATCAGAACTGACATGATTACAATTACGCTGAGATTTTTTCATTTACATTAATAATAAGTACATATTTGTAATGTAAAACCCTTTTCTATAGCAAGTATTTGAAGCCTAATGGACAAAAACTTTTCTCAAAGCATAGTCTCAAATCATGAACAGTCATAATAGTTTTAAAGTATTTATTCTTTTCTTTTCTATTTATATTATTATTTCTTTAAGAACTTGGCATTTATTGTGTGAAAGCGTGCAATACAACACAAAATTATTAACATGAAATGCATTAAAGATAATTAATAAACATTATAATGCATATTTTTTAATAGACTGTGTAAAATGACAGTCTATTATACTGACTGCTGTTTAGTTGACTGCATGGAATAGTTTACTATTGCAGAGTATTGTAGAGTCTCTTTGCACATTTAAAAACTACTCTCTGCATTATGACAATGACTGATAAAAAGGCCTGGGCTTAGGTGAATGTGTGTGCATTGGTGGCATTTCAGATCAATAAACACTACTGTACAGTAAATGTACGTGGATTATGGAGAATCAATGTCTCTCTTTGTCTGTCGATCTGCTGTATCTGCACACTGATCATCCATCAACACAAACTCAATCCAGCCTGTCAATATATACATATTGTGTGTGTTTTTAGGATTTCTATATCTGTAGGAGGTAAGGAAGAGAGGCTGAAGAGAGAAAAGCAGTCTTATAGATAAGGACGGGTGGTCAAAGGTGATGGCAAAGGCATGTTGTTTTCTTACCCTGCATCCTGCGCCTCATGTGCCCTGATGACCGACAGTAAGTTGTTGGTCTGTAAAAACTCACACACTGCAGGATAGCTGTACAAAATGATAAAACAGACAAAATGAGGCATAGTAAACAATATTTACAGTCTATTAATATTTACATTGATAAAATACTGATTCAACAACTCATTTGGCTGAATAACTGGTTAGCTGGTCTGTTTTTGATGGTTTTAGAGGGGTTCCTGTAAGCTAACTAGCTAAACCCCAGTAACAGGGAATGTTCTCACACTTCTCAAAACGTTAGCACAAAACATTTTCTATACATTGTTTAGAACATTAGAACATACAATTAGAACATACAATTTTTTTTGACCTTTATCTAACATTTTTAAATGTTACTACTTGTTTCAGAATGTTCAGGGAACATTCAAAAGTAACATTCTCAAAATGTCTGCAGAATGGAATGTTTTCCAAGAAATTCATTGTGTCATTGCTAATAGTCCAGCTAGCACTTGTGATTTAGATCTAATATCACTTGTGAAACCTTTTCCTCAGTTCACTAGGTTTCATTTGATTATACAGCCATCCTGATATCTCTGAGATGCTCAGAAGTGTCAAAAACCATCATGAGTGGATTTTAACCCATTGCTAGCGTGTGTATTATTGTCTTACTACTAAGAGCCACCAGGGGGAAGCAGTGATGTAATTGTGCAGATTAAAGTGAAAACCACTATCATTTTCTCCTCAAAATATATCTAAATGTGGTCCTGGAAGAAATGAAGGCCCAGATGTTGTGTTGTATGATCCCATGTTGAAAAATAGTCTTGTATATTATTTGTTCATTTAACTTGGCAGTTTTTTCTATTTTTTTCCTGGTATATGTTGAAAATGACAAGTGTTTTTCAGTACAACTAAAATTTGTAAAATTAAAATACTAATATTTATGTCTTCATTTTTAAACATTAAACATTAAATGTTTATTTTGGTGTACAACTGAAATTCTTCTCTTTTGTCTAAAGATTCTCCTTTGTTGGCTACAGTCCTAAAAACTCCTCTCATAACAAATTGTGGTGAAATGCTTCACTTACACTGCAAAAAAATGCTGTTCTTACTTAGAATTTGTGTCTTGTTTCCAGTCCAAATATCTAAAAATTCTTAGATCAAGAAGCATTTTCTTGACAAGTAAGATTTATTTTTTTGTTTTTAGGAAAAATAAGTCAAAATTAAGTGAGTTTTTCCTTAAAACAAGCAAAATAATCTGCCAGTGGTGTAAGCAAAATAATCTTAATCCAAACTGAAAACAAGATTATATATCTTATTTTTGGTTTGATATAAGATTATTTTGCTTACTGCACTGGCAGATTATTTTGCTTGTTTTAAGGAAAACTCACTTAATTTTGACTTATTTTTTCTGAAAACAAGAAAATAATTTTTACTAAATAATTTTTATTTTTACTAGATATTTTGACTAGAAACAAGACAAAAACTCTAAGTAAGAACAGCATTTTGTGATTTTGATTTTATTTCGATTAATCGTTCAGCCCTATTTTCTATCCTCTCTCCTTTTCCTGTTCCATCATTTTTGTATTTCTTTCAGGTTCTCACTATATCTCTGTATCTTCATATCTCAGCGGATCTGGCAGTAGTAGCCAGTTGTCATGGTAACAGCAGATCGCAGATTCCCGTGGGATTGTGGGGATTCTGTGTTGTGCTGAGGCTGGTCACTGTTTGGAATGCTTTACAATTCTAATTAAACTCGCACAGCACTTCAGGCGCTGGACTTTTATCTACACCTTTATTTCACTGTACCACCGGTCTTTGAGGAACATTGTTTTGCACTGTGGTAACACTTTTGTGATTCAGGAGACTTAAAGTGTCAACTCAGTCTCAGGTGTTTCTCCTAAAACTCCTTAGGGAATTTTCCCTATTTGTTTAACAATTGTCATTTATGACTCTTTAAAGAGACATAAATGACACAATTGTTGACATACAGCAGTGGTTCTCAAACTTTTTTGGTCACTCCTCCTCTTAAACCTTTAAAAAATTCAGCAGCTTGCATCATTTGGTCTTGGAAGAATTCATATTGAGATCTCTGACATTTGATTGTGTACTTTAGGTATCTTGTTAAGTCTGAGCACAGTCTGAGACATCGTTGAGATCTATAGGCCCTGTTTACACCTGGTATTAAAATGCAGTTTGTTCGATCAGATCACAAGTAGACGAGAGAGACACATACCCGTTAAAACCTGGTGTTTTAATCTGTCTCTTTTGTCCACTTTCCACCACTTCTGTCCAGATTTCTTCGAGGGGAAGGTCTATGGGTGGGTAAATGTATGGACTTTTTCAGATTTGAGTGTCTACATTATGAAAGCAACCTGGTCACATGCGTTTTCGACTACCTCTGGAAGTGGTCTAGCTCAAAACCTGAGAAGCTCAAAACCTGAGAAGCTCAAAACCTTTTAGACCTCATTTACACCTGTATTTAGCGTTGTCCACTTGTAATCTGATCGATCAAAACATATCTTAATAGTGTAAACAAGGCCATTAAAATACTTAAGAGATCTTGATTGTCAATTTCTATGTATGCTTCCTCCCCTTCCTGGTGTCATCTTTATCATTTCTACACCTCTTCTATCACTTTACAAAGCGATCTCCATAAAGAAGGTTGTGTGGTTTACCTGTAAAAGTAGGAGCATCCACGGACAGAGTTGTGGCTGAAGTAATCTTGGCTTTTTTCATTGCCAAAGTCCTCCAGCGGGTCGGACCACAGCAGATCACACATGGGGCCAAATGCTGGGGGCTCCTTGAACCTGTCCAACTGAGAGACAAACAGAGAGAGAGTGGTCTGCCTAGTGTCAACATCACTAAAATGAAATATTAATAAATATGCTATTAATATTAATAAACATTATAAATATTTTTAAAAAAAATATTAATTTGATCTTATTTTACATCACACTGTGTTAACTTTTTTGCCATGTGTTGCCAGTAAAAAAAAAAAAAAAACATTCTTTGACATACAAATAAAGCACACTAAATTTAAAATGTCAGGGAGTAATAATTTTAAAAAACTGTGTGCTGTGTTTGTGCACAGCCTGTACATCTCTAAAGAAAATACACCAGAAGCATAAGGGGAGATTTAAAAAAGATCCGTCAAACATCTGCTGTTAGAGCTCATTCTTAAGTCTAAAACATTTCAAATCATCCAGTATTGTTTGGTAAGGACTATCTACAGTAGGTAACAGGAACTGGAGTGTATATATATATATATATATATATATATATATATATATATATACATACATACACATAATTTAATAACATTTTATGTATATACTGTATATACATACATAACAGTTTAAAAGTTTGAGGTTGATACCCTTTTCTTTTGTTTTTGAAAGTCTTTTATGTTCACCAAAGGAAAACAGTTGTGAAATATTATTATTTAAAAAAGAATATGTTTTCTATTTTAAAATTTTATTTAATTTATTTCATGGGATGTCAAAGTTAAAATTTCAGCGTCATTACTCGAGTCTTCAGTGTCACATGCGCCATCAGAAATCATTTTAATATGCTTTAATTTGCTGCTCAAGAAACAGTTATTACTATTATCAGTGTTGAAAACAGTTGTGCTGCTTAATTCTTTTGTGGAAATCATGATATATAGTTTTTCAGGTTTCTTTGATGAATAGAAAGTAAAAGTATTTATTAGGAATAGAAATCTTTTGTAACAATGTGAAAGTTATCAATTTAATGCTGTATTTGAATTTTCTTTAAAAAAAATTCCTGACTGATCCCATATATATATAAACACAATCAAACACCTTGAACATTTCATTCATTATTACAGTTTATTCACTATAGTTTAAAAAATGGTAATAAAATATGACAAGATCACAGAGTTAAACTGTGTCCGAAAAAAATGTATCTTAATTACTGTATGTCAGATAACACTTAAGCAAAACATGGTCAAGTCAAAGTGTCTGAATAATTTTTGGTCCCAAATTTTTTGGTCAGTTCAACTGGTAGTCCACTGTATGAATAATTTTTGGGTATAATATGTCACAGTTTACTTTATTTTGCTATCCTCACTTACATAAATGAACTATATGAACTATAGTGTTCTGCACCCACTAGTTATAAAAAAAAAAAAAAAAAAAAAAAAATATATATATATATATATATAATGTGTGTGTGTCACATAACATGGTAATGTAGAAATTGCATGAAGAATAGTTCAAGGAAACAAACATTAATAACAAACCCAGGAGATAACCACTAGAATACACTCACTGAGACTATATATCGACAAAGATGGACATCGGATGGCAGAAAACTCAGAACTTAAGTAGACAGATTAAACAAAGGGAGCTAATGAGATAATTATTGGACAACAGGTGAACTGGATGGCAACTCAGGAAGACAGACCAGACAGAACATAGGAAAAACCAAAGTCCAGGGCAAAAACAGTCCATGGGGGAGTGGATGGTGGGAGGAGCCAGTGAGGAGCCAGGAGCAGGAGAAGCCAGATGGTGAGGCCAGCCAGGATGAGGCTCCAGGGCGGAGTAGAAGGTGGGAGGAGCCATGGTGTAGATTTGATGGTAGGCACCCTGGGGACGACCAACGCTGATGTTGCCACCGATGATGGAGACCCAGGTGGAGTTGATGAGCTGAAGAGCCCACGCAACACCGATGGTACTGGAGACTGAGGTGGAACCAAGGCGACAAGCATCCAAGGTGGAACCGGGGAGCTAGAGGACAGAGGTGGAGCCAGGGGGAAGGTGAAGCCAGACGGAGCCGAAGGCACAGGCAGGTCGAAGTCTGACCAAGAGGGAGCTGGAGGGAGAGGGAGCCTGATGGAGCTGTATTGCCGGTCAAGCTGAGGGAGGGAGGAGCCGAGGCAAAGCCAGTGTGTCGACAGGCTGCGGTGGAGCAATGGGCACAGAGGCTGGAGGTGGAGCTGGTGGTCTGAAGCACTGAGGCAGAGCCACACATGATGTGGGAGATGCAGAGGGGATGAAAGATACCAGCGAAGGCAGGGCCGAGGACTGGATGTTAGAGGAGGTGGGAGAGGGAGGCTGGGGGGGCATTCTAGAGCTACAGGGGGCACTGGAGAAACTGATATTCCTAAATAAATAACCTCCAGAGGTTTAATCCATTGCATCCACCATGGCAAGTTTGTGGTCGGGGCTTCCCTCCAAGCAGTCAAACTCCACTATAACAGTGCAGACCTGTCTTGGTAAGGCAAGCCTCAAGGGAAAGCTGCCCCTGCTCCAGGCATAGCAGCTCAACTGCAGGTAAACGCATCTTTGTTACTCACTTGGAGCGTCCACCTTTCTGTCACGTAACGTGGTAATGTAGAAAACACATGACGAGGAATAGTTCAAGGAAACTTTAATAAAATAAACTCAGGAGATAACCACTAGAATACACTTACTCAGACAATACATTGATGAAGACAGACATCGAATGGCAGAAAACTCTTAACTTAAGTAGACAGATTAAACAAAGGGAGCTAATGAGATAATTAATGGATAACAGGTGAAGTGGATGACTAATAATGACAACTCAGGAAAACTAGAGGCTTGTTCGACTCCATGCAGCACTGTGTAGACTAATGACTTGAAGCAGTACATGCCTGTTAGGAATGTTGTCTGACTTAAGACAGCAGCGACGCCATGTGACATATGACATCAAAGTCGAGCAGACGGCTGACTCAGCTGTCGCAGTTTCTTCAGAGCGGCTGCACGAGCTCTGGTGATGACATATCTGTTCCACGATTGGCTGGATTCACCGCATGACAACGATCACGTGTGTTTAGTGTTTATTCTGACACTTTTAGTTCCACTAATGCTCACCAATCTGAGTTTTTATAACAGTAAAAGCTCTTTTCATGTAATCATAATGTTATATTGTCATGTTTATCAAAATAAAATTAAAAAAAAAAAACAGAAAAAAAAAAAAAACAGACCCCACTTCAATTGTATTTAAATAGTACAGGCTAAAGTTGAACTTTATTCTTGTTCAAACAGACGTTGTATTAAGCAGTACATAAACAACTGAATGAAAATGTCTCTGAAACGACTTTGTATTTGAGAAATATCGCATTTAATTCACTTCATCTGTGATAAAGTATGCAAACACAGTGCGAGCATCACTATGGGAAGCAGAAAGTGTCCGACTTCACGTCTCCGTTTTTATCTCCTCGGCAACTCTCACCAATCGGTTACATCCAGCCACAGCCAAAGTTAAACACACCTTAGGTCACACATGACTGAACCAAAAATACAATGAAACATAGGAGACAGACCATACATGTAACAATATATATATATATATATATATATATATATATATATATATATATAGTCCAACAGTCCTCCTCACCCTCTTAATGTCGTCTAATGTGTGGATTTCTGGAGACAGGCCGCCATGAACACACAAAAACTGCTGATTCATCAGTGCAGCCAGAGGCAGACAGTCGAACGCATCCATGCACGCATCGTACACCTGCTCCGAGTATTTGATTTTACCTGAAGGAAAGAGAGACAGAGATCACACACCTGCACAGAGCATCTGATTTCACCCGAGAGACACAGTGAGAGAGAAAGAAAAGAGAGTGTAGGAGAGATACAGATGGAAGAGTATAAAGTAATGTCATTCCAGAGCTAAGAAATGAAGTGAGCTTCTTCTGAAGGGTTTATTTTCTCTGTATGAATCTAATTTGTACATTAAGCTCCTGCATTCATTTACACTTTCAGAGGACACTCAAGGAGAGATGTGTGTGTGTGTGTGTGTGTGTGTGTATGAGAGAGAGAGAGAGAGAGAGAGAGAGAGAGAGAGAGGGTGTCTGTGCTGTGTCAGTCTCACTGCTCCAAATCTACCAATCTATTCAGCCTCATCACTGCATCACATATTATCTCTCCCTCCATCCTTCTTCTATTCACACACAAATACTCACTAATGACATTGGATCAATCAATATGTAAAGTTTTTGCTATGTTGTAGTGTAGTAGTATAAGAATACAAATGTGCTCTCTGTCAAGAATCAATACTGTGTACAAAAATGTGAATACAAAAATGTGATGACCTTCTCGAGTACATGTTTAATCTAGTCATACTCTGGAGGAAGACTTGCTGAAAAATTACCCCACAAAATTTCTTAAAAGAAAAGAAAATGTACACAATGTTGGCAATGTAAATGTATTTACAATTTACCAATTCATCACACTGTTTATTTTATGTATGTATATGTAAATACATATACACATTATTTATTTAATTATTAATAGAGTTGAAGTGTATTAAAATGTTTAATTATTTTATTATATATATATATCATAATAACAATACATTTAATGTATATTTAATCATATAGTTGGAGCATATTAATGTAATTAATATTTATTATTATTTATTAACATTTATTCACATTAATTTATTTTAAATATATACATAAATAAATTTATAAAATAAATCAAATATAATAATAATAAAGATATTTATATAAAAATATTCTCATATTATATATATATATATCAGATTTCAGACTTACAGTAGAGAGGAAGATTATTACTGAATAATGACCCTAACCCTATATTTCAGTCACAAACACACAAACTAACTTTTTACCACAACTAAAATTCTCTTATTTTTAGTAAAAAACTAAATCTTTGACACATCTGCCAAATGCCGGTGACTTGAGAAAATTTACTGGCCATAAATATTTTTACCAGCCATGAAACTATTTTTGCAAAAACAGACAGTTAATCAAAACATCAAATGTAAAATATAACTGCATGTTCTTCACTGTATAAATTAAACATTATAAGATGAATCCTTATTAAAGTTACAAAAGTTATTCAGTCAAGAGCAGTGAGTGATTTTGTCTCTGTCCTGTGTTATTTGAATAACATTAAAAACACAGACAGCAGCAGGATCATTAGGACGCTGTCACTTTAATACCAAATGCACGGATCCAGTATAATGATACACATGAGTTCTCTTTTCAACTGTTTACATTCCCTATAACCAACTAGCAGAGATGGAAAAGAGAAAGTTTGCACAGAGAAAACTTCCTACACAGCGAGTAACATGCTTGAATATTTAAATTGGAAAAGCTTAAACCTTTGTGATGATGCAGCAGTAGTCCATTAACTCTCGCATGCATTGTTCACGTTCACGTTTGCACAACATTGCATTGTTAGAAATAGAATTCATAAAAATGTTACCGGACAACTGGCAATTAACACACCGTTTCATATACTCACCAACACCAACTTTTACTCGCATTTGGCGATTACCTAGTGTTTATTTTAGGCCCTGATCGTACAGAATTATGTTTTTTGAAAGTGTAAAAATACTAAAAGTTTTCTTTGATAGGTAGGTTTAGGTAGGGTTAGAGGATATAATATACCTTTGTTTGTACAGTATAAAAAACATTATGACTATCAGGGCTCTAAGGTGCCTTAAAATGACTGCGTGCGAGTGTGAAAAAATATTTAGGCGCACTGGTGCGAGTGACCCAATCGATTCTCATGAATAGAACTATAATACAATCGGAACAAAAAGTACACCTCCAAAAATGCACCCAAACTGAATAACTGTTATGTTTCGCACTGCAATCGGCTGCTTTTCGTGCCTTCATTCAAAGACTTTGCTTCAGTCAGCAGAGCAAGTGCAAAAGACGTGCGCAACAGACTACACTTCAAAGATTGTTTACAAGGTGAAACGAGACAGTCTCATGCTGCAGATGTTTCAGCCAAATTAACTGGAAATAGGCCTACTACATTTGGATTATCATAAGCAAGGACGGAAATTAATGGAGGCTTAAGGGCAAAAATGCCACCAAAAATTAATAAAAACACTATCACCATGTTGCCATTTTACTTTCGCTTTTAAAGTAGCGGCAATTTGGAGGCGGCAATTGCTTGAATGGTGGGTGGGTTCATTATTATTCTTAATGAAAAAACACAACAACAAAACAGTACAATGACAAACTCGCTTAGATATGCTTTTACATTTCACTTTGCAACCAAATCTTCATCCATCGTCATTAAGAGAAGTGAGGTGAAATGGCTGAAGCGAGGTGAAATCTGACTCCTGCTGCGACTCTCGTTCAGCTCTCACTGAATTGAGCAGACGCGTTCAGTTTTTAACTGTATCTGTTCTCTAATTAAACTAAATTATTTTTATTACTATAAAAAATTAAAGCGACGGTGGGGGCGGTGCCGCGGTCACGGTGGGCAAGTGATATAACCAGTGTTGCGGCTGAACACAGGTAACAGTTTATCGCAGCAAGCCTAATGTAGCCTAAGTTAAGTAATATCACACGAGTATACTCCTGCTTCTATGAGTATTGGCATGATTGCAAACGTGATACTTACTGATCTTATTGAAGTCCAATAAACAAGTTGATATTATGTGATTTAACATTAGACACAATAATGTCCAAACAACGGTGAATGAATTAATCTGCGTTTTGAACGACTGAATGAATGACTCGCACATTAAGATTTACCGCCACATACTAGCGGTAAATGTAATACATTTATTTTCATATTTACACTTTACACAGACTGTTTTTACTTAAAATATCAAATATGTCATTTTGTACATATTTCTAAATTCAAAATTATATTTAAAAACATTCATACAACATTATTTACCAATGAGATGCATTAAGCAGTCTATGTAAATGTGTCTAAAAACTACTTCAGATGGAGCTTCTGTGCCACTTCTGCAGTGCAAAGATTTTTGATGATTTATTTTGATTGGTCTCATTTGGCATTATTATTCTAACTGAATTTATTGTTTAACGTTTAAAAACAAAAAAACACTCACTAAAAAACAATTTTAATTTAAGAAATTGATGAAATATGATGCATACATTTAATAATATTAGGGGAAAAAATGCTCTTATACTGGTAAAAATGCCTGTATAAATTAATTTAAAGGGGCAAATATCGACCTGTAATGGGAAAGTTAGTGTCTGTTATTGATCAGAAAGTGCTCCTAAATTTTTGACCGTGCTCCTAAATTTTTTTAGAAAAAAATAAATAAAAATGTTAGCGTAGAGCCTTGACTATGTTAAGTCCCCATAAAACATGGAATGTGTGTGTGTGTTCTATCAGTCAGCAGATGGTAAAGGAGGGCACTCACTCCTCCTCACTCCCCTCATCAGGGAAATCACACTCACAGGCTCCCTGGGCCCAGCATTAACAGGCAAATTAATTTTCTGCTAATCATACTCCCTCTTTCTCTCTCTGCATCTCTCTTTCTGTCTGACAAGAGACTGCTCCAGAAAAAGATCTCCATCAGAAGAGATGAGTGGTGAACTGGTGTGTTTATAGGAAATGTATAGTTTAAAACTTTAAAATGTAAATGTAGAGACACTGTAACTAAAAAGAAAGAGTTTTCCCCATGCAAGTACTCACATTCTTGTTTGAAAGTGAAATATTCAGTCAAATGTCTACATTCATGGTTTCCCCGCAATAGAAACAGAGTCTTTGGGTAGAGGATTTTCAGCGACCAGAGGTAAAGGACACACTGAAGGAGAAAATATAGATAGAAAGAAAGATGCTTTCACAGACCACATCAAGATATCTGGACAATGATGGTGTGTACTACAAACTAGGGTCCCTAAGCTAGGTGAAAATTAACCCTAGAGCAAACTCACCTCAATACTGAAGTACCCTCGGTCCACGTAATCCCCTAAAAACAGGTACCTCGTTGTCGCAGGAGACCCGCCAACCTCAAATAACTTCATCAGGTCGAAGAACTGCCCGTGGATATCACCACACACTGCAACATGACAAAAAAGTTTGGCTTTAGCTGAAGGAAACACTAGTGCTTGCAAAACAAAAGAATTAAAATAGTAAAAAAGGTTTTAGCACAATGATCATTTGAAAAGTTGTAAATATAAATAGTGAAAGAGAAAAATCGAAAAACCCTGAGGTCACCCAGATGTTTGACACAGACCAATCACAATTCAGTACACAAATCATTTAGTAAAGTTAATTATCAGTGTAAATCAAAGGCATGATACTAAAACTTGAGCTAAAACTAAAAAAAAAAAAAAAAGTATATTTTTATATATTTTAGGATTAGAGTTATAATTTATTTGTTAAAATGTTTAATGATTTTAAATAGTCTTTTTTTACACAATCAGTGTAATTGAAAGGAAGATTTAAAACCATTAAACTTAAGTATCTACTGAACAAGGTTTATAAAAAATAAACTAAATTTCCAAAAAAAAAAAAAATGCAAAAAAGTATTAAAATGTTTTATTTAAAATATTTAAAATAATATTATTGTTATACAGATATCAGTGTAAATCAAAGGCAGATATTAAAACTTTCATCGTAAGTTTCTACTGAACAAAGATGATAAAAAAACTTACAATTCTAAATAATGCAAAAAGTATTTTACAGTTAGATATAATTTATTAATTTATTAAAATGTTTATTAATTTTAAAATAAATAAATAAATAAAGTTAAAGTTTATAAAAACCAAAAACTGCATAACAAACTTAAAGCTATGATGTTAAAGTATATATAAATATTAAACAAATAATTAAATGTTAAGTGAGAATAGACAGATATGTCAATGAGAAAAAGATTCTTTGCAGTCAGATCTGCTATCTTACAGCCTAAACCAGGGGTCTTAAACTCAAATTGGCTGGGGGCCGTTGCTGTGATTGACACCTC
Organism: Elopichthys bambusa; assembly: GCA_037101425.1. NCBI lineage: Eukaryota > Metazoa > Chordata > Actinopteri > Cypriniformes > Xenocyprididae > Elopichthys > Elopichthys bambusa. The sequence continues at coordinate 12,357,835 of CM074447.1, read as the reverse complement.
ATAGGAGGGCCATTTTAACATTCAAGCACAAGAAAGCGCAACATTTCTGAAAATTTACTTTCCTTTGCATTATTTCTCACTTACGTCAAATTTCATTACTAAAATACTTAACAAAAAATGTAAACAGCAGTGTCTCTATCATTGTTACATACAGTATTAGTTTTTAACAGTTAGTGCAAATATTTTCCCTTACTTTATTTTAGCTTAAATAACATCAAAATCTTTTACTGAACAACACTGTACTGAACAAATGCAATTCCTGAATACATTTGTAGACTATTCTATTTCTTGCCAGACACCTGGCAGCGCTTCTGCTCACACAGCTGAGCCACATTTGTCCAAGATGCTGTTTGAGCGTAACGTTTATTGGTAGCATTGGATGCCTTTCCGTGGTTCAGATCGAGGCTCGCGACTTGCGCGAGTGCTTTTAAAACATCTCAACTTTTCAGAATGCTGCAAGCGCACCGCAGGTCATGTGACAAGGACATCGAAAGCTCAGCCAAACAGCTGATCATAGCTGTACAGGGCGAGTTTTTATTTCTCATCTCCATAAATGTATCTAGTAGTAGAGACTTCCTCGTCATCATGGAGAGCGCAGTTCATGGTTGCATAGCAACGACAGACACATAGGAGCGAAAGCGCTTTGGAAAGAAGGAGAAAGTGGCGCAGCTGCTTATGTGATGCGCTATGTGAACGGCGACTTTTTCTTTGCATATGGAATATGGTATGAGACAACTAGAGAATAATAATTAAATTATATAATTAAATAATAATAATAATTTAGCGGGCCGGATTATGTTTTATTTTTGAGATAAGTTGCGGGCCGGCTGGAGGGGGGGCCGTAAATGACCCGCGGGCCGGTAGTTTGAGACCACTGGCCTAAACCTTGACACCTTGCTTTCAATGGGAAATATAAGTCAACACAGGAAAGACAGTTGTGCTTGTAAACTGATTTCATGGGGTCACCAAATAAAGCAGTCATACTGAAAGTCCTCTTGTATGTAACCTGCTATGAGCTCTATGAGCCACAATCATGTAAACTCTGTAGAGAATTTTTTTTAGGTAATTTCCCTCATTTTAATAGTTCCTATTAGCAACCATAAATGGTTCCTGCATTTAATACATGTGTTCTACGGAGGCAAGGGAGGCAGTGTCTCTTCAAAAAAAAAAAAAAAAAAAACTGGAAAAGAAAATAATCGATATTACGAAAATAAAACAAAGCAAATAAATCACTTGTGTTTATAAAGTAACACTGTCCAACAGCGACACCAGCAGGTAAAGTTACAGCAGGAAAAAGCGTCTCTCTTGACTCCCCTGAGCCCATTTAGTTTTAACAGACCCCCTAAAGAGCGTGGTGGGTTTGATGGGGGTAATTGAAAATGAATGGGGAAAAGGCACGTGAGAGGGGGCAATGCCTGCATTATGCTATAATTGGATATGATTGGTTTGTGCGATAAATCCCACCTCTTTTTTTGTGTGCGTTCTCGAGTCGGCCTAAATAAATACAATGATGGCATTAATGGGAACAATAATTAAAAAGTAAGTAAACAACTCAGCCACTTACATATCACCGCTTTATGTCACGCCAAAATCAAAATTGAAATAGCCTAAAAACATATTGACTGTGGGGGTTTTTATTGAACAATCAGCTTGGGGAAATTAAATTTACATCTTTCTGTCTGTGTTTGTGACCAATGTGTACAAGCTTAATGACTATTGAAAATAAGTGGACTATTAAATAGAACAGTTAAACATCAGTTCACAAATAAAATATATTGTTTAAATTGTTACTGCCTTTAGTTATTATTTTGGAATAAATGTAAAAATGCGTAAAACTTGATGAAATTTATACTTGGTTTTAATAAATAGAACATTACATAGTTAGTGTAAAAATACAAAATATAATTGTATTTGGTATATCTTTTTTATGTAGCCTAATGTTTATTTAACCAGGAAAACTGAGTGTAACAGGGACATACATTTACATTTGATATATATATTAAAAAAAAGTAAAAAAAACCAAAACAAAACAAAACAAAAACCTTTGTTTTACAAACAGGACTTTGTGTCCCTAACCCTCCGGTCCTCTTCATTTAGGGGTCACACTTGGCTCCTTCGTGGTCAAAAAATGACCGAAGCACTGAAATGTAACTTTGTTATTGTTTTTTTTTATAGGAAAACCAATGTAATATATTTTTGTTCAATAATATTTTTTGATTATTATTTAAAATTTTGAGGATATTTTATGATGCTATGCAATATTTTTCAATTAAAGCAGTATTCCATGTTAAAATAGAGACAAGGCATTTAAAATCCCCCCTTTTTAAAGGTAGATTAGTGCCATCTGGTGGGAGTAAAAAAAAGAAAAACTTATGTAATGCCATGGTGTAACCACTAGTTTCCTATATAGTTCTATATAAAGTGGCTTATACATTCTGCAGTGGTTTTTAGACATTACATTTGTCATTACATTACATTTGTATTAAGTTGTGGATTTGGATTTATACTTAGATTTTTTTTTTTCTTTTAAATGTTGATTTGAAGTGTCGTTTTTTGCATTAATTCATTAAGTCAAACCTGAACAAAGAGGGGGACATTTTGTTACACATACCATCAAAATTCAATAAAATTATATAAAAAAACAAAAAACAAAACAAACAAAAAAAAACAGGTGTGTTTTATTACAGCTTAATAAATCTGGGTCTGATCTGATTTCAACCTCTTATTTGAGTCTTTTGGCTCAATTTTACCATATTATTATAGCCACACCGGTTCTTTTGTGTGTATAATAGGGTGTTGTGTGTGTGTGTGTGTGTGTGTGTCTGTGAATGTGTGTGTGTTTGAGTGGGTGTGTCTGTTCTGTACTCTTGATGTTTTAGAGTGTAACCTCTTTCATGCTCTTCGTTTTTTTACTGTTTTGTGGCTGAATTATTGATTTTATTTCATACATTTGCATAAACTTGCTCTGTGTTATAGTCGTGCTAGTTCATATATATGTGTGTGGGGGAAGGGGGTGTTGGGGTGGTTGTGTCTATTTTGCACTCTTGACATTTTAGAGTGTCACCCCTTCATTGCTGTGCACTTTTTGTCTGCACAGTGGCTGATTTGTAATTTGTACCACCAAAAGATTCTCTGAGTTTTTGCATTTTTTCATATTTCCCATTCATTTCCTAAGTCTATCATTTTTGACCGTGAAGGAGCCAAGTGTGACTATTTTTTTACGATCCGTTAACATATCTGAATCATGTCCATGATTTTTTTGTGTATTCACATAGCTAATGCGACAAAAATCACTAAATGTCATCCCGTTCCGATGAAGCAAAAAAATAAATTAATTTCAAAACGTAATTAATTTAAAATGTCTCAGGTTACTTGAATGTTCCATGAAAAAGCGGAAATGACTGTGGCCCCTTCGGTAAACCTCGGGATAAACAGAGAGATTAATATTAGTGTAGACGCCATTCTTCTTTTGATGTAGTGAGTACACTTGTTATAGGCAGTACACTTGACATCCATATCAACAAGGGAAGTAACGTCCTCAGCCCGGTCTGAAGAAGTACCGGAGCGTGCTTTATTCCTGCCTGGTAAATCTAACTCCCAACGAAAGGGATAGTTTGAGAGGAAAGAGTTTGTTTCAGCACACATGAACACAAGGACACAATGCAGTTCTCAAGACAAAAGAACCTGATGAGCGCACCTGTCTCACATCTATTTAGCGCTTAAAATCAAGCGCAGCATCGAGTGAATTGAAGCTTTTGAAAGGGAACACCACCGCACACTGTTGATGTTATGATGTGCAAAATATAGTTATTTTGTCAACTCAAGATTTTGTCTGACTATGGTGACAAAATTTAAAAGTTACAGCTGAAAATCAGTTTGAAACCATTCAACAAACATTTCGTATATTAAGATGGGAAGGAAAAAGCTGTCTACATGCTCATAGAAAGATCACCATCCTGACTGAAATGTGTGTATCTGAAAAAAAAGAAAGACAGAGAAAGATAGCAGAAAATATGGCAAGTTTTGTTTTATATCTAATGAAGATGTCTAATTGGAGCTTTTCTCATGTGAGAGTATGTTCCCAATGGGAGGTCAAAAGGCTAAAGACCACAAGGTCTGGAATGACTAAAAGCACACAAAGCTAACCATCTCTCTTTCTCTCTCTGTAGTGGGTTCGGGGAATTAAATCAGTTATCCAGCGTCCCATTAATGTTTAATGACTCCTGTGTGTGAAATTCACTAGGCCACCAGCTGATTAGGGTTCAGAAATGCATGCTGGGAGAGAGGGAGAGGTTCGGTCTCAGGTGTGAGGCCAACGCAAGCGGGAAAAGTTCCCTGTGTTTAGCTTCACTGCCTGTTAAATGATGGCATCTTCATTGCTGTGGAGCAATATCTTTGTCCTGCGTCAGACCTGCTGAACCTCACTTTGACTCAAGGGAAATTAAAGTCACTAGGTGCAGTTCATTATCTGACCTCTCCTAACAATATCATTTATCCTCCAATGTCGTCTCAGACTGTATTTTCAGAACTTTTCTACTAAGGTGAGAGATCTGTTTTTCCTGTTATAAAATTCTTATGTAGTCATTCTGTCTCACCACAGAGAATTACATAAATATATATGCCTGTGCATATCTTAAACTCCCTGTTGTTAGTCTCTAGAGATGTACTTTTTACATATTCATATTACAGTATGCTTAGCTGAATTTTTAGCATCATTACTCCAGTCTTTAGTCTCTCATGACCCTTCAGAAATCATTCTAATATGCTGATTTGCTGCTTAAGAAACATTTCTGATTATTATCAATGTTGAAAACAGTTGTGCTCCTTAATATTTTTTGTGGATGATACACTACCATTTAAAGGTTTGAAGTAAGAATAAAAAATAAAAAGAAAGAAATTAATACATTAAATTGATCAAAAGTGGCTAGGAATAAATTTAATTAAATTAAAAATAGAAAACTTCTTTTAAAATGTAATAATATTTCACAACAGTAAGTTTTTACTGTATTTTTGATCAAATAAATGCAATCTTGGTGGGCATTAGAAACTTTTCTTTCAAAAACAAAAATCTGAATTATTCCAAACTTTTGACCTATAGTTTATGTATTTGATATTTATTTAGAGATGAAAATAACCTTTAATGACCATATATGTTATTAATATAATAAAATATCTGTTTTTATCTACAGATCATGCCCTCTGTTCTTGTTAGAGATCAGTAACCTGTGACGGGGGCCTCTATGTCCAGCATAGTCTTCTCTTGGCGGAGGATGGCGGCCCCCTCGTTGATGATGCGTAGGGCGACGGGCTCCTCCACGCGGCCCTCTTTAGTGAGGTGAGCCTTCAGCAGGTCCACACGTGGTTTCCCCTCACAGTCGAACACCTCTCGCATGCTCAACCTGTGGCTTAGTGGAAACGGCACCGCTGAAGAGAAAGAGAAGGACAGAGAAAATAGTAAATGATATAGAAATCCAAGAGGGAATAAGATTACAAAAAACATTCATTGTAGAGTGACACACCCAGAATGCTGAACAAACTTTATTCCTGAATTCAGCTAGCATTCAGGCCAGAAAGCACAAGACATACTCAGTGGCACACATTCAGAGGGCTTCCAAATGACTTTGTGAGGAACATGAGGATGGCAAACCAGACTGACTACACAATTTAGGGTACCTTTACACGACAACGATATGCTTAAAACAGAGAAGTTTTTCCTTTGAGTTTTCTGCATACAGACGACACCACTGTCAAAACGATCCCTTATTCATACGAACCCGTGAAAATGACTAAAAACGCTGCATTCTGCTGGCAGGCCATTAGATGGCGATGAAACACTATAGACTGAACATGTAATGCGCATGTGCATGGCGTCATCCTTTTCACAGATTCGCGTTTTTGTTGTTTATACAGAGACCGTTTTCAAAAACTTGCACTTTGAAACCTGTTTTCAAAAGTTTGCGTTTTCAGGCCACCAAAACGCCGTTGTCGTGAAAACGAACAGCCAAAACGCATAAAAAAAGTTTTTTCGTTTTTAGTTGAAAATGGTGTCAGGGGTTTTCAACTCTGGCCCTTGAAGTCCAGAGTTTGGCTCCAAACTTGATCAATCTGTTTCTCAATATGTGTTCTTAAGCGATCTTGCGTCCTTGTGTTCTTGCTCTACGTCATCATCAGCCGTCGAAGTTCAATTCCAATACTCAAGAACGCAAGAACAGAGGACGCATGAAAGTACCCGGATGTGTTCTTGATATAAGTACCCGGATGTGTTCTTGGATGCATCGAATGCAGAGCAAACTTGAGAGAATCGAACCGTTAAAAATCTCAGAAGAAGCTGCGAGCGGTCGACGTACGGAAGCCTGCAAGCTTTAAAGTTCTCGTTCTCACTTATGAGATTCCCGCTACAAGCTCGCAAATACGACGACTGCTCGTGAATGTAAACATCTATCCGTTTGTTTTGCTTAATTTTAATAACGCGATAACCTGAACAAAGCCTGTAGTATTTTTTTATTGGCATATAAAAAATAATCTTAATACTGACAATGCATTCAACAAAGGCTACTAATTTTTATAAATAGACGCGGTAAAATAAACAGATTTTAATAATAATAAACAAATTATATGAAAACAATGTCTATAATATTATGATAGAAGTCTTTTAATAGGTTATTACATTTGTTTGTGATGTTATATTGCATTTATTGCGCATTAGCCTCTTATAAGATGCTAGGACGGTCAGTTGAGCAAGATTGCAGCACATCTCAATTCTCAAATCATGCGTTCTTGGGTCCTCGCGTCCTTCCGAGTTCATTCTTTCAAGGTCTCCTGGCAAGACCGGACTCCACGAGAACGCAAGTCCGTTCTCTGCATTCTTGAAATTGAAAAACAGCCTAAGTTTCTAGTAATCCTAATGAGCTTTTTTATCTTGTTCAAGTGTATTTGATTAGGGTTGGAGCTAAACTCTGCAGGAAAGTGGGCCGAGTTTAGAACCTCTGATTTAGATGATCGAAACTGAGGAATATCCAACACAATCTACTAAAATAATATTGCTAAATAATACTATTGATTCTAAGTGATTACAATTTTCACCTTGTGGATGAAAAAAACAAGTGAAAAAACTGAAGGAAGAATCAACTTGAGGGTGGGCCAACATTCCTAGACATGCATACCAGTAAATGTTAATATACTAATTAAACATTAACACATTTACTAGAATTTCTAAAAAGCTTACTTACAGTTGTTTCAACCAATTTAACCTGGATTTTACAGTCACCATGATCAATCAAAATGGACAATTTTTTTTTTAAATTTAAATGATTTATCAATGTACATGTTTTTTTCTTTTTTTTATGTGCCACAATCTTTAATCAAAATAACTTCCCCTCCCTCTTGCAGCGACATATCTTCTCTTCTCTGATGACACATTTACAGACATAGTGTTACTCATGTGTCACTCACGTGAGATCCACTAATAGCAAACTACAACCATCCAATCAATTCATCATGGACAAACCCAAGTCCCGCCCTAACATTAAAAATACTAACTTCACCTTTATTTGTGAAGTTAAGTAAAGAAAGGCGCTCATAAACATATCCAGACATGTGAATACAATCATTTTGTGCATGCATTTCCAACTATTTTTCAAATAGATTTGAAAATACTAATAGCAAAGTCAATCTTTTTAATATCTATTTAATTGTTCTCATAGACAGAAATCATATGAAAATAAGAGCAAATGAAGATTTAAGGCTGCTGCTTCTCAGATTGTTCTACTGAGAAAGAGACCCTCACATGTGTCTCCTCTATGGGATTCTCAAAGTGTGATCCGTGACCCATAGCCAGGGGTACATGAAATAAATTTACAGCCCTATGATTTCCGCATTGCGGAAAACGTGGACAGAATCGAGAAATCCAGTCATAAAAATAAAATTTACAGTATATTGCGGTATGTCATTGTAGGATTGTACACTTCAATTGTACACAAATTGAGATATGCACTAGTGTCTGTGAATATTAAACCTCAGAAAGACTGTTATGTAAATACGAAGTCTGTTCTGTTCTGCGTGTCTCTGTGTGAAGGAGACACACAGAGTGTACTGTTCAATACTTAAACAAATGCGATGCTCATGTTGTTTTTAGTGTCTGCTGTCTCACTATATAAGGACATGAACACATGAACTTAATCTCCAGGGGCCCGTTTCAATAAGGAGGTTCAACCAACTCTGAGTTAAAACTTGAACTCTTAGTTGACTTACACTGAGATGGGAGACTCTGAGTAGGTTGACTCTGGCTGTGTCCGAAATTGCCCCCTATACCCTTAAATAGGGGACTATTTGAGGAGACAGCCATTTGTAGTGGTGTCCGAAACCATAGTGGACGATGTTGAGTGCACTCATTCAATCCCACAATGCACCGCAATAACGAGTGTACAACTGATGCACGCTCAACGGCTAGAGAATACCCATAATGCACTGTGAGAGTCGTGCACTGAATGAATTCCCGCATCTTGCCAGGAGATGGCGCCCGCAGCTGAATCAGTCATCTATTCATTTTCCAAACCACGCTGGTCCAGCATTATCATACAGGTATAAATTCCTTTTTAATTAGTCATTAAATCATTTAAAAGGTTTGAACATGCTAGTTCAACATAAATATTCATTACTACTGGAGCTGGCAGTTTGCTACATTTCAAAAGATTATTGAACAGCCGCGCAAACTATGCGAAATTGGCAGCCCTTCCGGTGCACTCAGTGTCCGAATTCACTCACTCGTTTCATTCACTCCTTCAAATGGACTTTATTAGTGGAGTAATGTAGGGAATAGTGAATGAGGGTATAGGGGGCGTGCACCACGACTATGAAAAGCCATAATCAATGGAGCTCCGAAATTACAATTCACCATGGCAACAGCACCCGACAAAAAGACGTCCGCATACTTCCAGGTCAATACATAGGCTGTCTATTTTTTAATCATTGTTATAACATCAGAGGTGAAAACTTGCAGAATGGTAAGTTATAACTAATATTCATTTTCTTGGTATCCCATGGGCAAAAAAATAAAAATAATTTAAAAATTCTCTCCTGACGTAAATGTAACTCCTTACAAATTAATGCAGCCTCATCATCTACAGGATCCTGTATAAAAGGACATGCCATTTTTGTCACTTTGATGGTCTCTGCATGATGAAAATATGTGCAATGAATGAATGTACTGCACTGCAAAAAATGCTTTTTTTACTTAGTATTTTTGTCTTGTTGTTCCCTTAAATCAAGATGCATCTTCTACAATTATCTGCCACTGGGGTAAGAAAAATAATCTTGTTTTCCATTTGCATTAAGATTATTTTAATTTCAGGGTTAACATACATAGTCAAAGCCATAGCCTTTCGAAAGGGAACTCAACTCTGCGTTCGAAAACGCAATGGAGAACATCATCACAATGTCTGAATGCAACTATCAAATCTCACCAATCCTATTGGCCGGCGACAGCCTATGACGTCATAATAGACGCGACCCGGAAGTATAAAGGAGCGCCTAGAGAAGCAGTCAGTATCTTATCGTCTTCAGGGACTGTTTTGTTTGATTGCGATTTTTCAAATCTGGTAAGGGATTTTTACTATGTACTAACAAACGTTTCAGTAAATGTGTGGATCTGTGTCCCAGGTTTTGACACCTGATGACACACACAATCTGTGCGTTTCTGTCTGGGTAAGGAGCATGCACGGACAGCGCTTGAGGGCACTGTTTGTGCAGACTGTGAGCATCTGTTTTTTAGGATGCCCCACTCTTGTTTGGCCGTCTTCTCGAGGGAAGAGCGGCCGACATCTATGCCAGTGGTTCTGGTCCCGCCCATGCTGAGGCAGGGTGGCGACTGAAATCATGGGGTTCACAGATGGGGCTATAGCTGGCCTAGGCTAGAACTAGGGTTTAGGTGATAAACTGTAGTTTTCACCCATTTTATTACTACCCCTGTCAGTAGAGTGTAGTTTCCTAGTTCTGGCCTCCTCTTATCAGAGTTGTCAGGCCGAGGCCCGTTTCCCCTTTGGTGCAGGTGCAGGATAGATAGCTGCTAAGGTAGCAGACTATTGTTAGTCTCCCTGGTGCGGTTGTCTCAGGTGGTAGGCCCTTATCAATGTGTGAATAAGAGATGCTAGTGTTGCTGTGGCCCCACTCTTCTAGAGCTTTTCATTCTTACTTTGTATTAGTCTTTTCCCCTGAACCCTTTGAATTGAGATTCAAGTTTGAGTGAACAGTGTTAGCTTTCCTTAGCTCCTGTTCTCTAGGGTTCAGTGCAGATGTTTCTGTCTTGGTGAAAAGTGCTCGCCCTTGAAATTCACATTTCAGGGTGGTACGAATGAAAAGTAAAGCATTCCCCTGTTTCTCAGGGTTGTTAATGCTCTAGTTCTATTTTGCCCTGCACAATGTGAGCCCTTAACTCTTTGCTGCCACAGGTTAGCACCTGTTTCTGTTTTAGTTGGCTTTGTGTTAGCCTCCCTCAGAGCATGGTGACTAGGTTGTACTCCCCTAGCTATAGGTATATGGGTATATGGCCTGTTGGAATGCATAACTCAGGATGAGTTTTGTTTTGAACCTCACTATTTTGATTCTTATATGACTCCCCTTAGAGTTTGAACACTGACACAATTGACGATTGTGTTGTTTGAAGTACTTGGCTTTGTTTGCGCCTCCTTCAAAGCACAATAGCTTGTTGTATTACAAGTTTTGTTGGTAGATGTTTAGTTAGAGTTTTTGCTCACTTAGTATACTGGCAGTGCCACAGGTTTATGCCCGTGATTTTTGAGGTAGTAGACCATTTTTGTGGCCTCCTTCAGAGCATAGTAGCATTTTTCTTTGTCAAAAAGCATTGCCTGTTGGAATGTGTAGATTTAAGCTCATGTTGAGTTAAGCTAGGGAACCTCACTTGGTAGTGTGGTCTCAGATTTCGCTTCCTTAGAGCTTAGACACTGCCACTGGCTGACGCCTGTGTCTTTCTGGTGTAGTTGTACTCCTCTTGCTTTAAGAGTTTTTTGGGTACATTGCCTGTTGGAATGTGTTGGATAAGAATCAGGCTCTGGTTGAGCTTAATAGTTAACCTCACTGATAGTTTGGTTCTAATTATAACTCCCTTAGAGCTTGGAAACTGCCACTAGCTGACGCCACGTCTTTCTGAGTCGCAGGCCCCATTTGGGCCTCCTTCAAGAGCATGATGGTGTAGGTTTGTACTCCTCTTGCTTAAAGAGTAAAAATTATTTTACTGAGTACATTGTATGGTGGTATGTTTGGTTTGTTTGACATTGCCACTGGCTGGCGCCCACGTTTTCTGGAGTGATAGGTCCTGTTTGGACCTCTTTCAGAGCATGTCGGCGTAATTGTACTCTTCTTGCTAAGAGAGTTTTTAGTGCTTCACTGAGTACACTGCCTGTTGGAATGTGTTAAATAAAATCAAGCTCAGGCTGAGCTAAGTAGTTAACCTTACTACATAAGTTTGGTTCTATGTTGGCTCCCTTAGAGCTTAGGAAAAGATACTGTCACTAGCTGACGCCACATGTCTTTCCGAGTCGTAGGCCCCGTTTGGGCCTCCTTCAAGAGCATGATGGTGTAGGTTTGTACTCCTCTTGCTTTAAGAGTAAAAGGTCTTTTAGTGAGTACAGTGCTTGGTGGTATATTTTGTTTGTTTGACACTGCCACTGGCTGGCGCCCGTGTTTTCTGGAATGTTAAGTCCTGTTTGGACCTCTTTCAGAGCATGTCGGCATAGTTGTACTCCTCTTATTAGGGTTTTTAGTGTTTCACTAAGTACATTGCCTGTTGGAATGTGTTGAATAGAATCGAGCTCAGGTTGGGCTGAATGTTTAACCTCACTGGATAGTTTGGTTTTATTAACGCTCCCTTAGAGCTTGCAGACTGCCACTAACTGATGCCACGTGTCTTCTAAAGTCGCAGGCTCCGTTTGGGCCTCCTTTTTGGAACATGGTGGTGTACGTTTGTACTCCTCTTGTTTTAAGAGTAAAACTTCTTTTACTGAGTGGGTGGTATGTTGGTAATCCGCCACTGGCTGACGCCACATGTCTTTCTGAGTCATAGGCCCCATTTGGGCCTCCTTCAAGAACATGATATAAGTTATAAGGTATAAGTTATAGGGTTTTTACTTTTGCCTGGTGGAATGGTGGCTTAGGTTGAGTTAAATTTTTAACCTCACCGGAGGGTTTGGTTATCATGTTTAGCTCCCTAGAGCTTGGAACACTGCCACAAGCTGCCAGGTGTCTTTCTGGAAGTTGTAGGCCCTTCTTTGGGCCTCCTGCAGAGCGTGATGGCGTATGTTTGTACTCCTCTTGCTTAAAGAGTAAAAAGTGTTTTTACTGAGTACACTGCTTGTCGGATTGTGTTAAGGTTGACTGTTAGGTTGAGCCCTGTACTCCCCTCATTGAGGGTTGTCCTGTAATAGTACTTAGCTCCCTAAGCTGGTCAATGGTTGAAGGCCTCTCTGAGGCCTCTCTATTGAAGATCAGCCCCTAGGCTAGTAAATGTACTCCCCTGTGTTGGGTTCCTTTAGAGTGCACAGCCTCCTCAGTGAAAATAATCAAGCGCTGAGTAGATCCTAGGATTGAGCAGAGTGTTACTCCCCTCATTTGAGGGTAAAAGGCGCTAAGCTGAGTCCTGTTCTACAGGATGCCCGTCTCTGCGCTCTGGTCTGAGTTAGTTACTGCCCTATTGCAGTCACTCGTACTGGATATCTTCTCTGAAGAATGTGATTTTGAGACTCTGTGATCAGACAGGTTGTTGGCCAAGACTAGGTGCTTTAACTAACCAGGTCGGCCTCCCTGGTGGCATACAGGGTTACTTTGTTCCCCTGAGGTACCCTCTTTTCTGCGGGAAAGAAGTTTGAGTCCCAGAAGCCTTTGAGCAGCCTTGGTAGGCCTTCTGTGGAAGGCCTCTTTGAGGCTTATAGCTTGGGCTGTTGGCCATAGGGAGTGCTGTCACTGACAGCCTATGTATGGCCTGTAGAGAGGGTAGCACTTCAGTTGAAGCTGCTAGTTCTGATGTTTGTCTAGCCATTTGTGGCATGCCCTCCCCTCAAGCATGGCGGCGTGGGTATATCGTTCCCCATTGCATTTTCGAACGCAGAGTTGACTTCCCTTTCGAAAGGGAACGTCTCAGGTTATGTATGTAGATGAACGCAGAGTTGAGTTCCCTTTCGAAAGGGAACGTCTCAGGTTATGTATGTAACCATGGTTCCCTGAGAACAGGGAACGAGACTCTGCATTTTCTAGCCATGCATCGGGGCTGCCTGCTTAACAGTTCCTTCAGACGATAAGGTACTGACTGCTTCTTTAGGTGCTCCTTTATACTTCCGGGTCGCATCTATTATGACTTCATAGGCTGTCGCCGGCCAATAAGGCTGGTGAGATTTGATAGCTGCATTCAGACACCGGTTCACGTGATGACGTTCCCCATTGCGTTTTCGAACGCAGAGTCTCGTTCCCTGTTCTCAGGGAACCATGGTTACATATGTAACCTGAGACGTTTTCAGTAAAGCTCCTTTCTGAAACAGGCCTCAGACATGCTCTGAGAGTCACTTCAGCAATCCACCATTTAATTTGATAAAACTATAGTCATACGCACACAGAAACTCAAGGTCTTTATGACAAACCGTCAATATAAAAGTTTAGTTTAACTTGAAGAAATTATAACAGAAATATAATAGTATTGTACAGTAGAGTGTACTTTTTCCACAGTAATATAAAATTATTAAAACTTTATTTTTTTTAAGGAATAATCACAAATTTTCTTCCAAGTTTTAATTTTAACAGTGAATCTGTTTTGTTGCACTCTGCTATAAAATAATAGGAATTGTTCTTTTTTTTCTATTACATTTTAAAAGATAAACTGTTAATGTTTTATGCCTTAACTTCATTAGCACATTTTTTGATAATTAATTTGTATTAAAACATAAAAATTAAACATTTTATAGGACCCTGTTATTGCAAAGTATTAAGTTGTTATTCAATTGATTAGACATGCTTCTTGATTATTAAAATTGAATTTAACCATTAAACTGGAAATAAAAAAAAGAAAACTGAGAAAAAAAGAAAACAGATTTCATATTTCTTTAAAAATGTATTTTTGTTTTTAACTTTTAATAAATCCTTGATAAATTGTATACATTGTATAATTTCAATTAATTACACATCCTTTTTGATTAGAAGAGTAAAAATTGCAGCAAGCATATGCTTAGTCACTGTAATAATTCTTTGGAAAATGTTCTCCCCTCTAAGGGGTCCCTGACCCCAAAACGTTTGAGAACCCCTGCTCTAGAGATCTCAGCAATTTCTCAAACTGTGCTCAGATTTACCAAGATACCAAAATACAAAGAGATTCAATATGAACAATGCACGTGAGCGGGTACCCGACGGGTGACCCGCTAAATTTAATGTAACGGGTGGAATAATATTTACGTGTCGGGTGCGGGTCGGACACGCAGTAAGCACGGGTCCAATAGCCAAGACTATTCCAACTCAATTCGGTGCATTTGACAGCTGCTTTCAAATGGTCCAGTGCTTATTCATGTTCACGCTCTGTCGAAGACCGTTAAAGGCTTACAGCACGATTTACAGGTTTATCAAACAGCACCCGTGCAGGACTCTGTTTACAACTCATTAGATTCTTCCAGAATTTTACATGGAAAAAAACAACAACTTAATTTTAGGAAAATATATTTTATGAAATTGATTTTATAAATATGTCAAACTCTAGAGTTCGTAATTAAAGATTTTTTTAAAGAGAAAAGGGTCCGCAGTGGCAAGTAATCTCAATAAAACAATAGCAAAATTGGTTTATTCTCTTTTACATTAAATAATAAGCCGGAAGATGATGGAAATGATGATGAAAAAGGAAAAAAACTGATGTACAGCAAAAAAAAAAAAAAAAAAAAGAACACGGAGAATGAGAAAAAGACAAAAAGTCTGCAAAAGGGTGAAATGAGAGCAAAACTGTGGCAAAGTGTTACCGGGCAACGGCAGCCAGAGGTTGGCATGCCACCAGTGAAGAGCATCACACACACACACACACACACACACACACTGAGTCATAGCAGCCCACATGCTAACCCATTTCTACATCCAAAAAATGTGTTTTCAAAAACTTATTTTTCAGCCTATATTCAAGAGTTTGAGCTGTGCAGATGCGCTGCAGCATCCAAAAACACCAAATGTGAAAATAAATTCAGTCAGACAATATTTTCAAATTTCATAATAGAGTCTGTTTCTTGATGCAACTTTCATGATGCAGAATATCCGATCATACAAAGAGCAAAGTTTCACTGTCAGAGGTTGCTCTTTTGTAGCTAAGGGGAATCAATGGAGCTCTTAAGGAGTTCACTTTTTCTTATATTCCTTGGGAGAAATAAAAATAGACACAAATGGGACAAAGGTTGGCAGAAAAAGTACATTCAGTGAGTACATTTAGCCCAGCACACAGCATTGTTTTGGATGTTCTGTAACAAAATATGTCATTTAAGTTTTTTGTTTCTTTTTCTTTTTTGTTGCATATTTAGGTTCAGTCTTAAAAATGCTAAGCGAACCAGGACTAAATGTATAATTTTCTTTTTTGGTCTGGACCAAAAGAACCAAGAGAACTGAACTACAAGTGTAAATACACACTTAGATGAATTTGGTGAGAAATATTTAAGTTCATAATAAAATCTCTGACTTTTGATTGGAAAACATCACAAATGAGATCTCTTTTATTTGTTTGTTGTTTCTCAATGAGATAAATGAAATGAAGCCTTGGTATCAGGCATAACTATTAAACACACACCCTGAGCAGTGGGCCGCCATTTTTGCTGCGGCGACTGGGGAGAGATTGGGGGTTAGATACCTTGCACAAGGACGCCTCAGTTGTACGTTCTGAGAGTGGAAGAGAGCGCCATTCATTCACTCCCCCCACCTACATTTCCTGCTGGTCCTAAAACTCAAACCCACAACCTTCGGGTTACAAGTCTAACTCTCTAACCATCAGGCCACTGCATGAATACTCCACGTGATAGGCATTTTGACATAATTGCGTGTATATTCAACTACTCAAGCGCAATAAGGCCTGGGACACACTAGACAATTTTCAAATCTTAAACAATTTTAAAACTGCGGGAGACCACAGACATAATGACAGTTTCAACCAATTTTTAGCACTATAATCCTCTGAACGCACACACTAGAAGATTCGACCAGACCGTGAGACCACACATCTGTTGACTGCAGGAACGATTTCACAGTGACACAAGTTCTCACGGAGACTCGTGAGATCAAACGTTACTTGAGAAGAAAAACAAATGGAGGACAATAGACGTTGTCAGCAAGCTTTCTTGTCACACGCTCTGCTTTTGAAAAAGTATTTGAAAAAGTAAGTATTGCTAGCATGTTTTAGAATGTTTCTAGTATGTTTAGCACTCAATTGCATATTTTAGTATGTTGCTAGTAGTGCATCACAGTGATAAACACGTTACTTCCTGTTGCCAGTGGGTGGCGCTATTACTATAACTGAATATTGTCATGTATATGTGTTCATGGCAGGACTCTGCTCAAAGTTTGGGGCAGATTGGACATTGTATGTTACAACAACTTCCTGTTTCGTGGCGTTAATCACATACATTAACACTTAGCCAAGTGTTGCATGATTTAATGCATTTCTAGCATGTTTGGTACTTCATGGCATATTTTAATGTGTTTCAGGGAGTGAATTACAGTGTAAAGCATGCCATTTCCTCTTGCCAACAGGTGGCACTATGATTAACTGAATATTTCATGTAGATGTCTTTAGGCCAGGAGTCTTACCAAACGTGAAGTTTTTCAGACATTGTATGTCAGACAGATCAGACATTGTATGTCTGACTTACAACAGCTTATTGTTTCATGGTGAAACATCATACTTTGTCAGGCCGTCACGGACACGCCGTTCAACGAAAACTCAAGATCTATGCAATTTAATTGCTAAGGCCTTAAGATTAGACTGATTAAATATGATGTTGTTCTGGTTAAATCTCAATGAGGAGTTAAGCACAGTGTAAAACATGACATTTCCTGTTGCCCGCAGGTGGTGCTATGACTGTAGCTGAATATTGGCATGTAGATGTCTTCAGGCCAGGACTCTAATAAAATTTCTCTAATAAAATTTAAGGCAGATTGGACATTGTTTGCCTGAGTTACAACAACTTCCTGTTTCATGGCAAAACAGGACAGCGGCTCTCCAGGACCGAACTTACCTACCCCTGCTCTACACCCTGGCCTCATTTAGTGTACGCAATTCTATGAATATGCACCAGCTCAGAAATCCACTCGTTGAGGATCACACGTTGACGTGACTGGTTACAAGGTTAGTTTGTGACATCAGAAACATCAGCGATTTCAGTGTCTTTAGATCACTGCAGTTTTCTAGGAGAAAATACTCATCAATGGAGTTGACATATGAATTTGCACATGGTTTGTCTTAAAGCATATTAAAAACACCACAGACATATAAACAACATTAAAAACTTATAATAAATAAACCTATTGTACTTGAAAAACTTAATTTGTTTAATTCATATCTTTGTTATATTGTATATGTTCTATTGTTTGTAATTTGCTTCTTTTTTTCTTATATATATATATATATATATATATCTCATCATTGATAAAATTTCTCATATTGTGAAATAAGAATTTGGTCATATCACCCACCACTATTTGAGACACTGTTGAGATCTCTTCTAAAACACATGTGAAACGTGTGAGATTACTAGGGTCTTTTTCTCAGGAGAAACATCTGAGAAGCAGGAGATTCTTCCATTTATTCTTCATTTAATCCCAGTCCAGCCTAGGAAAAACATTTGAGCTATCAAAGAGATGTCATCTGTGATTTTCATTTACTGCTGATAAAAACATCATGACATACACAGTGACAAGCTTCAGAATGAGCTTCCTGAGAATCTGATCTGCTCTGTATATGATTTATTATTGTTATTATTATGTGTGTACAGTATGGTTGTGTGCATGTCTTTATTTAGCAGTATGAGTGTATTATTGAAGTGCAGTATGCAGCAGAGATCTCTTACATAACACTGTCTCCTCAGGCAAGTGCACTGCTCACACACACACTGCCGACTCCACAAGCATTCACATGCACGTGATAAATGCACACACACGCTCATGACAAGAGAAAATAAATATGCACAACTCCTACAAAATGTTCATTACTAAACCAGACATGTGAATGCAATTATTCCGTGCATGCATTTTCCAAATATCTTTCAAAAAGACTTGAAAATACTCATAGAAAAGTAAATCTCTTTAATGTCTCAGCTTCTTCTCCTAGAAGGAATAAGATGAAATGCAGAGCAAATGAAGATTTGAGGCTGCTGCTTCTCAGATTGTTCTACTGAGAAAGAGATCCCGGTATTCTCACGTGTCTCCTCTAGAAAGCTTAACATTTTCTCAAACTGTGCTCAGATATGTCAAGATACCAAAGTCTGCAATACAAAGAGATTCAATATGAACTCTCAAATATGTATCATCAAATTCTTCCAGGATCAAATTATTTGAGCTGATATCCTCATTAATTTTAGATCTGTAATTTTACTCCGTGTCAACAACTGTCTCATTTGTGTCTATTTTGATTTCTCCTAAGGAATTATAAGAGAAACATCTGAGATAAAGCTGATACTTAAAATGGTCATAACTGAGAACGTACAAACTCTTGAGCAATAGCATTTTCCTCTGGGTACCTAAAAACACTTACAGCAACACAAACACACTTTTACTGTACAGATATTTGCATACACTCTGAATAAGCACATACTGTTCTCTTTGTGAACATGAGCGTAATTACTATTGTCATGGACACAGTCATACAGCGAAGAGCCTCACACGCCCTATCATGTCAATAAACACACATGTGGTGCATCTTTTTCACAGGCATCTGAATGTAAATAAACATGGTGGATTATAAACCACAAGGATGAAACAAAATTCCATGAATCATTAATCGGAGAGCAGAACGAATCTGCACAAATGGTTTGTGAGCTAAATATGAACATGACTGTCGCCTAAACTGATGCAGCTGAAGCCTAAACAATAAACATAAGTATAGTTGACCTATAATGTGTCCGTGGAGCTTTATCTCTCTCTTTCACTCGTATATATATATTGCAGTAACAAAATAAATATATAAATACAATAGAACAATGATACAAATGCTTAATCCTTATTAAAGTTACAAAAAAGTTATTCGGTGAAGAGCAGTGAGTGATTCCTTTGTCATTTGTAGTTTGATTAACATTAAAAACACAGACAGCTGCAGGAATATTAATATTCACTTTAACTTTAAGAGCTGCATGGATCCAATATAATGATACACATGTGTTGTCTTTCTCTACTGTCTACGTTCTTTTAAGCCATAACCGACTATGTTTACTAGGATACTCGCCACTCACCAGTGCGGGCATTTTGAAATAAATTTGTGTGAATTTGCCTGTTTAAGTGTAAGGAGATGTGAAAGAGAATTAATTTTATTATTTGCATGCTGTCTGAAACGCGCAGATTTCTGTGCAAGTTGTCTTTTGCGTCTTATGCTTGAATGCTTAAATTGGCAAGGCTTGAAAACAGGTGCAAATGATAAAATTTTGTGACCATGCAGCACTGGTCCGATCGGGACAGTGACAGTTCCTTCAACTCTCTGGAACATCTTTCACGCTGAAAGGCGCATCTACATCCGCCATATTAAGCACTGAATGAATGATATGTGTGTGCATATGAACCCATCAAAAGAAAAATAAACTATTTTAAAAGCTGAAATTTGTGAATTTACTCATCACAACATTATAATTACAGAATGAAAAATGCATATTGCATATTCATTTTGAGAAAAATGTTCACTAATTTTAATCACTTTTTGGACTTTTTAAATTGTCCTGCCGTGAAAAAATAATAATTTTATACGTACAAATATTCCATATAGTCCCTAAATTATTAAAACAAAGCTGATAATTATTTTCATTATGGTGAATACATGATAAATAACTAATATTAAAACTATATACTATTTTGTCTAAAATTAAAGTTATTAAATTCAAAACAATCACAACATTATAATGTACAGAGCGAAATGCATATTTTGAGACTGAAATAAAAAAAAAATTAAGAATAACTTTGGAGTAAATTTTTGACTATTTTTAATCAGTCATTAATTTTAAATGGTCCTGCATTGAGACAATACATTTTGAAAATTACAAATATTCCATGTAGTCCCTCAATTAATGAAAAGCTAAAAAGTTTATAAAAGCTCCAAGCAAATAGGACATGCAAGACATGGTATTACTACCTACATACACATTTTCAGATATTGTGATCAGTAATGTCAATATGGAGTCTGCACCTGCTCTGTGTCAACAGTGGTGTTGACCTTTGACCTCTTGTATGGAAAGTTAATATCAGCATTTCATTAATACTGCGCCTTTATTTTATTTTCTCTGTCAAACTTCCTTCTTGCCCTTTCACAACCTTTAAGCTCTCCGCATGTGTATGTGTGATGGAGCAGGTCAGGGCAGGACAAGCAGCGGCAGTGTGAGGTCAGGATAACTGACCCACGTGTGAGAGCGTGTGTATGTGTGTGACACCCTCCAGCTGCTGAGACAGATGCTGAGACTCCTTTTGAATCTACTAGAGAGTAGGAAAACACACCAGACGAAACACATACAAACTCTCTGATCTCTCACTCTCACTCAAATGCACACTCACAAAAGCATTTGGAAACAAACAAAAAACATTTCTGACTGCTCGCATCTCATTTCTGACAGATATTTCTTTGACTTCTGCTGAGTTTGGTTATCATGGCTTCCCCAAATTCTATCATTTACTCACTCTCATGTCATGTCAAACCTGTATGACTTTCTTCCACTAAACAGAAAAGGTGTTTATGCTGCTCTTTTCCATATAATAAAAGATACAGTGACCATCAGATATAAAAAGCTTTAAAAAGGACAAAGACAACTCCATGTGGTTCATTTTGAGCTAATATTGTCTAAAGCTTAAAGGGTTAGTTCACCCAAAAATGAAAATTCTGTCATTAATTACCCTCATGTCGTTCCAAACCTGTAAGACTTTCGTTCATCTTTGGAATGTACATAAAGATATTTTTCAAAAGACAAAATATGAATGAATGACGCGCAAGAACAAAACTTTTTCCGGAAGCTCAAACGTGCTGCGCAACATTGATTACGCAGCACGTTTGAGCTTCCAGAGGAGCTAAACCACTCAATTCATATGGATTAGTTTTCTGATCTCTTTATGAACTTTTTGAAGCATCAAACTTGCAATTGCGTAGGCTGTTTATGGAGGGACAGAAAGCTCTCAGATTTCATCAAAATGGTCTTCATTTCCAAAGATGAACAAAGGTCTTACGGGTTTGGAACGACGATGTAATTAATGACAGAATTTTCATTTTTGAGTGAACTAACCCTTTAAAGTGTAACTTTGCTGATTTTCAACCCGCTATGTATTGTTACACTGTCCGTAGATTAATAAACAATTAACAATGTTGGGTTAGTTCACCCAAAAAATTCTGTCATTACTTACTCACCCTCATGTTGTTCCAAACCCGTAAGACCTTTGTTCATCTTCAGAACACAAATTAAGATATTTTTTGATATTTCTGACCTCCCTATAGACAGCAATGTCATAACAAATAAACAAAATAAACAAAACAAATAACAACTTTATTCAACATTTTCATCTCTTCCCTGTCACCCTGCTGAAAAATCCAGCAAAAACCAGTATGGGTTTCATGTGCTGGCCCAGGCTGGTTTATGCTGGTATAGTGCTGGTCTAGCTGGTGGACCATTCATGCTGTTTTCAAGCAAAACGGAGCAGGTAAAGCTCATTCACCAGCATGGTCTTGTGGGGTTGGGTAGGCCAGCTGTCTGTAAAAAACAAGCAGTGTTTTGGGGACAAGCATTGTTTTTTCTTGCATATTTGACAGATTTATTGAATTATACAATTATAACTTTGTCATTTCTTTTGTTCCCTCTGCTGAAGGTAGAACTGAAAATTTTAATTGTTTTAGTCATGATTACATTATTAATCAAAGTCATTGGTAAACTGGTAAAACGTTTCAAAGCATCAAAGGAATTGTCTCCTGTTTCAAAAGATCAGTTAAAGTCAGTTCGAAAAACCTAAAGTTCAAAACTGAAAGTGCCAAGTGCCCAAATAAAGGGCTTCAACAACCTTTGTACATAAAGCCAAACTGGTTTGTAATAACTTAATATGGTAATGCTGTTTTTGGAGTTGTTTAATTATCCTCTGGTGAGAAATTGGTGAGATATTATTTGCAGTTGATTACACCCAAGGTGTGGCTGTCTTACAATATGCATTTATTTTTACCTTATTTGCTCAACGACTCCCATACGATTCGCTTAACGATTAATTTTTCCGAACCCCTTGTTTGCGTGACGCTAATCTGTTGTGATTGGTCAGATGACTTCTGCTGGTTAACACGGAGTACAGTATATAGTGCTTGCATCACTTACATTATATTATAATAATATAATATAATAACAGGTGCTCCGCTCTGTTCTAAAAATAAAGAGAGGAAATAAGTTGTTTTTTGTTTATGTTAGCGAACCTAGCCCACAGCTTGGTGGTAAACACCCAAACAGTCATGGTATATGCATTAGCCCAACGTAGAAACATATTAATAAAGCACTGCAGTTGTACACCAATGTATTGCTCTATTCTTTATCATAACTCCAAGTAATAACAACGAAAACATTTCTAGACAATTGCGAGCGAACACATATTACTGTTAGCTGGTTAGCCGTAGACCTACAAGCTGTGCGGAGCGTACACAACACACACAGGCTAAATACGTATTTGTGCATGCTACAGAGAATGTGGTGACTCTGGCTCGGAATCTGGATGCGGAGACGTCACTGACTTTTTCGGGCTGAACCGTATAAGGGTTTCAGTCCAGTAACCTTACTCTACTTAGGCCATTGAACTGAAACTCAGAACCGTGTGGATGTTAAACACTGGATTTTAGTCCTTGCTAATTGCATATTTGTCTAGAAGATTTTTATTTATTTTTTTACTTAGAGGACATATAGACTTGTGCTGTTTCAGTTGGATTGCACATCAGAACAGGTGAGTCTTTTTGTTTGGGGGCAGTTTTATATCTTGACTCCTTAAAAACTTAACTAATTTAAATTATTTATTCTTTCCTACAAAACAGTCTGTCAAACGTGGCAACAATTATTAATCGTACTTACAGGTTGTGATTCGGAGGAGGAAAGAGCTAGTCCAAATCAACTGGGTACTAACCCATCCTTCAATAACAACTGGCCTGTGAATCCCTCGTTGAACACATTTAGGTTGAAGAAGCAGTCGTCAGTAAAATGACGGGAACACACAGCACAAGGTTCGGGTTTCAAGTTTTTCCCAGCGTCTGTGCACGCAATAAGTGGGCGGGCAATATACTAATGTTTATACAAGTTTATAACAAGCGCTGAAAACAGATAACACAGGCTCATCTGGGTTACTGAAGTTATCAGCGCTATATGCTTGCTAGGAACGGTTTTTCTTCATTGAAGTTTTGCGTTTGGTGAGCTAATAAAATATTAAAACTCAGTCAAATAAATATTTTGTGTACAGTTATTTAATTATGTCATCCAGTATCGTGGACTCGCTCTCTCTTGTTTTATACAAATACAGCTGCTGCCATTTTGCGACTATTGTTTTGTACACTGTTGGATTATAAGATAACAAACAGGTATGATTTTAAAACACTTTCATCTTAGATCAATATGTCTTATCCCCATAATTATTTATGTGGTGAAATGACGTTTAAAAAATGGTGTGACTGTACCATATCCCTTAAATGTTCATCTAGTTTGAACTAGCCGCGCTAGCAACTGCTCTCTTCACGGAAGCTTTGAGTTTAAAGAGCTAATAAAATATTTAGACTCAGACCAATATTTCATGTCTAATTATTTACTTATGTGGCAAGTAGCCGTGTAATAAGTGGGAAAATGTACATCCAGCCGGTTGTTATCTCAGAATAACCCCTTCAGGCTGATGTAAGACCCCTCTGCTTCGCGTTGGGGACCTGTCTGGGTTTATTCTGAGATAACAACCGGCTGGATTTACATTATCCCTTACGTAACATGTAACCAGCAACAACAATGTCAAAATTAAGACATTTTTAAAAAAAAAAGTTTTTAAACATATCTTTAATTATGAGAACTGTTAACAATAACATTAATAATAATAATAAAACAATATAAAATAACTATACAGCCTTAACTGTATAAATTAAATATAGATTAATCCTTATTAAAGGTTTTCATTAAGGACAGACAGCCAATAGTAGACAGTAGCAGGTTTAAAGGCTGCTGTCTCTTTAAGACCTAAAGGAACATACTATTACACATGCTGTTCACATTCAATGAAGACAACTGACTGTGCTTACGTGTATACTCGCCACGACGGGCATTTTAACATTTGTGTGTATCTGAACGTTTATGTGTAATAAATTGTGAAAAATAACTCAATCTGACACTGAGCAATTTGAGAGGTGGCTGTGCGTGTGCATGCATTTTGTGTGCATGCATTGGCTGAGAGTGCACTGATTGAAGACCGTCTCTTGAGAGTGCATGAGTATTTTTGAATTGGCACGACCTAAAATGACGTGTAAGTGCCAATTCCATCAACAATCCAAAACATGTGCTAAAGTCTTGAATTGCAGTGTGCAGCTCACTTGCAGAGCAAACTCAATGTGGATACTATGGATGTGAAGCCATTTGCACATTTTGAGAGAGGGAGACTCAGTACTGCTCTGATAATCAGTTTGGATTCAATCTACATGCTATAGTGCAAAAATGTTTGCGGGAATTTCCAGTTTAATAATCGCGAAACCTGCGGGAATGTGTAGAATTATGCACAATAACCGCAATCCCACGCTGGAATTCAGGCCTGATTATATTGAGATGTTTCGTAACTTCAGTGTAGTAGATTGTGATTTATTGCAACTTCAGCAACATCTGCTGCCTTACCTTTGAGAGACAACTGATCGTGACTCCCAACAAATCAGATGGGCGGACATTGCTCTAGGCTCTGAGTTCCAACAGAGGTGGCTGCATCAGAGCCAAGTAGCGCATTTCATATTTAACTTATTTTATCAGCAAATTGGTTTTGAAAATGAAAGATAACGATAATCATAAAAATGCTTAATATCGGCGACGATAATCGGTTGACCCCTACATTCTTTATTAAATAATTTATTAAAATTAATTTCGGAATATTGTCTTGGTCTTTATTTAACTATGAACACACAGTAAGAAACGTGATATGTAACACATATGCAAGTTTTGTTGTGGTCTTGCTGGGATTATACGAGCACCCAAAAGACAACATATGCTGGTCCACCAGCACACCAGCATCCCAAGCTGGTCCCAGCATGCAAAACATACCTTATGCTGGTCCACCAGCAACCTGCATCCCATTCTGGAGACCATTAAACCAGCAACCAGCATCCCATGCTGGTCCTAGTGTGCAAAACATACCGTATGCTGGTGACCAGTAATGCTGGACTTTTCAGCAGGGAAGTCTCCTATGCTGCTTACAGTAAACAGTGTGCCGCTTCCGGGTTCTACATCAGAATTGTATTGGCCAGTATTGGCTCAGTATTGGCCAACGCTGTACACGTGATCAATTACGATTAATCGCACAGCCCTATTTATTTGTCAGCACATTTTTTTTGACAGCTCCAGAGCTTTTGTAAAAACAATAGATTATACTTTTATAGTCAGGTAGCATTGATTTAAAAAATTGTCTCAGGTTATGCATGTAACCATGGTTCCCTGAGAGGGGAACAAGACACTGTGTCCTCTAGAGGACACTTTAGGGAACGCCTCCAGCATGTCCGGCATCTGAAGCACGTGTTTAAATGTAACAGTGTCATTGGCCAATGAGACGTAGACAGGCAGGCCTGATGCATGACAGAGAGACGCAGTGTCTTATTCCCCTTCTCAGGGAATCATGGTTACATGAGTAATCTGAAATGTTCACTTTCAAAAGGGAACTCGCACTGCATCCTCTAGAGGACACTTTGGGGAGCAAATGCCCACGCTACCATGAGGGAATAATTGCCAAAATGGCTGTGACAAGCACAAAACCAGGCACAAGACTCAGTGGACTTAGATCCCGGAGTCAGATTCAGAAATTCAGAGATCACGAGAGCTCAGAAGCTCTGAAAAGGACCTTGCTTAGAAAGTAGGCTTACAACTCAGGGAATCCCACACCTTAGCAATACTCAAGGGAGCATCCTACTTACTTAACCCAACACTAAGAGGATGCTTCCACCTTGTTGGTATTAGAGGGATAGTTCACCCAAAAATGAAAATGATCTCATGATTTACTCACCCTCAAGCCATCCTAGGTGTATATGACTTATATGTCTTCTTTCAGACACACACAATGAGAGATATATTTAAAAATGTTCTGGCTTTACCAAGCTTTATAATGGTAGTGAACGGGGGGCCTGTTTTGAAGCCCAAAAAAATGTATCCATCATAAACATAATCCATATGGCTCCAGGTAGTTAATAAAGGCCTTCTGAAGTGAAGCGATGGGTTTTTATAAGAAAATTATTCATATTTATAACTTTATATTAACTAGCTTCAGGCAGACGGCCGTGATTTGACCAGACGCATTGATTTGCGGTGGAAGAATAACCCCTGACCCGATGCATGACGCAATGGCGTGTTCCTTAATTAGGCAGCTCCCTTATGTCTCGTGAAGCTATGGCTGCCTCCCCCAGAGTTGGGCCTTTAAGTAGTCAGCTTTTTCACAAGCCTTGCCAATACACTAAGGTTGAAGCTGCCTCCCCTAATAGTGGGTTTCTTAAGTAGACAGCTCCCTTATGCTTCGTGAATTGTGGCTACCTCCCCCATAGTTCGGGTCCTTAAGCAGGCGGCTCTCTCATGAGCCTTGGCAATACATTAAGTATAATACACCTTAAGTAATACACCTTAAAGTATTGCAATGGTCCATGAAACGCTTTGTATTGGCCAATACATACGCCTCATGAAAGGCTTTGACGAAACACAAAGGAACTGTCTACTTTGGAAACCCACTGTAGGGGAGGCAGCTTCAACCTTAATGTATTGACAAGGCACATGAGAGAGCTGCCTACTTAAAGGCCCAACTCTGAGGGAGGCAGCCATAATTTCACGAGACATAAGGGAGCTGCCTTCTTAAGGAACCCGCCATTAGAGGGAGGCAGTTTCAACCTTAAACCATTGGCTCATGAAGGAGCCGCCTGCTTAAAGCCCTTAGCTCTGGGGGGAGGCAGCTACAACCTCAAGACCTAAGGGAGCTGCCTAGTTAGAAACCTACTAACAAAAAGGGAAGGCAGCTTCAACCTTAGTACATTGCAATTGATTGGACCCAACCTTTGAGCAGGCAGCCGCACCTTCACGAAACATAAGGGAGTTGCTTACATAAGGAACACGCCATTAGGGGGAGGCAGCTTCAACCTTAATAGATTGCAATGTTCACAAAGGAGCCGCCTGATTAGGAACCACAGCCATTCAGGAGTGAGCAGTATCATAAAGACCTAAACGGCAGGATAAGAGCCTTCATGAGGATGCCTCAACCGAAGAAAATGAATAGGATGGAGGCATTGACACATTTACTTATTGTGAATAAAGGGTGAATAAAGGATAAATGTGGGCTGAATATGGTTTCCCTTACGATCTTTCTGCCTCAGTATGGAGATCAAAAGGGAAAACAGAAGGCTCATAGGAGTGAGAATATTTTTTCTTGAGTAGCCCAAAAAGGAAAAGTTCCTTGTTTGTCTCCTCCATGCTCCGCCCACAACCCCTATACTCGATCCCACCTACCGTAGTAGTGGCCGCGGGACCCAAACCGTGAAGTGCAGGCACACAATTCTCACCACAAGAGAGAGTCGAGCCTAGGTGGAACCAATTATTGCGACCACAAAACACACATTAAACCTCCTTGAGAGTCAAGTGTACTTAGTTCAAACATCAGATTCTGTCTCTCCATACGAGAACCATACGAGAAAAGACACGAATGCATCTCTATGAGTGCCTTCAGCTCCTCAAGAGCTGAACACGCTTGTGCAAATGCTAACTACTTTTGCTTAGGAGAGAGCAGAAAGGAAAAAGCTCCTTACCTTTCTCTAGTAGTCAGTCTCATGAATGCATCACACCTAGCACATCCATCATGGACTGTAATGTAAAATTTATTTGACTAGCTTGTGTAAGAGGAAATAATGACAAAGAACAAAAATACTGTTTTTCATGAAATCGTAATGTGTATGAATCTGTCCAACGGTCTGAAGTTTTTGAACAGTGCCACCAGTGCCAATAGTACCTCCAGTTTTATGGGAAAGATGTTACTGTTTGATTGTGTTTGCTGTAGTACCAGTTTTCATCCTATCAGCATCAGCAACATTTTAAGCTGTAAACCAATTTTTTTGAGTTACTGCTGTTGTTCTTGCACCCTGTTTTCATGTTTGAATAGACAGAATGACAGATGACAGAATTTTCATTTTTGAGTAAACTGTCACTTTAAATGTAAGCAAAAGTAAAGGCCAGTTTACACCAAGGATGACTGCATCGCACGCTTACAATAAACATAATGTTATTGTCTGCTGATGTGGACACAAATATAGTTATCATCATAGTTATTTACATTCTTGGTGTGAACAGGCCTTAATAATGATGACCCAATATAAATCTGATGACGATGTAAATCAAAAAACGTTTTGTCTTTGTATTTGGCCACCAAATAAAGTTTTTTGTAAGAATTTATGTGTGCAAGCTCCTCTCCTTGCTGAACGGGGATATTCCTTTAAAATGATTTCACTCCTTTTCTATTCAAAACACTCAAATCACTAATTTTCTTACACTCCTTACAGGGTTCCAAAAGGTTTCACAGCAAAGTCATAGATGAAACATTTTTGGTTTTCCAAAGAACCTTTGATACCTGTTTTCCATGAACCGGGTACCAGTTCAGAGCTAGTGCTATTGCCAGTTTGGAGCCAGGTTCGACTGACAAGCCTTCTAAGAACCGGTTTGCCTTTCCACGCATTAGAAAGACACCAGTGACACTAGCATGGCAGCAACAAATGCACCAGGCTTGCTAAAGATGCATCAGCTGCTCGGAGACCGATCGGCATATGACATCAAAGTACCGCGAAAGCGATTCAAAAGCATAAGGAGTCGTATGCTCTTCTAACATTCTTGCGATACTTTGATGTCATACGCCGATTGGTCTGCACAGCGCTGATGCATCTCAAAGAAGCCTTCCATCAACAATGTAGATGTTGCATTACTATTGATGCTCATGGCTTTGCGAACCTACATCGACATAACCAAACACGGCAAATCCAACATGTTCATGCAGCTTGCAATTAATTTGTATAGACAGAGATTACAATCTAGCTGCTATTAGCTTGATTAGCTGTTTCTGTTCGTCTTGTTGGTCACGATAACCCGGCCCCCAGACTCTGATGCAAGTAGTTCTTACTTCTAGACCAGCAATGTTTTGGTGCTACTTATGAATCACTTTTCCTGGTTCAGATCTGGTGCTTTGGATGTCGAAAGACAAAGAACTGATTTGAAACTATAGGCTCTGGCTCTGAACCAGCACTCAAACTACCTTGGTGGAAAAGGGGTATCAGTGAACAGATCTTAAAAAAAGAAAAAGTTCTTAGTGTGAAATACATTTAAAACTTATAAAGAACCCTTTTCCACTATAAAGAACCTTATGAGGAATGGAAAGATTCCATGGAACCACTGATGCTAATAAAAAACCTTTATGAGATTAATAATGAAATATTAATGTAATGAACATAGTATAACAATAATGTGCAGGTACTTGGTTGATAATATCTCTATCTACATTCTTTCTCTATCCTTCTGCTACCAGTAGCAAACCTCACCTTGACTCCTTACTGTAAGATACACGCTTCTCAGTGTAACACTTACAAATGCCTGGCCCTCCCTCACACGTTCATAAGCAATGAAGAGGATTGTTCTGTGGATCCGCTGAGCCTGCTGGAGCCCCACCAGTGGTAACACAGATAATGGCCTAGAATCATACTTTGGGAAAGTAGGCCGCTGACAGGCTTGCGCTTGTTCCCGGACCCCAGAGGTACGAGGGTAGGGACTCATTCAGGTCACAGCTGTGCTAGAGTCTCTCTCGCTCTTTCTCTCTCTCTCACTCTTTTCTTCCCGACCGTTCACTCCTGCCCTTGCTCCATCCTGACCCCCCAATACTGGAAGACACTCACAAAGGTTTGCCTTCTAGTGTGAAGCCCTGCTGTGTATGAGAAACCATCGGCACACTAGCACAGGGTTTCACCTCCACATGCGTGGAGTGTGCCATCTCAAAACAAACTGGCTTCATGAATGTAGATGTTTCTAGCTGTTAGCATTAATTTCTAGCACTAAATCATAATGAATCCAATCAGAGCGATAATAGTATTGACTTCTAAATGGGTCCAGATTGATACTTTTTGTGACTTTTGATTTACTGTATAATTATTTTACACACTTAATAACATCTTGCATTTATTTAGGTTGCGTTCATTTAGGTTAACTTGTCATGGGTCCCAAACTCTTTGTAATGAAAGAAACACATTAGCAACATGTTTGAAATGTACTGGCCAAACATTCAAGTCTGCACAGAGTATTTGCAAATACAATGTTTTTAGCTTTACAGTTAGCAAAATGGTGAATCTAACTTAATCTTCCTTATTGGGCACAAATTATTGCCACTATTGCAAACATGTCAACAGTTCAATTTAACTAAATTGCTTGGGATGGTTCTCTTAAATCTTTTGCTATGCCATAATATTAGTTGACCTGAAAGAGAAACATGGCTGCCGAAGAATTATCATGTACACCACAGCTGGATGTGTTGGATAGAAAAAACACATACTTCTCATTTGAGCCAAAGGCCTGGTAGACCAACCAGAACCACAAAACAGACCGAGACCCTGATTAACATTTTCCTTTTCGTCTGGCCTTATAATCAGTAAGCTACAAACTCTTTCCTCCTGTAGCCACATCATCCACCATTTCATTTCATACCAACAGAGGTATGATGAGCAATATGTGTTGAGTTGGCACAAAGTACAGTGTTTTACAGTGAGTATAATGCATACAGCTGCATTAAAACCACTTCAAACCTCCTGTACTGTGTAAAATGCTGTTTGATCTGTTTAATTTATACAATAAGTTACTTTCAAATAACTCACCTTATCAATATACATGGCCATTCAAAAGTTTGGGGTCAGTATATTTAAAAAAAAGAAAAGAAAAAAAGAAATGAATTAATTTGCTGTTTCTTGAGCGGTAGTGTATTTAATTACAAATGAAAACCTCTCCCTTCCCCATTACATTGTGTGTGACACCATGGGTCTACTGCAAGTTAATAGCATGATACCCATTAACTTGGGTACAAAACAAACAACAGCAAAGTATTTTAATCAACAAAGCTGTCTACACTATCTGTCAGGTTATATAAATATAACTTCCAATTTCACAGATCACCTCCATTATGGAAAAGAGAGAGATAGTCGGTGAGAACACAAAAGCTATTAATGTGTAGCTTTTTATTTAAAGTAATTGTGCAGTATAATTTTTAATATTTACTATGCACTAACGCAATAATGGATTGAATGAACGAAAACTAATACCAAAATTAAAAACTTTGAACCCATTTTTCCTGTTCTAGCATTAGCGAAGTTATTGTGTGCAGTCTTGCTCGCCAAATATGTTGAACTGGTCTAAGGGAAAAACCTGGTCATGTCCCTTTGCTAATGACCACATAAAAAGACAGATCAGCAAAAATGAAAATGATGTCATAATTTAGCTTCATATTATTCCAAATTTGTTTCTTTCTTTGAAGCACAAAATAAGGTATTTTTGAAGAGCGTTGTTGTCAAAAGTTTAACAGAATAATAAATGAGAGGTGAGTAAATGATGACACATTGTTTTTAGGTGAACTACCTCTTTAAAAAAAAAAAAAAAAAAAAAGAATTTTTCAAACATAAATGAGAAATTCAGCCTTCAAACCTTTAACTTTGTACTAGTGACAATAGGTTCTGCAGAAGCAGAGTTTCCCATCCTAATGAGGTCATACTGGAGCCGTACTGGATAATTAGAAATCTCACTGTACAATACAACACTGCTGCTGTAGGTATTGTCAGTGGGAAGCTCACTTCTGGCTTTATGGGGGGTCGGGGGGCTGAAGTAGGGCAGAGAATTTCAGAGATTTGTGGTACCAAACAACAAACTAGTGAGATCTGAAGCGGCATACAATTGTAGCAACTGAAGACCATCAGACACCCACGGTGCCATTCTAAAAGCACTTCCACTGTGCGAACTGCAACATCCTGTAATTAAACTGCTGACAATCCAAAATACATCATCCTGTGAACACACAACCATGGGACGGCTCTGTTTCAGCCCCTGAGACCTAAAAAACAATGGAAGACATATTTTGTTGTGTGTCAGACAGGAGCTATGTGTTGTTACTACAGGCGAGCTTCAAAAATACAGCCGCTACGTCCTTCAACAATCCCAGGTGAGACAAAGAGAAAGAAAAGGGATTGAAGAAGGGAGACTCGCTGGTTAGGGCCTGACCCAGATTGGGAGAAGGTAACATAACATCACACGCCTTTGACAGAGGGATTTTTACAAGTGCCATTTAATGTTGCACAATTAATGCATGCTTCACACATGAAGGGGCCATTTGCATGCGCACAAAAGAGGGACTTCGAGATGACAAACAGGCCGATGAACCAATCAGCAGAGTGAGCTGGGTTGATTGACAGGCCAGATGTGATGAGGTCGTCCAGTCAGGCAGCAGTAAATACAGGATAAATAGTAGAGAGATCCATTCTACTGGATTTTCTGGATCACAGAAGCGTTCCTGCTTTCACATGGCCTCATTAGGTCTCAGCTCTGCACTATCCACTGTGTCCTCTGCGCTTCAAAATTATACCCAAAGTATTTATGTTAAAGAGGCTAAAATTAGTCTCACTCATTCTTTCTCTCTTCCTCTTTCACTCTTCCTCCCAGTTTCACCTTTAGTCCCTTTTGAACCAGATCTGCGGATGGGTATCTGTATGTGGTGGCATGTTATTTTTACCACAATTTACTTCCTGTTTTGTGCACTAATGATTTCGAATATCCTACAATTTCCTGCCACTCTGCTGCATCCTCATCCAGGTCTAGTGTCAGTTTAAAGTCTGTCAAACACAAAATGAGACATTCTAAAAAACATTCATGCTGCCTTATGAAAAAAAAAAAATAGCAGCATATGGTAGGACTGTACGATTTGAAAATGTTCTGATAAAGATTAAATGCACATTTAAAATGCATTAAAAAAAATTCCAGTTTTGCTGTGCTTGTTTGTAGAAATGCACAATTTGGCCAAAGATTCTGTGTTTTATATATCACTATGATACGAAGCCCCGCACTGTAAAGATATATGTTGTTTGTTCTGTTTAGTTCATGTTTAGAGTTTAGTTTGTGTTTTTCATTAGTCACGTGTTCTTTGTTCTTAGTTTCCCGCCACT
The DNA here is from genome assembly GCA_037101425.1 of Elopichthys bambusa. Classification (NCBI taxonomy): domain Eukaryota; kingdom Metazoa; phylum Chordata; class Actinopteri; order Cypriniformes; family Xenocyprididae; genus Elopichthys; species Elopichthys bambusa. The sequence continues at coordinate 12,324,201 of CM074447.1, read as the reverse complement.
TGTTTGTTGTCATGGTTCCTGATTTGATTAGTGTTTGAGTTCAGCTGTGTCTTGTTAATTAGTCTCATTAGTCCACTGTGTATTTAAACCCTGTGTTTCCTTCTGTTGTTGTGTTGTTCATGTTGCCTGCGTTTAGATCCTGCTTCCTTCCTTGCTGCAACCAACTGTAACACGCACATGACATGCAAGAAAAAAAAAGTAAATTGTGCGCACAATTTACTAATTTGTTCCCTCGATTTGTTAAATTTAGCAAATCGAGGTAATGAATTAGTAAATCATGTGCGCAATATATAAATTGAGGGAATAAATTAGTAAATCGTATGCACGATTTAGGCCCTGTTTACACTGGTGCGTTTTGGTTTTAAAATGGTATTTTAAAATGAAAACGATCCTCGGCTAGACTGGCGTTTCCACAGCGTTTCAGAAACGATCTCAAACTACACTACACGGCTAAAAACGCATGTCACATGACTGTTCATGCATGCTAGGCATGCGCGTACAAGTGTAAACAGTTGCCTCTTGCGCATGTTGGTAGCTGCAGTATTAAAAAAATGCAGAGTTTAACTGCACAATGACTGCTAAAAATTACAACAAAGCCAGCAAAGATTGCAGTTCAGTCTCCATGTTGTTTAAACTGTCGCCAAGGATACGCAGAGCGACCGTGGGCAGCCACACCACCGTTTTGGTCCGTTTATACTGAAATGCAACCCCAGCTTTTTCAAACTAAAACGGGGTCTGCAGCGTTTTCGAAAGTCTCAGTTTTCAAGGTTTGAAAATGCTGACGTAGTGTAAACAACAGGTGTAACCATAGCAAAACGTATGCATTTTAAAATGAAAACGCACCAGTGTAATTGGGGCCGTACTACGAGACTCTGTACTATGACTAGAATTTTATATTTTGATGGAAAATGGCAGGGAGACCAACTGTCACGAAAAGTCCAAAGATGTATTAATAAAAACAATAACAAGGTTTATTTAAACAAGCAGCTAACACTTGAGACAGCGTACCACTAAAACACAAACAATACTGGACAAATGAAGAGTGCAAAACGAGGAACTTAAATACACAATGGTGATAAACTAAATGACGAACAGCTGTGATGATTGAGTTAGTGTCCATGAAAACAGATGTGTGGCAGGAAACTAAACAAAGGGAATAAACAAACTAAAAGTCCATGAAAATAAATTTAACAGAACATAACTGTGACAGTACACCCCTCCCAGAAGGCGTGACCTCGCGCTGTAAAATATGAAACGAGCAAGGAAAAGGTGGGGGCTTTGGAGGCAGACGAGGAGTTGGCGAAGAGGGCAGACAAATAGGCAGGAGAAACCAGGGTGGCAATGATGGAAGTAGCATCCATGGTGGAGATAATGGAAGGATTGGCCAGGTGGTGGTGACCCAGAGCACATCAAGGATGAAAGCCCACAATGGAGTCTATGGAGGGAGGAGCCATGAGCCATGATGGTGACTTGACAGGTGACATCTGGTGGACGACCAGTGGAGATGGAGCCGTTATAAGTGGAGCCCAGGGAGCAGACGAAGAGTCAATGGGCTTGAGTAACACTGCTGGCTCTGGAGACCAAGGTGAGGGTGTGGCGTCGAGCGCTCGAGGTGAAGCCAGAGTGCCCAAGGACTGAGGCAGAGCCAGTGTGACGGAGGACAGACACAGAGCCAGGGGGAACGAGGAACCTGCTGAAGCCATAGGGGTGGAGTGACGGAGCACAGCGGAAGGCTCGCAAATCCGTGGCAGAAGCAGAGTGACGACTGACCAAGGAGGAGCCGGTGGGATGAGGGATTCCGGTGAAGTCGCAAGGCCGAGGGTATCTGGTGGCACCTAGGATGGGAGAAGCCGAGGCGGAGCAGACAGGGCGATGGGCTGAGGTGGAGTGAAGGGATCAGAGGCCGGAGGCAGAGCCACAGGATCCTCTCGTTCAGGTGAGGCTGGTGGTTGCATGGCTTGAGGCTTCACATCGCAGCAAGGGGTCCCGGGGAAGACGAAGTGCTGCAGGCATTCGGCAGAGGTTTTGCTTGAGGATTGGCTGAGCTTTGAGGTGAAGGTGACATAAATAAACTTGACGTGATCAATAACGGTAATACCCATTGCCAACAGGTCAGTAAAACAGTTGCAGTGCTATCTTGAAATGGCGATAATGAAGAACAGACCAGTCATTCAGGTTGGGATAGGGTGGGAAGCAGTACCTCTGAGTCCAGTCGATTAACCAGTCCTCTGTGTCCAAAACCACCAAAATTCCCTCTGGCACGGTAGTAGCTGGCTCACACCCCGGTCAGACTCAGTCTTTGTCTGCGGGGGGCTCGGGCGAAATCTCCGCAGATGAAGATGAAGGCAGGTTAATAAAAACAATTTTTGGTATTTTAAAATGAAAACGATCCTCGGCTAGACTGGCGTTTCCACAGCGTTTCAGAAACGATCTCAAACTACACTACACGGCTAAAAACGCATGTCACATGACTGTTCATGCATGCTAGGCATGCGCGTACAAGTGTAAACAGTTGCCTCTTGTGCATGTAGGTAGCTGCAGTATTAAAAAAATGCAGAGTTTAACTGCACAATGACTGCTAAAAATTACAACAAAGCCAGCAAAAATTGCAGTTCAGTCTCCATGTTGTTTAAACTGTCGCCAAGGATACGCAGAGCGACCGTGGGCAGCCACACCACCGTTTTGGTCCGTTTATACTGAAATGCAACCCCAGCTTTTTCAAACTAAAATGGGGTCTGCAGCGTTTTCGAAAGTCTCAGTTTTCAAGGTTTGAAAATGCTGACGTAGTGTAAACAACAGGTGTAACCATAGCAAAACGTATGCATTTTAAAATGAAAACGCACCAGTGTAATTGGGGCCGTACTACGAGACTCCGTACTATGACTAGAATTACTATGAATTACTCCGTACTATGACTCTGTGAATTACTCCGTACTATGACTCTGTTTCCAAAACCACCAAAATTCCCTCTGGCACGGTAGTAGCTGGCTCACACCCCGGTCAGACTCAGTCTTTGTCTGCGGGGGGCTCGGGCGAAATCTCCGCAGATGAAGATGAAGGCAGGTTAATAAAAACAATAACAAGGTTTATTTAACCTCTTAAAAATGTTTTTTGAATTTAGTCTTTTTTCATGTCGTTACATTGTTTAGAGCATAAGAAACAAAACAAAAAAATGTTGGTAACACTTTAGTACAGGGAACATGTATTCACTATTAACTATGACTTTTCCCTCAATAAACTCCTAATTTACTACTTATTAATAGCTAGTAAGGTAGTTGTTAGGTTTAGGTATTGGGTAGGATTAAGAATGTAGAATAAGGTCATGCAGAATAAGGCATTAATATATGCTTAATAAGTACTAATAAACAGCGAATATTCTTGTAATACGCATGCTAATAAGCAACTAGTTAAAAAACCCTAAAATAAAGTGTTACCAAAAGTTTTTTTTTGAAAAATGATATTTTATTATTATGTTATGCTATGTCCTCGTAAGTGGACAGCGGGACTCAGTTGTTAAAAAAATAAAATGACATGAAATTACATGTATAGGCAAAAACAATGGGATTTTTTTTTCGTTCACCAATACATTTTTAGGTTCCAAAAGATGATGCTCAACTATGTTATGAAAGATATAATGGAATGAATTGATATACCATTTTAATCTATGCAATATGTGGGTAAAATGACCATACATGGGTTTTCCCATTCAATGCAACGTATCTATACACTGTATCTAATTTGCATATGTTCTTGGAGAAACATGTAATGAAAAAATAAGAGTAATAATGGGAGTAATAGTTGGCAACATTTTCATGATAATATCTAATATTTAATAGGAATATTGATATGTAATTTCATTCCCTATACACTTGTTGTGTCTCATAAAATGCCTGATAAATATGATTTAAGTCCTGGCGTCCTCGACTGAGGACATGTATGAAATCAATGCCCTGTTTTGTAACAAAAAAGTCATATTTTGATTAGAAACCCCATAACATTTTTCTGAGATGTAGATTTAAATGATAACAGAAAAAATATTTTCATATTTCCATAAGAGTGCTACATTTGATCATTCAGTCATTTTTAAAGACCAAGGAGTTGTTGTTGTCTTGGTGAAACCTCCAAACATTTGATATCTCTGAAAAGCTTTGAATGTGCACTTTATAGGACATCAAGACTTCAAACTGTTACATGTATGGTGTCAGAGTAATTCACCAAAATATAATGTCCTTGTACGAGGACAGAGGGACCCAAGAGGTTAAACAAGAAGCTAATACTTGAGACAGCATGCCACAAATAATACTGGACAAATACTGGACAAATGAAGAGTGCACAAGGAGGACTTAAATAAACAGTGGTGATGAACTAAATGACGGACAGCTATGATGATAGAGTTAGTGTCCATGGAAACAGATGAGTGGCAGGAAACTAAACAAAGGGAAACATGTGACTAAAGATAAACTATGTCCATGAAAATGAATTTAACATAACAACTGTGACACCAACAGCCGGACAATCATTATTTACTAATCCTAATGTTGTGACAAACCTGTATGTTGTTATGTTTTGTTGAAGGGGTCATGAATTGAGAAATCAACTTTTTCTTGAACTGTTGATATATAAGAGACCATCGTACTATAAAGAATATCCTCTAAGTTTCAGAACTGAAAACTTCTTTTTAGTCCAGTAAAATGTCTTATAGATAGGTGAAAAGCCGCCTCCGCAGCAGAAATCGTGTTAGTGAGATGAGAGAAGAGCAATATAGGACTAAAACTAACATTACCTTTCAAAGGATCCTAATGCTAGGAATATGTTTTTTTTTTTTCCAACAATGTGAATGTCTCAGTTGAACATTATTTATTTGTATTCGGTACATTTCACTGTGGATTCTTTGGTTAATCAATTGCATTTCGGCGCAGGCTTTGCAAACAGACTTTTACAATATGGACTCGACAGTAATGCAACATGTAAGTAACTGTGTTAATTCTAATGCCTGATCTGATCTGTGACCAGAGATTTCTGATATGTAATGATTCATGTACAGTCAGATGTTCTTTGTCTATGCGTCTGTAAATCAAACCAGTGACTAAACAGTCAACTACTCAAGTTGTTTCTCTTAAGAGGATGAAAGTAATCTGTTATTTAAAAGGTGATTAAATTATATATAGAAAGCGACCAAAGAACGCTCCCTTTAATTTCTGGAGCTGTCAATCAACAGTGCAAGTTTATCAGTGACTGAGTTCTGAACTCCTGTTTAATTCAACGAATCTCCTAGTAACATTGAGTTTGCACTGTTAGTTATGATGAAAGCATTCATTAGTGTGTAGAAATTGAGTTGCAATGATAAGATCACTGCTTTCATGCGCTCAACAACATGTCTGTGATCAGCTACAATGTTCATCACTGCAACCTTTCATGCCACAATCTAAATATAATGCCATAGATGATCTAAATGTAATGCTATCATCATCACTTTTCATGATTAGTTAACTTTGAGAGCTGTAATAGTAAAATGTGCTAAAAGTTTTCGAGAGAGTAATACTTAGCTATTTCATATGCAAAGATGTCACAGCAGTGGCCGTTTATTTATTTTGGTAAAACAAACAAACAAGGGGGCTTCTTTTGTTGACAACAGCCAGTTTATAAGCACTTCTTTATTACACACATCTGTATGTATCGGTGTGTGCATGCTCAAGTTAATGTCTCTGGTGACCCGTAACATATGTATGTGTGTGTGTTTGTGCATCTGTGTGGGAGGAAACAGTTTTCATCATTTTCCTGCAGTCCTGTATCACCGCATTTGATGCGAAATTGCCTCTCTCTTTCCCACTCTCTCTCCATTGCATCATTCAGGTGGGCGATGAAGTTGATTAGCTCAGTATCTGGTTAGATGGGCAACACTTTAGTCCTGTATAAAAGCATTCTCACATGCATGAAAGCAGAACCGAAGTGTCTGACACTGGCTACTTTCGGAATAGTATACTATAATACTATATACTTCATACTACAATACTACCCTTACTATGAATACAGCATGCACATTTTCTGTATGCATGAACAACTACTACATTTGCCAAAATGTTCAGTATGCAACAGTATTGCAGTACTGCGGTATGCAATGCATTGGGCACTATATCCCACAGTGCACTGTGCTCAACTTGGCCTTGCATTTACATTGTGACAAATGAACTAAGTAATATCAGCTGCAACGTTTTACATCCTTTTCTGGCCTCGTTACTAGAATAGACTGTCAAAAATTAAGATGACTTTACAGAAATTTTGATTAAAAATGCAAAATAACTAAAACTGGACTCTACTAACTTGTAATATGCTGCCTTTAAGTCATGTAAGAATGATTGTATTCACAAAATGAGCAATCATGAACACCACTTCAAATTCATAATTCTTTAAGCTCTGACTTTCTAAACGAAGGCCAGAAAATAAAAAATAAAAATCATGGTGGAAACTAATTGGTATTGGTTATGATTAAGTAATTGTGAATGTTTTCTGTACACTTTTTATTTGTGTTCTAAATGAAGAAAATCAATTAATCGAAAATGCTAGAAAATACTGCTCACTTTAGGCACTTGTGCGTCAAAACACCCATCATTCTGTGGCTGAAGTACAATGCTAAATACACTGATAAAGCATCGATTACACACCTATTAACATTTTTTACTTTAAAACATGTCAATAGTGAAATCAAAAGAATTTTGAAATTGGTCAATGCATCTTTTTTTTTTTTCAACCAAAATCAATTAAAGGAACACATTAACACAATCACGTTGTTATCTTCCAGACTACAGGAACATTGCATGAGGATTAAACATGCATGTAATAAGGTCATGTGACAAAGTTAATGAATGGGAGGAACTGCAATGCGCAAAATGACGGCTCTAGTCCTGCCTTCTAAATAAAAGAGCCAATCAATGTTAGAAGCTCTGGTTTCTATAGAAACATGAGAGTCGCACTAAGGACTGCACATGCACATTAGCGGGACCAACCAAAAATATACGTTTTTAAAAACATTTTCATGTCAAGAGACAATTCATGTCAGATTTTATTGCTGATATGAAATGTTATGTAAATGTCTGGCCAGCAGTTTTTTAAGATTTCAGTATTTCCCAATAGATAGGAATTCAAATAAATAGTAGTTGGTCTTGCTAACCCGAAATATCTGGCCTGAGATGTTACAAATATGGCTGCCAAGTGAACTGACTTTCCAGTGAAGTCGGAATGAAACGGAAGTTGTGATAGTCTTTTCTTCCATATTATGACGCATATCCAAGAAAAAATGTAGGGTGGAACTTTTTGTCCATGGGGATTGGATGGTTGTGTTTTGCTATTGCTGTGATGTCATTTGAGTGACAGGTTGTCATCAGAGAACAGAAAAGAAGTTGTATACTTTGCAGTATGCAGTACTCTAGAATTCTATTCCAAACACAGCCTGTGTGTGAGAGAAAGAGATTGCGCATGCACATCCATTCATCTATCTGCTGTCAAGTGCCTAATTCCTCGTCTCTCCCACTTCTCATCCTCCACACTTTTCACACATTCCCCCTCTCTTTTCTTTCACCTGCTCTCGTCTCATTTATCGCCAGGCTCATGTCAACACTCTCTCTTAGTTTTTGTGTTGGGCCCTAACATCCCGCTCATGTTGCGTGTCGGCACTCGGCAGGAGGCATGCATGAATTAACAAAGACACACAATCTGAAGAAAATGTTGATCTTTGAAGTTGTTTCGATAACGCCTCGAACGTGTGTTTGACTGCGTGCAAATAATATATTCCTGTTTTTAAACCTCCTAGGGCCAAGGACACCTATTAGTACCAATCATAAAAAATACACTATGATGCAATTATAATAATCTAGTCATTATTGTCGCATTACAACATTCCTTGAGGAGACAGATGGCAGTGAGGCACATTTTGTCTCGCAGAGAATGCAGCACATAATAACGTGGAAATGAACAAAATCATCTCAAGCAATCTACTCGCTTATTCACTTTGTGTTTGTCTCTAGCATGCTATCTTCCATGCACCACCTTCACTCTGTTACTCCCTAGAAAAATTAGCAAAAAGTACTATGGTGTTACCATGTATTTATGAACACAGTGCTATGGTTATGCCAAGCATTCCATCCTCCAAATACTGGACATTGGCACCAGAGTATTACCATGGTTTATAATAAAGAATCATGATAATACTTGACACAGCGTCAACACCACGAGGTGGGCCCAGGGTGACCTCGGTGACTGTGCCTCCTCACCTCTGGTTGACCACCCCACTCAGCCCCAGAGTGGGCACATTGAACTAGGCAAGATACTGCCTGGGAACTGAGAAGATCTCCCACACAGAAGTATACGAGATGGTGAGTGGATGGGTGTAAACTGTCAAATACACAGATTAAAATTGAATTGTTTTCGTGATAACACTTTATTTTACAGTGTCATTGTTACATATGTTACATGTAGTTACTATAGTAATAACTATAAATTATGCATAATTACATGTAATTAACCCTAAACCAAAACAAACCCTAATCCTAACCCTAAAGTAAGTACATGTAATTACTTAATATTACTCAGTACTTAAATGTATAATTACAGTGTAACAAAGACACCTTAAAATAAAGTGTAACTCTTTTCATTTCGGTTCGTTCTTGGCAAAAAAATATGTTATAAGCTTTAGATAACGATTGCAAATTTCTTTTAGAGCTCCTTGGATTCAACCCAGTTTATTTTCCTCATTCATTTAAAATAAAATTACATTACTTATTAATAAACTGTATAGCCTATATACAATTATTTTAGTATTGAATTATTTATTCATTAAATTATAGCCTAAATTATTTGGCAGCCTAAGCATCATGTTTGTGAGTTTTTTTATTCGTCATGTACATGTATTTATGACATCAATTACTGCCTTATTTTTTCAAAAACAGAAGTAACTTAAAATGTTACTTTGTATTCTTCTTTTCAGATTTTTAGTATAGTAGGGTACAGTAAAACTACAGCATGTCAGGAAGGCTATTTTATGGAGCTGTCAACACAGAAAACACTGATGGCATGCCTTCTGTTGAAGAACACCCAACGATATTTTACTGTATATAAAATAATTTATTAAGAAGTTTCATGCTCGTTTTTCTTCAGTTTTATTCATTGCACCTGTTTCTGAATATTGCGTTATGTGCACTAAAATATTACACTATTCAGAAACAGGTGCAGACGTGTAGTTAGTATTCTAAATTGTTTTTTTTGTTGTTGTTTTTTTTCTGTTGATTGAAATAACATAATGCTTGGTAACATTAGAAATCATTGCCTACTGCCACTGCAGTTCTTTTTTTTTTGTCTGCAGAACAAAGTGAATAAACAGTTTAACCCCCCCAACATGGTATTCTTTGAAGTTTCTTGGAGTAACATGTAAACAATTATCCCATGCAAGCACACCATCTTCTTCACTATAAATACTACGATATATTGGAGCAACATCTAAATAATTATACTAATCATACCATCCTCTCAATATTGGACACTGGTACCACAGTTTTACCATGGTTTCTAGACTAGAACATATACAAGTATTGTGGTAATATCATGGTATTCTTTGAAGTTTATTGGAGTAACATGTAAATAAATATCCCAAACGCAACATCTTCACTAAAAATACTATGGCATTATCATGCTTTTTAAGTAAAGTGCAATAGTATTACCATGTTTTGGGGCATGCTCCATAGTATAGTACATTTTTAAATGTATCATGGTAATACCATGGTATTCTTACAGTCCCATGTAAATAGTTCTCAATAATTCTCAAGTTTGGTGTCTTCCAAACCTTACAAACAAGTACTGTGGCAATACCATTGTAAAGTGATGGTTTCAGATAGTGATACTACAGTACTTTAAATATGCCATAGCAACTAAATTCATGTACCATGGTATCTACATGGTACTTCAAAGAATACCAAGAATAGTGCATGTCCAAAATATCATGGAAGTACCATGTTACTTTTTGGTACATTTTAGGTGTAACAAAACTGTAACATGGTTATGTCATGCTTTTTTAAACATGGTCACATGTTTCTTAATATTTGGACATGTACCATGGTCATACAACAGTGGAGTATATGTAAATACCATGCAATATATACATATATATGAAAGTACCATGGTATCACACCTTATATTGTATCATGGATATCACAGTACTTTTTCCTAAAAGTTTCTTGAACAATCAAGCAGTTTCACACTTCCACTGCGTCCTCCTAATACCTTTCTCACCTTCACAGCAGCTGCTTTGCTCCCCTTGTAAGCCAGCAATATCTGGACACGCTCTCACACAGACTTTCCCTAAAGCTTATTACCCAGCATACCTAATGGTTAATATTACATAAATGTGACACATATGCCACACTATAATTATTTAATGCAGAATGGCATATGTTGTTAAATAATTACAGATGGCTACACTCCAGGGTTAAGGAAAAGTCCTTTACAATATACTTACCACATCTCTCTCTCTCTCTCTCTCTTACTGCCCAAACCTTTCTCGCTCTACACACTACGGTAGTCCAAAACATGCCTCCACTGCCCGCTCTTATTATCTTCTATAATCCAAACAAATTCCAGTGTTGATCACATACACACAGGAAACAGATGCTTTTGGGTAGCTTTTCAGTATGCATAGCCATTGCTGACGTCTAATTAGCCCTTCTCTCTACTAACCACCACACTAAACATCCACATATCCCAGAATCCAATGATGCTGTAATGCCTACATCCTCACTATATAGTCTTTCTAATAGTTATTCTTGATCATATATTTTTCTCTTGAAAAAAAATAGAAATATAAAAATGGCTGTAAACACTGATACGCTTATAGTGCAATGCATTGGTATAGTTATGATGGGTTTGCATAGGCGCAACGTATTTATGCTCATCATCAGCACAGTAAATATATAGTACTGCAATGCACAGAATGCAACTTGCTTCCTGCGATAACATTTAGCTTTAATGCCTTTGGGATTTCTGCAGGCACTAGATGCAGTGCATTCTCTGTGTGCAGCCTTGTTTACAGTGGTAACGCTGTACCAACGAATCGATAAACTTCGCAATGATAATAACATACCCACATAGGCCATCTATGCGAGGATGTCCATGTCAGTGCATGAGCTGACATTGCCAGCTTCTCAGCGCATTTTCCCCGCATGACTAAAGTGCACTCGTGCACGGTCTCGAGGTATTGCAAATGTCACATCATTATACGCACAATCGATACGGTAACTCACGAGATCATCTCGTTATCCGAGCGCTGCTACCCGACAAGCGCGCGCACTAACATTGGAGTAAAAGATGCGTATAGGCGGGCACAATGAGATTAATAAAATAATTCAGGAATGCAATGCAAAACCACGCTACCTTTAAGTCGTCCTTTCGCTGTCATCCTCAAACTGCCAAAAATATTTCATTGGATCGAGATGATAATCTCTCTCTTGCTCTCCTCCCCCCTCTATCTCTCTCTCTCGGGTAACCTGGCACTGTATAACAGTTCATCTATCCGCCAGCAGGCGCGCAGCCGTCGATGCGCTCCACATGTGGCAAGCTGTTATCGCATTTATTCTTTAAAACGGTTAACTAGATTTATGTTCCTAGTATTTATTTTTAATTACTATGTGCATATATGTAAATGTAACATAGATGCAAGTACTTTTTCCATCAGTTACTAGCATCTATTTCAGTTTACTTTACTTGTTAGATATTACTACTACCTATTTTTTGAGTCACTAGTATCAACAAGTAATAAATAATAATTTTTATCTCAGTTAACTGTTGTTTTTTTTTTGTTTGTTTGTTATGTTTTTGTTTTTTTACTTTGCTATTGAGATTAATAAAGGCCTTCTGACGCTTCCAGGTTCTACATCAGAACGGCGACTCAGTATTGGCTGATGCTCATTGCGTGAGCAGCACAACACATGCGTGTGATGCTGACGCAGGGGTCGGCCAATACTGAGCCGCGTTCTGACATAGAACCTGAAAGAATGACACAGAAGAGAAGATATTGTTGAATAAAGTCGTTATTTTTGTTTTTGCACACAAGAAGTATTCTTGTCGCTTCATAACATTAAGGCTGAACCACTGCAATCACGTCGACTTTTTTAATGATGTCTTTAGTACCTTTCTAGACCTTGAAAATGGTGGTTAAATTGCTGTCTATGGAGGAGTCATATCTCTCTCGGATTTCATCAAAAATATCTTAATTTGTGTTTTCCGAAGATGAACAATGGTCTTATGGGTGTGGAACGACATGAGGGTGAGTAGGCTAATAAATTACAGAATTTTCATTTTTTGGTGAACTTCCCCTTTAATGATGCAAATCTGAAAAAGATACTAGTCCCTGAATTACTTTCATTAATAAAGTACTCATAACATAATTATTGTAGATGTTAGTTTTAAGGAATAAATGTTCAAATGGATTGCCATACCTCGCCTGCATCAGCATCACTGAGCATATAGGGAGCCTTAATGGGTTTGCCAATCTCATAAGGGAAAGAAAGAGGTTTTTTTTTTAAATGCAAACACACCATCTTAGGCATCCTTTGATGACTGATCGATCATTGATGCATGACTTATGTTTTCACAACCTTACAAGCGCATCATCATATAGAAACAGAATCATCGTGAATCATTCACAATCGCATATAATGCTGCATGCTTAAATGTGCTGAGTATGATTAACAATGAACACAACACAATGCACTTACATTTGATTACGCGGTCGGTAGGGTTTAAACCCATGATGTCTGCGCTGGACATTCTCATGGGTTGTTGTAGATAACAGGGAAAGTGCGCCTACTCCTAACGGGTGAGCGTGCGGTCTTCGGTGCTGCGGGATGCGCGGGCTGCAGAAGCCGCATCACTTGGTGCGTCTCTCCTCAGTCCACCGTCGGTCGGGGGAAAGATGTGTCGCAGTTGATCCGGGGGAAACAGTGATGCTGGGAATGCTGGACTCTGCCTGGTGCCGAGTGAGGGCGGATAGGTAGACAGATAGATGGATGGATGGAGCAGGAGGGGGGGGCTGGGAGACTTTTGCTCGGTTCAGGGTATCCTCAGCGCGTTGCAGCACCACCCCGACATGGCGAAGACAGGAACTCCCACGCTCTGGCTTGCAGGGACTGCCTCATACCGCCATCACGCGGAGGCTGATTCGGGGTTTCCCTGCGCACGAGACGAGAGAGAGCGCGCGCGCCGAGGCCTTGTTGCTGCTTTATTGACGTCAGTCTTTTTAATGCCTTATGGCGTAGAAAGTCTATCTGACTGTACATAATACAGGAAAAAGTGTAGTATTATGAATATTAAAAACAACAACCAGATTCTATGTTATTATTATTAATATTTAAATTGCCATCTAGGATTTATCCATCCATCTATACAACAAAAAGGCTGTATACTGCTGTTTTGTAAACAAAAGTGCAAAACAATAAAATGGTTTACATTGTTTTTGGGCATTGCACCATTGTAATACCATGCATTTTGGACACCATGGTATCGATGTTATTATAAGTAATAGCAATAGCATGTAAATAATGTTAGTCATTCAGTACCAAGATAAGTATCATTTAATTACTGCCATAGCACATATTTTGCACATGTAATCAGTAGGCCTATTATTTTTGTATCAGTATTATAAGTGCATTGTATGTTGCACATCAACAATACTATTCTGTTCTATTATAACTAAATGTTTCCACCTTAGGCTGTTTTTTTTGTTTGTTTGTTTTTTTCAATGAATGTGATTGTCTTAATGGGGTAGAGGGCTGTGCTGCAGGATGAAGATATCACAATGAAACAAGGTATTTTGGGAATATAGGCCGATAGTTTGATCTTTTTTGGATTTGTGTAATCAGGATTATGTGAGGATCAGACAAAAGCACCTAAAAATATGTGCTATTAATTGTTTGGACAATCAATGAGAACAAAGGCGTAAGACAATAAATAAAGAATTAGAATGCATAAAATTAATTCTAATCAGAATGGGGGGGGGGGGGGGTCTTTTCATTTAAATTAATTAAATAATTAAAGGATTAAAAGAGATTTAAGAGAATAAGGAAAAAATAAGTAAGAATATATGAGTTCTAGTTTTAATTGTATGAACTAATCAATTTAAACTATTTGCAGATTATATTTTATTTTAAAACATGCATACGTGCAGTCTTATTCGTATGTCTAATAGGTTGAAAACACGAAATGTTTCCGGTCTCGTCACATTCAGTTATAGCCTACATGAATTAATAATGCACAAATAATGCTAAACTGGATATTACTGTGGGTCGTTTAACATTTCTATCGTAAAACAGTGGGCAAATATTAAATGTTTAGCTACTTACGTCTTACCACGCACTCTCACCATTAAAACTAAAAGCATCGTCTTCAGTGAACAGTAGGGCCCGCCTTCTTTGATTTGATTGGCCATCTCAATCATTCTGACAGTGACGAGGGCTGTTAGGCCGCTGAGGCAGATCAGACTAAGAATATAACTTAACTTCTACAACTTTTTGTTATCCCAACAAATAGAGCGGTGCGTAATAGAGTGCAGAGCAATTTGGCCATTTCAAATTATTATGGGGTGTCTGTGGTTACGGCCCTGGCTCCATGCTCTACTGTCTACAGGAATGCTATACAATGCTATATAATATGTACAAAAATTAACCTAAACATATACAGATAAAGTTCATACAAATTAATGTGGCATGTTTGATAAGAAAAAAAATTAATAATTGCTAACTAATAAAACTTTAGCACAACAGTGGTCCTTAGTTTCACACACATTCCCTCATCTTTGGACGATAATCTCGTATTTTGCCACGATAAAACATTAATTTGTCAAATATCCCTCCGCGACAGTGAAAGTTCTTCTGGGCAGTGGTATGTACGGTATGTTATTGCTATTTATGTAGAAGTTGTATAAACTGTTCTCCTCATTTGAATGTGAATACGAGTCGTATGAACACCACTTACAATAAACAATATTTATCCTAGTTATTTCCATTCTATTTCTGAGCTGATCATAAAGCTCGTTTGTCGCTCGAAATGGAAGCTTTTAACCACATGCTTTCATTTCGGCTCAATAAGTGTTAAAGTCACTGAGCGCGAGCCGCCATTTTGGCACGCTATTGCATCAGTGTAGTGATTCACTACAGCACTATCTAGCAACTGACATCGGCGCGTAATTTGTCCTCGGCGACTGCGTCCATTGGCGGAAGGATCTGATTAGAGCAGCGCAGTGTGCGTGATGCGGTAGCTACTCGCTGCCGCTGCTGCAGGAGGAAGGACCGAACCTCTACCAGCACCACCTTTCAGTTTCGCCTTCAAATTACACCGACCGGCTCCGTCACACACAGAACACCGATTGAATTATCACCCTAAGGCGTCCTTTATTACGACACCCGAGGGACTGGCCGCGTCTAAATTAAAGAAGCGCCGTTTTAATCGAGTATACGTCTGGTTTTGTGTGTTTTTGACAGCAGTAACAACACAACAATGGCTCTGAAAAGAATCCACAAGGTAAGAGAAGGAAGTCATAGGCGCCATTGCCCTATTCCACATCGAAAACGCACCATCCTTCCTCTTTTACACCGGAAAGGCGATTTAAAGGTTGTTATTGATAAGTTAAAATTGTTAAGTATGCCGCTGGTGGGATGACAAGTGTAGTAAAGTACCCCGGTTCGACGGTTCGGCCCGGGCTAACGGTTAGCTTGTTAGCAAGCGACCCTCCGTCGAACTGTTGAGACTGATCTAAAATGTTTCTTATGTCCAACTTTTGTTTTTCTCCCCTCGCGTTTTAACTCAAACAAAAATAAACAATCATTTGAAATGGAAGTCGTTTTGCAATTGCTCACTTGAGGATTAATGTTAGATCATGATAACGTGTTAGCATGCTAACCCTTCGTAGCAACAAATGCTAAAGGCCCGTTAGAAAACCTTGACCAAAGATCGTTTATATCCACCGCATCATCATCAGGTCACTGTATTTTTACTATTGATATATTAACGTAGAGTATGATTATGTTGCATTTCTCTATATTTTGCTGGTTTGGGTTGTTAACTGGCTAACCGCTCAGGGAGAGGCATCTGGCCCATCAGTTTGCCTTCGCATTCATGTTTTAAGTCATTTTCTGATTATATTGGCAGTTTTTTTTAGTTGAGTATCTTTTTATCCTTCTCAACATCTCTATGTTTGGTGCTTGAGTCCATCTGTTCGATTTTAAAGCCAAACTCTCACATTATGTATCTGGATATTTGAGGTTAGCTCGTGGCGCAAGCAAATCGGCGTTATGAACGTGGTCCAAAGAATTCATATTCACACTTCAGACCCCTTGTTGTGTTTTTCTGAGCATTTTGAAGGCTTTAGTTCTCTTGGGTTTCAGTAGAACATACTAACCCGAAAAAAGTCTGTTACATAAGCTGTGGTCACCTCTCATGTCATTACAGCAGCAATAACTCCCATTACACTGACTGTTTTGTCTGATTTGATATTGACCTCTTTATTCTCTTCTTAGTCATCCACCCAGTGCATTGTTTGGTGTATTTTACTGTAATTTTGACAAGTGCACAGATATTTGCAGTATTTACTTTCGGTGTCAGTTTCTCAGTTTCATTTTGGTGCTTCATTGTTAGCAGCATGCACTGCAGATGTTTCAGAAAGGGGATCTGGACAGGTGATGCAGAGCTTTACCTGCTGGTTTTCAAGTCATGATAGGTGAGCAGTTTTTAACCTTCATTTTTGATTCTGGTGTGTTGCAGGAGCTGCATGATTTGGGCCGTGACCCACCTGCTCAGTGTTCAGCGGGCCCAGTAGGGGATGACAGTAAGTAACTCTCTTTACCCACCAATGTATTCGATAAACTAGTGTACATTTATTCTCTCTATTCAATTTACAGGTGTTTTGAATATAAACACTAGTGATTTCTACTTTGACTGTTACATATTCAGCATTTGCTTTTAATACATATTCCTGGTCTTGTTGTGGACGATTCATCGATGCATGTTATTCCAAAAATAAAATGTTTTTTCATAATATTTATTATTGTAATGAGATGTTGGCCAAAACAATAAATCTGTCAGTTCTTCATCAATCTCCTTCATGTAAAGACCATATTTCATGAGCCTATTCATTCAAACTGATAATAAATAAAATTGTTTTAAAAAAAATGTTTAATTGTTGAATATAGCAAAAGCCTGTATTTTAAGTATGCATGTCAAATTAAGGAGAAATACTGATGCGTTATGGTGTAACAACTAGTCGCCTACTTTCTGCAGACATAGTGGAGTCTCAAGCATAGATTTTTTTTTTTTTTTTTTCCCAGAGTTTTAAATTTTTAGAATCAGCTCTGTATCGTTACTCTCAGATGGAAACTGTGTATCCAGAAATGCTACTTTTCAGTAAATGGGGAAAAAAACACTAAACCATGTTGTTAATATGACACATGGAAGTGTCTGAACATATATAAAGCCACAGGTTTTTTGACGAACCTCAACTTACAGGTTATAAAGTTTATTGAAGCTATGTGGCCACTCATTCAACTGAAATGCTACGCATAGACTATTTAAGATGGTATTGGCTATGACTCGACGACAAATGCTAGACTAAGACACTCCTCTCCACTCCTGGAATACATAAAACATTAAGATTGAAGATTTTTATTTGTCACACACAGTTATGTAAAGAATATATAACCAGTAGTGAAATGTAAATCAGGTCTGCTCCATAGATAGTGCAATTATAATAAGAACACAAACACAAAAGAAAAATAATAAATATATATTGGGATGGAGATATCGATAGTAGCAGTATGGAAATAAATATATAAAATATTTTATATATCTATGTAAAATATAAAAAATTATATATAAAATATTAGCATATATATTAGTGTTTCTTAAGTAAAGAAAACGCTGTACTTATTCAAAGAACCAGTTCTTTATTTACTCTTCGGTGGCAAATGAGCAGAGACGGTCCAAACTGCATGTGGCACTTCATTCATGATAGAGGCAGGGTGGAGTTGAGAGTTTTTACTGATGTATTGAGGATCCAATAGAGTTATGAGGTTTTGTCTCAAGCTCTTTTTATTACTTTTCATTAATTTAAATCATGTTTGCATAACCAACAAATAGACGTAAAGTACAATAACAATAGTAATGACCAATAGTAATGATTTATGAAAAAAAAAAAAAAAGACGAAATATGGAGATACAAGGTTTCCGCCCAACAGTGACGATATAGTGTGACTCACTTAAAGGAACTGAATGTCAAAGTGGCTAAAATACTGTCACATACTGTCAGTGCTTTTTCCTGTCTGATTGTTTTCTGCATGCCCTGTGATTGATGTGCTCATCAATATTTAGTGTAAGGCTAAACCACAAGACGACACATTATTTGAACTGACAAATAGCATATAGCTTCCCTCAAAAGAGCCGCCACTTTATTAAACTATGAATCATACAACCATCTGACCCACTTAGTGCCTCAGAGACTTTGCTTCATAATATTTTGTACTGTATACCTGTATACCTCAGTGAGCTCTAAATACTGACAAAACTGATTCTGAGCTTGCAAATGAGAATTGTATATCTTTGAGATTTAGAAAAACTTTTAAGAATGTAAGATAAACATGATGTGACTTATAGAGGCTTTCATTGACATTTCTGTTTGTCTTGTTTCAGTGTTTCACTGGCAGGCCACAATAATGGGACCAGTACGTATTTGTTTCTTGTATCCCCTATAGTAGCACATGTTGCAGAAGTCATTTGAACTTGAAGCATAGTATTATTGTTTTTTGATATTGAGTAAATATTTTAGAAAATCAATTGACTTTTTTTTTTTTTTTAATTATATAATTAAAAGATTGTTAATGAATTTGGACAATGTTTAGTTTTACTTTTTATATTTCCCTTTTTTTCTCATAATGAATATAGTTGGGGTAGCTGGCATGGTGTTAAACTATAAATAAGCAAACAAACAAATATATTTAGTTCTAATTAAAATTTTTACCCTGCAGAATGACAGTCCTTACCAGGGTGGAGTGTTCTTCTTGACCATACACTTTCCCACAGATTATCCCTTCAAACCGCCAAAGGTCAGTAATGTCCATACCTGTTGGACACAGGTTCACAGGTGTTTTGGTTATTCTCAGGTGCTGCTTAATTATTTGTCTCTTTGAATCCTCATTTTACCAACCTGCACTTTCTTTGGCATGACATGAGGAAATGCTTTTCCTCCTACCATATATTCAAATAATTCAGCTTATGTCTGTATATCATATGCATTTACTGAATGCAGAGAATCTTGTCAATGTATTTAAAGAATTTGTTTCAAGTAAGCAGTGTCTGTTTGGATTTCAATCTGCAGTAATTAAGAACTGTTCTAGTGTTGGGCGGTAATAATACTGTTTAGCCTAAAAAGGGTGTGTTTTGTGTGCTTATGTTTGTCTCCTTCCATTCTCAGGTTGCATTTACCACAAGAATCTATCACCCAAATATAAACAGCAATGGCAGCATCTGTCTGGATATTCTGAGGTCACAGTGGTCACCGGCACTCACTATCTCCAAAGGTAAAACACCTCCAGGTTTTTTAACTATCAGTTTTCAAACAGTCTTTATTACAACAATTAATTCCAGAAATGTTTGTTTCTTGGCCTCAACCTGTGTGTTCCCATGGTCAAGCCCGTATGGATTTTTAATAGGATTTTTATTGGGTTGCCTCCATATGGACCCACATGGTGTTCTGGAGAATTCTGAAAACCTAAATTAATATATAGACTAGTGTTGTCAAAAGTAACAACTTCGGTACCAAGTCGGTACTAAAACTTTAAAAATGTTACGCTGTTGAGCGGATTCGTAAACACCTGTTTGGCCATTGTGTTCACGCGCTCATCAGATATGTCTGTGATTGGCTACAATGATCAACGCTTCAAAAACTTGTTGTAAATAGACACCAGTGACTCTCTTTACTAAGCACTTGCACAGATGTACATGGGAGCGTTTGAAAGCAGGCGTCTACAGGGCTCTTAGCTAACATTTTTCTTAAGGAGAACTTGTGCTCCTAACCATTTTTTGCAGCAGTCAAATTTAGGAGCACTTTCTGGTTTTCAGCTGCAACACAGGTTACATCACTTGCTCGCTGCTGTTTTGATTTCTTTTTTTATAGTAATAAAAATCATTTAGTTCAGTTAGAGAACACTAGTTTAAAAACTCAACACGTCTGCTTTATTCAGTGTGAGCCGAACGAGAGTCGCAGCAGGAGTCAGATTTCACCTCCCTTCGCCTCACTCTTGACTCTTAAGAATATGGATGATTTGGTTTCAAAGCAAAATGTAAAAGTGAATATTTAAGCAAGTTTGTTATTGTACTGTTTTGTTGTGTTTTTCATTAAGAATAATAATAAACCCACCCACCAAGTAATTGCCGCTAATTTTTTGTGCCATTTTTGCCCCAAGCCCCTGTTAATTTCCAACCATCTTTATGATAATCCAAATGTAGTATTTTGAATTCATTTGGTTGCAATGAAACATCAGCAGCATGAGACGGTCTGGTAAGTGCGGCGTCATACCCGTTTCACCCTGTAAACAATCTTTGAAGTGTAGTCCGTCGCACACGTCTTTTCTCTTTCTCTGGTGACTGAAGCAAAGTTTTTGAACAAAGGCATGAAAAGCAGCCCATCACAGTATGAAACGTAACTGTTGCTCAGTGTAGATGCATTTTGGGAGTTGTACTTTTTATTGCGATTGTATTATAGATCTATTCATGAGAATCAATCGCACAGGTGCGCCTAAATATTTTTTACAGTCGCACAGTTATTTTTAGTCGCAAAAGCAAATGGTCACAGTGTAGAGCCCTGATGTATCAGCAGGTCCGCTGATAGACGTCTGCTTTCAACGTACCGAAGTCTGTACTTTTGACAACACTAATATAGACAAAATATTCAAAGCTAAATTGTGATGTTTGGATGCTCAAGCTCTCTGAAAGCATGATATTCATAGTGCTGTGAGAACTGCTTTAAATAATGAAGTACTCCAAATCCTATTAGGTATTGGAATTTTGTTACAAGTACAACTAAAGAACCTTCTGTGGTGGGAGTGTGAGGAGCTGCTGTTTTCTCATTGACATTACATGAATGTTTGCATAGGATTATAATTAGAATTATAATCAGGTTCTTTAGTTTAAACCTCAATCTCTGCATCTTTACGTGAGCAAAATAAAAGCTAGAGAAAGCAATGTTGGAGAATACTTTCATTGAGTTTCTTAGCTATTATTAGGCTTATATCAAAAGTCCCTTTAAGACAAGTCATTTCACTCGGCGGCCATCTTTGAAATGCCTCTTGGGCATGCAAGTACAGCTCCTATCTCTTTGAATGGGAAAACATCAAATTCTCCAAAGCTTTTTGCCAAACTTTCGATTAAATTTCATATTTGAAATCACCAATGAAATCTGACAACAACTGTCTCATACACTTTGTTTCTAAACGCTCAATTCATGACAAAAAAACTGTTTTCCAGGCTGGATCAAGAATGCGCATGCGCAGGCCGTGTCTCATTTCAGAGGCACGTGTCTGGTTAGGAACCGGAGCTTCTAACGGCTGCTGCAGCGACACAATGACTTTACCAATCACAGATGCAAAGTGCAACGCGCCATATTGCGCGTTGCACTTTCTCCCACTCATAATACCAGTGACGCATCTTGTTATTCTATAGTCATTTTTTTTTATATTTTCAAGCGTTTGTGTGGAAGCTAAAGTATTAGCACACTTACTGCAAGACATGGAGGTGTTGGAGAGTTCACTTGCATTTTTTCCCTGACAACAGTGGAAACGACTTAAAATACACAATTTTTGGTCATACAGATGAGAGTAATACATCATTTGAAAGGGGTTTACTTTTATTTGTGTAAACTCACAATAACAAGAAAACGTGCCTTTGTAAAATAAAGAAAACAAACTGGATGCGCTTTGTCATCTGTCTCTAGAGCGTATCACAAAAATGAACCAATACTCTGTGTGTAGACTTTTTGCCTCAGACATAAATATCTATAGAAAGCTTGAAATGTCTACTTTTGAATGAACCAATTCAAATCGAGAAGAAATGGTCTCTGCTTAATCTGCATCTATACTGCTGAGATGGTGAGGCAGCAACATCATTGCAGGGACACTGACTCAAACACTAGTTTATTAATAAAAAATTAAAATGACTCCTTGCTATGCTTTTCCCGACACATTCATAATCATTACTTTTGCCGGTGCTTTGAGGCAAGCTTTGTGTGTGCGCATGAGCATGGAATAGGTTATATTATGCTTAAAATATATATATATATATATATATATATAATGTGAACGCTCATTATGGTTCAGTATTCTCCTCAGTGTGTATATATTTAAGAAATTAATATAAATGTGTGATTAGTCAACTAATTGCTTAAACAACTACTAGTTAACTAGAAGAAATTTAGTTGGGTGCAGCTCTAGAGTTTCTGAATTTAGCGTCTAAATGTAAATGCATGCAGCTTAAGCCAAATTTGATTATTTTGATGCTTCTCACATAACTTTAAACTTTTTTTTTTTCTTAAAGAGTACATTTTCTAGCTATATAGATTAAATGTTCATTCTTGTACGTGCTTAAAGTTTAAGGAATTATTCCATAAGGAATGAGTGTCCTGATATTAGATGACAGCTGTTTAAACAAGGACAACTCTTTTAAAGTGCCTTTTTTTTTTCCCTCTTGCCCTTCAGTTCTCCTGTCCATCTGCTCCCTGCTGTGTGACCCCAATCCGGACGACCCCTTAGTACCCGAGATCGCCCGCATTTACAAGACTGACAGGGAAAAGTGAGTGTCCTCTTGTGCACTAGATCAGTACCGCATGCACACTGCGTTTGCCCTAACACTTCCCCACAGGTGCTGTCATGCAATCATTTGCATTATTAGCCATGTTATTGCCTACGCAGTTTCCTGTTTTGACATTTGTCACCTCTCTTCTTCCCTGGGGATGTTCCACCTGATACTCTGAAGTCATCTTGTGAATAATTTGCTTTTTTTTTTTTTTATTGTTGCTGAGCTTTGTAAAGCCACAATGAAAGTGGAAATGTTTTCAACTTGCTATAATTTAAAAGAAAGGCTTCAATAGCTCAAAGCAACAGCGTTTTTTAATCCAAACTAGACTGTGCTGGGTGTAATAATTTGAACAGGCCAATTTAGTTTATTCAAATTCAACAAAAAGGGTATTAAATGCCAGCAACCTCATATTAGGTATTTTTTGTTTTGAACTACGGTTACTGGAAAATGTAGGTGGAAAAAGGAATTGAGACTGTGGCATGACCTTACGAGAATTCAAAGGATTTCTAAAGAGTTCCTTTATAATAGCATGTTAATTCCCGGTGATGCCTAACCTTTTCCAAATTTCCTTTAAAATGTGAAGAGGGAGGTCGACATGTCAAAGGGATCAAATCACATTTTCATCTCTTTAGAGAAGTTGATTGTACTTCACAAACACATGGTCAGAGTACAAAAATAGCCTTCTTTTGGCCATATACGTTACCGCACCAATGTTTAAATCCAATATAGTTGTTGACTGCCACATCTTTCAACAACGGTTTCTTTGCAAAGTCTGCATTACCTGTTATGTGTCATGCAAATGTTTTGCTAAAATGTGATGCTGATGTCTTTATTTGTCTTCCCTCACAGGTACAACAGAATAGCTCGGGAATGGACACAAAAGTATGCAATGTAGTTTTGGAGTTAGAATCATGATGGGAGAAAATTACACCTCTCCATCTTAAGGTTAGGGGAGATTTTGAACGTTCAAAAGATTAAAAAAAGAAAAAAGCTTAAGAAAAAAAAACAGATCTTGTTGGTTTCCATTGGAGTGCTTTCTTTAAGCCACGCCTCCCCTCACCAGAGCACCTCCCCCCACTTTTAGCCCTCTGGCAGCCATGGTGTACATACTGAAATTTCAACTGTAGCCCCTTTTCCTTCCCAAATTCAAAACTCCACTCCACAGCTCCTGCTTTACCTTCATCGTTGCTATAGCAACGTACCCGCTGCTTAGGATCAGTCCGTATCAGTTTTGCTGTAGAAAATGTTTATGGCTCTAAAAGCATTCCTTGTTGTTTTTAAGAACTAGGAAGGGAGGGCTATATTGTTATTTTTGTTTTCTCCCTGCAATTTGTGATAGTCTGGACATAGAGGGATGTGTTTTTTACAGTTTACTTTTTCATTTCCATTTCCTGGGCTTCCAACTGTTCATTGGATCAGGAAGATTTTTCCTTTCTTATTTGATTTCTTTACTGCAGTGAAGGGAGGGGTATGTTGGCTGTCTTTTGTATAAAATCTAAGGAATTCTTTTAAAATCATAGCAGTTAAAGGAAAATGGACCTCCTGTCTTCTCCTCTGGAGTATTCTAATGGACTTGAGTGTGTATATATATATATAAAATATATATATATATATATATATATATATATATATATATATATATATATATATATATATATATATATATATATATATATATATATATATATATATATATATATATATATAAAAAAATATATGGTTTCCATTTGCCATTGTAAAGACTGTCTCTACCCCTTTCTTTAACCATGACCAACTTCACAAACATTCACCATCATGGAGGGTTTTGGACCAGTTATTTAAAAAAGTATAAAATGCTCTTACACTTTTTTTTTTTTTTTTTTTTTTTTTTTTTTTTCTTTTTTTTTCCTCTCTCTCTCTCTCTCTCTCTCTCCTCCTCTTTCCCCAACCCACCCTTGTAACTCTTAGGTTGGAACTTTTTTTTTTCTCCCTTTTTCCTGCTCTTGTTGAATTAGATGCTAACATGGTTCAGCCAGACTCGATTGGGTCCCTGGGTGGGAGGACACAAACTCCTCACAGACAAACTTCTGTATATTTAATTTCCTGACAGGCTCGTTGAGCTTTGTGTGTTGATTAAAACTGTGTAATAAAATGATTACTAAAGTCTGAAATGCTTTGTCTTCATGTTTTTGTTTGTTTTTTTTTCCCCCTGATGTTTGCTAAACAGGTCTTGTTGCAAACACTAAATGTGATGTGGTTTAATCCTAGTCTTTTGAGGGCTGTGGTGGGGAAAGACATTTCATTGATCTCATCTGTTTGCTCATCCTTTTAGACAGAAAACAAATGTAATCAAAAACAAAATGATTGCTTAAAGTTGCAAGTTTTTTTTTTTTTTTTTCATAATGGTTTATAGGAGCTTTTTTTTTCCTTAGTTTGGTGTGGGGGGCCATATCACTTAAAGTGACAGTCTATTAGATGCACTGTGTAACTTACTCTGCAATATTTCATTAAAATGAAATGAAATGAAATGCATGAAATGTTTTACAGTTATGTTATGGGTTATTACAAAATTAACATTCAAATGATTTACTGACTTGTTTCATATTTTAGTTATTTGTAGTTTGGAGACATTGTTTTTCAATACGAAATCTTGTTGACTGACTGCTTAAAGATGCCTCAATTCCTTTTGCAAATCGTTTTCACTTAAATCTTTCAGGTTGAAGTGAACGTTAAGTTGAAGGTCAGGTGAGCTGTATTGTCATTCCGCTACAATATAATACAACATACAAGGTAACGAAATGTCGTGCCTCACAGGGCCACAGTGCTACATATAAACATGAAACAAATATATACATATAACTTTACACATACCAGTTGAGGTTTTGTTGTTTAAGCAACATTTTAAATTAATAAACAAAACACTGCCAGTGGAGCACTAAAGAGGGATTTGGGTCCCATGTTTACAGCAAGTGCGAGTGGATCACGCTCTTCAGCCATTGGTCAAATATCCAGTGATGCAATCACGCAGAGTTTCCGCAGTGACTGCGTCACTCTGGTTCACCGTCTCAGACCTTGTGGTGCCCTTAAACTTGAAGTCCTAACAACTGTACCGTCATGGCATCTCAAGTGCCAGGGCTTTCAGCTCTTACCAAACCGGGGTTAATACCGGGTTTCAAGGTTTCTAAAGGTAAGAGCGATTTTTTTTTATTATTTTAATTTATAGCTGGTGGCAACCTTGATGGATTGCAGTCTAGCAGTGCTATAAAGAAACAACACATTTGTCGGAATGTTCCTTTCCATGTTGTGAATCCGAATATTATATTCATTTTAGATTATAAATTATTTTTGATTGGGTTATATTAAACTGACATTCTAACGCAGTACAAGTGAGCATAATTATGAAGCTTACTGCATGCACGCGTTATTAGGTCATAAGTTTGCAGGCATTTTGTTGGAATAATTGATCTAAAATGCACTATTTTAGTAGGCAATAAAACTACATCTTGATGACATGTCGCTGTACAGCATTTGTTGCAAAACTTGAGCTTCACAAACTCGATTGTTTTCATAACTCGGGAAACATGACAGGAGTTAATTTGAGTCGGATCTTTTAAATGAATCATTTGAAACGGATTGGTCTGTACGATTCTTTCACGTTCACAGATAATAAAAACGTACTAGAAATATGTTTGCAACTCCATTTTATAACTGCTTTTAGAGTATGTATGTAAGATGTCATGTCGAGATGTCAGTGATCACGTGATGACGTCAAAGAATTGCGAAACGAACCTTTTATAAGAACCGATTCTCGGAAATCAGTTGGACAGTCTGAGGTGAATCCTTCTCACCTCACCAAGATGATAGACAGGCACTACCAACTTAAAAACTGGATTTAGCCATCCTGTATCTGTGTTGACATATGTCGCACTACATTTTAGTGCTGATTAAGTTTCATGGGTTTAGTGCAGGTGTCATGACGACTTTAGGTCACATGACATAAATACACTATATAATGCCAGAAAATAGCTACCTTTATTCTGTACTGCATGTGTTTTGTACAACACTAAAACAAATTACACTGTATGTGTGCTATAATATTTATGTGCATAAGAAATAGAAATAAGTGATATTAAAGATAGAAATTCATAGGTTTAGAAATGAATTGAAACCAGAAACCTTTGAAATATGTCCACACACTTGGACATCTAATGCTGAGATAATGCAGTATACAGATTTTT
Source organism: Elopichthys bambusa (assembly GCA_037101425.1). Lineage (NCBI taxonomy): Eukaryota > Metazoa > Chordata > Actinopteri > Cypriniformes > Xenocyprididae > Elopichthys > Elopichthys bambusa. The sequence continues at coordinate 12,297,109 of CM074447.1, read as the reverse complement.
TTTAAATGATTGCTTAAAATTTTAATAAATTACACATTTTCAAATGTTTTATAAATTCAGTTTATTAGACATGCTTTTCTATTACTGATATTTAATTTAATCATTAAAACAGAATCCAGAAGAAAAAAAATGAGTCTAGAAAAAAATCTGATTAAAAACATGATCCATAAAAAAAAAAAATCTGATTTCATAGGGCCCTGCCTATAGATCATAACATCCAAAATTCAGTTGAGAGTCCACAGTGAGTGTGTAGAAGAGTGTGTGGGCAACCTCCAGGCCCTCTCAAAAACAAGTGCCCCCTCATGTGTACATTTGCAGATCAGCTGATCACCATCGTTCCTGTTGCAGTGGCCGCGGCTCTGAGCACCTACCTGCTGACGCGCTACTTCAGTTCACAGAACAGTCCCAAGAGCAGGGTCAACATGTCAATCAACAAAGACAGCCCGAAAGTAGTGCACAGTTTTGACGTGGAGGACATTGGCAACAAGGCTGTCTACTGCCGCTGTTGGAGGTCCAAGAAGGTGAGTGAAACCACCTTGATGAATCATGTTAATAGGATTTTATTGCCCACTGGTCTGTTTGGAGATTATCTGCATGAACCATTTTTAACCCAATAAACCCTACTGTATCATAGTTGATACATGATTTTCTAAGGCTTCCAAATGATCAACATGATCAAAATTTGGTTAAAAAACCTGTTCTACTACATGCCTTCTGTCATCTGATTGGTAGTTTATACAAGTAAAAGGCCTTTTAGTATAATTCTAAAAGTAAAATCTTAAATGAAATATATAAGTGTAATAACTTTTATTGTAAGTAATATTTCCATACATGATTATCCATACATCATTTTATAGAAAAAGCATGTTAAAATAAGTAACAGTTGAGACAACAGGCTTTTGAGGAATGTTTATTTGTTTATCTCCTGGGGCCAGTTGTTCAAAAGTAATCTGATCGGATTTTGGCTATCGGATTGGATCAAATCCTAAAAATGGGTTGTTCAAAAGGAAAAAAGGATTATGAAATCAGATTAGACCACAAAATCCAGTCTTGGTTTTGATTTGGATAAAATCATCAGTTTGTGTTGTTCAAAACTTTTTAGTAAGATTGGGATACCTTTGATCCAAAAAATCTGGATTATACCGATCCCATCAGAAGGGTGTATTTCAAGAACAAAAATGTAATAAAATTTTAAAACTGGTCAAAAAATACAACATTTGTATCATGTAATATACATACACACACACATTCTTTATTTTGCTCTTGATTAGTTAACTTTTAAAGTAACAAATTAGAAGTAGACATTGCTACATATTTAGCATTATATTATATTTTTTTCCCTGCCAGAATAAAAACTATAGATCTTTGATCATAAAACTAAGCATTTAAATATCACCTTACTAAGGGTACATTTACACAACAATGATGTATTAAAAACGGAAATTTTTTTCCTTTTGCGTTTTTTTTTTTTTTTTGTATGTTTGTATGTAAACGATCCCCGTTCACACAGATCCGTGAAAACGTCTAAAAACGCTGTATTATGCTGCCATGCCAGTAGTTGGCTATGTCACTTTGTAAAGAAACACTGCTTTTATATATTGAACACGTAATACTCATGCACATGATGCCAGCGTTTTCACAAATTCATGTTTTTGTAGTTTACACTAACAATAGCAATAACAAAAAACTTGCACTTTGAAACCCATTTTGAGGCCCCCATTCGTGTAAATGAATGGCCAAAACACAAAGTTTTGTTTTTAGTTGAAAATATTGTTGTGTAACAACTGATATTTATATGCATTTTATGCAAGTAGTCAGTTATACTGTTATAAAGAACTATAATGTATTGATTTACATTTCACAATCTTACACTTTTGGCCATATAAATAACATCTTCATCAAATGGCATGTGCTGAGGTGTTTTCTACCTCCTCGGCTCTGAGCGCCATGTTTTCTATATATAATAGTGTATGAGCAATAAAAGCCTGATGCATCAAATATGATACAAAATATAATTCTCAAATTATTATAATTCCTATAATATAATATAATATAATATTTTTTTTTTTTTTTTTTTTTTTTTACTTTACATAACTTTTTTTTTTTTTGTAGATTTTTTTCATTTTTATTTTATTTTGTCTAAAGGTTCAATAAACTGTTCCATTTAAAGATTTTTTTTTTCTTACTATTATTTGATATGTCAGGCTTTACAGGGTTAAAGGTATAATTCACCCAAAATTGTGAACCCCCATGACACTGGCACATCCAGAAGCACCATAGTAATCTAGAAGAGGTTCCTGCAAGACGTACTAATGCAAAGTGCTGGAATAAATATCAAAACGACAGGGGCTGTGGAGATGTCATTATTATCTGAAAGATCATCAAGTGTGGTTGTGATTTGTATGTTTGTTTGTTCCTTGGACAGTTTCCCTACTGCGATGGCATGCACACAAAACACAACGAGGAAACTGGTGATAATGTTGGACCACTGATCATTAAGAAGAAAAACCCTTAAATATTCAGTGAGTGTGTGTCTGTGTGTGTTTCCATCAGTGTTTTCCATCGATTGGAGATGAGAGTAACCGGATGAGGATTTCATGTCACAATTACTGTAATTCTCAACGTTAATGCATTTCATTCACATGAGGACTTCCTGTAGCATTGCAGACATGCATCAGCAAACATACTGTAAACGTGTGTGGTTTTACACTTGGTCTTCCTCTCCACCTCTAACGCAACCCATATAATTTAAATGTGCTCGTACTCGAAAATATCTTTGCACTACAGCGCAGATGAATGTGGACGAGAAGCGGGGTCAGAACTACTACACACAGTTTAATGAACTTTTCGGTGATTATGACTTGAACATGTAGTTTTTACCATTCTCTGTTCCATTTTCAAGACCGCATGTAAGTATATTTTCCATCATGATCTGTAAGAAGGCCATGTGAATTTTGCTGTATGATGATGTGCATTTTGAATAAACGTGATTTGAAATGGTTGTCATTGTTTCACGCTCTGTTCTGCATATATGCAGGGTTATCTCAAGCCACAGTTTTAAAACAGGATGTGGGAGATAATGTGCTCTACTTCCTGTACTGCTGCAAAACACAGGAAATTAGAGATCCCCCTGCTAAAGTTCTGCTTACATCCTGCAGATGGAGCCACTGTATCAGTTCAGTGCTCTTGGTTTTATTTTGAATGTATTGAGGCATCACCCCTGTGGCTCTGAAGGATGTGTAAGGTTTTAAAGGGTTAGTTCAACCAAAAATGAAATTTCTGTCATTAATACTCACCCTCATGTCGTCCCAAACCCGTAAGACCTTCGTTTGTCTTTGGGAACACAAATTAAGATATTTTTGATAAGGGTATCTGATCTGAGGGTATCATTGCACCTATTGAGGTCCAGAAAGGTATTAAAGACATTGATTAAAACAGTCAACGTGACTACAGTGGTTCAACTTTAATATTATGAAGCGACAAGCTTCCGTGTTTACGTCCGAACATAGGCTCAGTATTGGCCGGCTCCTGCTTCAGCATCACACGCATGCATCATGCTGCTCACGTGACCAGAGCCAATACTGAGCCCGTATTCGGACGTAAACATGGAAGCTGAATAATGAAAATAGCGTAGCAGTATGACGGGACAGACGAATTTGTTGAATGAAATCGTTACCTCTAGCCAATTTTTTCACTAACATTTTGCTGGCATAAAAAGTCTGTTGTTAATGTTGAGATTTATGAAGCACATCTCACACAGAAGTCACTATCAAACCAAGCAGCTTTCTGTTGGTCAACATGGCAAATACAAGTAACGAACTTGAACCAGCTGCGAAATCTGTGTTGGGAAATTTTTCGCCCTCACGTGAAACTCCGGATCACAAAAATTTCTATTGAACAGGCTGGATTTTGCCCGTGAAAGTTGGCCGAGCAATGGTAAATGTGACCATAATTCCACAGGTGGAGCGCAGACATCTCAATAGGTATCCAAGCAATCAGGCACACGTGAGGCCAAAAAATGTCCTGCTGCAGATTTCACATTGGATTCATGTTTGTTAAACTTTTAACATGCAAATTTACTGCTTTACTTACCAATATACAAATTTCTGTCATGAAACTTTACATGGTGCAGGCTGATAGGTCCTTTTAAGGCACAATATATAGTATTTCGCCTAGAGATCGCTTAAACAAAACAAAGGCATAGCTTGATGACTCCTTGTTTCGTGGGAGGTGTTGTCTTCACGTCTACAGCTGGTACAAAAGAATCCGACAGGGCTCGGGCAGAAGTCATATTGGATGAGCTAATGTATTAAAGATTTATTAACATTACTGTAATATGAAGCAGGGTGTGGCTGAAAGCTGTTGGAGCTGAACGAGGCCGCTGGAGTGATTGCTATTGAGAGACAAGTATGAATGCGACACGGCTCGAGAGCAGTGGAGCTTTTATTATGCCACAGACGACCGCTTCTGCTTCTTCCGGTCATGCGTATCTGGGGTAAAGCAGTGCTGTTTTATCATATTAGATATATTTGTGTGTTGAAAGTTGTTATAATGCTACTGCGTTCAGTTGGTGGCTGCTATAAGACATTTGTTACACACTGCAGTAAGCTAGATCGATATTAGGCATGCTAAAACATGGTACTCACAATAAATCAAGAAAACAAGATTTAAAAAATAAGAATTACTGTGTTGAGCTATATATAACGATGATTAGATTTCTGTTGATAAATGTATCCAAATAGTTGCTCACCTGTCTAATAAAACATAATAAATTTAAGTGTCTTTGGTGTTTCCATGGTTTCTACAAAATGAAACCGGAAATCGAGGGTAACGCGGGTATGATGTAATTAATAAGCAATGGTCCGTGTCCTGGTTAAAATGGCTTGTTTCTTTTTGGCCTTTAACTCAATCTGATTGTAAGTACATCATTCTCTATAGGGCACAGCTGAGTGGTTCCTGTTGTATCAGTAGCCAGTGAGCTTGCTGCTCAGACTTCAAATAATTGGTCAGCATTTGCTGTAGCAGTGCAGCATGCTTTCAGAAACCCTTTTCCTTCCCCAGCTCCACATGTATAGATCTGCTAAGGGTAATTCATGTATGCTATATTGTGCAGCAGCAGCATGTCTTGCTTGCTCACAGCACTGTGTTGTGTGTGTATTAGCAGTGTCTCAACAAGTTGTTGCAGTGTGGCATTCTGTTGCCCCGTTCTTTTTTGTATGTACTCCACGCACTTGCGCTACTTCAGACAACAGTACAAATTGATTCTGAACTTTCGCTTTGCATTCAGCCTCAAGCTGTTGCAGCAGTCAGCATTTGGTGTAAACAGTAAAACTATCACAACTTCTAGAAATAACTTTTTAGAAATAACTTCTAGAAATAACTTTTTTTTTTTTTTTTTTGCAACAGTGGTTGATAGCCTGTTGTGGGTGGTTGCTTGGGCATTGCTAGTTGGTCCCTTAGTCAAAACAACCTTTAAGTCTTCAATTTTGGTCACTGGACATGGCACTGGGGTTATATTACAGAAATAATTTAACTCTAGAATCCCATCTTGTCTGTTTAGTAACATTTAGTTACTGTCAATAAGGATGTTAGTCAGTAAGACTAAATATAATTTAGATAAGATTTTACTGGGTCCAGGTGCCGATTACACTGTAAGTCTTTAAGTTTTATCTATATTTAACAAGTTATGAAGTAAAATATCTAGCTTCCACCAGATCGCCTTCCTTATTCAAATTACGAAAAAAACGTTGAATAGGGAAGGCGTAGGACATAGCGTAAGCTTTTTGAACTGCTAGAGTTTTACACTTTCTTTGTAAGTAGAATACGGAAGGCGGTCTGGCAGAAGCATGATATTTTACTTCATAACTTGTTAAATATGGATATATTTTTTTTACACAAATGCATCGCTTCATGCGTCAGGATATTTATTAATATTTCTCTGATTGTGTTTATCAGAAAGAAGAAAGTCATATACACCTAGGATGGTTTGAGGGTGAGTAAAGCTTGGGGTAATTTTCATTTGAAAATGAACTAAACCTTTAAGTCTAAACAAATCTCTAAAAAAGAAATTACAGTTGAACTAGAGACCAATAACGAGACCATTAACAGTCTGCATGTTATTCATTGTCTAATATATCTTTTTGAGGTAGTATGTGGATGGTGGGATGGGAGGCAATGGAGATCTCAGTCATTGAAAAACAGGAAGCTCTGACAACACGGTGCCCAAAACCACAGGTAACTCAAAGGAGTGAGAAATGGAGAGAGCAGAAGAAATAGGGAGAGTCTTAAGGGAAAATGAGTGTACTGCATATCTGTGTTCGAGAAGCGGGCCGACGGCATTCCTCAGCGTCTGAGAAAACCGGACGTTTGCTCCATCTCTTTCTTTTTTTTCTCCTCCTCTCCCTCGGCCTCTATGCCGCCGTCTTTCAAGTGGGTTTTATCCCCTCCTGTGGAGCGGGTCATGTGTCTTGGCTGCCAGAGAGAACCATGTGATGTTAATCCAACGTCCTCATCTTATTCCCCCCCCCTCTAGTTCAGAGAGTTATCTGGGAATTATGTGGCCACAAGGAAAGGAAAGTGTTTATTTTTTGTTTATCGTGTCCTTTTTTATAATAACCTGAGTTCACCATGGAGGACATGATGCAATTCAGGATCCAAAGGTCTGATCAGTGACCTCACAAACAAACCTGGCTCAAGTCAAGCATCCTGGAATAGTTCTCTGTATGGTACATTTCCACATTGATTGGATCGGAATGCAGTATAGCTGTACAGAATGCTAAAGAAAAAAAATGTATATTATTTGAAGTGGCTTATATACTATGATATATAAATATGGTTATATTAAATCATATAATTATATTAATCATTAATATAAAGTAAATATATTTTTCTTATCTTAATATATAATTATACATTTTTGAAGTGCCTGGGTATATGTGTGTGTGTATGTATATATATATATATATACTGCGGTATATGAATATGGTAATCACATAGTACCATGGAAGTACAACCATGTTTTTGGACATAACTATGATGTAATACCTTGGTATTTATTGAAATACTATGGAATGCCATCTCTTGCAAAAAAAGTACTGTGGCTGCACCATGGTACAGTTGTGGTTTGAGTTGGTAATAATATTATGGTACAATAATATATACTATGTTACTTTCAAATTATTTTTAAGTGACATTTAAATTAATATGGTAATTATACTGTTCAATGGTATTGACAAAACTTTTTGTAAGGGGAACTTAGTCTCATACGCTTAAACGACAGTTTAGCATTTGAATACAGATAAATGAGAAAAACAATGATGGGAAGTGCAGCAGTAAAGTAGTGTCACTTTACTCACGCCTAAACTTTCCCGTTAATGCAATTGTGGAGGACTGTAACACGCAACCCCCCTCAAACCCGCAGCCAGCAGCGCCGCACTGATCGATCCGCATTGATCGTCCCTGACGAGCTGTTCCACTTTCCAGCCAATGCACGCGCGCCCGTCTGCGATTGGGAAGGAGCCCGAAACGGAGGAAAATTTCTGCCGCCCTGGCGGTGTCACTTCCCCACACTTCAGCTGGCCGCCTGCCAGACACACAGGACGCTCACAAGAGGTGGAGTGGACTCGACGTGACGAGGAGGAGCGTCCGCAAACGACTGGACGGACGGACAAATGGACCTATACAAAAATGGCTCTTAGATCACAGAAAGTCATCAAACACAGAGAAACACGACGATTATGGTAACGACCCTAACCCCTTTAATTGTGCACAAAGTTTAATGAGTCTTTAAATGCTGACTGTTAGAGAAACTGAAATGAATGTGCTTTATAGGACTACTTTGCGGGTACTCCTATTAAATACATTGTATTGATATTAATTCATTATTAAAAATTTTTTTATCTAAAAATATAAATAATATAAACAATATACCCAAAATAAAACAAAGTGTAAATCTTATTAATAAATATAAATTAATACTATTTAAATGTTATATGTGGGTACTCCTATTATATACATGAACAGATTGCATTGATATTCGTTAATTATAAAATAACTAAAAATTAATAATTAATATAAACAATAATATACAAAAAATTAAATACATTAATCTAATTAATAATATATATATAAATATATAATAAAAGTATACTATAAACAACATTTAATGTATGCCTAATGACGTTGATTTGATAATGAATGCATGAATTATTAATTATATTATACAAAGTAATATTAATTTAATATTTAAATAGATTATAAACAATAGCAGTATACAAATAATAATTGTTTTATTATTATTTAGTTTTCATACACGTACAATTATTATTTACAATTTGCATTTCGTTCTCATTACCAGAGCACCCAATAGGGTTATATTTCAGATGAGGGAATGGTTGCTTGGGAACCGTGCTTTGCATATTAAAATATCAATCAGCACCAAGTTCCTGGAAAGCATGAATGTGCAAAAGTTCGGATATAATAAATCAATCACGAGCGCAGCCAACAGCCATTAAGAATTGAGTCAACAATGGGCTGAGTGTCCAGCCCTCTCAAAACTATACTTCATTCATTATTCCACTCTCATATGCACTGAGAGACAGACGGAATCGCCGCAGACAGCCCCTCGTGCTCATATACACCTCTTTAAGGTTTATTTATTTTGTCCCCGACGGAAAGTCCACTTCGGTTTTTGTGTGAAGCTCCAAAAATCTATGAAATGTGTTTGCATGTTCTTCTCCGGGCGCGAGGATGTGGAGGTGGGATAGAGAGACGCGAGAGGCTGGAGGAGCGCACGCGCTCGCTCTCGGACAAAGTGCGTTCTGCGTGTATCTGCCGGTGTTTGGGGCTTATTGAAGAAATCAGCGAGAATATTTCAGTCTGGGTGAGCATTTGCTTTCGTTTGGCTCTTTTACCTTTTATTCTCTCTCCCTCTTTTATATAAATCTCCGTAGCGCGTGAGAGCACCGGACCGCTCGGACAGTCGGAACGCTTCCCTCGGCTCACGAGCGGTGCGAATGAAAAGACGCCTATGTTTGCAAATATGCAGATAGCCTATATTTATCAAAGGGAGGGGAATGAGACTTTGTTGAGGACTGTTCAAAGTTACAATGACATCTAGCTAAGGCGAATAAGTTGGCACTGAAATAACAAGGGAATGTGCTTAACCAACGCGACGTGTTGGCGCATACCGCGCGCTGTCACCATAGACACATCGGTCGAGATGAGACAAAAGGGATTTTGTTTTACTTTCTAAATGATCGTCGTTACATCCGCTTGACAATTTGCCCATATGCATTAGATGCATTGGTGCAACTTTGCCACGCGTAACCAAATAAGCGCGCGGAATAGTTGAATTTACGGCTATTTGTTTGTTGTGTGCTTGTAGTGTTGTTCATGTAAACATACTATTGTGACCTTTTTCTGTTTTTATTGGTTGTCTGGATAAAATATGTGGGATATACCGAGTAGGAATGTCTGAAATATTCTGAATTTCTCTTGGAGAGACTACAATATGATTGCACGTTATAAGTGCTGTTTATTATTAATCCATTATGAGTTGTATGCAAACTTTTTGTGCGTGGTGCGTACAGTATTTGCATTTTAATGATTTAAATAATCCTTCGTGAATATATGCAATTAGTCAAGGTCTATTGTTGGGATTGATCCAGTAAGGGTTTAATTGAGGTGATTGTTTGACAGAACATGTAGATCTTGATAAGCAGGTCATCTTGTTTAGGCACAGTTAGGCTATTTGTGCAGGTTTGGCTATTGTTCCCTGGTGATGTCCAGATCTCTCTACGTCGCGCTATTGTCCCTCTGGCTCGCCGCAATACTGGACACAGCAATTTCTAAGTGCATGTGAGCCTCATATATGTTTGACATACATTTGACAAGAGGTAATTCAGTATTAGATTGCTGAATGGGCATTCAGACTGTTGCAAGGAACTTATTTATCTGTAGGCCAGGTCAATCATTTACTGAAACCCTCACTAGATGCAGCTTTTGTCCTGGTTTACCTGCAAAAGTGGGGTTCCTGTCTCCAGTAAGTTTTTATTCCCATCATGACTCTTTGATGTCGATGTGATGTAATCATAATTGATGCAGTCATCTGTTTTGATAAGGAATAGACTGTATTGCAAAAATGTTTTGGCAGGCAGGCAGGTTTCATCTGGTTTTAATCAAGTCAAATATACTGTTCAATATGACTGAATCAACTTGAATACATTAGGCTTCACCAATTAGTGCAATTTTTAAATCAGTTAGAAATACTCTACTGTATGTGTTCACTTACAGCTCAGTATGTATGGTAAATATGTAGGAATGACCGGGCCTAGTTACTAGTAGGTTTATTTTTGAAACACAAACTTTATAGTGTTGATTACATAAAGGGCTAATGATGTTTTTTTGTTTGTTTGTTTGTTTTGTTTTTACCAATAAATACAGTTCATTTAACACATGTTGACCTTTTGTGATATGTTGTCAGCATGTGGTCACAATGCAATCTGCATTAAATAGCAAAATTCAGTCAGTGATTGAAACACAAAACAGTTCTTGAAACATCCAAATGGAAACACAAAACCATTGTTTTAACCAACATTACTATAACTTTTATATAGCATTTATACCATTTAAAACATGTAACAACTTGCATGAAGACAATTTCCCTGTTTGACAACCAGCCCCGGTCTCTCTTACATGCATATTTAATTTATTTAATTTATACTTTCATTCATGCATGTTTGTATGAATGAATGGCCAATTACATCATCTTCATAGACAGTCACCCACAACCGTAAGCCATTTTTTTTCTAATTATTATCGATAACATGCTTTACTGAGGCTTGGCAGTTAATTGAAATGTTAAGTCCTTGACGAGCGTGTGTACGTGCATTAGTGCGGCTGAGCTTGCACCTAGACATCCTGATTTCACTGTCGGCTCACCCCAGGGGCTTTGCGCTTGAGCTCACGATTCCGGTTTCGTGATAGAACAGACCGCCTGTGGACCCTGATAGACGTCTCTCACTGAAGGGGAATTGCTGTCACAAGGAACGGGCTTTCACACGTAAAGGTTATGAAATATAACAATTTAACAGACTCAAACTGTCCAATTCCATATCCACACAAATTCTTTTTTTAACTTCACAGTGAGTTTCAGTTCCTTGGAAGCAGAGCGAACAAAGCGTAATTGTCACTAAAACAGATATCTAGGACAGATATTATGTATAAATGTTGGCTAAGTAATCAAAATGGGTCAAGATGAGGCCAGAGCGACCAGTAGATTATTTGTCACAGTGAACTTGTGCCTATTTCAGCAAGCCAAAACATTAAGCTAATAAAATGGGATATGTTTATATGCATGATTATTTTGAAAGTTTTTTTTTTTTTTTTTTTGCGCTTGACTATAGTGAAACCGACATGACATGTTCTGGATTATGTTAAAAAGTTTGAAATATTAATATTTTTTAAATGTTTTTGAAAGAAGTCTAATTTGCTCACCAAGGCATGCATTCACCAAGGCTGCATTTATTTGATCAAAAATACAATAAAAACAGTAATATTGTGAAATAATATTAGAATTTAACATAACTGTGTTTAAAATTTTATTGATTTATTCTTATGATGGTAAAGCTGAATTTTCAGCATCATTACTCCACTCTTCAGTGTTACATGATCCTTCTGAAATCAGTCTAATATGCTGATTTGCTGCTCAAAAAACATTTCTTATTATTATCAATGTTGAAAACAGTTGTGCTGCTTAATATTTTTGTGAAAATTGTGATACACTACCATTCATAAGTTTGGGGTAGAAAGATGAAAAAGAATATTTTTATTCAGCAAGGACAATTGATTAAATTGATCAAAAGTGTCAGTAATGGCATTTATAAGGTTACAAAAGATTTGTAATTCAAATAAATTGTTTTTGTTTTTTGTTTTTTTTAAAAAACTTTTTATTAATCAAAGAATCCTGAAAGAAATGTATTATGGTTTCCACAAAAATATTAAGCAGCAAAAAACTTTCCAACAATGATAATAAGAACCATTAATAATTGTGACACTGAATACTGCAGTAATGATGATAAAAAAATTCAGCTTTGCCATTACAGAAATAAATTAAATTCTAAAATACATTAACATAGAAAACAGTTCTTTTAGACTAAAATAATATTTTACAATATTACTGTTTTTTTACTGTATTTTAGATCAAATAAACACAGCCTTCTAGAGCATAAAAGCAAGAGCAAATTCCTTTGCAAAAAAAAAATTTTAATTTTTTTTTTTTCTTAATTATCTCCTAATTACTTAATTATTTCAAACTTTTGTCCAGTAGTGTAACACTCAGCCTCTCTTCATGAATCATGTATTTAAACCAAGCTTCCTTTAACCTCTCTGTGTATCTTCTATCTTTCCTTTCTAGGATTCTCAGGCCTTAGCGAGTGGATGTGTAAGATGTTCATGAGGCTCGCCTAGTGTGGACCGCTGATTCTCCAGCTGTGAACGCGTCAATCTCATTTTGGCTTCGGTCTTCAGAGGAACGTTGCAACTCTATCCTCCCTTCATCCTAAGCTCCCTCATCTCCCTCTCCCTCCCCCTCACGCTGTGGCCCATGTCTGCCAGCGGAGGGTCCATGGAGGGAAGTCGAGCCCTAGAGGATGAGGAGGCACAGGACAGCTGCTGCGGGGATGAAGACTCATCCCCGGTGGTGGAACGGAGAAACCGCAGCGGCATCATCAGTGCTCCACTCAGCAAAAGCCTGAAGCGCTCACGAGCTCTCTCACAGTACATTGCGACCTGCTCGGCCGCTGCTGTCGCCAGTGTCGCAAACGCTAACAGACTCGCACAGAGCTCCATGGTGGCGACGGGTGTCAAAGCTCACCCTACGGCCAGCCAGCACAGGTCACAAGTCGGGTACGCCAAACTGGACCGGGGCGCATTAGTGTCTGGTCTTCTGGACTCTCCGAGCGGCTTGCATCTCGCCCAGGCTGCCGAGCTCCTGCGGCGGGCGGGAATGCTGCTTCCGGTCAGCGACCCTTCCAGTGTCAGTGTGGGAGGGGACATAGAGGCGGTCTCGGCTTCTGATTCGCTGGGCAGTGTGATGGACTTCCCATTGCTCAGCAATGGTGGAGTGGGCGGCAGCTTTCCGTATCACCCGGGGCTCTTCATAATGACACCGGCGGGAGTGTTCCTCGCAGATGGGGCACTTTCTCATGTGACCGGCGCGGAACACCAGCAGACGCAGAGCGAGATTTCATCGGCCATCAGCGCCAACGGGAAGAAAAAACGGAAGCGCTGTGGCCTGTGTCCACCCTGCCGGCGCAGGATTAACTGCGAACAGTGCAGCAGCTGCCGCAACCGGAAAACTGGCCATCAGATCTGCAAGTTCCGCAAGTGCGAAGAGCTCAAAAAGAAACCTGCTGGCGGGCTGGAGGTAAGATGGTGAGCAATGTACAGTAAATTCATAATAATTATGACTGCAAACTAGTATCACCTGCATGGTATCATCAATAACATAATGCATTTGAGCGTATATGCTAAATCACTAGGCAGCACTTCTGACACGTTGAGCTGTGATGCTCATGCAGGTGTTGCAAGTTTGAGTGTGGTTTGCATAATTTCTTGATTCTCTCCCCTCATCTCCTTATCTTTTACTGTTCTCTGTACTATCCCTGTAAATAAAAGTAGTACAAAGTCGAAAATAAAAGCAAAGTCCCTTTCAAGGAAAGTCTGTTCACTAGGCGGCCATATTTGCAATGCCTCCGGGCAGCTATTTTGGGTCCTATCTATTTGAATGGGGGAATCCTGAAATCTCAAAAACTGCTTGGTGAACTCACAATTAAATAACATATTTCAAATCAGCAACAAAATCTGACATGGACTGTCCCATAAATGTTGTTTCTTATGCTCAAATTGCATTTAAAAAGTTTATTTTTCAAACTAGACAAGACACATGCAATCCTAAGCGCAAGTCTCAGGTTTCTATGGGAACTGGAGCTTCTAACAGCAGCTGCAGTGACGCAATGACTTTATCAATCAGTGTTTGGCTCTTTTACTTAGAAGGTGGGACATATTCCACCATTTTGCACATTGCAGTCTCTATCATTCATAATAGGAGTGAACCGTCTTTCTATAAATATATATAGTCTTTGATAAAAGACATGAAATACTAGCAGAACATATTTCTGTGTAAATGTAAAAATATGTATATAAATAAAAATTATACTTGTATTCAGCAAGGACGCATTAAATTGATCAAAAGTGAGAGTAAAAACATTTGTAACTTTCTATTTTAAATGAATTGTGTTCTTTTAAACTTTCTAGTCATCAAAAAATCTTGAAACAAGTGTATGACACTTTCCAACAAAATTTTCAACGTTAATAATAATAATAAATGTTTTTTGAGCAGCAAATCAGCATATTAGAATGATTTCTGAAGGATCGTGTGAAACTGAAGACTGGAGTAATGATGCTGAAAATTCAGCTTTGCATCACAGGAATAAATTACACTTCAAATTATATTACAATGGAAACAGTTACTGTTTTTACTGTATTTTTTATCAAATAAATGCAGCCTTGGTGAGCATAAGAGAACTATTACCAACCATAAATATGTTTGCATATAGAGCATCATTTAAAAAAATATCATGTAACTGTGTAAACGACTCCTAAATCTTTTTTTTTTTTTTTTTTTTTGCCACAGTAATATAATGGCTTTACATTTTTCAGCAAATATTGATATATTGTGATTTACTTCAGTTAATTAGTCTGCATATCATGTACTTCATTTGATTAAAATGTTTAATCGATTGAAAGCCCTAGTTTTTACAAACAGACTACATAAAAATTAATACTGCTTGTGCTTCATAAGTGTTAGCATATGAACATTACTCATCCTGACAAATGGCAAGCTGAATGTAGTTTCTCATTTCTCAGGCAGCGTAACTTGAGATGTTTCTGCCTTGTTTACAGGCAGGTTCAGGTGTGGGAAAATTAACTCTGAGTCTGTGCTGATGTAAGCTAGTTAGGGTCTAACTTTGGGTGATTGGTGTCATGGTAAAGTTGGTCTAGTTGGTTGCTTACTTTTTATCCTTGCAAAGAAAATGTTCATCATGATGTTCAACAGGTAAGTTTCCCCTTCACTGGCTGATATGATGAGATGATTCAGAGTTTAAGCCATCACATTTAATGAATTTGGATGAATGCAATTAAATATAAAATGCTGAAATAACACCATGCTCCAACTAAGCACAACACACAAGTCTCTAGTGTTCTGTCCTTATTGAAAGTACTGAATGTGGGAAGAGACTGAATATGGGACTTTGGGCCTGCGAGATTTCAATGTGGGCGGGGCTACCCAACACACACAAGACAACAGCATATGGTACAATCAAGTCATGCCAGAAAAATCGTATTTATGAGTTGAATGCACATGAATGCCACTACAAAGTCATAATTATGAGTGGGAAACTTTCATTAAGGCCAGAGTTTCAGATTTGGGGGCGTGTCAGTGAGAAAACAATGGGTCTAAATGTAAGGTTATGTCAAGCGCAGTGCATTTAGGGAAACCGCACTCCATACTGTAATAGATCTGGAAAATGTAGTAGGTCATTGGGTATTTTATAAAGTTTGCATAGTGTCCACATACTATATACTGTAGTATATACACTACTGTGTGGTAGTATGCTATTCTAAATTAATGGCTCTGCCCACAGAGAAATCTCATTGGCCCAAAACCCTGCTCCATACAGCTGTATGTTAAACATCTTATTTTTGTTGCATTAAAGGCACAATATGTACGATTTTTGGATTAAAATATCCAAAAACCAGTGTTTTATATATATATATATATATATATATATATATATATATATATATATATATATATATATATATACGACGACTGCTCCTCAAACCTCAGGGAGTTTAACGCAGGATTCACAAAACGCTCAGTCTTAAAATATGGCTCAATGACCAGTTTATTTGGACCAGCTTGCTCCTCTGAATCTGTAAGTATGATTAATAATTGATGTTTATATTTTCTAGCGATCGCTCAAAATTTGTAGTTTTGTATGTTATGTTGTGTAACATACACCCTAGTCTGTCTCCTGCTAACCGGCTAACTCACGTTTCTGTAGTTCTGCTATTCAGATGTGGGTCCAATATTGTCTAAAATGTGTTGATTAATGCGTCTTATTACTTGGAGTAATGATCAAGGATGGAGCACGACTTTTGTTTACAAAGTCTAATGCATTATCAGCTATTCACGTTTGTGCTCCGCTAGCGTGGGAGTTTACAACATACAAAACAAACTGTTTTTTTCCTCTGTGTTTTTATTATTACAATAGAGTGGAACTCTATCTGTATTGTAATAGGATGTTAAGATGCTAGTCCACACTAACTAGTTGAAGTATTCTCTCTGTACACAGTAAACACTCATTGTAATGTCAAACAATGATATAGCCATTTTTCTTGGTTAATAGTTATGATGAAAAAGTCTGTGTACACATCTGGCCTAAATATTTATCTTATGTTTATATTTATCTTAGGCTTTCAGCTTCGCTTTGCATTCTGATACATTTCCCACGGGTTTACCTACATAAAGTGTAACAGTGACGCTGCTATCACGTCTTATATATAACTAAGGTGATACTTACCATATAGAAACGTCGCACTCCAGTCGTGATTGCGAATTAGTTTCTGGTTGATCGACTACTTCAGACGTTTCATCGTCGGACTCGGCTCGAATTGATACGGTAAAAACGATGCTATCTTTTCTGTCTATACATTGTATACAATGTCTTGCAAACTGAAAGCTGCAGTAGACCACCAATCACAAAGGATTGGGCCATCTTACCAATCAGAGCAGTGTAGGCTCATGGAAAGGAGGGGTTTCAAGAGACTGATTCATTGAACTGCTTCTAACGAATCGTTTACAAAACACTGAAAACTCAGGTGAAATTAAATGTACATTATGAGAAAACGAAAGTGTTTTTTGACCTTGCATGCATGTAAACCTGTTGTAGGAGACTCCCAAAACAATATTAGGATCCTTAAAGGGGTGATGAACTAAAATTTTCCTTGAGCTTTTGATGTATAAGAGGTCATCATACTATAAGAATATCCTCTAAGTTTAAGAACTGAAAACTTCCTTGTTAGTCCAATAAAAGCTTTTATTGACACCAGGCCCAGCTAACGACTGGTTTTTCAAAGTGGGGCTCTGTGACGTCAAAGGGCAGCAAGCACCGCCTCCACAGAAGAAGATCAACGCCTACTTCATCACTGCCTGTTAAGCCCCGCCCACCAATTCGCGCATGACATGTAATCCATGGGTTTCAAAGACGTCACTTCCGCTATGCCCACCGCCATTTTTGTGTCCGACACAGCAACTAACACAGCAGCGCTTCATTGTACTGATGATCACCTTTAGCTTCCAGCAAGCACTCAAACAACAACACAAAACATTAATAACTATGATTGTGGCTGTCATATTAATAACATTATAATTGTATACACTATTGTAATAAAATGTTGTGAATTCTTTAGGCTTAGTTGCTGTGTTTCGGCGTGTTGTTACAGGAAGAATGCATCCACAACAGGAGCTACATTCACATTTCTTAGTTCAAATTCATGCGTGCATGATTTTGTGCAAATTTAAGTTGTAATATGTTTATCTTGTATAAATATATCTGAATTATCCTATATAGAATGTGTTCTGTTGAGTTAATTAACCTTTTAGCAAAGCGCTTCAGTTTATGGGTGTTCTCTTCTGCTTCAGCTCGTGCTGCTCAAACAGCAATGATATCTAAATAAGACTATTTGGGGAAAATATCGATATTTGAAAAAAAACCTTGGTTATTGTTTGTGATCCTTATTTTATTACCTCCAACTGTGTTTTGTCCCTTAAAAACATTTCTACAGTAGTGCCCACGAGAATAAGGTGGATATCTTGTTCATCGCCATAAACCAGAGAAAGTGTTACGAAAAAAAAAATATTGCCTAACTAATAAAATAAAAAATAACATAAAATACCTAAAGGCAAACAAATCATTTGACAACATTACTTAGACGATAAAGAAACAAAATGCATGTGCCATGGTGGATAAATCAAGTTAAACACCCTCTGTACGGACAATAAGGAAATGATTTTAATCAAACCATATGTTGATGAAATTAATATGAGAACAATAAAAGTGCTATTTATTAAAAATGATGTATTAATGTTTTTGAAAAAATATGAGACATTTTTAATATTACAGTAATAGTAAACATCTTTAATGTCTGTTTGAAATATCATCATTGCTGTTTAAACTGCGTTAATTGTTAATTGAACTGTGTTAATTCTAATGCCTGATCTGATATGTAGCCTAATGATTAATGTACAGTCAGATGTTCTTTGTGTGTAAGTAAATCAAACCCGTGACTAAACGTCAACTTGCGTTGTTTCTCTTAGTAGGATGAAAATAATCAGTTATTTAAACGGTGACTAGATTATATAAAGAAAGCGATCAGAGAAAGCTCCCTTTGTAATCGCTGGAGAAGCGCGCGCTGAAGCTGTCAATCAAACAGCGCGAGTTTATCAGTAACTAGTTCTGGACACGCGCAAAAACTCCCGTCTTATTCAACAAAATTCTCTTAATTATATCGCGTTTGCACTATTAGTTGCTATGAAAGCATTTAGTGTTAGTGTACAGAAACTGATTTGCAATGACGAGATAACTGCTTTTATGAGCTGTCTGTGATCGGCTACAGTGTTCATCTCTGCAACCTTCATGCCTTTCACGATCTAAATATAATGCCATAGATCTAAATGTAATGCAGCACTTTTCACGATTAGTTAACCTTGAGAGCTGTAATAGTAAAAACGCGCTAAAAGAGGGAGTAATATCTGGCTATTTCAAATGGAAAGATCGTAGCCAATCACAGCAGTGGGCGTTTAAACTGAAGTCTCGAAGCAGACACGCCCCTTAAAACAGAGCGACCAAATCAGAGGGCTAAAATGGATGTAAAAAGCATACTAACATTATAAGTGCACCCCTAGGAAACATTATAAAACAATAAAACAACGCAGTTCATGACCTGTTTAAAAAAGGCATAATAGGGGCACATTAAATCCAGAGAAATAAGCAATTTTAACCAGGACATGGACCGTGTCTGTGCGTCACCTATCAATGACATCATACGTGCATTAAAGACGCTTTAATATATTATATGTTTTATTAGACAAGGGAACAACTGTTTGGATACATTTATAGACAGAAAACGAATCATTGATATATAGCTCAACATGTTTAGTCTTAAGCTTTGTACACACCGGGACGATTATCGCTTATCGCCAACGTTTTTCGAGACGTTTTTCATCAAGTCAAGTCACCTTTATTTATATAGCGCTTTTTACAATGTAGATTGTGTCAAAGCAGCTTTACATTGATAACTGGTACATTATTTTGGCTGCACAGCAGCTCTTAAAGAATAGTGTCAATGCAGGCAGATCAAAGCACTGTTGAATATCGAATGTCAATTGTCAAGTGTCCCCAACTAAGCAAGCCAACTCCAACAGGTGACATCAGGTGGCAAACAGGTGTTAAAATGGAGAAAAAAAGACCTTGGGAGAAACCAGGCTTAGTCGGGGAGCCAGTTCTCTTCTGGCAAACAGTGCTTTGTTACGACTCAGGTTGCTACCATAAGTCAGATAGGATCGCAACATTCAAAGTATTTAATTCAGTTCCATCCAGTTGAGGATCGTATTCATCACGCCGGTATGGACGTTTGTTGAGGAGCTGCGCCACTGGTTGTCATGTTGATGAGGCCTTCATAGTGGATGATTTAGTTGACTCAATCTCTGCTGATACTTCAGGGCTGCGTTGTGGTCGTGTCAAGGCGCAGGTCCTTGGTTTCACCTGGATACGGCCTAATAATACGACTAATATTAGCGTAGATGCCATTCTTCTTCTGATGTAACGAGTACATCTGGTGTTATAGGAAGTGTTCCTGGTTCTGGCTGACCCAATTTATGCAGCCTAATAATCCTTTAACGGATTTGAAAAAATAAATTGATAATGTGTTATGTGTATGCCAGGTTAAAGAGATACGTTTTTAGTTTAGATTTAAACTGACAGAGTGTGTCTGCTTCCCGAACAATGCTAGAAAGATTCTTCCAGAGTTTAGGTGCCAAATAAGAGAAGGATCTACCGCCTGCAGTTGATTTTGATATTCTAGGTATTATCAACTGGCCTGAATTCTGAGATCGCAATAGACGCAAAGGACTATAATGCATTAATAGCTCGCTCAGGTACTGGGGAGCTAAACCATTTAGTGCTTTGTAAGTAATTAGCAAGATTTTAAAATCTATACGATGTTTAACAGGAAGCCAATGCAGTGTTGACAGAACTGGGCTAATATGGTCATCCTTCCTAGTTCTAGTAAGAACTCTAGCTGCTGCATTTTGTATGAGCTGTAGTTTATTTATCAGGCGAGCAGAACAACCACCCAGTAAAGCGTTACAGTAATCTAGCCTTGAGGTCATGAACGCATGAACTAACTGTTCTGCATTTTTCATTGAGAGCATATGTCGTACTTTAGATATATTTTTAAGATGGAAGAATGCGGTTTTACAGATGCTAGAAACATGGCCTTCAAATGAAAGATTGGTATCAAAGAGCACACCCGGGTTCCTAACTGATGACAAAGACTTAACAGAGCAGCCGTCAAGTGTTAGACAGTATTCTAGGTTATTACATGAAGAAGATTTTGGTCCAAAAATTACAATATCTGTCTTTTCTGAATTTAGTAGTAGGAAATTACTGGTCATCCAATTTTTTATATCAGCTATGCATTCCGTTAATTTTGTGAATTGGTAAGTTTCGTCAGGGCACGAAGAAATATAGAGCTGAGTATCATCAGCATAACAGTGAAAACTAACGCCATGCTTCCTAATGATATCTCCCAAGGGTAGCATGTACAGAGTGAAAAGCAATGGTCCTAGTACTGAGCCTTGAGGCGTCGGTGTGTTTTCGTGTTCATACCCAAGCGATTTTCACTGGCGATGCGCAGAGTGAACGTTCAAATTCACTCCCTGACAGTATATGGTGCTTGTGCTGAATGGTAGTGCAAATAAACATATTTATGATATTAATAAAATTAAACAAGATGAAAGTACAGATATAAAATGGCATATATGGCATATACATGAGGAGATGGTAGTCAGAAACGGTAGTGCAAATAAGTCACAATGACAGTAGTGCAAGTGAACGATAGTGCAAATAAACATATTTATGAAAGACATCAACTATATTTCTTAAATGTAAAAGTAACCCCAGTAAAAATACAGAAATAAAATGGCATATAATACACATCTATTGGTGTGGCTAAGAACTGGCAGAGCACCCATAGTTTGTAGGGGTCTTCCTCGTCTACTTACTTCCTCTTTGTCGTCTTGGTATTACTTTAGTAACAGTAATACAGCATTCTCCCCGTCATACAATATGTTTTAAAATTAATTGCATGCCATTAAACAAAACAAGCCATCCAGCATTTATTAATTTGATATTGTAATATCAATTTAACTTACTGCAATGTGCAACAAGTGTCTCATAGCAGCTGTCAAGTGAACGCACAGAGTAATGTTATAACACACTCAATTCAACACACTCAAATGTATCTAATATTATAAACAGTGCTGCGTTACCCCACATACGCCCCACATAGAGTCCCGTTTCGATTCTTTTCCACCGGCTGTGAGGTGAAGACGACATCTCCCATGATTCCATGCTCAATCTAGGTATCATCAAGCTACACCTTTGTTTTGAATAGGCGACCTCTAGTGGCGAAAAAACTACATATTGTGCCTTTAAGGTGTGGTCACATTAACAAATTTTGTGGCCTGCAAAATCTTTGTGGGGAAATGTTTGTTGCACAGTATTTCACTGTGAAAACAATGGTAAATGTGACTGCATTTTTACTTGATGCTATAAACTTTTTCTAAATGATTTATTTAGGGAGGGTAATACAATTATGGTTACACTTCATTTTGATGGTTCCCTTTAGACATTCAGTTGACTATAACTAAGAAACGTTGCACTCACATGTCAACTAACACTCAGAGTATTAGTTGAGTATTAGTAGACTGTGAGGGTTAAGAATAGAGTTAGTAGAATAAGAGGATATGGTAGAAAAAGTAGACGTACTTGTAACTTATAGTAAGTACAGTGTCTGTTGGGGTAGCATCAATATAAAGTGTTAGCAGATATTAAGCAGATAGTTTACTAATACTCAACTAATGCTTAACTAATAATGAGAGTTAGCTGACGTGCAATGTTACTTACAGTCAACAGAATGTCTAAAGGAGACCATAAAAATAAAGTGTTACCAAAATTATTTGTAAATGTACACGTAGGGCTTTTTATATATGTTGTCTGACTGTTTGTTTTTTGTTTTGTTTTGTAGCATGGCAGTTTTTATTTGTGCATACGAGTTTGTTTTCATGCATGTTCGCGTACACGCATGTGTGCATCTCTGTGTGCGTGTGGCAGTCTCATACAGTCCATCTGGCCTTTGCGTCTGTCATCTGGAGCGCCAGGTGTCAATGTGTCCCAGAACCCCTCTCTTTCTCGTCCTCCAGAGGACCTGATCCGCATATGTGTGTCTGTTTGTGTGTACAACCTTGCAGGAAGAGGCAAGCAAACACAGCCCCTGCGAAAGTCATTATGGACTTTGTGTGTGTAAGAGGGGTTGTGTTTATGTGTGTGTATTGACCACTGACCAGCCCGGTTTCTTTGAGAATTACAGCTGTGAGGAGGTAGAGATTGAGGTGTTGGTGTGTGCAAGAGCTTAGAGGGCATAGTTTGAGTTTGTGTGTGTTTATGTGTCTTTATGAAGTCTAAGGCCCAAAATACACAATGCAAGTATGTGAATGCAAATGCTTCTAGCAATGTTTTCACACTTTGTAATATTTCTAATCTATAATGCAACACAAATAAGTTGCCACACAGAGTGCTAAAGTGAACATTAGCATAAACTGGCTTTTGTAGTGAGTTTTGTCTTTCAGGTCAACTACTGTCATGGCTGGAAACAGTTTCAAAATAATTTAAAAGCAATATAAAATCAGTTAAACTGTCAATATTTTTAAAATATTAACTTAAGTAGCTTATATACAATGCTTTTAGAAACATATTGGAAAATGCAAGAAAGTTAACATTTTAAAGGTAGGGTAGGCAATTTCAGAGCAGCTAGCAATAGCAAGCTAGCTTTGAAAGCATGAGATCCCACCCTGCCTTCAGAGAGCTCTCCAAAGCCGTGCCTCCTCCAAAAGACATGAACGTACACAGCAGAGTTTGCAAAGAGTCACGAGCTGAGAGAGTTAAATTACCTCATGTCTCAAAGCACATAACATTACAATAATAATTAAAGCTGCAAGCAGCGATGAAAGGGCCTTCGCACCCATGCCACCGCCACCTGGTGGCTTTAAGAAAAACAGAGCACGGTGGGCAATATGCATTTAAGTATATAAATATAGGAGGACTACGTCAGTCATTTGTATTTGCTACACTTCCTGCTATCAGCTGGTGGAGCTATGACTATAACTAAATTTTGGCATGTAGATGTCTTTAGGCCTTGTGAAGTGTACGTGAAGTTTGAGGCAGATTGGACAACACCCTTCTGCGAAAACTCAAGATCTTCACAATTTAACATGGCAAAGGCCTTTAGATTTGACTGACCAAATATGATGTTGATCTGATTAAAGCTCTAGGAGGAGTTTGTTAAAGTACAACGTCTGGAAATGGCAAAAACTACAAAGATTTTGCAGAGAAAATTCAAAATATCTCACTTCCTGATGGGTTTTCAGATTTTGCACCCAGGGAATTTTTTGTAGGTATTGGGCTGTTACATGTGTCTGCCGAATTTCAAGGGTGCTTAATTGACATTTTGTAGGTGGTGCTATCGAGCCATTTTTCCAAACCTAATTCTGAAACCCAATTTTGGAGAAGAAGAAAAAGAATTGACAGAGCAATTACAATAGGGTCCTCACACCATCGGTGCTTGGGCCGTAATGAATGTAAACAACCTACAGAACTCTTACTTGTACCACCTGACTGCTGCAGATTCATTTCAGCATTGATAGAAACACATAAGTCTGAGCAGCTCCGGGTGGAACGTCAACGGGTTGCCATCTCGTAATAGTTATGACATGATGTGAAGGCAGAATAAGCTCATTGATTTGGATCAGGAGGAATTGTAAAACATGACTGTTGTGTGTTTATGGCGCCCAGTGACTGTGTCTACAACACGCTGATGACGTGATGTCTGTGCGAGCAGGGTGCGCAGATGTATGGAAATGCATATGTTGACAGGCAGGTAGGACATCATATTATTGTATTCGGACCAAATGCAATGATTGGACAAACATTTTTTGGTCTTAAAACTTTCACCGAATGTTTTAATATTTAGACAATTTCTATTCTTGATTGCTATCAGGTATAACAATACCGATAACGATTCAACCAGTATAACAATAACATGTTTACACAAACAATGGAAAAGCAAGAATTTGCATACTTGCGTAGAGTATATTTCTTGCCTAAAGCCCGGTTCATGCCCCAGCGTGTTGCTAATCACTGTACTGGTTGATCACTAAATGCCATTCTAGTTGCCCTAATAACGCCTATGAAGATTACTACTGCTGAGATGACATTACATAATGACACTGAATCCATTTTTTAGCTCTAAAAAATGAATATTCTGGAGGAAACAAAGGCTTATAAGTTGGAGCAGTGCATAATGTATCATTTAAAAGATCAAAATGAAATGTCTGTCGGTTCTGTTGCTGGCGACATAACTGGGATTTGTCGGGATAGTAGTTTGTGCTTGTTATGTGTGTGTGTTTTTGAATAAATGTTTCTCTGTGTGTTTTTAAAATGTTTTAGGCATATATTGATGGTGGTTTTGCGTATATTACTGTGTGTGTTTGTATGCTTTTATTGACAGTAGTGTTGGTCTAGTTGAATACAGCATAGAGGACTTATGGAGTTTAAAGAGCCTCTATTGACAGGTCACAGTCAGTGGTGTGGGGGGACTATTGACTTCTTCATATGTGTGTGTGTGTGTGTGTGTGTGTGTGTTTGGGATGGATAGATGTGTTTTTATATGTAGGGCCTTTTATGTGTTCTGAGCCAGCTTAGGCGTGTGTGTTTTGTGCAAATCTCATTCGATTTCTGGTCATTGCATGCATCTTTTGTTGTGTGTTTACTGCATGATGACACATCTCACTCCATCTGTGTGGTGACCGGTAACTCGGAAAGTCCCTGATAGCTGGAAGTAGGAGGAGATTGAGTGGGCGGGGCCTCAGACATTGCCCGACAGGCCCCACCCCCATCCTCTAGAGGAATCTCAGTCTCACAGCCAGGCGACTAAAGTATTTTAGGAACAACGTGTGTGTCAGTGTCTGTGTGAGAAGCAAAGAAAGGCAGACACACATTATATCAACATATGTAAGCACCTGCTACCTGATACATTTTCTCATTGGACATTTCTTTAGAGGTGTTTGATTATTCAAGTATCACTATTACTATTGCTCATACTGTTTATGCTACAGAAATTACTGATATCTCAAATCAAAAGACTTGTAGAGAAGAGCTTGCAACCAGCTAGAACACCCTAGCAACCACATAACTACAGACACTTACTAGGAACATACTAGGAACTTCATAGTATCTGCATAGCAATGCCTTGGCAACCCCCCACAACACATTGTGGCAATGACTTCTGCACAAACACCACTCACACTTTCAAAAAAAAAAACAGACAGACCGATAAATGGTTTGACCAGATTTTTGAAATTGGTTATTTGCTCTTTAGTATTAAGTCTACCGATAAAGTCCCACAATTTGGTAGGTTTCCAAAGAAAAGAACCAAACAATGAAATTAACAATATAATAATAATAATAATAATAATACTATAAATCATATTTTTCTGTAGTATAATAATGTTTAATTTATGTCAAAATTTATGTTTGTATTTTGTAGCACAATCATAATTTTGTTATGTAAAAAACAATAAATATAATTACATTAATAATAATAATAATAATTATTATTATTAATAGAACTCAATTCATATTTCATTTTTATTTTTGTTGTTTAATAATCATTTAACTATTATTGTCAAAAATCAGGAATAAACAAAAAATGTGATTGTAGAAACAGCAACAAACAGCAATAATAATAATGATGATGATGATGATTAATAACAATAATAATAATAAAATATTCATAATGCCTATTTTAATTTTATTCTCAAAGTATAATGATGAATCAAATATATTTGTATCGGCCAAAAAAAAAAAATATATATATATATATTGTCCACTATCTCTAGTGTTTATTGTGCCCTTGATCCTCTATTCTTACTTTCGTTCCTGTGTATTTGTGTATGTTTAGGTGTTTGTGTTTGGTGTAGAGACACAGAGGACATGATGGGTTAAAAAATAACCTTTGAAATGAATCTGGTGAGTGTTTGTGTGTGTGTGTGTGTGTGTGAGAGAGAGAGAGAGAGAGAGAGAGAGAGAGTGAGTGTGTGTCTGTCCATGCACTCACGCTCTGTCTGATTGGCCATGTGCATGGGCCGACAGCCCATCTGTGTTGGCTTGTCTGTGGGGTCGATGAGGGAAAAGGGGGTCTGGATGCGTGTGTGTGCGTGTACAAACGCCAAAGCCCTGTCAGAGAGTAATGGGAGAGTGTGTTTGGGAAACAGAGAGAGGGACTAGGTCATGTAAGGTGAAGTCATTGCCTGTGCATGTTACTTCATGATGAAGGGAAGGGAACCCTCCCTCTTTTTCTCCCTCGGTCCTTCGTTCTTTCGTTCTGGACGTCTTCCCAGCAAACGCTGCCGTTGTCTCCACTCTCCCAAAGTCCCACAGCCATAGACTACCCCTGCCCAGTCCCAAAGCAGTGCTGGGAAAAAATCTGCCATTTGCACCACTGCGGTATTTCAGCCCTTTACGGACTTAGCAAGTCTGGCTCTGCAGAAAGAGAGCGATTTGCAACAGAAAAGGGAAAAGGTTTAGAGATGAGAGTTGAGAGTCCAGTTTAATGAGACATTTCCTATTTTCTTACTGTTCCATTGTTGATGTTTATGTCGAATTATCAATGACTCATGCTATTTTCTTTCCTTGTTTCCTTCCTCTGTCTTTCCTGTCTTTCCAAGAAGGTGATGCTGCCAACCGGAGCTCCTTTCCGATGGTTTCCGTAGGGCAGCTGAACCCTCCCCCCATGACTTCCATCCCATAATGAAGGACTCCCGATGGACGGTTGACGCCATTCCCACTTGGAACACTGTGGCGCTTGTAAACACTGGGTGCAAACAAACAAAACAAATGAAGAGCGGAATGAAAGCACTATTTGAAAATGAACATGTCCTGAACCAAAAATAAACAGTGAATGGCGGAATGTCATTCCATTTTTTCTTTTTTCCTCTGTTCCATTTCGGAACCATCTGAGTTCTACTTGGGAATCTTGCCCTTTATTGGATGCTCTGGAACTATTTGCCGCCAAATGGAAAACGGACAATCATTTTTATTTGTGTGTTTAGTGGTTTTGTTTGTCCATGTGTGGAGAAATGCCGTAATTTCGTTTAGAGAATGTAATCCCAAGGCTCTGTTTTAAAGCTTGTGATAATTAAGGAGCACTATTGTAATTTAGCACAGTGGTTCTTACTGACTGCCTCAATGTTATGATTGCCTTTTTTGTTTTTTTGTTTTGTTTTTTGATTTGTCATACAGTTTTCAAGTTGCTCAATATTTGATACGAAGATGACCCTGAAAAACACTCTAATGTAGTATCCCTTACTTTAAACATGCTTGAAAGGTTTTTGGGTTTGTCGTTCTGGTTGTTTGTTTTTAAATGCTGAAGGCCTGCTGGGATTGAAAGGGAAGGTGAAGCTGGTGGAACTACAATATTTAGACTAGCTAATGGTGTATTTGTGTACCAGCTATGCGTAGGACCCGCCTTCTTTTTCTTGCAGCCTTATGGGATTGGTCAGATGGAAACCACAGTCCTTAGCAGAAAAAAACAGCCAAAATTCAGGAAATTATTGAGGTTTTATGATAATATTTCTGATTAGGATATTTTATTGCTGATTTACCTTGATTTCCAGAGCTCCTTTAAGTCCCTTTCACATGATTCATGTCATTGAATTCTCAGCAAGTATTGCGTGCAATCGTTGTTCTACGACACTCAAAGTTCAAACTATTTCAACTTTGACCCCATTTGTCATTGAGTTTTCATAATGTAGACAAGGATTACCAGACAATTCACCTTTTGTATCATTGCGACACATTGAGCTGTATGACACAATGTCTAGAGCATTACAAGAAAAGTTTCAAGAACTCTTGCTCAGTGTTTTTTCCTGGATTTTTTAAGCTCAAATAAATGTTAGCTCATTTTCATTGTGTTCGGTTCTTTGATTTCTTTTTACCTAGCCACCTCGTGAATCGGCCTTCTGTAATGTTATCTGTAACGTTTTCATGTTGAGCGTCACAGCGCATGATGCTTGTGTTGAGACATGCATTGAAGCCCTGACACGAGTCATGTGAAAGGGGCTTTAGGCCATCCACATAACATGGACACCATGTTGGATAAGTGACTTATTTTTAGCTGTAATTGTCATTTTGGTGTTTTTTTCTTCTTCAATCCGAAATCCTATTGAACAGGTCCACTCCAGCTCAAATACTGGTCTAGACTGAGTTAAACGCACAGTACCAAAACAAATTAAAGACAAAATCCAACAGCACGCCATTCCCGTGCCGTATGGGGCCAAATTTATCGGTCTGCGTAAATGAATGCATGTATTTGTGTCCAAAGCCAAACATTCTGAGGTCTTGGCAGTCCTCAATTTAATAAACCTAGGTGCAAACCAAACATTTCTATAGTCCTTGTCGAAGTATGTCATATTCTATAGCATTTGCATGATGACGCCACCATAAATGAATGATTATTACTTGTCTTGAGCTTGAGATATTATTAAGCTCTTTAAAACATGCTTATTTGATAATTCATTTTCATTTTTGGTTGGTGTCCACAACAAAAGGCATGGATGGAAGAAGTCATGTGAGGTGAAATCAATGAGCACTCATAATTTACCTCTGACTGAACCGTGACCGTGTGCGAGTGTGTGTTTGTATTGTGGGTGGGTTAAACCAGTGTACTGAGCGTGATATTTTTGTCCGTAGTGTAGGAGTGAATAAGAGTGTGAAAGCTTTTTTTTTTCTCTCTGCAGGCCGCGTCTGTCTGTCTCACTTCTCGTGGCCATCAATCCGATGAGAGCAAGCGAGCCAAAGGGCCACATGGGGAGAGAGCAAACGCAGTGTGTGGGGGTTGCGTGGAGAGGAGGTCGAGCGTGTTTTGTTCTCCTCCAGGTGCAAGGCCATCAGAAACGATTTTAACGCCGCCCTGCCCCACATGCGACATGAAGGCGGTCGAATCTGTATATCCGCACAAATCTGATTCATTAGCATGCAATTTAGGTTGCGTGTGCACGTATGAAACGATGGCCCACGATTACAGAGCGGCTGATGGGGTGCTGCAAAGGCTCCTTCAGTCTTATCAACATCACACAGACCCTTCTGTGCTCATGTCTACAGCTCTGTCCAAAACACACACACACACAGAGAGAGACTAGGGCTCTGGCCTCTTACTCGAGCGAAGGGGAACGCGTAGAGAGAGAGAGCGCGCGGTAACCAGGGCGATGGTTGATAAGATATTCGCTCCCCCACGGTTCATTCGTTCCAGGGGAACAGGAGCACGGCGCTACTATGGTAACGGCAGAGAGAGATGTTGCGCTATAATTGGTGCAGTGCTGCGAGCAGCATAGCGGCACTTCCAGGTGCGCGTGTCAGCGCGCAGGAGCCACGATATTACACTCCCGCTGGGAGACGGCGGAAAAGCACAACGTGTCCGGTTCTCATCTCTGTCCTCATCCTCCGTCCTCCTCCTCCACACTTATATTCTACTATCCTCGTTATTTTAGTCACAAAATAATCGTAGCGGGGTTGTGTTTGATTAAATAAATTTTATTTACCTGTTTTTGCCTAAAACCCTCTTAACCGTGCAAAGTTACTGTGGGCAGTCTTTTAAAATGCAGCTTTGAAGAATGGGACATTTTTTAAATTATTTTGATTTAATCATTTTCTTTTAAGTTTTCTTTCTATTTGAAACTTTTATATAGCTTTAATAGTTATTTACCCCAGGCCTTTACTTTTGGGGGAAAAAGATAAGGTTACATTTTGTGTTAAAGCACAAATTAAAAAGTGTATTTTAAAAATATTTTTTTCTAAATTGTCCTGCATCTGGAAATGAATGGAATTCAGTTCGCAAAAGAAAAAATAACACATGTGGACAAAGTCAAGGTGAGATCAAATTTGATCATGTTTATTTTACTGATCTTATTTTGAGCTTAATGTTAAGTTTAAATTGCTATTAAAGTATATGCATAAATAGCTTTTTTTAAGCAAACATGCATTCAGATTGGCTCCATTCTTTCTTGGTAAATAACCTGTTTCACTTGGAAATA
Source organism: Elopichthys bambusa (assembly GCA_037101425.1). Classification (NCBI taxonomy): domain Eukaryota; kingdom Metazoa; phylum Chordata; class Actinopteri; order Cypriniformes; family Xenocyprididae; genus Elopichthys; species Elopichthys bambusa. The sequence continues at coordinate 12,266,553 of CM074447.1, read as the reverse complement.
AATCACATTACATAGTTGCACCAACCTTGGAAAAATTATGCTTGTTTCAAAACAGGTTTCTCTGGACAAAGATGTCCATTAGCATTCTCATCCCAATGGCACAGCTGGTGCAACCTTTTTTTTTTTCTTTTTTTTAAAAAAAAAAATCAAAGGTCCAAAAGATCCGCTGTGACATCATAGTAAAACAACCAAAATGGCTGCAGCTCAAAAAGGTAAAAGTCATTAGGTACACATTTCTGTTTAATATGCCATTTTATTGTATTCAGTTTTTCCTGGTGTACTTTCATTGTTCTTAAATGTAAGATGTTATAGAGGTGAATTTAATTTAGTGATTACTTATTTTGCTGTAAACAACAACAACGTTGCACATGGATCCATGTTGGCGTTAGTTGCCATAGAAACGTTGTCATTGACAATGAAAAGTTCTCATTTTCCCGTAATTACGGTAATTCCAAAATGACGTGAATGCAGCATAATTGGGCTATTTACAGAGACACATCCAATAAGAATTTAGAGCCATTTTATGAATTTGAAGTATCAACCACTAATTCAGAGAAGAAGAAGAAAAGCTCACACTATCATTTTAAGTTCATTTTAAGCACAAAACTGTGTCTTTTCAAACAGATGTGTAATTTTGGCTCCATCTGCAAAAATACAGATCTTTTTTAAGTGAAACCTCACATGGTGCTTTTGCAGGCCAATCTACCAGAACGGAGACTTGGGAGAGGGCTATCACCACAGATGGAAAGAAAGATTTCTTTTTCCTCTCGTCAAGATTGCCCCCCACCCCCCACCCCCCTTTGTCCAGGCAGTGTCTGGCTTTAATTGTGCACGGTGGCAGGGAAACGCTGCTGGCCACGGCCAGGTCTCTCTCAGAGAGGAAGCCATCTAATTCATCCCCCCCTCCTCTTCCACACCACAAACACGCAAGCCGCACAGCTGACGTTGAGATGAATCTCCTGCGACCTTTTCTCTATATTATCACTCCTTTGTCAGACATGTGCAATACACAAGACAACATCTTCCATGACTGCACACACAAAATAGTAAAATAATCACAGACAGAACATAGTACACTATTGTATTCTTCTTTGGCCTAGTGGGCATTTGTCTAGATATGCATTTTTATTTTTCGGTATATACACTGTATCTACAATGCAAATTAACTTTTGAACACATACTGACAGTATGTGTTGTGATGTGACGTGACAGAAGTAGAGTGAAATATAACTAGATCAGTCCCATTATAATCAACAATGTTACACTGATTAACGTCATTGTGCACTTGTAGTATAGACTGCTTTGTTGATTATAATGGGTGCTAGTTTTATTGCTTCATGACCTTCGGTCTCGGCGTGTAAACGGCTCTCATTGGTTGATTGTTTTTTTTTGTTTTTTTTTTAAACAAATGGTTTTGGTTCTGTAATAAGGTATTAAAGGGATAATTGACCAAAAATGTCAACATTATTCACTCTTAAGCCATGCCAATTTTTTAATGCTGTTTTTATTTCACAGTGAAAGTCAATGGGGTCCAATTGACTTTCATTGTGTGAGCAAACAATGGGAAAAAAAACCACCCGATTCACCCGATTTAAAGGCCGATTCACACCAAGAACAATAACTATATTAGCATCGACAGCAATGGACGATAATGTTCTGCTTGCACTGTAGTTATATCATCTGTCGCTTTAAATATTTTATCTTTTTAAAGTCTGTTGGATTTTGATTGGCTGTCAATGTTTTTTTTTTTTGTTTGTTTAAAAAAAATCATTCTGAAAGAGATTTCAGCTATATCGTTCCTCCATGTCCTTATCGTTATAGTTGTAGTGTGGACTTCTCTATTCTCAAAGAATTAGAATGATTCTAGTGAGTTAGAATAAGTCTATAGACCTTAGTCAGGTTGGATGCCATATTGAATTTAACGCAGATGAAAACAAGGTTGTGAGGAAGAGATTAAAGTCTTTACAATGGAATGCACTGTATAAAGGTCCTAGATCACATAATTTTCACAACTCACAACTTTTAAAACTGTTTTATAAAGTTAAATTTTGTCTACTGAAAGTTTTTTTTTTTTTTTTTTTTTTTTACATTTTTTATGGAAAGATGCTTTGGTGAATTGGATAAACAACAGTACAATTCACTGAACACACTTTAATTCTATCCCTAACAGCCTAACAATTTTCATTACTGTCAAAAATTAAATATTTTGCTACCATTATTAAGGTCTATTGAGTTTTACTATAAACATTGTTTCAATGCTTTTTCCAAAACACTTTAAAGATTGTTCAATATTTTTAGTCTTTTAAAACTTGTTTTGGAGCAAAAATGTGTAAAAATCTTTAAAATCCTTAAGACATTTTTAAAATCTTCTTTTGCGTTCCACAGAAAGAATGCCATAGAGGTTTGGAATGACATGAGGGTGAGTACAGTGTCAGAATGTGCATTTTTATGTGAACTATCCATTTAAGAAAACACACCAGTTATTAGTTAAAATAAACTTATATGTGCTCAATGTTGACATCACACATCTTGTGATCCGTCTTTCATGATGATGTCATATTTTTAAGCCTTGCGAACTGCGAGAGGTCCATCTTGCTTCTAATTGAAAATGGCCGCTATCCAACAATCTCCTCTAAACCAATCAATGTACAGCGTTTACCGACGGGAATTATGGCCCATTCGACAATTACACTCTAATGCAGCACGATGTGTGCACACACAAGTCTACATTAGTCTTTCTGTTTGACAACAGCATACATGTCGAAACTGGAGTGAATATTCACATTAACATGAACTCAGATCATTTTTTGCTCTTTCCTTCAGGTTTGAGAGGTTATATTTGCTGGTGTTGTAATACAACATGAGCGCACTTTCTCTCTTGCTCTGATGGTATGGTGCAGGGCAATGGGAGGTGAGAGGGGCAGTCAGGCACTTCCCAGATCTGGGGGATGGGTGGTTGTGTGTGTGTGTGTGTGTGTGTGTATGTGTGTGTACACAGTTTTCACCTCACTGCTTGAGTCACCAACAGAGCCTATTAAAGCCAGCGGCCTTCTCCAACAAAGAATGACTGCCAATTACAGCCGGCTGTCCTCTCTCTCTCTCTCTCTCTCTCTCACTCTCACTCTCACTCTCTTTCTTTCCTTCCTCTCTGCCAGTTTCCCGCTTTCAGTGTCTTGCTATTCCACTCCCGGGCCATCATGCCTCTCTCTGTCTGTCTGTCTTTAACATTTATTTGCTACAACCCATCAACATGATCTCTACATGCCTCTCTGCTGTCGGTGGCTGCAAGAAACAGCTTTCCTCTTAAAACTACATTTTAGAGTGGTGCTTTCTCTTTGCAAAGTGCTGCCACAATGCTAGGGTGGGTTTAAGCATGTTGCTATGTGGTTGCTAGGGTGTTGCTAGGTGGTTTCCTATGTGTCTCTATTATATTTCCCCTGTTCTAGTGTTCTGGCTGACAGAGCACTGCTATGCAGTTGCTAAGGTTTTCACTAGCTCAAGTGAAAAAAGCAAATTTCAAAGTCTCAATGATAGTCCCAAATTCTGTCTGGTTGCCAGATTGTTACCATGCGGTTGGTGAGGTATTTTGAGTGGTTGTCAGCATGTTACTGTGCAGTTGCTTAGGCGTTATGAGTAATTTTAATGTATTGCTATGTGATTGCTAGGGTGTTATGGGTGAAAAAGTCCACCCCCAAGTCTTTCCCCCCATTCTGATGTTCTGGCTGGTTGCCAGGTCATTGCTATGCAGTTGCTAAGGTGTTTTGAGTGGTTCTTAGCACATTGCTGTGTGGTTGCCAGGCCATGGCTAGGTAGTGCTGTACTAGCTCAAGTTAATTAAGCAGAATTTCAAGGGCCTCATTTATTTAATGTTGCATGGAAACCATACTACATTTTATCTTACGATCACTTCTCAAATGTGCATACGTCTGATTTAGAGAAAACATGCGTATGCTTCTCTTCCAGATGTGAAGTTTATAAATCACAAAAGCTGAATGGTTTCAGATCTCCGCCTTGTAAACGTCAGCTAATTAATGTCATTAACATATAAAAGAGCACCAGTCAACATCCAAATCCTTTAGTGACGAGTGGCAAGAATTGTTTAGATTTCCAAATACCTGCAGTACTCCGACTCTCTAGCAAGGAGAAGTGTGTATGCCTGCTTAGAACCTGATGTGGCGCTAAGCACTTTTCCATGTCAAAGACTGTTTTTATAAATATGAATGCTGCCGTGGATTTTAGCACACACTCTAAGATCAAATCTCTGTGTACACACGTTTTATAAATGAAGCCCCAAGTCCCAATGCTAGTCCTCAAATTCTGGCTGGTTTCCAGGGAGTTGCTATGCCATTGCTGTGTTTTGAATACTTATCAGCACCTTACTATGCGGTTGTTCTGAGTAATTTTTAGTCAAGTCACCTTTATTTATATAGCGCTTTATACAAAAATGATTCAATGATGCAAGCAGTTCATTTCAGCTGTACAGCAGCTGAGAAATAGCAAATGAGAAAATAGTGTCATTGTTCAGCTGAAGACTGCTATGCAGTTGCTAAGGTGTTCTGAGTGTTAGTTAGCACATTGCTATGTGTTTTCTGTGGCACTTTAGGTTGTTGAAACCAAAGTTGAAATACTTATGGTTAGAATGCACCTAAGCAAACTAAATCTATTAAAATATACAAAATCTATTAAAATATATCTTCATGAAGTATTACAACATAACAAAGCACAATACCAATCATTTAGGTATTATATATTCTTAGCAGATAAAGCTACATGTCTATGCTATAGCAAGTCATATTAAAGGGTATTTTTTTGGGTTTACCCAAAAAAAATGAAAATTCTGTCATTAATTACTCACCCTCATGTTGCTCCAGACCCGTAAGATTTTCATTCATCTTCGAAACACAAAACTTTTTATTGAAATCTCAGAGCTTTCTGTCCCTCCATTAACAGCCTATGCAACTACCACTTTTTAAGCCCCAGAGAGGTAGTAAAGACATCATAAAAGTAATCCATGTGACTCCAGTGGTTTAACCTTAATTTTATGAAGCGTAGCGAATGCTTTGCGCAAAAACATGAAAAAATAAATAATTTCAAAACACTGTTCTGAGCTTTACGAATCTTTAGTTTTGATTCAGTGGTTCGGATTGCCAAAGTTACGTGACTTCAGTAGTTTGGCAGTTTGATACACGATCTGAATCCCTGAATCGAAACAAAAGATTCGTAAAGCTCCGAAGCAGTGTTTTGAAATCGGCCATCACTAGGTTTTTTTGGCGCACAAAAAGTATTCTCATCGCTTTATAATATTAAGGTAGAACCACTGTACTCACATGTTTTTAGTATCTTTATGGATCTTGAGAGGTGACGGTGACATTGCTGGCAATAGAGGCCTCACTGAGCCATCGGATTTTATCAAAAATATCTTAATTTGTGTTCTGAAGATGAACGAAAGTCTTACGGGTGTAGAACAACATGAGGGTGAGTAATTAATGACAGAATTTTCATTTTTGGGTAAACTAACCCTTTAATGCTCACAAGAGTACCACAACGCATACGTATTGTGTCGAGAGAAGACATTGTTGCGTGAATGCGCGAGATTAATATTTTGTAAATAAAGTGGTAAATTATGCTTTTTTGTGCAAACAAAGCACTCGCATCGCTTCATAAAATTGAAGTTAAACCACTGGTGTCACATGGATTACTTTTATGATGTCTTTACTACCTCTCTGGGACTTGAATGTGGTAGTTGTGTAGGCTGTCAGTGGAGGGACAGAAAATTCATAAGATGAATCTTACAGTTTGGAATGACAAGGGGTGAGTAATTAATGACAGCATTTTCATTTTTGAGTGAACTAACCCTTTAAGAATCTTTTTCTCGAGTTAAAATTGATAAACCAATGAATTCAAGCTTGCATGAATTGCTGCAGGTGAAGTCTATGACTTGCTTGAGGGTCAAAATCTAACTGAGGAGGTTTTATGCAGCTGTGTAACTCTGAAGCTGAAGTAGAACTCAGGTTGTGAGGGGTGGAGGAAGGTTAGCTAGTTGTAGCCTATGGCTGTGAATCTATACAGTACACAAACAGTATTTTTCCCTCTCTCTCTCTTTCTTTTTCTGTTCACCTTTTCCTCTATCTCACTATGGATATTTCTCTCTCTATCTCCCACTCTCTCTCCCTCTTATATTCTGTTAGCTCTGCTGATGTGACAGGGCCCTGACAGCACAGGGAATTCACCCAGAGTCCAGAGAGAGAGAGAGCTGCCACTGCATGGTGATAAGATGGTGGACATAAACCCTCAGGCACTGTCTGTGTGTGTGTGTGTGTGTGTGTGTGTGTGTGTGTTTGGAAGACGGTAGCGAGGGTATTTGACAAAGGAAGCAGTACCGTGGGGAATTTACCACTGCAGGCTACACGACACTTCCCAGTATCCTGTTCAATCTTTCTTTCACCCCCTTTTCAGTGTCACTGGAACATATGTGATCTCACTGCCTGCAGTTTAAAAATCTGACCCTCTGAATTGGTTACATTTTTTTCAGCAAAATTATTTTTTTGTTTGTCTGATATAAAGCTAGTTATTTATTTTTTTGTGATTTTGAAATAATTATTATCTTTTAAAAAGCCTCAGGCAGCATGCCCACAAACCACCCGCAGTCCGTTCACTGACCGTCTGATGCATACTGCACACAATGGCCTGTGTTCAGAATAACATACTACTCTAACTGTTTCTGCACTATATACACTATGCACACTGTGCATAGTATGCACATTTTCATACGACCTACTCCATGTTTAGTATACAAAAAAAAAAAAAAAAAAACTGCATGGAAAATTACTTCCCATAATGCAATGCATCAAACAAGAATTAAAATCAGCTGAAATTGTTACTTAACTTTTATAATAACTTTAAATAATCTGCCGACTTTAAACTGGAAGTTGTTTTTATTTTGTTTTCATTCACATAATTTATTTTATGTTGGCTATTTTACTCTTAAATTCAGTTAATCAATAATCAAATTTATAAAATTAAATGAATTCAAATTCACAGTTCTAGCTTCATTAAATCAGTTATAACTTCTAAGTGTTCTCTGTTCATTTTTTCCCTTATTTCCTGAATTCCCATTTTCCACGTGAGTGCTCCCCCTCAGTGGTTCCTGCACCTCTAATTCTGCTTTTCCGCAAATCTGTGTCACCTGCTGTCCTCGCTGGCTCGTGCCCGCCACGACACCAGCTTGCCAATGTGCCAGCGGGCACTTCTGCCCGGCAGGATGGCAGGATGAGCGAGCGAGCGAGGGAAAAGGGAGGATGAGGATGAAAAGAAGAGAGCAGTACTGATTTGTGGAGGAGGATGGACCGATATAGATAGCAGTATAGTGATGAAATATAAAATCAGGAAGGCGAGAGAGACAATTTAAAACTGGAAACTAAAGTAAGAGATATGCACCTGGTAGTTAGGAAAGTTTTTAGGAAAGTGCAGAGGGAAACCACATGCTTGTGAGGGTGAGAACAGGTTAGTTACTGGCCATGGCAACAGAACCAAGGACACATTTTCATACAGGAGTGAGAGACCGTTCACAATGCACAGTGTGTGTGTGTAATACTGCATGAGTAGGGCTGAGGCTGGAAACATACTGTAGCGGTAACAAACTTCAGTACTCAAGGTGGGGTGATAAAGTTTCCTTCAGATGTCTGTGGCTGTGCCATTAAACCAAATGGTGTATTATTGTAGCTATAGCTTCAGACATGTCAACAGTTTAACTAACCATAAGAGTAGTTGACCTGAAAGAGAGAATTGACCATAAGAGATGATGCTAAGTTTACACTAACACCCTCTACAGTGCCCCTTGCAGCAGCAACACACACTCACGATATGACACAAAATCAAAAATCATAAAATCAAGTTTGCATAGCTAGAAGTGTTAGTGTTCTTATGGAGTATATTTCTGAACTTAGGGGCCATTCACATGTCATCTTGCTTTTTTCAACATATTGGCTTCATGAGTTCGCATATTAATATAAAAATTATAATCCATATAATCTTTCACACACACACACACACACACACACACACACTATATACATACATATATATATATATATATATATATATATATATATAAACATGCTTTAAAACTGTGTTGCATTCTGTTGTGCTGTTTTTGAATGCTGTAACTCAAAACACTCTGCAGTTGTGTCCGAACACAATTCAAAATGCAATGCAAGTTCACACATAATGCCTTAGTGAATTCCTCTGTGTTACTTTTCCATTGCTTTCATTTTCCACCCTACCATTGTGTTAAATATGCGGTAGACTGACGTCTTTGACCGTTGTGCTTGTGTCTCATGTCTTTCACAACATCTCACATGTCACTTCGTCCAAAAATGTTAAAATACAACTGCTCAAGTTCAACCACAAATTACAATCAACTTTTAAAAAAATGTGTCTTGAGTCCTTGCATTTTTTTCATTGCACTTGGGTTTTCAATGCAAAAATGCATTTTATGTGAATGGCCCCTTAATTACATTCTCTGTGTTAACTGCATTCTGAAATGTGTCAGAGCATAATTCAAAACAACACGTTGCATATTGATTAGGATTAGTTTATTATCTGTTTTGAACTGCATTTTTTTTCTTTCTTCTTTTAAAGAGAACTTGCTGAGCAGTTTTGAGCTTCTAAACACAGGAAGATTGTTAGCATGGTAATGGATATGACAATGTTAATGTATTTGGTCTTGGTGGAACAGATCTGCTACGCTGCTGTTGAATTGCTGCTGCTGTAGATTATTGCTGTTGTTGTAGATTATTGCTGCTGCTGCAGAGCAAGTACAGGAACTTGCTACTGCCAAAACATACGCCGATACGCTGCTGCGAGTAAGACAGTGCTGCTACACAAAAAAACGTATCAATAACCCATAGCAGATCTATACAGGTGGAGCTGGGGAAGGTGGAGGGTTTTTAGAGGAACTCTGAAGCACGCTGCAAACTGCTATAGTGAATGTAACCAGCCATTTAAATGTGTGAGCAACAGCTCATTGGCTGCAGATGTGACATGGACCAATCAGCTTGTGCCAGTAGTTAACACTATAATTATCATCAGCTTGCATTAAGGTTCCATCAGCCTGCGTCCTCTAGAGTTTCATGACTGAACTATGTATTTATATCCCTTTCAAGTAAAGTCTGTGCACTCTGCAGCCATATTTGCAATGCCTCCGAGCAGCTATTTTGGACATCCAAGACCAAGTCCAATCTATCTGAATGAGGGAATCCTGAAATCTCAAAAACTGCTTGACGAACTTACAATTAAATAACATATTTCAAAGCAGCAAAAAAAAAAAAAAAAAAAAAAAAAAAAAAAAAAAAAGAATCTGACATGAACTGTCCCATAAATGTTGTTTCTTATGCTCAAATAGCATTAAAAAAAAGCTCAGGCTAGACCAGACAATGTGCATGTGCAGTCCTAAGCATGAGTCTTATGGAGAGTCCCAATTCGACTATACTATGCCCTAAAAGTATGCACTGTTTTTGTTAAGAAAAAGTACCTATTTTTGAAGCATAAGAGCAGGCAAGCTTTGGGACATACTACTTTGTCATAATTTTCGTCTTTAACGGACAGCTCTGTCGCTGTCGGACTCACACATCCGCCATGTTTATAGTTTTTAACACTTTTTCTTCATGTTTGTAGTTCTAATCACCTCGTTCAACACGCAATGGTTTGTGGGCAATATTAGCTGTTAGAGTGTGCATTGGATCTGCACTTAGGATTCTAACCGGACACAGCAGACCATACAAGTATCTTTGGAATACTCATTTCAACATACTACGATTTGGGACACACTAATTCTAATTTCAAATTATTACTATTAATTATTTAGAACAGATAGAATGCAAATTGGGATGCAGCACTTTGGGAACGGGAGCTTCCAATGGCAGCTGCAGTGATGCAATGACTCCTTTGTTTAGAAGGCAGGATGTATTCCGTCATATTGCGCTTTGCAGTTTCTCCCATTCATAAGTAATAGAAGTACACCATCTTTGCTATAGTCTTTGGCTGTGTTTGAAATCGCCCACTATATCCTCATTCACTGTTTCCTACATTAGTCCACTAATATAGTCCACTTGAGGGAGTGAATGGAATTTGGACACTGAGTGTGCCGGAAGGGCTGCTGCTTTTGCGTATAGTTTGTGCTTGCTGTTTAATAATAATTTGAAACTGACAAAACTGCCAGCTCCAGTAGTAATGAAAAGATTTATCTTGAACTCTATCATGGAAACTAGCATGTATAAACCTTAATTAAACAATTTAATAATCAATTAAAAAGGATATATATGTATGATATTACAATGTACCCACATTGGACCAGCGGTTTGGCAAATGGATGGATAATTCAGCTGCGGGTGGCATCTTTTAGCAAGACGTGGGAATTCATTTGACATGACTTTCGCAGTGCATTGTGGGTATTCTCTAACCGTTGAGCGTACATCGGTTGTATACTCATTATTGCGATGCATTGTGGGATTGAATGAGTGCACTCTATAATGTCCACTATGGTTTCAGACTTCACTATAAATGGCTGTCCCTTCAAATAGTGCCCTATTTAAGGGTATAAGGGGCAATTTCGGACACAGCCTTTGGTTATATTTAGCTAGCTGAATAATAATACATCCGGTTTATGGCACAGACATTTGAATGCAACTTTATCGCCCCTAGAGTGCATATTGAATATGTACAATGTGGTCGTATAATTGAAATGTGTTGGCTAAGCATTAAAACCTGTGTTTGCTGCATAGACTTGTCAGTGGAACAATCAGGAATTATGTTCTGGGCCACTAAGGTCCTTCTACATGATATAATATACTCACCCATGATAAAATATTGTCCCGGGCCCCATGAATTTACGCAACGGGCCTGTGTTGGGTGTTTCTGTCAAAATAGACTATTAGTACATTAAACTCCAAACACTGCATGTTTGTGTTTATGCGTGTTGTGAGAGGAAGAGGAACAAAGAGAGAGAGCGTGACAGGAAGTAGAAGGCAGACTGGAGCAGGCAGATAATGTGTAAGTGAGTAAACGAGAGCGTGAGTGAGTGTTTGTGTGTGTGTGTGTATGTGTGTGTTACAGTGAGACAGAGACGGTGAGATGGAGACAGGCTGATGCAGTCTAGGAGAGATAAAATGGATTTGTCTCAGGAGATGCAGTCGAACCAGGATGAGTGTGTCACAGACAGCGAGTGTCGCTTCGTGTGTGTGTTTAAGATAGGGCGGGAGAATGCGCCCGCTGCCGCAGTAGAAACCTGATGTTAATGATTAAATAGTTTGTGAAGGTTTGCTTCATTAACACACCACCATGTGACTAATTCTCTGAGCACCACTGACCCCAGTGTGTGTGTGATCCTGCCACGCTGGATATCAAGGTCTGTGCATATCCATGCACAATGTGTTTGTGAAAGTCTTTCCTACAGGGAACAAAATCCATTTACTTGGTCCTTAGTGTTGTAATATACCTTCTTTTAAAGGGATAGTTCACCCAAACATGAAAATTCTGTCACCCTCATGCAATTTCCTGTTTGGCAAAATTGTGCTTTTAATGTTTTAATGGCAAAAAAGCATTGTTTTTCTCATATGTGGTGGAAGAAAGCAGTGCACCAGTTTGAATATGTAGAATGGGGAATAAGATTTGAAATCTGCAGCAGATGTTAAGATTATCAGAGAATATGGCTTAAATGTTCATCACAAAAATGTATTGTGTGACTTGGAATATAGCACATAAAGATCTGTTCACAACAAGAACGATATAGTGTCCACTCCGGCTGATGAAAATATTTTGGTTATTAATCCCTGTTATCATAGAATTAGAATGATTATTAAAAGTGTTATATAGTTATATATATATAGTTACCATTATAGTATATAATTGTCTTTGGTGGGAATGGCCCTTAAAGGTAGGAAATGTTTTTTATAAACACTTTTTATTATACTTGTTGAATCTCTGATAGCAATCATTAATAAAAGTTGTCTAAAAAAAAAAAAGAAAAAAAAAAGACATATCTTCTGTGGAAGTCTTACGACCAAAAAATGTTCGGCCAATCTTTGCATTCAGTTTGAATGCAATGATAGGATGTCCTACCTGCTTGTCAACCTGTATTTCCATATCTCTGTGCACCCTGCTTGCGCAGACATCACAGTGTTCCACGAGGCTATGCAGAGTTGTACACAGACAGTCACCTCCTGCCACAAACAAACAGCAGCAATCTTTAAGGTTCCTCCTGATCCAAAAACCAACAAGCCTATGCTGCGTTCACACTATGTCATAAGCATTCCACAGCGTTTCAGAAACTATCTCCGTCTACATTACACGACCGAAAACGCATGTCACATGACCGTTCATGCACACTGAGCATGCGCTGTAAACAGTTAACTCTTGCGCATGGTAGCTGCAGTATTAAAAAAAATGCAAAGTTTAACTGCACAATGGCGGCTGAAAATTACAAGATAAAAATAAGCCAGGAAAGACTGCAGTTCAGTCTCCGTGTTATTGTCTACATGGTCGTCAAGGATACGCAGAGCGAACATGGGCAGCCATGCCATCGTTTTCAAAAGTCTCTGTTTTTTTCTGTATACACTGAAACGCAACCCCCGCGTTTTCAAACTAAAATAGGCTGTGCAGCATTTTCAAAAGTCTTCGTTTTCGTAGTAGTGTAAACGACAGGCGTAACCGTAGCAAAAAGCTATGCATCTTTAATACATGCTTTTTTGTCTTATTTTTTTCACTAGTTTTTAGCTTGTTTAGGTTAGGATTAGGGTTAATAAAATAAGTTGACATGTATTTGCAAAGTTACTTATACACTCAAAAAATAAATAAATAAATTAAATTAAATTAAAAAATAAAATAACACAACAGTTTGCATCCATTTTTTTTTTTTACGAATTTACATTCAACCAACAAGCTACACTGAGTTAGCATAAACACACATTTTTAAGTTGATTACACACACACACACACAAAAAATTAAGTCATAACCCTGGAACAAATTAGTCAATTGAGGGTGATTGGGACACTTTTTGCCATTGAGATGACTTGGAAAATGTGTCCCAATCAACCTGAATTCACCCTAATCTCATCTATTTCAGTTCAAATCAAAAGCTATCATAGCAAATGCTAGCATAACTTATTTAACATGTACATTTAATGAACAAGTAATATATTACTTGTTGCTAGCATTATCACAGTCATTGCTTATAGAGTCAATGTAATGTTTACCTTCATGTATCTACTCTTCAGCACAATGGTAATCACAAAACTTTAACATTACAAAAACTCTTTTATATGTCAAACATAACAGCATTAAACACTAGGTCTTTCTCTTCACTAAAAACAAATGAATTAACACTTAATTTCAACATTTATTCTCCTTATCCAGTCCTATGCAAATTATGTAAATTATATTATGTCAACAAAATAATGTTTACAACTTAAACTTAATTAAAACATTTTAATTTTAACTTGCAACCATGCATTTATTTAAGTTAAGGTAACAGGTCCCCTGAATTAAAATGTCTGTTGGGGAGCATCAAAATAAAGTGTCAGCAAATATTAAGCAGTTTACTAATACTCTAATGACTGGTAGATGACATGTTGTTGCAAAGTTACGTTACCAAATTTTTTGCAGTGTGTGTTTCACAGAAAAACAGCATGTGAGTAATTGATGACAGAAATAATTACAGAATTAGAACTATTCATTATATAAAGTACAATAAAGCCTACAAGCAAACAATCCATACAAGAGCATGACAAAGTCCTAAAATACAGGATTGATTCTCTGTACTCATTTTGTATGAGCTCAAACTAAGCTAGCGTGACTCTGGTCTTTATCAGCACAGCATCGGGCCTGTGGGCTGGGCTGGGCTGGGATAGCGTCAGTCGTGGGTAGTGTTGTGTAAAGACGGGGCTGTGAGGGGCCATTGTTCTTCTCACCACAGTCCAGTGTGTTGCCGTGCCGTCTGACGGTAAATAAGGGCCTGGCTTTATTGAATTGGCCTAAAGGCTAGCAAGAGAGATAGGGAGAGAGAGAAAGAGAAAGAGAGGGAAGGAGGAGGTTGTCTGATCCACCATATCTGACGCTGTCACCTCTGCAAGCTAACAAAGTTTACAGCTTTATCTCTAATCAGATTTCCGTCACATACTCATCAAACACACACACATGCTGTGCTGTTGGTTGCTGATGGCGCTGGTTTCATTACAAAGAGGACAAAACATCAGAAAGTCACCAATACTGTCAACTACTCTTTACAATGTAGTTTTTTTCCACCATAAATGTCAAATTGGGGCACATTGTCACTTTTTTTTATTTTTTTATGTTAGAATATTATGCTTTAGATTAATTGTCCAAAAATATATTTTTAAATATTTTTGTATTTTACCTTATTTATTTATTTTTTTGCTGTTTTTTTTTTTTTTGGTTCATAATTATTTTAATGTTAAATTTGTGTTTGTGTTAAATTTGTATATTAAATAGTCTTTAGTACATTTAAATATAAATAAAAATACAGATTTTTTTTTTTTTTTTTTACAGATTGTATGATGATGGTTTTTATTTAATTTTACATTAGTATAGAAAACTGAATTTTTAATTTATACATAAATTCAGTATTTTAGTGTCAATAAACAGCATGTTTAGTACATTGTGACAACATGTCCCACTATTGGGTCAGTGTGATCACTGAACTATAGATTTTTTTTTTCCTTGGCAGTATTGGCGGAAATGTTCAACAGAGTTTGTGTAGCCAAGAGTATAACGTTTTTCTATACAGAAATTCACTTTCAACAATAAATTTACTCTGAGAAATATTTACTGGAGTGATAACTAGCCCCAGTTATATTAAGTAAAACTTGTGCCATATGATCCTGTGGAATGCTGGGATCTTTGATATGCTTTTAAAGAGACAGCTCACCAAATATATATATATATATATATATATATTATTATTATTTTTTTTTTTTTACATCAGCTGGTTTTTGGGTTAAAGCATACACTTTGCCTCTATTTGCCTCTTCACGATGAATCGCTTGTTGTATTCCTCACTTGTAAGTCACTTTAAATAAAAGTGTCTGCAAAATGAATAAATGTAAATGTGTAAATGTAAAAATGCATTGGGTTACGTTTTTTAATTCAATTTTTAACCAAATGGTTGGGTTTGTCTATATTTGACCCAAATTTGGGTTGGTTCTACTTGGAAATGGAACATTTCTTTTTCAGAATGTTCAGTCAAATTCAGATTCCAATTCAGCTTTGAATCTGTGATGTGAATAGAATATGTATTACTATCTAATCAGTGATGCATAGTGTTGTATAGTATTCATATCAGTATCTCTTTTGCACCATATATCCATCCTTCCTTCTATCTTAACAAGATGTCCAGTCCCTGCTGATAAAACACAGCCGTACAATATGATGCAACCCCCACTATATTTCACTCTAGGCATGGAGCTTTTTTGTGGTGAGGTTAGATTTGCACCACATAAATTGCTTAGAATTTTCACTAAAACGCTCTATATCTTGTTTTCATCTGACCACAAAATCATTTCCCACATTGTAATCGGGACGCTATTAAGCTTTTTGGCAAACTCAGAACGTGCTTTCACATGGTTCCTTTGAGTAATGGCTTCTTTTGTGCAACCCTCCCATACAGGCTAGTGTCAGAGCATTTGATATGCTTGACTGGTGCACCTTCAGTCTGCTGAACTCTGTAACTCCTTCAAAGTGATCGTTGGCTCCTCCGCAGTTTTTCTCACATGTCATTCTTGTTCACACTGGGGCGTCCAATTTTTAAGACTGCTACTCGGTTGTTTGATCTGCTTGATAATTGAACAACAGCACCCACTGGGACATCCAACAGTTGGGTATTGTTGGGGTAGCCTTTTCCTAATTTATACGTTTGTTTTACTTCAGCATCTTCAGAAGACTTTTAGTCTTCATTTTTACATCCGGCCTTCAGATTTGCAACCTAAATAATGATCGCTTAACTGTGGGGTTTTTGTCTAGAAAATGTGGTGGTTATTTTAATGATTCTCAGGTAGATGGCATTCGTAAGGCAGTTGTGTCCTTGTTAGGGAAATTGTTTTTCATCGATATAAACTTAGAGCTGATGCAATCCAGGGACTGAAAACTTAAACAGTTTTTTGCTGTAGGATTTGTCTCATAAAATGAATTGATTTAGAGTTTCAGTCATTAAATAAAAAGAATTTTCTTAAAAAAAAAAAAAAAAACTGGGAAGTTTTATCATCAACCTGTCAAAAATCACAATAATTTACACTACCGGTCAAAACTTTGGAGTCAGTAAGACTTTATAATGATTTTGAAAGAAGTCTTTTGTGCTCATCAACGCTGCATTTATTTAATCAAAAATACAGAAAAAACTGTAATATTGTGAAATATTATGACAATTTAAAATAGCTTTTTTCAGTGTTGAAAACAGTTGTGCTACTTAATATTTTGTGGAAACTGTGATTAATTTTTTTCAGGATTTCAGGAACAGCATTTATTTGAAATAGAAATTTGTGACATAAATGTCTTTACATCACTTTTGATCAGTTTAAAGCATTCTAGCTGAATAAAAGTATTTAAATATTAAAAAAAAAAAAAAAAAAAAATACTAACCCAAACTGTTGAATGGCAGTATCTCTTCATAACATTTTCCCCCAATAAATGTAAGGTTGGGGCATGTAACATTTTTATTTATTTTTATTTATTTACATTTTTGTGCATAGTTGTTTTACTGTTGACATTTTGCTGTAAAGACATTAAATACTCTGTAATATATATATATTTAAATACAGATTTTTGTGAAAGACATCTTATGCTTTATTATTAACATTTCATAAGTAAAATAAAACTGTATTGTTTTCAAATCAGTTTCAATAAACAATAGGTTCACATTATGACAACAAGACCCCATATGTGGCAATATGCCCCGCTATTGGGCCAACATGTGCTAAATGTAACTGTACACTATTCCCTGGGTAATATCTGTTAATGTTCAATATAGCTTTAGCCAAGACTTTAAGGCATGTGTCTATACAGAAATTGACCCTACCACTCAAAAAAATGATAAGGTGGATTTACTTAACTTTTTTATGTCAACAGGTTCCACATAACTAGGTTATGTTGCATTTAATTAACATTATTTATTTCAGTAAACTTAAGTTTATTATATAAGGCCAATTCAATGCCATTTAGTTGAATCAGGTTAACATTCTTAATTTGTCCAAACTATTAAGTTCAATTATCCTAAAATTAATATCAAACAAAAATTAAAATAAGTAATCCAGTTTAATTGATCAGTTTATTTAGTGAATGCATTCAAGAACAATTTTCACAACTTTTACAAAAAAATTAGAATAATACTTTAACAAAACCTTTACTTACTTTAATTGTTGTTGCTCAACCCAAGCACAAGCTCAACACTTCACCACAATGGTAACCCCAAAACTATTAACATAACAGGAACTTTTAAATACCAACATAATAGAAAGTAAACATTAAAAAGTCTCTCCATTTTCTCATCTTGTTAAAAACTGCTTAAAATAACACTTTATTTCAACATTTATTCCAGATCAGCCCCTTTACAAAGCATGATGGAAAGTGAAAGTCCTGTTTGATTGAGTCCTGGTTGAGTTTACTTGATTGAAACATGTCATTTTAATATGAAAACATCAAGTTAAGTCAAAAAGTAATTGTTTCATATCAATTTAACATGAAGCAATTAAATTTGAACCAGAAACCTAATGCAATGGTGTTGAATCAAAATAAGTTGTTTAAATAAAGTGAACAGCATAAAAAAAATGTATGGCTCCTTCAGTGAAAGCCTATGAGATTTCTTCACCTGTTTAATCATCCACAAGGCAAAAAAAAACAAAAAACATAAATCTTAACACTTTGAAAAGTAACGGCACACCTCTTCTCAAATGGCTTTGTGATTTGATGCAGCATCATTCATCATTCATCATTCATCAAACTGTGCAGTAAACATTAGTGGTTTGTTCAAATCTCTAACCCTAACTATAAGCAATAGTTATAAATAGTTACAACAGAGAGAGCTAAACTGCAATATAGAATTTGCAATTCTGTAAAATGAAAGAATTAATTAAGGATCAAAATACTTGCAAGGCAATTAAAACATTTTGTGGTGAAATTTTGCATGTATCACACGAAACCTTATGCTCAACCCTGACTAATGCCATGAGATTTGATACCCTGGACAGCCACAGAGCTCTCCCACAGAGCAAAAACGTGTTTGGACGAACAAAAACTGCTCTGATGTACAGCACCGGGAAAGACGCAATTTCTGCCTGTGCTTTTCTCTTGCCTCCTGTGCACACATCCCAGCATGCACCAGGCTTGGCTGCCTGCTCTAGGGACTGCGTGACCACCATCAGTCACGGTTCCGCGTTGTGCGCAAACACACACATACACACACACACACACACAAATGCACACGCACACACATCTAAGCGCCTCTCCGTGAAATCCTACTCCCCTGAGCAAGGGTGAAATACAGGTCTAGCTTGCAGTGACCTCTCGGGTTTCCATGGATACGCCGCACTATAAATAAAACAGGGTTTTTCTTCTAGCGGTTTGGCAGATCTGTAGGGGCCTGCTGGTGGTACAGATCTGTTCCTCTCTCCCCCTTCTCTCTCTGTCTCTTTATCCATTAGCTTGCACATAGGTATCTCTTCTATTTCATTTCCTCAGCATCTTCCCAGCATCATCCTCTCTCTCTCTCTCTTAAGTGAACATCCTTCCCCTCGTGACAGGATATTCCGATCATAACAGCTGTGACGTAATAAAAAACAAAGTGTTTATCAACAAGGCCGTATAGTGTGTGTGTGCAGTAGCAGTCATCTGTCATATGTAGTTTATGGTAATCACTAGACATTCTTATCTCTAAAGAATGATGCATGATGATGCCGTTTGAGTGTTTGTATGTGTGAAAAACAGCAAAAACTTATGACAATATGCACTTGCAGCCTTTTTTTATAGATTTAACAGCATTTTTCAGTTTAGAGGTCCCGTGTGAACAGAATTCATTGTCAAAATGCTGTCTAATCGACTCAAATCGGCAATGTCTGGCTCAGGAAGTTGGCAGAAAAGTAACTTGTAGTATTAATAAAGAGTCCAACTGATGTGAAGTCACACATGTTTATTGGCCTTTAAACTTTGTTTGCTTAAAGTCGACATGAACATTGCGATAATCTTTTCTTCCTCACTGTGTGACGTATATCTGAGTGAAACAGATTCTCTAACAAGACAAAATGTAGGACGGGACATGATTTTGCAGTCACAGGATTCACTCTTAAAGAGCCCATGATTAGCACAGTTTTCTTCCTGGTTAACGTATTTCCTATCTAAAACAGGAAACTGGTTCTGGACATATAGAAGGGCTTGTCCAAAAAAATTGGATACTGCCATTTTGTGGGCATCAGCAGGTAACCAAAATACATTTACAGGACAGCTGAAAATGCTTTTTTTCCTGTCTCTCTGACAGGTCACAGTGTTTGTTATTAATTACACATTCTTTTGTTTGTGACATCATAATTGGACCTCAAAGACCCAGTCGGGTATAATTTTTTGTTGTTGTTGTTGTTCTGATGACATGTTTCAATAGTTGAACTGAACCCTATAGAGAAGCTTTTGAAGAGTGAGTAGTGTAGTCAGGGCTGGGGTGGGGCTAAGATTTGGCCCTGGACAAACCCAGCTATGGAAGTAAAATAATGACAAAAGTTTTTGAAACAAAATAGCTTGTTGAATTGCAAAAATTGAAAAAATATTAATTGCATTAACCGTGCTTGCAATTTAATGCATTGTATTTTTAGGGCTTGCATTTATATGGGCTGAAATTCAACATGGTTGTAGCGATATTAGCTCAAAATAAATATGATAATTAATCATAACTAGTTATAATTAATTATGAATATTTGGATCAGTTAATAAAATTAACCTAATGTAATAAAATTAATATTACAGTCAATTAACCTGTTTGTCCAGTGAACACTCAGTGTTAATTGTTTATTAATTCTAAGAAATTTTCCTTTCCAGGTTATGGGAAACAACATTCCTATTGTACGGTACTACTCAGAGCATGTAGTCAAGATCTGATCATTTAAGAGGCAATCTATTCACAGACAGGGAGTCGGAACCAAATATGTATTGTGCACAAGTTTTATTAACTAAATCACAAACACATAGCTAACTAACAAACACAAACATACATACACGCAAGTCACACATAAGTGGGTAAAATGATAAATGATAGTGAAACCGGAAGTGGGAAACAGTAGGAGCTACGAAGAAACCAAAAACCAGGAAAAGAATCATCAGTATTCATCATAAAAACTCCCTTGTAACAATGAGTTTTTCAAAATCGCTGTTTAGTGTTCAAAAGTATGATACTTGAAAAATGCCTTTAGGTTAAGGAGCATCGGATTTGGAGGCTTAGGAGAAATCCTTGATGATTTGGTCCGAAGTTGTAGTCAGTATCTTCTGCATTGGATGAAGTAATATGAAACAACTTAAGCTGTTAATTTGACTCTTAGTGGGGAAAGAGTTCTTTCTCTCTCTCATAGATGAGCACATGGCTGGGTTGCAGGCCTTGGCCTGAAGAGGCCTGCAGCAAAAGGGTCTCTTCAGTCGTCCAAGAAGCAAGAAAAAAAAAAAAAAAAGGGGAGGAGAACTGTACGCTGGCTTTCAGCCTCTGGTGCTGGACATTCCCCCTCTGGGTCAGTGGACCAATGATACATGAGCTCCCGACAGGAAAGTTTACGATCCTTTGTGTTTCTAGCAGGGGATCTGCACATTAACTGGTTAAGTTGTTTTGAAGAAACTATTAAAGATTATTGTAATACTGATATATTGCACAGGTATCGACATACCCTATACACAAATATTAAAATCTTCAAAATACAAACTCATAGACACCAAACTTGGTATAGGTGAGTTTACGTTAACCATTGGTTCTTATCATAAAATATTACGGTGGCCCAGTAGTGCACAACACAACGAAATTAAAGAAGCAAACATAAGTTCACAATACAACAAAATCAAGCCACAACACAACAGAAACAAGCCACAACACAACGAAATCGAGCCACAACACAACGGAAATGCTTCCGACCACTAGGGGGCTCTCAGAGCTCGGTAAAGTTAGTTTTCCTTGGCACTGTTCTATAAAGTCCACAGTCTTACAAAGATATCAATACCATGATTAGTTAAGTATGTAAATATTGTATATCAACATGAAATATTTATTCAAAATCAACTACGTGCTCAATAGCTTCATATTTATACATGTGAATGATTTGACGCGCTACCACGGCGCATGATGAAGGGAACGTCTGCCAAAGTGATTAAAATGAATCATTTGTATTCATTACAATTACTTTGTTTAACATTTAAAAACAGACATGTTCAAATTCCAACGCGTTCCTGTTGGTAAGTCTGACAAGCTTTGGAATTTGAACATGTCTGTTTTTAAATGTTAAACAAAGTAATTGTAATGAATACAAATGATTCATTTTAAGCACTGGGTGGAATTGGCAGACGTTCCCTTCATCATGCGCCGTCGTAGCATGTCAAATCATTCACAGGTATAAATATGAAGCTATTGAGCACGTAGTTGATTTTGAATTAATATTTCATGTCGATATACAATGTTTACATACATAAAACTAATCATGGTATTGATATCTGTCGACTGTCGACTTTATAGAACCGAGCTCTGAGAGCCCACTAGTGGTCGGGAGCATTTCCGTTGTGTTGTGGCTCGATTTCGTTGTGCTGTGGCTTTACTTCGTTGTGTTGTGGCTTATTTTCATTGTATTGTGGTTTGATTCCATTGTGTTGTGGCTTTATTCCGTTGTGTTGTGCACTACTGGGCCACCGTAAAATATGCATAACAATACTGAATTCAAAAACCAGAGATAATACACAAACAGTAATAATGGATACCATGTCCAATGGATATGCATGTTCATTTATAGAACAGCCTGTCTATAAATGAATGCAGGAAAGTCTGTTTTGATTTTTTGGAATAAAATGGACTGAAAATTGCCTGCCGAATATTTTTTTATTGTAATATAAATTATATTTTAATATAATTTTTAAAAATGTGTGAGAAATGTTTTGAAGTGAAATATTCACATCTTAAATATGCTGTATGTAAGTTTTTGACTGTACTAAAGCATAAAAATACCATATGTTTGCAGATATTTAGGCAACATGCTGAGTTCACATATTAATTTTTCTGAAAACCAATGCTACAGCCAGTTATTTTACTTTGAACAATACAATATTTTTACGATATCAACTCATTATTAATCAATTAATCAACTTACAGTGTACAGTCTCCTCGCCTTCCAATGTCAACTGAGATAGCTCCTTTTGTGTGTCCTTAAACTGGCAACCGCTTGAGCATTGAGTCTGAGGAGGAGGGGGCGGGGCAAACAATATTTTGAATTTGGACTGCAGTGCCCATTTCAACCACTAGCTGTCATTCTTACATACCGCACCTTTAAATATGTAACCATGTTAAATTTCAGCCCAAATAAATGCAAGCCCTAAAAACAAGCCCTAACCCTAATGCATTGAAATTCAAGCACGGTTTATGCAATGCATTTTTTTCCGCAATTAGTGTAATTCAACAAGCTGTTTTGTTTCAAAAAATGTTGTCATTATTTTACTTCCATACCCAGCCCATGCGTCCCACGAGTTCCCCCCAAGAATGTTTTTGGGGTTAGGGCCTTAAATTGGAGTAAATAGATGAATAAATTAAACTAGGACAGGGACAAATAATGATGGATATTATTGAATTTACTGCAAATGCAGTTAACAAATTTAATATTGCACTTTTGTCACATAGAAATGCACCTGACAGTAAAGCACTGATTTTGAACTAGGATGCCGTAAAGTGAATTTACTGCTATTAAAGCTGTCGTCATTTACTCACTGTCACATCTAGTTTTGTTTTTGTTTCATGTTCATGTTTTAATTTGAAGTTTAGTTTTTAATTAGAAGTTTGTCTCATTGATATGTTCCTAGTTTGCCATGTGCTCCGCTTGTTTGTCATGTTCCAGTCATGTGATCCTGCCATGTGCTCCCCTTGTCAGGTGTCCTATGTTGTCATTGGTTCATTGGTTTGATTGTGCACAGGTGTCCCTTGTTTAGTGCCTGCCATGCCTGAATCTCGTCACATCATGCCTGCCAAGCCAGAGTTTCTTTACGTCATACCTGCAAAGCCTGAGACTGTTCACGTCATGCTTGCAAAGTCTGAGACCGTTCACGTCATGCCTGCAAAGCCTGAGACCGTTCATGTCATGTCCACGCTGGAGATACACATTGGGGATTTACAATGAAGAAATACGCTGGAGATAGACATAGGAGAACAGGAGAGTAGTCCACTTCGTATAAACAAGACTGGACAAATGAGGGGAGAAGAGGTGAGTGTTTATATAGAGCTGCTGACGAGAGTGATTGCTGGCAGGTGCAGGTGACTAAAGTGTGTGCATGTGGGAGTCAGGAAGGATGATGGGAGATGTAGTGCAGAAGTGACAGAGCTGGTGACTGTGACAGTATTCCCCCCTCCTGGAAGGTGCGTCCTCGTGCCGTAAATAGTCCAACAGGGCGGGCGGGCTGGTGGCCTTCCTGGAGTCTTAGCCGGTAACCAGGGAGGTGCCGGCAGGCTGAGAAGCCTCCAGAGGGTAGCCAGGAAGGCAGCGGCTGCGCAGGGGACCAGGGAGGCGTCGGCTGATCAGGGCACCAGGGAGGCTCGGCCCTTGTGGCCTTGCTATGGGAGTCTGGCTCGGCCACTTTGGCCGGAGATGTATGCTCTGGGACAAGGTGCGCGGGCTCCTGGCTGAGCTCTATGAGGCGAGCTGGCTTCTGGCTGAGCTCTGTAGAGCATTCTGGATTGGCCCGGAATGGAGGAAACTCTGGAGTCTCTGGAATGGATTTACTGGATAAGACAGGAGTTAACAGATGTCTGGAAGTACTATGCTTTTTCACAACTGCCCGTACTGATCTTATAGGTAGGTTTGATGACTTGGAAATTAAATCCATGCTTAAAGAAACAATCTTCCTGGCTCTGGGTATGGGACCCCTAAAGCTGACCACTGGGCAGGAAGAAAATCCTATGCTTGCATGAGGAGTTCTAGGGCTGATGAGGATTTACTGCATTGGGCTATTGGAGACTGAAGGACTGAAAAAAGATGTGCAGATTGGGACGGTGGAGCGATGGCTTCTACCACTTCACCTACTGTAAAAGAAGATCCACATAGCCAAAGGACATCCTTGATGTAATGCTACAGGAAACAAGTGGTTGCTGAAGTGGTCGGACGACCATCTTGGAAAATGGATAGGAGTAGATTTGCAGGATCGAAGGAGATTGTGCTCATTGTGCTGTCTGCTGTTGTGGTCCAGTCTTCTGTCACGAAATGAGGACTTAGACAAGATGAAGTTTAGAAGAACAGTTTATTAACAGCAATGAGCAAACATAGTGTATCAGGGGAATACACAGTTAAGGTGCACAATGGATATACCCATTGGACATAAGCACTGGAGATGCACATAGGAGAACAGGAGAGTTGTCCACTTCATATAAACGTGACTGGACAAATGAGGGGAGAAGAGGTAAGTGTTTATATAAAGCTGCTGACGAGAGTGATTTCTGGCAGGTGATTGTGAAGGGCATGCAGGTGGGACCAGGGAGGATGATGGGAGATGTAGTGCAGAAGTGACAGAGCTGGTGACTGTGACAAGAATGTGAAATAAAAATATTGCAAACATGTAGAAAATAGTGATTTATCCACAATATTTAATTTAAGTAATAATAGCGACATTTTTAATAAATACATTTCTGCAAAAAACACCATATTTCTTCACTGTTAGTAGCTGCAAGGTAAATTACTATAAGAATGGTGGTGCTGGATTGACAAGCTTGTAGTTGTATATATTTACGTTTACCTCATCATGTATTTACATGGTCTAGCTGTTTTAAGCTACATTCCCCACAGAACCTGCAGTCAAATCTGAATGGATCAAGCAACTTTTTATCACTTCAAAGAGTGGCAGAAATGCAGTGCATATTTGTCAGCTGCAGTGCTGTGTGAGCCTGTGCGAGTATTTGCCTTTTTCAGTTTCCCATGCATTCCAATTAAAAACAAAAATGTCAGAAGCCAGGACAATGCCACCCTGCAGCTGATTCTTAAGATTTTATTAGTCGAGTCACCTTTATTTATATAACGCTTTTTACAATGCAGATTGTGTCAAAGCAGCTTTACAGTGATAGAGGGAACATAATTTTGGCTGTACAGTAGCTCTAGAAGAAAATGGTGTACAATGCATATACTCCAGCTCAAGTAAGTTCAGTATTGATTCATTCCGTTGAAAAAATCATTAGGTATTAATTTAGTTCATTTAACTATATAGGAGCTCTGGAGAAAAGAGTGATGTCATCGTCCAGCTCAGTTCTGTTTGAATACAATGGCAGTGCAGTCAGATCAAAAACATTGTTGAATATCAAGTGTCCCCAACTAAGCAAGCAAGAGGCGACAGTGGCAAGGAACCCAAACTCCATCAGCAGCATTACAGGTCATAAATCAGATTGTGATTGGAACAGTCAAAATATTTAATCCAGTTCCATCTGGTTGAAGATCGGATTCATCATGCCAGTATGGAAACTGTTTTGTTGGGGATCTGTGCCACTGGCTGTCATGTCGATGAGGCCTTCACAGGGGATGGTCTAGTTGACACAATCTAGCTGACATTTCAGGGATGTGTTGTGCTCGTGTTTAGGCGCAGGTCCTCCTTCTGATCTGGATGCAGCCCGGAACCGGCTGACTATGGTAAACCTCGGGATAAACAGTTTGACTAATATTCTTTCTTATAACATTCTTCTTATGATGTAACGAGTACATCGGGTATTATAGGAAGTGTTCCTGGTTCTGGCTGACCTTTATGCAGCCTAACAATCCTTTAATATAAATAAATATAAACTGATAATGTGTTATGTGTATGCCAGGTTAAAGAGATGTGTTTTTAGTCTAGATTTAAACTGACAGAGTGTGTCTGCTTCCCGAACAATGCTAGGAAGACTGTTCCAAAGTTTAGGTGCTAAATAGGAAAACTATCTACCACCTGCAGTTGATTTTGATATTCTAGGTATTATCAACTGGCCAGAATTCTGAGATCACAGATGTGAAGGACTATAATGTGTTAAGAGTTCGCTCAGGTACTTGGGAGCTAAACCATTTAGTGCTTTATAAGTAATTAGCAGGACTTTAAAATCTATACAATGTTTAATAGGGAGCCAATGCAGTGTTGACAGAACCGGGCTAATATGTTCATACTTCCTAGTTCTAGTAAGAACTCTAGCTGCTGTGTTTTGGACCAGCTGTAGTTTGTTTATTAAGCGTGCAGGGCAACCACCCTGTAGAGCATTACAATAATCTAGTCTTGAGGTCATGAACGCATGAACTAACTGTTCCACATTTGTCATTGAGAGCATATGTCGTATTTTAGATATATTTTTAAGATGGAAGAATGCAGTTTTACAGATGCTGTAAATTTGTCTTTCAAATGAAAGATTGGTATCAAAGAGCACACCCAGGTTCCTAACTGACAACGAAGACTTAACAGAGCAGCCATCAAGTGTTAGACAGTATTCTAGGTTATTACATGCAATGGTTTTTGGTCAAATAATAGAATCTCTGTTTTTTCTGAATTTAGTAGTATGAAATTAATAGTCATCCATTTTTTTTATATCAGCTATGCATTCTGTTAATTTTGTGAATTGGTAAGTTTCGTCAGGGAGCGAAGAAATATAGAGCTGAGTATCATCAGTGTAACAGTGAAAACTACTGCCATGCTTCCTAATGATATCTCCCAAAAGCATGTACAGAGTGAAAAGTAACGGTCCTAAGACTGAGCCTTGCGATACTCCACACTGAACTTGTGATTGGTATTACATCTCTTCATTTACTGCTACAAACTGATAATGGTCATGGTTAAAATCAATAAGTAAGATTTGAACCATGACAATACAATTCCACTAATGGAAACATAATTTTTTAGTCTATTCAAAAGAATGTTGTGGTCGATAGTGTCAATTGCAGCACTAAGATCCAGTAATACTAATAGAGAGATACAACCCCGATCTGATGATAAGAGCAAATCATTTGTAACTCTAATGAGAGCAGTCTTAGTACTATGGTACGGTCTAAATCCTGACTGGAAAGCCTCGCAGATACCATTTCTTTCTAAAAAGGAACATAGTTGTGACGATACTGCCTTTTCTAGTATTTTTGACAGAAAAGGTAGATTCGAGATTGGCCTGTAATTGGCTAATTCTCTAAAGTCAAGTTGTGTTTTTTTAATAAGAGCCAGCTTAAAGTTTTCGGTACGTATCCTGGTGACAAAGATGAATTAATGATATTAAGAAGAGGATCTATGACCTCTGAAAGCATCACTTTCAATAGCTTCGTTGGTTAGTCTAGCATACATGTTGTTGATTCATGATTTAATGAGTTTAGACAGTTCTTCCTCTCCTATAGCAATGAATGAATGGAATTTTTCCTCAGGGACACTACAATGCACTTCTGACGCAATGCTGTAGAAGACAGTTGCATGGTTATAATTTTTTTTCTAATATTATCAAACTTGCAAGTAAAGAAGTTCATAAAGTTATTACTGCTGTGCTGTTTGGAAACATCACAAGTTGAAGCTTTATTTTCTCATTAATTTAGCCACTGTATCAAATAAATACCTAGGGTTGTGTTTGTTCCCTTTCGAATGGGAACTCGCACTGCGTCTGAAGACACTCTGGAGGCGTTCCCCAAAGTGTCTTCAGACACAGTGTCTCATTTCCCTTCTCAGGAAACCATGGTCACATGCGTCACATTTTTTCTAAGAGATTTAAGAAATAGAAACCTCTAGTTTTGTTTTCTTCCAGCTGCGCTCTATTTTTCTGGCTGCTCTCTTAAGTGTGCTTGTTGTATCATGGCATTGGACTATTTTCCTTAATCTTCTTTGAGCGCAAAGGATCAATTGTGTCTAATGTGCTGGAGAAAAGAGAGTCAATAGTTTCTGTTGCAATATCGAGTTCTTCTAAGCTATCTATGCTAAGGAGATGAAACTGATCAGAAAGATTATTTATAAAGCAGTATTTAGTGGTAGAAATGATTGTTCTACCACATTTGTACCATATTTATCACTTACACTACATAATGTTACATAAAGCACCATCACTTCAAAGGAATTATATTTGAAACTAGACTTCTGAGTAATACTGAAGATATTACTATAAATTACAAAAACACCTCCCCCTTTGCCTTTCAGACTAGGCTCATGTTTATATCAGTAATCTTGGGGGGTGGACTGTAAAGTAATGTAATCGTCTGGTTTTAGCCAGGCTTCTGTCAAACACAGCACATCTAGTTTACAATCTGATCATATCGTCTACATTAAGTGCTTTTGAAGAAAGGGATCTAATATTCAGCAACCCAAGATTTATCATTTGTTCATTTGTATTATATCTGATTTTTATTTGTTGAACATCAGTTCAATTTTTACCCTTAAATGGGTTTGTTTTTTTTTTTTTGTTTTTTTTTGTATTTACTAATTTGGGAGAACAGACACAGTCTCTATGTGTTGGGATTTATCTGACTTCTGTGATGCGAGACATCTAGCAGACAGTCAGTTTAGCCAGTCTTTCTGCTTCCTGACCTTGGCCCCAGTTTGTCATGTTTCAGCTCTAAGACTATGTGTCATATTACTAAAGAGAAGAGCGGCACCATCCCAGGAGGGATGGATACCATCTCTTTTCAACAGGTCAAGTCTGCCCCAAAATCTTTTCCAATTGTCTATGAACCCTATATTATTCTGTGGACACATCATTAGCGACGATGTGAATAATAATTATCCAGCACTTTTAAATTGGCTTTGATGTCAGGTGCGCGGGCTCCCAGCAATTGCCAATAACTAGGGCACTTTCAACAGGATTCTCAGAGGGTGAGTCACTGAGTGGGGAGCAGCGGAACAGCTGTGTTTTGCCCCATGACTATGCCCTCTCCCAGTTGCGTGACAATCACTTTATATAAGCGATTTTAAAAGCAAATTAATTTAAATATTTGTATTATATTGTTCCTTTTTATAATAATAACTAATAATAATAATAATAATAATTAATTAATGGCTTCCCTATCTTCTTCCTCCAATTATATCTTTATTTGATTTTCCCATTTTATTACTGATTGTTCATGCACACATCAACTGAATCAACTGAGCTGTAGACACCTAAATCATTTAATTAAACTAAAAAAAAAAAAAAAAAAAACTTTAAAATGATTGTACACAAAAATGCAGTTTAAAGTTGTGCTGCTTTATATTTTTTGTTGAAACCATGATAGGCCTATATATTTTTCAGGATTGTTTTATAAATAAAATAACATTTATTTGAAATAGAAACCTTCTGTAACACTATAAACACTATAAATGTCACTTTTCATCAATTTAATGTATTCTTGCTGAATAAAAGTATTAATTACTTAAAAAAATCTTACTGACACCAATCTTTTGAATGGTATTGTATAATATGACATTTAACGCTCTGTGGTAAAAGACACAAAACTCCAATTTTGTACATGTAGTCAAATCAAAGGGGTGGGATTGACAGCCCTGCACCCTGTAATTTCCACCTGTGAATTTCATCACGTGCCTTTGTGGACTTGTGATTGGTTTTCAACATGACAGACATGTGATGTATGTGTTTGAAATAGTCTTTTTCATCTCTGCAGGGGATTTCTGGGTTTGTGCTATGCTGATGGTGTTGTCAGTTGCAGTTTTCCAGTCACCAGATACTCAAGACAGATGTACAGTACACTAATGTTTAAATGTTTAGGGTCAAATGTGTTTTTTCTTTTAAGAAATGAACACTTCTCTTAAGCAGAGAAACACTGAATTGATCAAAAGCGGCAATAAAGACATTTATATTACAAAAGATTTCCATTTCAAATAAATGCTGTTCTTTTGAACTTTCTATTCATCAAGAAAAATAAACAAATAAATAAATGTTTCTTGAGCAGCAAATCAGCATATTTTCTATAGGATCATGTGAGTCTGAAGACTGGAGTAATAATGCTGTAAGTTCAGCTTTACCATCACAGGAATAAATTACATTTTAACATATAATTAAATAGAAAGCTGTTATTTTAAATTGTAATAATATTTCACAATATTTACAGTACTGTTTTACTGTATTTCTTGATCAGACTTATGCAAAAACATTTAAAGATTTTACAGACCGCAAGCTTTTGGACAGTATAGTGTACATTAATAAAAGTTTACATAATATTACTAGAAACATTTTTGAATTTTGATTTTGAATTTCCAAGAAGGCCTATATCATTTAGTGTCATTGATCGTATACTTTAGTATGACAAGCAGTATTTATTAGGGCCTGAGCACCGATGGTGTGAGGACCCTATTGTAATTGCTATTATTCTTCTTCTCCGAAATAAATCACATTTTTGAAGGCCTAAACATGCTCAAAAACTCATGAAACTTTGCACACGCGTCAGAAGTGGTGAAAATGTACGTGTGATATGGGTTTCAGAATTAGGTGAGGCAAAATGGCCACCTACAAAATTTCAATTAAGAAATCTGAAAACCCAACTGGAAGTGAGACATTTTGGTCAGTCTAATCTAAAGGCCTTTGCAACGTTAAATTGGGAAGATCTTGAGTTTTACAGCCTGACGAAATTCAACATTTTGCCATGAAACAGGAAGTTGTTGTAACAACTTACAACGTACAATGTCCGATCTGCCCCAAACTTCATATGTTTTATTAGAATCCTGGCCTGAAGACATCTACGTGCAAATATTCAGTTACAATCATAGCGCCACCTGCAGGCAACAGGAAATTGCATGTTTTACATTGTGATTAACTCCTCATTGATACACTGAACAAAATTATAAACGTAACACTTTTGTTTTTGCCCCCATTTTTCATGAGCTGAACTCAAAGATCTAAGACTTTTTCTATGTACACAAAAGGCCTATTTCTCTAAATATTTTTCACAAATCTGTCTAAATCTGTGTTAGTGAACACTTCGCCTTTGCCGAGATAATCCATCCACCTCACGTGTGGCATATCAAGATGCTGATTAGACAGCATGATTATTGCACAGGTGCGCCTTAGGCTGGCCACAATAAAAGGCCACTCTAAAATGTGCAGTTTTATCTCACAGCACAATGCTACAGATGTCGCAAGTTTTGAGGGAGCGTACAATTGCCATGCTGACTGCAGAAATGTTCACCAGAGCTGTTGCCCGTGAATTGAATGTTCATTTCTCTACCATAAGCCGTCTCCAAAGGAGTTTCAGAGAATTTGGCAGTACATCCAACTGGCCTCACAACCGCAGACCACGTGTAACCACACCAGCCCAGGACCTCCACATCCCGCATCTTCACCTCCAAGATCGTCTGAGACCAGCCACTCGGACAGCTGCTGCAACAATCGGTTTGCATAACCAAAGCATTTCTGCACAAACTGTCTCAGTGAAGCTCATCTGTATGCTCGTCGTCCTCATTGGGATCTTGACCTGACTGCAGTTCGTCATCGTAACCAACTTGAGTGGGCAAATGCTCACATTTGATGGCATCTGGCACTTTGGAGAGGTGTTCTCTTCACGGATGAATTCCGGTTTTCACTGTACAGGGCAGATGGCAGACAGCGAAGCGTGTACGGCGTCGTGTGGGTGAGCGGTTTGCTGATGTCAACGTTGTGGATCGAATAGCCCATGGTGGCAGTGGGGTTATAGTATGGGCAGGTGTATGTTATGGACAACGAACACAGCTGCATTTTATTGATGGCATTTTGAATGCACAGAGATACCGTGACGAGATCCTGAGGCCCATTGTTGTGCCACAACCAATGCACCAATGCACGGCCCCATGTTGCAAGGATCTGTACACAATTCCTGGAAGCTGAAAACATCCCAGTTCTTGCATGGCCAGCATACTCACCGGACATGTCACCCATTGAGCATGTTTGGGATGCTCTGGATTGGCGTATACGACAGCGTGTTCTAGTTCCTGCCAATATCCAGCAACTTCGCACAGCCATTGAAGATTGGACCAACATTCCACAGGCCACAATCAACAACCTGATCCAACTCTATGCGAAGGAGATGTGTTGCACTGCATGAGGCAAATGGTGGTCACACCAGATACTGACTGGTTTTCAAAGTCTGATGTTTCACAATGAAACAGGAAGCTGTTGTAAGTCAGGCAAACAATGTCCAAACTGTCCCAAACTTCACATGTTTGATAAGAGTCCTGGCCTGAAGACATCTACATGCACATATTCAGTTAGTCCACCTGTTGGCAACAGGAAATGGCATGCTTTGCACTGTAATTCACTCCCTGAAACAATTATATTTGCCATGAAGTACCAAACATGCTAGAAACACGTTAAATCTCATGCAACACTTGGCTAAGTGCTAGTGTATGCGATTAATGCCATGAAACAGGAAATTGTTGTAACTCAGGCATACAATGTCTAATCTGCTCAAAACTTCACATGTTTGAGAAGAGTCCTGCCCTAAACACATCTACATGATAATATTCAGTTATAGAAATAGCGCTACCCACTGGCAACAGGAAGTGACGTGTTTAACACTGATGCACTGCTAGCAATATACTAAAATATGCAATTGAGTGCTAAACATGCTAGAAACATTCTGAAAATGCTAGCAACACTTGCTGAGTGCTAAAGCATGTTATCATCATGAAACAGGATGTTGTTGCAACTCAAGCATACAATGTCCAATCTGCCTCAAACTTCACGTGTTTGCCCTGGCCTGAACACATCTACTGTTACAAACATAAGGGACAGAGGCACAGGAATGCAGATAACAGGTTTTATTAAAACAACCAGAAAAGAAAGTCAACAGTGCAGGTAAGTGAACAGGTAAATGCAGGTGGTGGGTAATGGCAATGGAACTGATACTGTCCTTTTCTTTTGCAGAAGTAGCGGATGCAGAGACTGACTGGAACAAAGGAGACACAGGAGAACTCACACGAGAGGAGGGATCACGAAGAAGACTTGGGAACACACTGGAGACAGGTAAGTAGCTTGAAGGAGTCCGTAAGGTAAACATGAAGGTAGGTCTTGATGCTAATGAGTCCAGACAGTGTGTTTGTGTGTCTTTTGTAGTGCCGTGATTGCTGTGCTGATGAAGTGCAGGTGTGCGTGTTTAGTAATCGGGTGAAGGAGTGCGCTGTGATTGGGGGATGGCTGAGGTTGGCATGTCTGTGACATCTACCTACACACCAAAATTTAGTTATAGTCATAGCACCATCAGCTGGTAGCAGAAAGTGTGGCAAATACAAATGACTGATGTAGTCCTCCTATTTTTATATATTTAAATGCATATTGCCCATTGCAGGTGGTGGTGGCACAGGTGCGAGGGCCTTTTCACCGCTGCTTGTAGTTTTAATATTATTAACATTATTACCCTACAGGATAACTTTGAACGAACATTCTATTAACGTTACTGGAAGAATGTTTGTTCATAACTTTGAGAAAACCTTGGCAGAACGTTAGCCAAAGTCCCTGTTGGCTGTGGAACTGTTTATTAAAGAATTGTTAAAAAAATCCCTATGCTAAAACACTGTTGCGTTCTATTAGCCCAATCTCTAATGTTGTTTGTGCTATAACCATAATAGTCCCAACTAATTAGTTTGTAATTGTTTCAGTGTTCGTGATATTACAGGTTGTGTTTAGTGTGAATCTCCAGTACCTATATGTGTGTGTGCAGTAAAGGGTTAAGAGCGTTGGAGCTGTCGCAGTCCCTTCGGCCCTCGGCCTCCTGCCCTCGCTCTGATTAATCATGGAGGGAAAAACGCAGTAGACCGTTCACTGCAAGACACGCACACACGGACACGCACACGCAGCCCCACGTATAGAGACGTGCGCACACACAGAAAGGATTGTTTTCCCCGAATAGATTCAGTCAGTCACACACACACACACACACACACACACTGCGCTTTCGCTGCAGACCGTTTCGCTCTTGCCTGAGGGGGTGAGGCTGTATGTGTGTGTATGTAGCCCTGTCACATGTTGCAGCGACACACACACACACACACACACACACACACACAGCGCTCTCTCTCGCCAGGGGTCACTGGAGCCGAGGTAGCCTACACCGCTAGACTGCCACAACACTTTTTTCTCCCTCACTTTCTCTGTCTCACACACACTTTTTTTCTCTCTGGGTGACAGTGGTGGAGGTGGTGATGGGCTTCTCTCTCTTCCCGCACACAACAGAGTCTTTTTTATCTCCCTTCAGAAAATCCCACTGCAGCAGGGAATTGCGTGTGTGTGCGTGTGTGCGCATGTGTGTTTAAAAGGTTTACGATGCCTGAGTACCCCTGTCCTCCTCACTCTCAGAGAACCCCCCTACCTTCCTCTTCCTCCAGGAAGCTTCTTCAGAGCATCTGAGTGTAACGGCAAAACAGTCGTGGTCTTTGTAGAAGCAGAAGAGACAGCGAGATAGAGGGAAGCAGGGAGAAGGGGGTGGGTATCAATTCTCCTCTCATGTAAAAATTCTAGACCGGTTTGGTCACTACAGAGACGACAGACATAAAGTATCGACTGGAGTTACAGAGCAGCTTCCCAAAACTCTGCAGCACCTCGTGTACAGCAATGATACTGTTTATGAAATATTAATCTGTTCTCTCGCCATCCGCACATCAGAGATATTTCTACAGTAGGTAGCCATCGTTAGTTGAGTTTTGAACACGAAAGAAGAAAAAAAAAACTCTTATGGTTTATCATCGCAGATAAAAGCAGTGTATAGCCTACAAAAGTTTAGTAAAACAGTAATATTTTGAAGTGTTTTTTACTATTTAAAATGCTGTTGTTGTCTGTATTTATTCCTGTGATGGCAAAGCTAAATTGTCAGCAAAATTACTCTAAAGGATCGCATGATCCTTTTATTATTATCAATGTTGATAACAGTTGTGCTGCTTGATATTTTTGTGTAAAATGTGATACATTTTTTTTCCAGAATTATTTGATGAACAGAAATCTTTCGTAACATTACAGATATCTTAATTGTCATTTTTGATCAATTTACTGCCTCATTGCTATAAAAAATAAAATTAGGCTATTTTTATTTCTTTGATAAAGCATCTTACTGAACTTTTTTATTACTTTTTTTTTTTTTTTTACTCAGAACTACATTTATATAAAATTATAAAATGGTAGTGCATGGAAGACATGCATTTTTAAATGATTTTTCATACTTTTTTATGGCTTACATGTGAACAGAATGTCTTAAATTGGAAAACAAGTTTAAAAGAGAAATTACAATTGAACATTTACCCATTTACCCTCGGTTTCACAGACAAGGTTTAAGCTGGTCCTAGACTAATATGCATGTTTGAGCTGTTTTAACTAATAGTACTTTGCACTGACATATCTTAAAATATGTAACTGCCATTGTTTTGTCTCAAGATGCACACCAGTAATGGTTTTTTGTTTTTGTTTTTTTAGGGTATGTTTATAAAAGCTACTTAAATATCCTAAATGAACTAAGGCCTAATCCTGGCTTAGTCTAAGCCCTGTCTGTAACACCAGGCCATATTTTTAGGGGTTCAAGCATGAAGCGCTGAAACCCTATTGTAATTGTTAAGATTTTTAGGAGTTCAAGCACATAGTGCTGAAGCCCTGTTGTAATTGTAAGGATTTTTATTATTTTTATTATGCCTTAAAACTGATTGGGCAGCCCAAACCGTAAGGCCAAGAGACTTTGTCAGATGGTAGTAGTCTTGCTCGCTACTCAGATACCTGGACTCCAAATCGGCCAATAGGTGGTGCTACAGCGATCAAAAAACGCAAAATTGCTCATAACTCCTAGACCGTTTGTCCTAGAGTCAAGTGTCTTATATCATATAGTCCTTGGCTCATGACGGACAAAATGTATATCTCTGAATTAATTTCTGCCTGTAAAAATTCCGCCATTTTGAATTTTGTCCAAAACCTACTTTTGCGAACTAGTCCTAAGTTTTTCACCCGATCAGAACCAAACTAGTGCAGAAAGATTCTCTGGAGTCTGAATATCAATAGTTATCCAAAAAAAAGTTGAAATTTCGATTCACGGTTGCTAAGGGGCAACAAAACGTTCCAAATGGGCGGAGCCACTTTTACTAAAATGGCTATAACTTGTGAAAGAAATTAGATATTTTCACCAAACTCGGTACTCGTGTATAGGCTCAATCTTTGGTCACGATCAAAAAAATTGCGTCGATTGACCACTAGGTGGTGCTATAACTTGAAAAAAAACATGAAAACAGCTGTAACTATGCAACATTTAGTTCAATCAACTTGAAATGTTGCATGCAGTGTCTTGGTCCAAGGGGGCATGATAGTCTATGAGGACACTGGCGTATCTCAAAAAACATGGCCGCCATCGGTCAATGAAGTTTGAGCACCGATTAGACAATATTATCGGAGACCAATCAGAACGAAACTCGGTGGACGGTAAAATCCTAGAGGTCTGTGAGAATTTTAAAAGAAATCGGCCACTAACTTTGCCTCAAGAATCATGCTGTCAATCAAATCGTTAATTAAATATTCGCGAAAAAGTAAAAACCTACTTTTGCGAACTTGTCCTATGTTTTTCTCGCAATCGGAACCAAACTAGTGCAGTACAATTCTATGGACTCTATAGGTCAATAACTATGAAAAAAAAGGAAAAGTTAGCTATAACAGGGTCAGTTAGAAAAAGGGCTTCGCCAAGTGACCATAAAAGCCTATAACTCCCAAACGAAAACTCGAAACTTCACGAAAATAGGTGAGCACATGCGACATATGATTCTAAACAAGCATGCAAAGTTTTATGGACATCGGACCATAGGTGGTGCTATAACTGTTAAAAAGCTTTAAAACCATATATTTCCAATGATAAATTGCCTGTATTGGCGGTAAATGGTCTTTTCCTTCAATGATTAGTGATTACAGGCTTGCTAAATAAAACATAATATCTTTTTGCAGTGCTTAAAGGTCTTAAAGCGCTTGAACCCTGACAAATGCTGCTTGCAGCTTTAATTCTATATGTGTTTAGTAATAAATATAACTTTAGTTATTTAGTCTCTTTTATTATATATACATTTTAATTTTATATAGGCTATATGTACACTGTAAAAAATAAATCAGTAAAATAACAGGGGGAAAAAGTACTGGCAGCTCATTACCTGGATATTATCCAGTAATTTTACAGACATTTCCGTTAACCCTAAAACAGAACTCATTGAAGTGCAAAATTCTTAATACTGGTAAAACACCTGTAAAAAATAAATAAGAAAAATTTTGTTAAATTTTGTTAATACAGTAAATTGTGCCCTATTTTTATGTTTGTTTGTTTTTTAGAGTGTAATGAGAATTGTGTTAAATTGGAAGATGAGAAAGTATATATCTAAGTATATATATAAGTTTTTTTTTTTGCCATTTTTATTTATAGATATGAGCCAGACTCAAACTCACACTGCCTGTTGAAAACTGAACACTGACTACAGCTCCGACAGAAGGATTCACTCAGTACTGGTGTTCCTTTAAAGTTGTCTTGAAGAAAAATTACCTGTAAACCAGTTAAATTATGAGACTGAGTGACCCATCTTCTCTACATCATCTTTACTTTCCCTCCATCTCCCTCTGTCCCTCTGTGCTACCTCTATTTCCATGCACCTCCATGTCTCTCTTTTTCCACCCCTGATCCTTCAGCGGAAGCAAGGAATGGAAGGAGATAAGGGAGAGGTCAGTAACTCTGCTGCATGAGCTCATTTGAGACGATAGGGTCAGCATGACGGCCTGGAGCTGCCGTCTGTCTTGACCGGTCAGATGCGCAGATGATAACTATCCCAGCTGCTGTTTCACAGTCTGGAATGATTGACTGTCTCCATCATGAACCAGATGCTGCAGAGTTACCAAACATGTGGCAATAATATGGAAATACATTTTGAAGGTTGATTGACTGTCTATTATCTGTTTGTTGCTTTGAACTGGTTAAAAAAAATTATCTGTCTATCTCTCTGTCTGTCTATCTATCTATCTATGTATCTCTCTCTCTCTCTCTATCATCTGTCTGTGGAGGACATTAGAGGGCCTGGAACAGTGTTCCTGGTTAAATTAGCATTCAGTTCTCAAAATCTGTTAAAATGGTTTTATTTAATACATTATGACACCATTATTTACAGCCAGAAAAATAGATGAGCCATTATCTATAAAAACATCAACTTTGGTCTTTCTTCACTTAAGGAAACAAAGTTTATATATAAAAAAATAATAATAAAACAAACAATATCACGTAAAGGCAGTAGAACAAATCTTAGTCCTTTTGAGACCATGTTCTCCTGTAAACAATGTGAAAACTGAAGAGTGCTGGACTGGTGCGAGCTGGGTCATAAAGGGCGTTTGATTTCTGTACAATGTCTGTCTCCAGCTGCGTCCACTCCTGGATCTGCTCAAGTCCTTCTAGTTTTTTAGTCCATTTTGCAGTTTTGTGCATAAGAATGTTTTTCAGGTGTGCAGAGTGGCAGTGTTGTGTTTATCTGACAGAGGGGGAGGTCAGTAGGTGAGCTGGCTTGCAGGGGATCGGTGGTTTGACACATGGGGCACTTGTGGTGTTGAAGTTCTTCCTGAGCTGAGCCACACGACTGCCATACGACAGACTGCTATCCTTCTCTTTCACCACTCCTTTACAGACAGAGACAAATTATTGGCAATCATTAGGCAAGGAAACAAAACATACTCTCTGATGAAAAACCTAGTGAGGTGCCTTGTTGTCTACTGTCTACTTGGGCAGCATATACAATGTTAGTATGTTGCTAAGCTAACAAACATCTTACTACTAAGTGTAAAAACACACAGCAGGTTAGAATATGGGTAGAATTAGATTCATGGTTTTTTATTGAGCTGTTATTTTAACACACACATACACGTGTATATATAGTTACATTTAACTTAATTTATTAATTACATAAATGGCATATATATATATATATATATATATATATATATGCGCATGCTGCCATAATCATGCATAACCACGCCTATGATTCCTTCAAATGCTGCTTATGTAGGCAGCTCATTGGGTTTTGGTTCAGAGCCACAAGGACCTCGCAAGAGGTCAAAGACTAAGGAAATAATCAAGCAGAAATTTGTGATTACGAGACTTTGACTGTCTGTAAATCTCTGCTGACTTTAAAAAGCTGTTAGACCCCTGACACAAGCCCGTTGGGGATTATAATACATCCACAGCTGTCTCTCTCTCGATCCTCCTTTCCACCCACTCAAGGCAGGTCTAGAGGTCACAAGAGGGAGAAGCAAGTAGAGCGACAGCAGGCAAAAGAGAAAAAAATTGAGAGGAAGAAAGTAAAGGACGAAGGAAGTACAAATAACATGAGAGTGAGGTAGAGGGTAAAGGCTACGGGAGTGATGACTCAATTTGAATGTGTTTAACGGGGTGAGACAGGTGGTCAGGGAATAGGCGAAGGGGTGATTGAGGTAGAAGGAGGCAGAGACAGAGAGATGGGGGAGGACGCTCATGGGGACCGTGGTGGTTGACTTCAGAGACAGATGCTGTGAAGAGTGAGACTTAGAGGAGAGGCCAGGGGAGGACTGTATTTTTAGACTCTCCCTGAGGGGTCTAAGCCTGGAGTTCCACCCCCTTCATGCTTTTCCTGTGAGACCAGCTCTCTGCCAGCACTTTTTTTCTTCCGCACTGACGTGGGGGTCTTTACTATGGCCTGTACTCGCAGTTTTTTCCCTTGTATTCATGTGACGCAACCTCTATTTCTAAGTTGTAAGCAACAACATACCAATACAACACAAGACTGTTCTCATAATGACTGAAAACATTAAACTAGGTGCAATGTGGGCATCAGCAATATATACACTCTTCCAAATAATCTAAAATCAAATCAAAATAATCTATATATCTGAGAATGCAAAGCACAAAAAGACATTTTAGAGACATTCACACTAATGTTAAGATGTACTCAGGGCCGCATTATCCTAATGGGCTGCAGCCCAGGGCGCTGAACACTGGGGGGCCCCGGAGACCGAGACAATTCTCTTTTGCGTTTTAAAACGCATCGTTGTCACACACCTGAATCAAGAGTCACAGGCGCAGCGGACACGCACGCATTAATACAACCAGGACAGTGGCGTAGCGTCCGAGTATGCAGGGGTTGAGCTATTACGGGCTTAACTCCAAAGTATACTTAGGGCGTTCGCATCGTGTAATTTTCCTCATCAGGAGGGTTCGCGGACGTCCGCACTCCCCGTCCGCGTGCAGCCCAATTTTTGTGATAGCACGGACAGTGTGTGTACTGTACAACAGCCCATGCGAGAGTGAAATGAGTGCTTGAAAACAAAAGTACACTAGATAGTGCGCAGTGCACACGCCGAACGCGTCTTTCTGCAGCCAAATACTTTCAAAGGCTCGTCTGTGCGCGAGACAGAACCCGTGTACATGTTCAGAAAAATGAAGTATAATAGAAATAATGTTGTTAATAACTTGCTATAGCCTATCTATGTTATATGTACTGAAAATCATTAAGAATCTGAATAAATGGACAAAAGGGTCCATGCCATGTCTTAGCGATGATATATTGTATTTGACCGTCATTTTTAAAGTGGGTTTCTGAAATATATGCATGCAGTAATGTAATAGTACAGAATTTTAAATGAGTCATATTGGTTTTCTGAAAAAATGTGAAATTTCTGCACATTTTAAGATACTGCACAAGATGTGAATAAATGTAACTAGTACACTCGCTGGGGTGGATACTTTTTATTCAACGAAATAAAATGCACATAAAACGTGATGGAAGCATATTTAGAGAAGAAATTCATTTGACTAGGTTCTGGTATTTGATGCTTTGATTTTATCGCTTCAGTCGCAGCATTTTCAAGTTTCACATTGCATTGGCAAAGTTTGCTGTCGCAGGTTTAAAATAAATAACTTCCGGTCGCTGTCCTTTAAGTGTAAATGGTTGCTGTTGCTGTAAATTGTCTGCTCTCATTTTTTAAATAATGACTTTCGGGCGCTTTGTTGCTGAAGATTGTTTAAGCAAATATTTGACGTCGGTAACGTGACGCAAGCAGTACAACGTGTAAAAACTAGATAGTTCTTACCAACGGATCTGGTTCTAACTAGACAGCTGTGTTGATTATAATGGGAGCAATCTAGTTTTGTCACGTCTCTCTCTTTCTCTCTCGTGAGTTGAGCCGCAGTTCCTGTTGATGCTTCTCTGGCCGTTCCCTGCAGCCGTGACCCCCTGACTGCGTTATGCTGTCGCCATGGAAACGTGGGATCAGCGCAAATTCCCGCTCCAGCACACACTTACCCGACCGCGCACGCACAGACTGAGTCACTCACTCACTCACTCACTCACACTCTCTCTCTCTCTCTCACACACACACACACACACACACACATACACATACATCCGCCCTCCCAAGCTGAAAGTCAGGTACAGGTACGTTAATATGTTTGAATCCTGTAAACTCATGTTTGTTTTCGGTTTCTAAAGAAGTTTGGTTGTAGTTTTGTGTTGGTCTGTTGGCAAAACATCATTTTAGTATACAAACAACAGCGCAAAGTTCCCTGTTTTTGAATATTAGCCGCAGCTGGTAAACAAAGGAAAATGTAGCAGTGACTGATGTGTCCTACAGGTGGCGCACGAAGGCCTTACGTGCTCGATGTTGGTTGTGCTAATGACACTAGAAGTCCACTAGATGGCGCTTGCTCTCCACTGTGCCTTTTTAAATGTAAACTTGCCATAAACATCATATAAATATTTATTGTTAATCCCCAGGAGGTCAAACTAAATGTATATGATGTCATTTATTATCTGTTAATTTTATATAATATATATTTAAATAAAGATGTATAATGTTTATATATAAGTGTGTGTGTGTGTGTGTGTGTGTGTGTGTGTTATTCTTAATATTGTAAATATTAGTTTACATTTTATAAATTATTCAATGTTCATTGCTAGAAAATTGAAGGATTACACAAATTAGGGTTGCAAAATGTATTTAGACATGTCTTAAATATTAGTCACAAACCTTTTAGAAAATGAATTAAACAACAAAGAATTACAAACTTTATAGAAAATACATATAGATAATAAAATGGCTCATATAAGTTTAGTTTGTCTTTCTGGGAATCGAAAACCAATATCCTAACCTAACCTATCCATTGCAATTGTTATTATTATACTGGATGCAGATAAATGTTGATAATGCTGTGTTGTATTTTCAGTTTTGCTTTTTCTGTGGTGTTTTTGTAGTTTATTGTTCAAATAATACCTTTAGATTGTTTTTTTATGCTCTTACCTTTGTCTGTGGGTGTGTCCAGTGGGTGTGTCTTGTTGTTGATTGACATCTGCTCTTTCATTGCTCTGTGTAATTGAAGCTCTCTTAACC
The DNA here is from genome assembly GCA_037101425.1 of Elopichthys bambusa. Lineage (NCBI taxonomy): Eukaryota > Metazoa > Chordata > Actinopteri > Cypriniformes > Xenocyprididae > Elopichthys > Elopichthys bambusa. The sequence goes on along the minus strand of CM074447.1, from coordinate 12,224,014 downwards.
TTTCTGCTACTTTTGTCTCTCTGTTGCTCATATGTGGTCTGTAAAGGCCCGTGTCCTCCTCCGCACTGCCTGAGTCTGAGTCATCTGTTTGGCCCCTGCTGTCGTCAGCTGACTGATCAGAACCGCTGTCCTGCTTGGACTCATCTGAGACTGTTGTAGAATCGCTGAGCTCCTCTGGTTTCTGGGGCAGATTGAATGAAACTCATTTGTAAACACTTATAAAATCAGAGTTGACAAATTCAGAAACACAAAGAGAGGAGAAGGAGTGTTGTTGTGTTTGTGTGTGTCTGTATGTGTGTGTATTCCCTCTGGCACTGTGGCACTGATGCCATCTGATACCGTTTAATTCTCTGCCCAGGCTCTAAACCATCTGCTCAGGGGAGCCTGGCCAGTCCAACTACACACACCCATCCTCTTATTATTATTGCTGCTCTTATTATTAATATCACATATCCCCCCCCCCCCCCCCCCCAAACACACACACACACACACACACACATATATATCTTCTCACATAAATGCGCATTCATATGTCAAATCGCATTAATGCTTACTCAGTTGAACACATACCGATAATGCACACTTACACACACGTTCTGTTATAGTAGGGACTTTCCAATGATGTCTGTTGTTTCAAGCTAATGATATTCCCTATCCTCTAACCCTGTGCTTCTTATCTGGTGCTTTGTGACCCAAAATTGTAAAACCAGTTTTCTGGAGGGCTTTTAAAAGTGTGTAATACACTTTACAGGTAATACGGTCATGCAAATGTATAAGTAGGAGGAGTCAAATTAAACGGATGCATACATGGAATAGTTGTGACATTGTCTTCAAAAATCTCTCAGTAAAAGAAAATATGACTGAAATACAATAAATCTGATGTCAGTTTTACTATTCAGCATATGTTGTACATTATTAATCAGTTTTCATTTTGTTGGGACAATGAAGTTCATAGTAATTTTCATATCTTCATAGTTCATATTAATTTTAATGTCTTTATTTTATTTTTTACAATATTTTTGTTCAGTAAACATTTTCTTGAACTGTGATTGGTTGCCATTTTATGTAAAATATGACATTGGTCCTGAAGCAAAACCAGTTGAGAAGCACTGACCTAATAGTACCCCCAACTTTTTTATTTTTATTTTATTTTATTAAGACATTATTTTGTACACATTGTATACACACACACACACACACACACACACACACACACACACACACACACACACAGGTTTGTTTTGCTATCTTAGTGAGGACATTCCATAGGCGTAATGGTTTTTATACTGTACAAACTGTACATTCTATCCCCCTACACTACCCCTACCCCTAAACCATCACAGAAAACATTCTGCATTTTTACATTTTTAATAAAACATTGTTTAGTATGTTTTTCAAGCTATTTTAAATATGAGGACTCATGAAATAATGAGTCATATTTCATGTTTACGTTGTAATACCAGTGTCATACCCATGTCGTTATACAATTTTTGTTCTCATAAATCACAAAAATGTGCGCGCGCACACACACACACAAACTACAGTACTTCTGAAATTCAGATGTGTCTATCAAGTTTGAACATGTTAACTTTGTGTTTGTGTGTGTATATAAGTAGCTGTATTTTGGGGAATAAACCGTATCCAGGAGTTAAATCTAAACTCAAAACTCAATCTAACATATAAATCATCTGTAAAGTACATATAGATTTGAAGTTTTCTTATAAAGTGTGTCACTATAATGGATTTTATATAAAGCAATATAAGACTATGATATTTGTTCATTTAGACCAGTGTATGTGTGTGTGTGTGTGTGTGTGCGCGTGTGTGATTTGTGATGAAAACAGGTTTAACTGTCTGCCAGAAGTTCCTTGAAAACAGACAAACACACACAGTCTGGCACGAACCCACAACCTCCCACACACACACACACACACACACACACACACACACGCACACACACGCATGCATAAACACACACCTTAAGCAGTAGCTGGATCCCTGGTTCTGTGATGATTTGTTGTGCTCTGTTGGGTTTGGTCAAGCTGCTCTTCACAGATTCAGCTTTTGCTCTGTAAACAAAGAGAACACATTTAGATCTCTGTTTCTAATATTTGAATAGTTATTATTTGCAGTAATGCTTGTATTTTCAGTTATACTGTTAGAAGAAAAGTTTCTATAATAGAAACTTATAGGCTTCTGTCAGACATATAGAACCTTTTAGGGGTTCCCATCATGGGATCATTTTTAATTTTAATTAAATAAAAAAGCTTGTAAACATACTTTATCAGTAAAAATTGTTAGCATTATGCAATCATTTAAAAAATTTCTGCTTATATATAACCTTTTTGGAATAAAAGGTTCTTTGAAATTGAGTCAAGAACCCTAGTGTTCTATATTGAACCCAACTAAAGCCTTTTTTTCTAACAGTAAGTATACAGTTTTTTTTTTTTTTTTTTTGTATATTTTTACCTGCTGTTTGTTAGTTAGTGTGTATTTCTGCCTGCTGATCTTATCAAGGTTTATGATATGGTTCTCTGGAATACTTGACTCTGATTGGTCTATTGCTGTATTCATCTGTTATTATTTTATATTTTAGCATAAAAACCACTGAAAAATACAACACCATTTTCTACATATGCTAGACATTCAAAAGTTTGGGTTTGATAATTTGATTTTTAAAAATGATTTTGAAAGAAGTCTCTTAAGCTTGCCAAACTGCTATTTGTATATGATCAAAAAATACAGTAAACAGTAATATTGTGAAATATTATAACATTTTAAAAGAACTATTTTTTGTTTTTATATATTTAAAAATGTCTTTTAAAAATGTATTTCTGTGTTCGCAAAGCTGATTTTTTAGCATCATTATTCCAGTCTTCAGTGTCACAGGATTCTTCAGAAATCAATCTAATATGCTGATTTTCTGCACAAGAAACATTTCTTATTATCATCAATGTTGAAAACAGTTGTACTGCTTCATATTTTTGTGGAAACAGTTTTCAATAACTTTATAAAATGTCTTTACTCTCACTTTTGATCAATTAAATGTATCCATGCTAAGACCATATAAAGTTAAATCAATAATTTGTGTATAATGTACAGTCAACCATAATTACTTTAAAGGTGTATTTCTGCCTGCTGATATTATTGCGAATAGAGAGCGTTGTACCTGTTGATATTGTTAGGGTTGGCCTCTGACTTGTCCCTCAGCTCAGACAGAATGAGTTTTGGAGATTTGAGCTCATCTGATTCTCCAATAATACACACATGCACGTCACCATCACTGCCCAGCTGCCAGCTCACACTTTTACAAGGGCCTGAGGACAAAATGATATACATGTCAAGAAAATCAATATCTGAGAAACACATTAAATAAATGAGCAACACAGAAACAATTAAGTTAAAAAGACTTAAAGAGGCAAAACAGAGACAACAGTTCACATTTAGTCCATATATTGCTTTTTGAACACATAATGGGTAATTTTGAGGTAATTTCATGTTAAGTAGATCTTCTTTTCTGAACCCAAGGGCTCAAAGTTTGGAATCACCAGCATAAAAGCGTATTTCTCCATTGATGGTCTTTTAAATCATATTTTGTCGCAATGTTGTTGTTTTTTGGGAACGCTAACAGATGGCTTTCCATAGGCATTACAGACCAACTTGATGCTAACCAGCCAAACCCTCCCTGATCCCCTGATTTCATGATTACACTCTGTAGTGTGTCGTTTTCACAGACAGAGGGTGCTGTGACATTGAGTGAAATTGATCCTGTATACTGTAAGTCACCCACTCTGGTTTAGAAGTGTGTTAATGTCATTCAGTGTAGAAATCTATGCCAGTGTTCATCAGACTTGTATTATCACCTTACAGACACTTGCACCAACCCACAAAAGCTGTGACTCTTTCCCAGTAACCCTCATCATTATTTCAGTGTGATTTAACCTTCTCAGATTACACAGAATGTTTGAAGGCATGAAATGAAGTGTGATCAACTGAAATGTGGTGCTTACGTAAAACTGTAGGCACACAAAGATCCTTTTGCGGATTATATGGGACTGTAGTTCATCTAACTACATAATCTAAAAGAACATTGTAATGCCACCAATATCACTGTGGGAATTAGAGAGAAAAATGTCAAGAATTTCTAAGTGTGAAATGGTTGTTCCAGCAGGGGACGATCTGTTTTCTTTTTCTTTATTTTTCATGCACGTAAGAGAAAACTTAACACCTCTCAGCTCCAGCAGAAAGGGTTACGTAAAGAACCAGTTCTCCAGGTTGACAAGAAGCAATGCTGTCTTGGAGTGAGACAGATCAGATGGCTTCGCACCCATGCAGGGATGAATTTCAGAGGTTTCTGTTAGAAATCTCAGAAATGTTCACTATGTGCAGCTGAAACTTGCACAAGTTAGATAATACAAAATTGGCATATGTCTTTGAGGTGTTATGGTTAGATCTGTCTGTGTGTGTTTGTTTGTCTGTTTGTGTATTGCTTGTTGCCTAGGTCACTGGGTTCACCCATATGCCACTCAAGACATGGTGTTTGTATTTGAAAGGTATTGTAACAGCATGATGATAAATATGTTTTCTTGAGGAGTGTTTCTTAAAGCACTATGACTCTTGAGCAGCCCAGGGCTTAATGCGGACAGAGAGATTAGAGATACACCTAGTAAAAGAACATCCAAAAATTGTGTTTATAACATCCAAAAGGAGACATTTATAGCTTGGAAGTTGCTCTTTCTGAGCTCTTTCTTTTCTTTGTCTCTTTTTTCTCCTTAAAGGAACACTTCACACAAAAATGAAAACTCATTTACTCACCCTCATGCCATTCCAAACCTGTATGACAAAATTATTTATTATTCAGTTATGTCTCAGTTTTTTACATTCTTTTGTGTTTCACAGAAAAAAGTAAGTCTGAACTACATGAGGGTGAGTAAATGACCATACAATTTTTGGGTAAATTCAATTGTCCTTTCATGTTTAAATTGCTTAAAATAGGCACAAATGAGATTGTTGCAGGGGGCCTCAGCAAACTCCTAAAGAGGCCTCAAGATGACATAATTTAAAATAAGACAAAACAAGCATTAAATTAAGTTAAAACAACTAAAACTAAAACAACAATTTTTTTTTATTTTAAATCCTCTTTGAAAAACCAGGATTTCCAGTGTCTTGAAAAACCTAGATATAAGGAAGCCTAATGATAAAACTGTGATTTCAAGATTAAGAAAAGTTATGTAAATTAATAAAATCCTCTAGCTCTTTGATCATTTGTATGCATTTTATGAATATATATTTTTCTACCTATGCCAAGCTCTAAAATATTTTTCAGGTAGATATTTTGAGAGTAAAAAGTAACTTTAAAAATCTTTATCCAGTAAATCACTAACTGCTGGAAAGGTTAGTTCTTCCAATGATGTTGTGGACAGTGGGGAGCCTTGGAGACAAAAGAAGCAACGAAAATGTGCATAACAGCTCAGATTTTGAATTTGATTGCATACTTTGGTAAATGAGAGCACAGTTTGAGATGTTGTTGAGATTATTTTCTGAAACAAATGTGAGACTATGAGAGACAATTTGATTAAAGGGACTGTCACATTAGATTTTGTGTTCCTTTCACTTCCAATAATACATATGTGTGTAATGCGAGAGCATAAATGCAAGCATATGCTCATACAAAAGTTCAGGTTTGATGAATTCTGAACTTGCACTGCAGAAATACATTTAACCAATATATTATCTACATTTCACAGATTTACTTTATAGATGAAAAACAACAGGGAGGAAATGGTTTTACAGAGTTTAAGAGTTTAAAGTGTCAATAGAGTAGATTGTGTATGTTGATATTTTGAATTAAATTATATATTCTGTTATCAAAAATAGTCTTGGAGTGTGACATCACATCCTGCTGCTAATATTTAATGACGCATATTAGGTGTCTGAAGTAATTCCACAGGATTAAGTCTAGACCACACCTCAATCTCCATTTGCTCCCCATTTGATCTCAAATGCTGTTTAAGAGAAACAATTGACATATTAAAGAGATCTCATTGGTGATTTGTCAGTGGGCAGCGAAAGAGTCTCAGGTACAAAGTTCCAGCAATAGCTCATAGTTTTGTGTGTCTGTGTACAGAAAGAACTGCCAACGGAAACTTCAACAGCAGTATTTATCTCGACTACCCCTGACGCAGAGCTGACACACAGTATCAGCTGAGATGACTGAAACCAGCCACAAAGTGCTGAGCAAGAGAAAGAGAGACAGCTGTGTTTCACAATGCTGCCATTGAAATGAACTGTGAACCCTGTCAGTTGTGTCCGCGGAGAGAAAATCAAAAGAGTACAGAGAGAGATTTGCCTGTGTTCATATCATGTCACACTGAAGTAAATGAATGAGAGTTACTGCATGACACGGCGGCTCGCTTTTGTGCAGAAGCTAAACACACATCACAAAGGCCTTGTGTCACGTGTAGCTCATGTGACTTGACGAGATGAGAAACTGAAGCCGGCGGAGAAAATTGATAGAAACGTTTATGAGGACATTAATGTCCCCAAGCAAATGCTCCCTTAACCGTCAATTCCTGTTGGGTTGGATTCCATCGTCATCAACACATGAATGTTTTTTCCCAGCCTGAGATCTTGAGTTCAAGTTCTCACAGAGGTTACAAGCATCTGATGTTTTGAAATTCCATATATTTATGTCATGTTACACAAATGTCAGGGTTTTTTCCTCATAATGTCATTTGCATACCATATTATTGGCCTCTATATTTTTTCTCTCAAATCTCTTGTAAAGCACAGCATTAAAGTGTTAGAAAGCCCTGAAATGTTTAGAGGAATTTACGACGGCGGGACCCCTCCGGCATTACAGGGGTTAGATCCCAAAAAAGGCTCAACTACTTGAATGCTGATGCTATGGACATAAACAGTAATCTACCGCAAAGTGATTTGCTTGTGAGTATTGCGTTGTGGTGCAAGGCCAGTGTTGAAAAGCTGGAATTTGGCTCTGGTTTCGTCCCTCTAGCTCGAGAATGTCTCTGCCGTCATGTTATGTGACTCTTTTAGGTCACTTAATTTCCTTTGGCCTTAAAAATATGTGCTCACCTTGAAATGGTGTTACATAATTTCGCACAAGTATTGATTTTCCTGTTACATCAGTGAGGGATGTGTTAAAAGATTTATTTTGAGTTCCTTATAATGTGCTGCTATAACATAAGTTTGCTGTAGTTGCATAAAAGGGTGAGTATGATTTAATAAAAGTTATTCATTTTCTGATTGGCTACGTTTACACAGCAAGGGGTGGTCTCCCTAAATCAGGCTCTAAATGTTTTGAAATAGCGTGGCTGCAGTGAGATTTTGGTTTTGAAAGAAATGAATACTTTTATTCAGTGACAGTAAAGACATTTATAATGTTACAAAAGATTTCTTTCTATTTCAAATAAATGCTGTTCTTTTTAACTTTCTATTTATCAAAGAATCCTGAAAATGTATCACTGTTCCCACAAAAATATTAAGTAGCACAACTGTTTTCAACACTGATAATAATCAAAAATGTTTCTTGAGACTAATTAAAAAAAAAAAAAAAAAAAAAACATTTAAAAAATCTAGGGTAGTATAAATCATTGGAATTTTTTTTCATCATCCCTTTCTATTTAAATTAAACTCTTTATTTGGTTACTATTTCACAGAACTTGTTTTGATGTTAACGTTGTGCTAATTCTGCTAGAGCAAGGAAAGTAGATAGTGAATTGAATTTTTTTGCATTTAAATAAATATTTTAGGTGTCTACGGCTCTGTTCATGGAGCACATATCAACTGAATTTTGCTCTCAAAATATATAATCTGTTAATTATATAATCTACTACAGAATATCACATTTTAAAAGTGCTTGCTGTGTTTGAGCTATTTGACAGGGTAAGACAATTGGAGACATGTCCTTTAATAGAATATATTTTATTATGAACCCTAACCCAAAAATATAAAGGTAATAAACTGTACATGGACTATAAATATGGATTAAATATTTTGACTGTTGCAATCCCAATCGGACTTCGGATGAAACAATCGGATGAAAGCTGCCTGAATCATAATCAAGCACTGTCCGACTGAGCCTGGTTTCTCCCAAGGTTTTTTTCTCCATTTTTATCATCTGTTTGTCGCCTGATGTCACCTGTTGGAGTTTGGGTTCCTTGCCGCCGTCGCCTTTGGCTTGCTTCGTTGGGGACACTTGACACTTGATATTCAACAATGTTTTTGATCTGCCTGCACTGACACCCTTATATGTGAACTGAACTGAGCTGGACAATGACATCACTATTTTCTCCAGTGCTGATATATAGATAAATTAACTAAATTAATAACTATTGATTTTTTACAACGGAATGAATCAATACTGAATTTACTTAAGCTGGACAATGACACCATTTTCTAAAATTATTTACCAGTTATCACTGTAAAGCTGCTTTGACACAATCTGCATTGTGAAAAACGTTATTTAAATAAAGGTGACTTGACTTGATAGAAAATATTGAAAAATCAATCTAGAAACCCTAGATGTACCGCTATCAGTAATAAAATGGGAAAAACAAATGAAGATCGGAGGAAGAAGATTATGAAACCAATTATTAATTAGGCTATTATTAGGTATTATTATTATTATTATTAGTTATTAATTATTATAAAAAGACACAATATAATAAAAATATTTAAATTAATTTGGTTATATGAACATTTGTGAACACCAGCTCCTAAACTATATTTAGGACTGCTGCTGTGTACACTGCTCACTAGAATCACTAAAAGCTTCTCCATAGGGTTTAAGTGTTGAAACATGTCATTGGAACAAAAAGAAAATGTTTGCCTCAAATGCCCAATATATACCTGACTGGGTCTGTGAGGTCCAATTATGATGTCATACACAAAATAATGTGTAATTAATAACAAACAAGTCCTTTTGACATGTTTGCCATTTTGTAGGACAAGCAGAAGTCAGTGACTTCTGTTTGTGACATCATAATTGAACTGTGAATCCATTCAGGTATATACTGAGATATGACTCACTTTTTTCTTTTTGTTCTGATGACGCGCTTCAGTTGAATTAAACCCTATGGAGAGATATTTGAACACTGATTCAGTTTAAGACACTGTTGAAATCTTATCTGAATTTCTAGAGCTCTATTCTCATTGCGGTTTTCTTTTCATGTGGGGCTTAAAGGAGATTGTTTGGGCAAATGTTCCTCTGAGCAGCTGTAAGTTTTGATGTTTTAGGGTTGGTGATCCAGACTGCTGTCCAATAGCAGTATTTTTTTATTCCAGAGCTCTGTGTGTGTTTTTCTCTCTCTGTTGACTTTAGCTAAATGAACATCTATATTTCTCTCCCTTATTCACTTTATTTAGTTGTTTCTCATTCAGTAGCCCCATCTCTGTTGCTGTTTACACAATTACCACAGAATTTCTGTCCTTAAAACTCTTTCTTTTCTTTATTTCTCTCTGCTAGAAATTAATCCTACTCCACTACCATTTCTCAAACAAAGAGCCTCTCTGTATTCAAAACCAATCATGCACCAGGTCAGACATGTTTAATACCTGAACTGTGTGTGAACACCAGTGTATTTCTCTCTCCGAACAGAACTGATCTATATTCAGGACAGCTGCTGTGTGAATGTAGCCATTTTCACTGCACTGCTCACTAAAATCACTCTTCAAAAGCTTTTCCATAAAGTTCAATTCAAGTATTGAAACATGTTGTAGCCATTAAAGAAAACTTTTTTAGTTTTTATATTATATTATTATTTGTTTAAACTTTGGTTTGATTTAATCTGTGTTGATTATGAAAGTGAACAGCGTTGAGTAAGATACATCATAAGAGACGGGGGGAACGGATTGAACGGCAGTATGTCAGGAGACATGGAGTGAGTCAGACATGATTTTTGACCACTTCATTAAGTTTTGTTTCTTGGAAAGCCTTTTTTAAAAGTGAATTTCATTTTATGAATGTTATATAAATTTCAATCAATGTTTTATTAACCAATTTTCTGGATTTAACAAGTAAGAAGCAAACCAAGAAAGTTGTGTGGATTGAAGTGCATAACAAATGAACAAATGAACTACTTTGGAGTAAGGCTGAAACAAAACACGTCATCGGAACAAAAGAAAAATGTTTGCCTCATACACCCAATATATACCCGACTGGGTCTGTGAGGTTCAATTATGATGTTGCACACAAAAGAATGTTATTAACAGCAAACACTGTGACCTGTCAGAGACACACAAAGGCATATTTAGCTGCTCTGTATAGTTTTTGTCTCCTCACAGATTGACAGATGTGGCAGTATTTTTAGAAGGGGTGTGAGTTCATACCTTTCTTTTGCCGGAGCTTTTCTTTTTTTATCCCCTCTTTGCCCTCCTTCTCTTCCCGCTCCTTCCAGCGCCTGACTTGTTCCTCTCTCATTTTGAAGAACAGGATTTTCTTCTGTTCCTCATTCAGGGCCTCTAGTACATCAGGGTCAATGTACATGTCAGCTAGGATTTGCTGCAGCATGTTGTGTCTGTATGTGTGTTGTAGGCTTTTGAATAAGTGTGCTGTTATATAAAATTGCTGTCTGAAGAGTCCAGCTCCGTTTTTGGAATTCTTATCGCCCTTTCCTCAAACAAAAGTACTCTCTATCTTTCAGGCATTGGCATTTTAGATCCTGCTGCTGAGTTCGTTCCTGTCCCACACTCTGGCCATGTGATTCCAGTCTGGAAGAGAGGGAGAGAAATGGGAGGAGGTAAAGAAAGAAAGATCCATTACACCATCTGTTGCCATTTTTGTTCAGCCCCTCTTTATGAGCGACTCCTTTATATCTCTGCATTAATTCATCCTGATTTCATTTGTAAAACAATTAAGCTTTCCACACTAATTCCCTTTTTCTGAAGAGAGCAAAATAAATAAATAAATAAATATATATATATAAGACTCATTAAAGGGAGCGCGAAAAACGTTCAGTTTTGTTCCAGTTACACATTTCGGTTGAAATGAAACCCTATGGAGAGACTTTTGAACACTGATGCAGTTTGAGACACTGTTGAGATCTTATCTGAAGCTCTAGAGGAGTCACACTTGAGATTATTACACTTTCTATTAATCTCACTGCTGTCTAGGAGAAGGAAATCACATATTACAGAGGTTCACATTGTGATTTTCTTTCCTGTGGGGGTTAAAGTATATTGTTTGGGCAAATGTTCCTCAGAGCAGCTGTAAGTTTTGATGTTTTAGGGTTGGTGATCCAGACTGCTGTTCAAAAGCTCTGTGCTCTGAGCTCTGTGTGATTTTCCTCTCTGTTGACTTTAGCTAAATGAACATCTAGCTATATTTCTCTCCCTCATTCACTTTATTTAGTTGTTTCTCATTCAGTAGCTCCATCTCTGTTGCTGTTTACACAGATTACTACAGCACTTCAGTCCTTAAAACTCTCTCTTTTCTTTATTTCTCTCTGCTAGAAATTAATCCTACTCCACTACCATTTCTCAAACAAAGAGCCTCTCTGTGTTCAAAACCAATCATGCACCGGGTCAGACATGTTTCCACACCAAACAACTAACAAAGCCATTCAAAACAAACAAAGAAGCAATAAATTAATAAACATCTGTGTTTTAATTAGAGTGATATGGAGCAAGCACACCGATATTGAATTTACAATCTAAGCATGAAAGGTTAGAATGCATCTGAAATAACATGTTAAAACTGTGTTGATGCACTCAGAGAAGACTTTGAATTTGGGTATGTTAAAAATGGACAATAGACATTCAGCCAGAGATTGAGACATTTACACAAAGACTCACGGCACAAAAGACTCTGGAAGTTGGCAAAAGAGCAACTTAAACAAAGCAAGAGTGAAAGCAGCCGTTAGACCGATCAGGAGTAACTCTGCCAAAACAGTCTCATCTTTTCTTCAGCACATGAGAGAGAGGATACAGAGAGATAAGATAGAAAGAGAGAATAAAAAAGATTAGGACAAAGAGTCAACTAAGTGTGACGAAGTCTGCTGAGGAAGAGAGAAAAGAAAAACTAGTACTCACATTCAAAGCTGGAGAAGTGTGCTGTGGAGTTGTGTTAGTGAAACAGGCTGCTGCAGCGTGCGTGCGTGTGTGTGTGTGTGTCTCTCTGCTGCTTTTGTATTTGAGTGTATTAGTGTGACATCACAGAATTCTTTCTCCTCCCTCTCTCAGATTCCTCACTCCAACTCTCCTTCCTTGTCTCCTCCCTCTCTATCTGTTTCAATGTGCTTCATTGGCATAACAAAAACAGCTACATTTGAATTGTGAAATCACCTGGTTAGACTGATGTTGATACAGAAAATGGTAACAATTTACAGTATAGTTCAGTTGATTAACATTAGTTAACCATTGCATTAAATATTATGAACTATGAAAACAATCTTTAATGTGTAATGTTAGTTTTTTTTATTTAATGTTACAACTTAAGATGTTAGTATTTGTAGAGATTAAAATAAACCACGATCAATAAGTGCTGTAAAAGTATGTTCATTGTTATTTAATGTTTGCTATAGCGTTAACTAATGTTAACATATAAAACCTTGTTGTGAAGTTATAAGATCTAAGTTAATAGTACAGTGTTAAAATGAAGTTCATACAAAAAATTACTAGAATCATTTTCTATCATGTTTTTAATGTCTCATAGTAATTTTGCAGGTCTTTTATGGGACTTAAAGACAAAAATTTAATTACTAAGATGTCTAACTTCTGAGAAAATGAGAAAAAGTATTGTTAAAAGGCAGAAATATTTGACAACGTGTTTAGTCATATTTACTAAAAAATAAGCACTGAATCAATTTAGTTTTAAAATATATTATTAATAAATTACATATAATATTATTAATAATAATTTTAAAATATAATATTTACAGGAAAACCACAAATCTGTTGAAATCATATCACATATTTTGGCATTTTTATTAATAGGCACATACATGGTCAGAAAAATGTCTTGCTTATTCATGACTCAGACATTCATTAATAGGTTGTTTGCAATCACGTGGTTCTGGTGACGCGTGAAATTCATGTGGAGGGCAAGTAGTGAAAATTAGAATGGACGAGATGGAGAAAAGTCTGTACTGTGCTGGTGTAGAAAGGTATAAACAGAAAATCACAACATATTTTGGACGTGAACCTTATGTTATGAAGAGGAGCGATTTTTCTACTGAATTAAAAGACTTGACTGCCATCGAGGCGGTAGATATAGAGAATGTGAAGCTGCCATCACGCTGTGTTCAGTTCTAGTCTGGATTGTTTATATCGCGCTGCATTTCTGCTAGTGACGTTAAGGGCTGTATTTTTGATTTTCTGTCGCGATTGTGAAAAATGTCGCCATTCGTCAGTTATGCTGAATCAAGAATTGCAACAGGCTCTCACATCATTGTTCAGGGATAAAACTGGACGGTGTAATACAATTTTCACCTTTTCTACGTGCAAAAACACACTAGGGGGAAGCAGGTTGATGTGGTGATGGGAAGACGCCGTATAGCAAATCTAATAACATCACTGATTGAACCCACTCCCTATCACTCAATGAAATAATCACATAGTTGAGTGTTCTTGAAAGTGTTGTATTTTGTTTGGTTTAATCAAGTCAAGTCAAGTCAAGTCACCTTTATTTATATAGCGCTTTTTACAATGTAGATTGTGTCAAAGCAGCTTTACATTGATAACTGGTACATTATTTTGGCTGCACAGCAGCTCTTAAAGAATAGTGTCAATGCAGGCAGATCAAAGCACTGTTGAATATCAAATATCAATTGTCAAGTGTCCCCAACTAAGCAAGCCAAAGGCGACAGTGGCAAGGAACCCAAACAGGTGACATCAGGTGGCAAACAGGTGGCAAACAGGTGTTAAAATGGAGAAAAAAACCTTGGGAGAAACCAGACTTAGTCGGGGGGGCCAGTTCTCCTCTGGCAAACAGTGCTTTGTTACGACTCAGGTTGCTATCATAACTCAGATAGGATCACAACATTCAAAGTATTTAATTCAGTTCCATCCAGCTGAGGATCGTATTCATCACACCGGTATGGACGGTTGTTGAGGAGATGCGCCACTGGTTGTCATGTTGATGAGGCCTTCACAGTGGATGATCTAGTTGACTCAATCTCTGCTGATACTTCAGGGCTGCGTTGTGGTCGTGTCAAGGCGCAGGTCCTTGGTCTCACCTGGATGCGGCCCGGATCCGGTTGACTACGGTAAACCTCGGGATAAACAGAAAGACTAATATTAGCGTGGATGCCATTCTTCTTCTGATGTAACGAGTACATCTGGTGTTATAGGAAGTGTTCCTGGTTCCGGCTGACCTAATTTATGCAGCCTAATAATCCTTTAACGGATTTGAAAGAATAAATTGATAATGTGTTATGTGTATGCCAGGTTAAAGAGATGTGTTTTTAGTTTAGATTTAAACTGACAGAGTGTGTCTGCTTTCCGAACAATGCTAGGAAGATTGTTCCAGAGTTTAGGTGCCAAATAGAAGAAGGATCTACCACCTGCAGTTGATTTTGATATTCTAGGTATTATCAACTGGCCTGAATTCTGAGATCGCAATAGACGCGAAGGACTATAATGCATTAATAGCTCGCTCAGGTACTGGGGAGCTAAACCATTTAGTGCTTTGTAAGTAATTAGCAAGATTTTAAAATCTATACGATGTTTAACAGGAAGCCAATGCAGTGTTGACAGAACTGGGCTAATATGGTCATACTTCCTAGTTCTAGTAAGAACTCTAGCTGCTGCATTTTGTACGAGCTGTAGTTCATTTATCTGGCGAGCAGAACAACCACCCAGTAGAGCGTTACAGTAATCTAGCCTTGAGGTCATGAACGCATGAACTAACTGTTCCGCATTTGTCATTGAGAACATGTCGTAATTTAGATATATTTTTAAGATGGAAGAATGCGGTTTTACAGATGCTAGAAACATGGTCTTCAAATGAAAGATTGGTATCAAAGAGCACACCCAGGTTCCTAACTGATGACGAAGACTTAACAGAGCAGCCATCAAGTGTTAGACAATATTCTAGGTTATTACGTGAGGAAGTTTTTGGTCCAAAAATTAGAATATCGTTTTTTTTCTGAATTTAGTAGTAGGAAATTACTGGTCATCCAATTTTTTATATCAGCTATGCATTCCGTTAATTTTGTGAATTGGTAAGTTTCGTCAGGGCGCGAAGAAATATAGAGCTGAGTATCATCAGAGTAACAGTGAAAACTAACGCCATGCTTCCTAATGATATCTCCCAAGTGTAGCATGTACAGAGTGAAAAGCAATGGTCCTAGTACTGAGCCTTGCGGTACTCCATATTCAACTTGTGATCGATATGACCTCTCTTCATTTACTACTACAAACTGATAACAGTCAGATAAGTATGATTTGAACCATGACAATGCAATTTCACTAATGCCAACATAATTTTCGAGTCTATTTAAAAGAATATTGTGATCAATAGTGTCAAATGCAGCACTAAGATCCAGTAACACTAATAGAGAGATACAACCCAGATCTGATGATAAGAGCAAATCATTAGTAACTCTAATGAGAGCAGTCTCAGTACTATGGTACGGTCTAAATCCTGACTGGAAATCCTCGTGGATACTATTTCTTTCTAAAAAGGAACATAGTTCTGATGATACTGCCTTTTCAAGTATTTTTGACAGAAAAGTGAGATTTGAGATCGGCCTGTAATTGACTAATTCTCTAGGATCAAGTTGTGGTTTTTTAATAAGTGGTTTAATAATAGCCAGCTTAAACGTTTTTGGTACGTATCCTAGTGATAAAGATGAATTTACGATATTAAGAAGAGAATCTATGACCTCTGGAAACATCTCTTTCAATAGCTTAGTCGGTATAGGGTCTAACATACATGTTGTTGATTTTGACGATTTAACAAGTTTAGACAATTCTTCCTCTCTTAAAGCAGTAAATGAACTGAATTTTTCCTCAGGGACACTACAATGCACTGTCTGACGCAATACTGTATTAGACGGTTACATGGTTATAATTTTTTTTCCTAATATTATCAATCTTGCAAGTAAAGAAGTTCATAAAGGCATTACTGCTGTGCTCTTTGGAAACATCAGAAGTTGAAGCTTTATTTCTTGTTAATTTAGCCACTGTATCAAATAAATACCTAGGGTTTTGTTTATTTTCTTCTAAAAGTTTTGAAAAATAGGCAGATCTAGCAGATTTTAAGGCCTTTCTGTACTCAATCATTCTCTCTCTCCACGAAATGCGAAATACTTCTAATTTTGTTTTCTTCCAGCTGCGCTTAATTTTTCTGGCTGCTACCTTTAGGGCCAGAGTGTGCTCATTGTACCATGGCGTTGGATTAATTTCATTAATCTTTTTTAAACGCAAAGGAGCAACTGAGTCTAATGTGCTGGAAAAGACAGAGGCAATAGTTTCTGTTGCAACATCGAGGTCTTCTAAGCTGTCTGGTATGGTAAGGCGATGAAACTGATCAGGAAGATTATTTATAAAGCGTTCTTTAGTGGTAGAAGTGATGGTTCTACCAAATTTATGGCAGGGAGGCAGTTTAGCTGTTTTGACTAAATGTAGTATACACGAGACTAGATAATGATCTGAGATGTCGTCACTCTGCTGCAGAATTTCAACGGCATCAATATCAATTCCATACGACAATATTAGATCTAAGGTATGGTTACGACAATGAGTGGGTACTGACACGTGTTGTCTAACACCAATAGAGTTTAGAATATCTGCAAATGCCAATCCCAATGAGTCTTTTTCATTATCTACATGGATATTAAAGTCACCAACAACAAGGACTTTATCTGCAGCTAGTACTAACTCCGATAGAAAATCAGCAAATTCTTTGATAAAGTCTGTATGGTGTCCTGGTGGCCTGTATACAGTAGCCAACACAAAAAATGTCAACTTACATAATGTTACGTAGAGTACCATCACTTCGAAGGAATTATATTTGAGAGACTTTTGACTAATACTGTAAATATTACTATAAATTACAGCAACACCTCCCCCTTTGCCTTTCTGACGAGGATTGTGTCGATAATCATAACCTTGAGGGCTAGACTCATTTAAAGTAATGTAATCGTCCGGTTTTAGCCAAGTTTCTGTCAAACACAGCACATCTAGATTATTGTCTGTGATAATATCATTTACAATAAGTGATTTTGAAGAAAGGGATCTAATATTTAACAACCCAAGCTTTATCATTTGTTCATCATTATTATCTCTATTTTTTATTTGTTGAACATCAATTAAATTTTTACCATTAAATGGGTTTGGAAGTTTTTTGTTTTTACTAATTCGGGGTACAGACACAGTCTCTATGTGATAATATCTAGGTGTAAGAGTTTCTATGTGTTGGGAATTATCTGACTTCTGTAACATGAGGCAGCTAGCAGACGGTCGGTTTAGCCGGTCTGTCTGCTTCCTGACCTGGGCCCCAGTTTGTCATGTTTCAGTTCTAAGACTATGTGGCATATTACTAGAGAGAAGAGCAGCACCATCCCTCAACAGGTCAAGTCTGCCCCAAAAACTTTTCCAATTGTCTATGAAACCTATATTATTTTGCGGACACCACTTAGACAGCCAGCCATTGAGTGATGACAATCTGCTAACTATCTCATCACTCAGACGAACAGGAAGGGGACCAGAGCAAATTACTTCTCCTGACATTGTACTTGCGAGTTCACACACCTCTTTAATGTTAATTTTAGTGATCTCCGACTGGCGAAGTCGAACATCATTAGTGCCGACGTGAATAATAATTTTAGAGTATTTACGATTAGCATTAGCCAGCACTTTTAAATTTGCTTTGATGTCAGGTGCTCTGGCTCCTGGCAAACATGTGACTATGGTGGCTGGTGTCTCTATTTTCACGTTCCGTGTAATAGAATTGCCAATAACTAGGGCACTTTCAACAGGATTCTCAGTGGGTGCGTCACTGAATGGGGAGAACCTGTTTGATGTTCTTATTGGAATGGAAGAGTGGTGTTTTCCACGGCTAGGCTGCCTCACCGTTACAGCCGGAACCGAACAATGTACAGAGTTCACTAAGCTAACCGCATCCAAAACAGTATCTGAAGCCCTTGCATTCTTACTATCCTCGATTAAAGTTTGGATGCGTGTCTCTAATTCTGAGATTCTCTCTGTCAGCCTGACTATTTCCCTACATTTATGACATGTAAATCCCTCGTCGCTGACAGAGAGAGCTATGCTGAACATGTGACAAATGGAACAGGTAACAATGCTAGGAGAGGATGACATGACTCACTGTATTTGTAGACTGATCCGACTTACCACAGCTGTTTGATGAACACGTTGAAAAAGGCAATTTAATTAGCCTAACAAGTGCTTGTGTTAATGTCCTGTTTTGTGATTCACAATTTAACAGAGCAAAATAAACTAATAAACCTAAGAGAGTAAATATTAAAATAGAAAGGCTAAACAAAAACACCCATCAGAAAGGAGGAAAAACAGACAAACCAAAAAAAAAAAAAAAACTACTTTAAGTTAGAAATGAAGGACAAAAAAATCCTGTGAAAAAAAAAAAACTGTGCAAGTACAGCAAACACATGGTACAGTATATTACACATACAACAAACCATTTAAATACAGTACTGTGTATCAACAATAATCCTGAGAAGTGTCCATTTCTGGTTCCCGTGCTACGGAGCGTAAGTGCAAGTAGGATTCTCACTCGGCTTGTGAATGAGTATAACTTGCATGCAGCCACTTCAAAACAGTTCACATGCTTCTATGGGTTTGATTTTTGGTTGTCATTTGTTGAAATAAATACAAAAAAATAAAAAATACAGTGTGTCGGTGTCTGTCTGCTGAATGCCCCTCCGATTCTCATCCGTGGTCATATGGGAAAGTGAATATTTACAAAGAAAACATTAAAACTACAGTTACATTTACACCCTTCCAACAAAGAAATGGATCGAGTTCTGTCAGCTTGTTGAACACATTTTTTAAATGTAGTTCCAAACGTAGGTTCGGGAGGAGCCGAAACTTTCCGTCCTGTCAATCATCATTACGAGCATATATAAGCAGCAGTCACTGCGTCATCCCAGCGACAATTCTTCCAGAATTTGGTCCCGCACCGATGTTTGATTGCATGTCCCAACCGGACGACATCTAGCAGCATTTTACCTTCAACGAAAAGTGTTTCGCAGAATACTCTTCCGTTTTCAAGTTACACCAGAATCCTCTACCTCTGGTTTTTGAGCACGTCATTCTCCTGCAAATTTGTTCAGGCGGCCATTAAAACCCGCTCCTCGGGCCCTCGACTAGGCGTCCGCGCACATCCAAGATTTGCCGCACCCAGCTTCCAATTTTCACGAAAGACGAACAAAATCCCAGCTCTCTTTTTCCACGATTCGCAAACGGGCCAACTGATCCGTCGTTCCTCGCGCTCCCTGTCTCTTCCAAGCATTTTAATCCGGTGATTTTAATGAATTCATGCCTAAACGGTAAAGCAATGATAGACCTCACGGGCCGCTCGTTGCTTTCTGTCTTCCGGGTTGTATTTCCACACAGAGCACTAAGGTAAAGATCTACGTTTGTTTTGTGTTCCCCCCCCCAATGAATCATGTTATTTAAATATGCTTGCAAATTTCAGGATTTTCCTCATTCAAATATAGGACTTCTTCTTGGGTGTCCAAAATAGCTGCCCGGCGACGTCGCAAATATGGCTGCCAAATGTAAACAGAATTTCCTTGACTGAGTCTTCACTCCTACCCACTGCTGAGTTACTTGGCCTCGCCCAAAAACGCCCATCTCCGCTCCTCTCTATTTTCCTCCTGCATTCTTTCCAGCCATCTCTGGAGTGGCCCTTAGCATGAGGCTGTCTCCGCAACAAGGAACCGCTCTGGCTCCTCGTTTCTTCCTATAGCTTTCCTTTCAGTAACACTGAACCTAGCGAGAGGCTGTCTCCGCAAACGGTGCCTGCCTCTGCTGTACCCTTCACTAGCTATCCACTACCTACATCAACTCAAATGCTATCTTACACCCTCTTTACAGCTGCCCTAGTTCCAACCCCGACCCACAACACCACTATGGAACTTCTACTTGTTCTAATTTTCAGGAGCCTAAGCATGGTTTGCTGGACATTTTGGCCAATATGTTGAGCCATTCCAAAGATCTCGGATCCTTCTAAAAGAGAACCGATAGCATCTTGGCTGGTGGTCTAAGTACGGTTTGCTTTCAGCTACAGGTACATTTCACTAAAATGTTCACCGTGAATGAAAATCACTCTCCTGACATTTTTCCATTTGCTAATTCCAACTGGTTTGGTCATCAGATGATTCTTGTCCAAATCTTAATCGTCATGGCTGCTGCTTCTGACAGATCTCTACAAATTTTGTTTATTATATACATGTGCCAGCCACATCCAAATTGCAAGAGAGAGAGAGAGAGAGCCTCTCCACAGGATGATATTTATGCTGTTAAACCACTGTGTGAACATTTCCATGCTGATGTCACTATTGCTTTGTTCAATAAATAGGATTCAAGGAAAACAATCCAAAATAAATGTGACAAATTATAATTTGTGATATCCCCTTTTAGACTGTAGTTACAAAAATGGCATGAAAAAAAAAATCAGTGCTACCTCATAGTTCTATTTCTAAAGATGGTTTGCTTAGTTCGGGCTAATAAACCGCATCTGCGGTACAAACTGGCCGCATGCTGTGACGCTACAAAATTTCAGCTTGTGATTGGAATCTAAAAAGCTAGCTTCATAATGCCATATCTACACCACCATTTATAACAAACACGTTTGACAAGACTGACTGCAGCACTACAACATCTAATGCCATGAAGAAATATACTTAAACTGGCCTGTATCATCATTACTTGATATCTCACCTGTTACATTCATTACAATTACATATGCAGCTTTTTGATTAAACCATGCTATTTACCTGTAGCAGCAGAGATTTCTCCCTTCTATTTGCAACAACTCCAGTGCAGTCTATTGCATCAACAGGTCAAGTTCCTCTGAACTAATACCATTCCTCAGATGTCTAATCTGGTCTTCCACTAGTGATTAGTTTATAAATGAAGCAGAATGTATAGCTGAATTTTAAAATAAATTGCAGAAATTTAGGACATTGGCTCCATATGCAAGCTCGTCATGCACCCCAGTGCCACTCTACTTAGATCCTATAAACAATCGACTCTAACCATTTCCTTATTTTTAGCCCACAGAAGTTTAAAAAAAATTAATTTCCTGCTGATCCCCTCTTCGTCAACAACAATAATACTCCCAACTCTTGAAACATTGGTTCCAAAACACTTTCCAATTAGACTTCAGTTCAAACCCGTCACACATACTCAAGCTCATTGATTACCCATTCAACAATGTAGTTGCTGCATACCTGTACAGCATGAATCAATAACTCCACCTGCTCTCCTCCTTTCCTCTGCAATTGCAGGATTTCCACCTTCACCCTAAAAGCTCCATCAGCCTATCTCCATTCAAGTGGTGCAAGACTACCTAGCATGGGTTTCCCTTCAGGCTCTCAGTTAGACTTTTATTTCTCACTGCTGCAGCAGTGATTTCCCCCCTCATTAAAAAAGAATCTTTTAGCAAACACCAATGCTAAATTTTCCATATATTGTAATTATTTTTCACAGCTTATAATAAGCTGCAGCAGTGATTTTGGCCACCGCTCCAGCATCAGGTTTCAGACTAAAACTTTATTCCCCACGGTCACAGCAGTGATTCCAGCCACAGCTCATTCAACAGCTTGCAGTCTATAACTTTATTCCCACTGCCACAGCAGTGATTTCGGCCACCACTCTCGCAACACTCTTCAGATCAAACTTTATTCCCAACTGCCGCAGCAGTGATGTCGACCACTGATACTTATATTGCTGAACTACTCTTAGTTGACTGTCCAGCTTGCTGTCCTTGTAAATATCTTTTTGGGGGTTTAACTCGGAGCTCGAGCCGAGCCTCCTTCGAGGACAGCAAGCCAAGTTTGTTTTACCATTAACCATTCAGACTGAATGGGCAGGCGAACTTGTGATTTTGGACATTTTCTACTATATGATGGCTGAAGCAGCAGCGCGTGACACTGTTTTCACTGTAACCAGATCAACATTTTGAACGGAATTCTACAAAACTTAAGTGAAAACAAATGATCATGCAATGGGATAAAATAGCTTCTCTTCCCTGTAAACGATACCATGAAGAATGTGAATATTTAACCAAGTCAAAAACAAAAAAGGTAAGCAGGTATTCAGCAAAACTTTTAAAGTTAAAAAAATAAGTTACGTAAATGATAAAAGCTCATTGTGGTTTCTCGGTTTGATAGATTTGAGCAACCATAAATGATGCAAAACATAAGAATTTTGAGTTTGTGATAGGGTTCCTATATAGAAAAATCACTCCTTGCCCTCCAGCCGCATTTCGCGTGCAGCAATGACGTCATGCAAACAACCTGTTCCTCCATGACATGTTTCAGTAGTAGAATTGAACCCTATGGAAAAGCTTTTGAACACTGATTCGAGTGGGTGGTTCAGTTTAAGACACTGTTGAGATCTTATCTGTTGCTCTAGAGGAGTCACACTTGAGATTATTACACTCTCTATTTAATGATTGATATATTACAGTGATTCTCATTGTGATTAATCTTTCCAGCAGCGGTTTTGGAACAAACCGTTTTCTTCCAAATAAAAATAAATAAATAAATAAAATAGATAGATAGATATTAATTATTCAAAAATGCATGTTATATAAATATTTTTAAAATATGTTTGAAAATAATATTCATCAAAATAAGTAGCTGTGCAATCAAAGTACTTTAGCATTTTCACTTAAAGGTCATACTAGACATTTTTAGGGTCTTTAAAAAGGTATAAATGTTTTTATATACTATATGTGTGAAATGTATCATTGTGTTCTTTGCCAAAGACAGTAGAGATGCAATAAATGAATCCGAGAACAATGATGTCCACACATCACAAAAACCAATAATGACTAGCATCTCTATAGAGCTCTGGCTGAATAGAGCTGTGACAGAAACGGGGGTTGAGCTGTGAGTGAGCGTGCATGTGTTGAACAGAGGAGTAAAGATGTGAATTAAAGGTTGTTCAATTTGTACGGGAGGGGATCTTCACTACAGATGCTTAATGTGTTTGTGGGCTTGTGTTTTCATATTGTGCGGGTTGGATAATGTGGAAACATTGAAAGATTCTACATTTTATTCTGTGACCTCTTGTGCAAACAGACTACATCATGACAAATCTAGGCACAGGTGATTTCCCATCATGCCTCACTGGTCAAGGTTAATTCAACAAGGAAATGAATCAGTTTTACAACAAGCCTCAGATTCATTTTAATCTCATTTATTCTGTACACAGTCTTCTCCTTTTCCACAGTCACCTGACTTTTGTTTTTCTATCACAGTAATGAGTTAAACATGTTACACACCCACTATGAAGGGAGTCATCTGGTAAAGGGATAGTTCACCCAAAAACACGAACTGTAACTAAACACGACGACGAAAAGACTTTGTCTTCTGTGGACCATGCCAGAAGATACTTGTCTTTTTTTTTTTTTTCATCACAATGGAAGTCAATGGGGTCCGATGTTATTTGGTTCTCATCTTTTTTCAAAAAAAAATTATTTTGAAACCGTGAGTAATTTTTGGGTGAACTATCCCTTTAACATAATTTTTTTTTTTTTTTTTCAGGATTTTTACAAATCTGTACAAGTATACAATTAATTTTCAAGTAGATCTACACATTAAATTAGAAGTCACATGATGCTTCTTTTCCCACAAGCATGCTTTCTAAATTTCCTGAGAATTTTCTTTTGAAATGTCTTGAGTCATGAATCATGTCATGGGGTGTGTGCATGCTGAAAAACAGGAAGTGTGTGTCTGGTTATGTTTACTGACTTGTTTTTTGTTCCCTGAACCATGCGCTGTGGTCATGTGACTTTTGTCACTCTTTTTGAAATGGACTGCATGGCTCCATGTGAAAATGCATGCACAACAATGGACGCAGCGCAGGTTAGGGTTCATACCGCGTATGTAAATAAATACACTCACACACACAACATGTTTGACTTTCAAAGCAATCTCGCAGAATGGGAATGTTTGAACGCAAGAGATTTCCATCCGTTTATGATCAGCTTCAAATTAAGTTTGAGGGATCTCATATCAGCATGGCTGCTCAAAACAATTCCTATACATCTTTGTTCAAACTCCTTCACCCATGAATGAAATCATATAGCAGTCATATGAACACAATAGTTGTAGTGTTAAATGTTACGTTGCTATCAGCATCTTGCTGCTTGCGTATTTACATAAATGTAAATGCATTTAACTTTTGGCCAAACAGTGGCCCTGAAACTTTTTTTGTTTTAAGAGAAAATGTGTACTAGATATGCATGGTTATATGGATGAATCTCACAAAACCTGTCAGGGTAATATTTCACCCCAAAATATTAAAAATGTTATATTATTATTAATAGTAATAATTTAGCATTTTTACATTTATTTTTATTACAATTAAGCACATTTTTCCTAAATACCGTAATAAAAACGCTCAAGACATGCTGCAGCGTTCTGAATCATTTGTAGAGGTTTGATTGTGCATGATGGCAGTCCAGCCAGAAGAGCATTGCAGTAATCAAGCCTAGAAATGACTAGGGCCTGGATGATGTAGTAGACTGAAAAACTACTACTTATGATGATGTAGTAGATTGAATTGCAGCATTTGTTTTCTGCAGATTGCTGTGTGAATCTAATGAGAATCACAGATCCATTATAATGTTGTGAACTTGCTTGGTTATCATGAAAATTATGTTGTGATACAAAAACTTTATAATCCTAATTTGTGTGTGTGCATATTTGTGACATATCAGGACACAAATTTGTATAATGACATGGGTATGATATAGGTATTACAAGGAGAGGGTGACTTATGAGTACACTTTTTCAAAAGGCTTATAAATCATACAGAATTAGTTTTTTTTTTTTTTTTTTTTTTGAGAAAGTAAAAATGTGCACAGTTTTCTGTGGTGAGTAGGTATAGATGTAGGCGATAGAAAAAACGGTTTGTACAATATAAAAACCATTACGCCTATGGAATGTCCCCACAATTCACAAAAACAAATGTGTGTGTGTGTGTGTGTGTTTGTGACATTCACCTATGCATTAATAAAACAATTGAAGGCATAATGAACTGCTGCTGTTTGTTTCAGTACAACAGTGATGTGTCTGTGTGTTTTCAGACTCTAGATTCAGGTGGAATTACACTGGTGCTGGTTCAGCAGTTATATCTGTACAACAACAGTTCACAGAGAGCCTGTATCATGAGACAGCGAGTGATATTGCTGTGAAACAACTGCTACTCAGGAGTCAGGAGAGGAATGGTAGATGTTCAGAAAATGTGATCTGTTTGCCTCAAAGTCAACAGTATTTGTTCTTTGGTGAGGCACCCAGACTCAGATTGTTTCAGTTTTATGTAGAGGTACAATGTCTGGTACTTTCCCACTGTCAGGGAAATTTCATTTCTTTCTTCGCTTAGATTGAGATCTGGCCTGACCTGCAGTGAAAACATAAACGTCAGAATGTGGCATAGGATGGTTTCTGGGTCAAATCCTTATCAGGGTTCTGTGGAAGAGGATAAATATATAGGTCTGTCTAAATTCAGATATGAATGGGTTAGTCTAGGGGTTAAACATCTGGGCTGGCAACTAAAATATTGTAGGTTTGAACCCTACCTTCACCATTGTCGAAAAGCATGTTATCTCAGATTGTCTTGGGGGACTGTCTCTGTAATAATTAATAATTGGTAAAAGTGTTAGCCAAATGCCTAATTAGTATTTAGAAATGCAAATGTGAAATGTAGGGCAATTTATGTTTAGTTGCAATATAATTCCCACCCTATCAATAATTTATAGTTGGAGCAATATACAGTTACAGTTTCTACAGTACATGGCCATAGTGTGATTCACTAATGAATAACGCCCCCTTGTGGTGCATGAGATTTTAGTTTTAGTTGGAAGCAGGCAAGTAATATTTTTCTTACCAACTGTACATTATTACAGATTGGCAGCAAGATAAAAGTCATTTTAAAAACTAAAAGATTCATGTACTTGCAGAGTACTCAGACATTTAAATGTCCTTATTGTTTTGATGACACTGGATAGTCACTGTTAATACATTAAATAGGTAAATCCTTATGATTAATTTAAAGTTACAAACGTTATTTAGTGACAGACAGCAGCATGTATTTTTGGCTTCACAGTTTTGATATTGGCTACTATTACACATGCGATGACACATACTATTAAACTATTTAAATTCACATAAGACATAACCGACTGTGTTTATGTGAATACTCACTAAGATGGACATTTTGACAATTTTGTGTGAATTTGACAATTTAAGGTAAAACAATTCAATTTGGAATGTGCGAACTCTATACAGGCGGCTTGTGTATGTATTGTTTGTTGGTATAAGTGCAAAGAAACCATCTCTCAAAGAGCTCCCAAGTACTTTACTACTGAATGATAAAATCGCTTGGATATTCAAATTGGCAAGGTTTAAAAAGACGTGGGCAAGTGATTACCATCAGTTGTCCGAAACATGCATGAGAGTGTTGTATCGCAGTGCACAGCTCGCTTATATAGAACAGGCACAATGTCTTTTGAATCCAGAAGCAATTTGCTCATTTACCCTCATAGAGAGGGTAAAGAAAGTATTGCTGAAATTACTTCACAAGAAAGTTTTTAAATGACTGATTTGATGTGATAATCTGTGTTGATTAATTTACTAATAAACATTTGCAGTAATTTCCCGCTTTGAAAATGCGAAACCTGCGAGAATGAGTAAAATTATGCGCAATACCCGTGCCAAAATTTAGACCCTGTATGGTATCGATTTAATATCGATATATTGGTATTAAATTGTGGTACCGTATTGAAGCCAAAATTGTGGTATCGAGCCATCCCTAGTCCCTCGTGACCAGGATGATGCCCCCCTATTTCACCCTGTGACTTCCTGCAGACTGTCACTATGAAATCTTCTCGCCCTGACAGAAAGCTTTGGCGGTCATCCAGAACTCATAGTTAGTATATCTAATATATATTAGTTAGTATATCTATACTCATAGCAGTTACATACGTAACTCTCGTTTTGTTTCATTCTTCCTGACTGCCAGAGGCAGTGCATCACAGTGGATCACTTATAACAACAAGGTCACGAGGAGGTCCCACTTAACCTTAAGAGGAAGTTGAAGGTCCTGACAGAACAGCTGTTTCAATAGTATCAGAAGCAGCCACATTAACCCTGTAGTATCTGGAAAAACACTCCAACACAACCTTTTAGTGCAGCCTAAGACGTTGAGATGCCCCTTGTCGAATGGCATCTCACCCCCAATTGCAATGAATATTTATTAGATTTGTAAGCATGGGTGATAACCTCAACTACCCATTGCGACAATCTCTGCTTTGACAGAGGCCGACCTCTTTTTGGCCCCCCCATAACAGAAAAAAAGTTGGTCTGATTGCCGAAAAACTTCTGTGGCCCTCAAATAGCCCCGGAGAGCTCTTACTGGGCACAAAAGTCTGCTTCCACTTTCCTCCTGTGTACTCAACATTGTAGGATTAAACACTGGCAGCTCAATAGCCTGGTTTCTAAAATGGGCAGAGAGCCTCTTAGGGAGAAATGCTGTGTTCAGCCATAACGTCACTACTGAGCCATCTGCATTCCAGTGCATACAGGATGTGTTAACTGATAACGCGTGGAGTTCACTCACACACATAGTTGAAGTAATGGCCAAGAGAAACGCTGTCTTCAGAGAGATCCACTTCAGGTCAGTCTGCTCCAGAGGTTCAAAGGGGGCAACGTAAGAGATTTTAAGACTAGGCTCAGTTCCCATGAGGGCACCAACGCAGTCGTTGTCGTTGAGTACCTCTAAGAAACTGATTAACCAAGGCATGAGTCCCCAATGGCTGACCATCTATTAGTATATGATGTGCTGAAATTGCAGCCACATAGACTCTTAAGGTAGAAGCTGCCCTATTATTTTTTAACAGTGACTGCAGAAAACATAAAACCAGGGGAACAGGGCAGTGCTCTGGGGCCACTGCATGCTCTCTGCACCAATCAGCGAAGAGCTTCCATCGATAGGCATAAGCACTCCTGGTAGAAGGCGCTCTAGAGTTCAATATGGTGTTCTGCACCTCACGATCGCAGACTCAAAAAAGTGGTTCTGGCCTATTAGAGGCCAAACACAGAGCTGCACGCGGTCTGGATTTTGGTGCCAAATCTGACCCTCCAACTGGTGGAGGAGATCCATTCTCCGGGGAAGGCTCCAAGGATCTCCCTCTAGGAGCTTGTACAGTATTGGAAACCAAGGTCTCCCCTGCCAGGTCGGAGCTACTAGCAACAGAGAAGCGTGATTTGTCACTCCAGAGAACATGTCTCCACTGCTCTGTCCACGTCCAGTGGCGGCGTGCTTTACACCACTGCATCCGATGCTTTGCATTGCACTTGGTGATGCGCTTGGATGCAGCTGCTCAGCCATGGAAACCCATTCCATGAAGCTCTCTATGCACTGTTCTTGAGCTAATCTGAAGGCCACACAAAGTTTGAAGGTCTGTTGATTCTATTGATTCTGCAGAAAGTTGGGAAAGTTCCCAATTGCTTCCACTTTGTTATGATACCACTAACAGTTGACCATGGAATATTTAGTAGTGAGGAAATTTCACGAATGGACTTATTGCACAGGTGGCAACCTATCACAGTACCACGCTTGAATTCACTGGGTTCCTGAGAGCAACCCATTCTTTCACAAATGTTTGTAGAAGCAGTCTGCATGCCTAGGTGCTTGATTTTATACACCTGTGGCCATGGTAGTGATTGGAACACCTGAATTCAATGATTTGGAGGGGTGTCCCAATACATTTGGCAAAATAGTGTATATGTATACAAAGGAACAAGTTTAATTGCTTCCACAATATTAACTACTGTTACTTGAACTAGCACCCAGCAGAGTATTGTACTTATTGTAGCACAGATACCGAACGTTATACAGAGTGCACACAGTCCTAACGCGGTCTAAACTACAGCAGTAAATTATTATAGCACTATATGGCAGTACCACAGAGCGAAAACACTAGTGACCAAAACATTGCCGGGAAAATTTGAATGAACCCCAAGCATATATGTAAACAAACTTACCAGAAGAGCTGTTGTTTCCAGTTGTCAACTGCTTTTTATCAATGAATGAAATTCCAACTGAATCCGCTGCTGTAATGATATGTATTGTGTAGAGTGTGACTGAGGTGTGTGCTTAAATAGTCCATGGCTAATGGTTGATCAGGGACAGGTGCAGCTGATTAATATTCAGGAGAAAGTGATCGTTGTGAGGGAGTGATGGTGGAACCTGGTGTATCCGTGACAGCTGCAGAGATGTGCATTCCCGAAACACCAACAATTGTTTTTGTTGCAAAGCTGTGAAGAACGGATTTCAAGAGTGTTTTTATTTATTTATTTATTTTTATTTATGTATTTTTTAAATAATATTCTACGACCTGCAATGCGTGATAAACAGAGGAGCACCCCGAGTCATCCTGGTCACGAGGGACTTTGTTGGTATGATGCTGCGTTCACGCCACCTCGTATTTACTGGAATCTTCAGATTACAACACGTGACATTATATTCGGAGCTGTTCACGTCCTTTGACTGGGAATTGTGTTCTATGGTACCACTATCAACGCCTAAATTAATCTACAGCGATCAGATGGTACAGCGGCCACGTGGTACATGTGGGAGCTTTCAGAAAACTCCCATCTTACGAGCTGTAATTACGAGCTCTACGAGGACGTGAACACTTTTTTTACGAGCCAGAATCTCATGGTTACAGGGATTACGATATGGCGTGAACGCACCTAAACTCGACCTGTGCATTTGCAATGAGAGATAATATCCAGTGTGAAGCACTGCCTCTGGTGGTCGAAAGAACAAAATAGAACAATAGTTCTTCTGTGGCATTCTTTGGAACTATTATTTTGTTGCAAAATAGAGCAAACAATACTGACAGGAATGTGTTAAAAATGTACAGCACTTAATATTACTCTTCTGTTTATTGAACTGTTGTATAAAATCAATGTCACATTTGCGATCGTGTGAATATTTGAGAAAAATGCATTATTGCTTGTAATAATATTATCAACATTAAAACAAAAACTCACACAGAGTATGTTTTTGTATCGAAGAGAGTTTGAGTTTTAAATCAATCTCAATGCACAATCTATGTATAGGCTATTTGTTCTTCATGCTAGTAAGTGCTAAATCCCTTTGGGGTTAAATTCCCGCCAATAGTTGTCACAGAGACACAGCCAACGCCCACCAACACTCTACACTCGTTCACTCTCCCCTGAATACTAATCACGAGCACCTGCACCTCATCATCACAGACACTATATAGACTCATGTTTCCCTCAGTTCATGGTCTGGTCTCGTCAAACATACCTGGACTCCTTACCTGTTATTTACCCGTGTTCCTGTTGTTACCTCCTCGTCCTGTGTCCTGTTCTACGTGCTCTCCCACCGTTCCTGCAAAGACATTCCAAGTTTACTCTCCAGCTAAGTGTCTGTTTGATTGTGCTTGCATCTCTACTCACCATATCATCTGCTGTTACCTGTGTTCATGTCTCTGTCTAATAAACATCTGACATCTTACCTCTCTGTCTCCGTCTGATTCTGACAGAAGACTAGACCACCATGCAGAGCTCCAGAACTACTGTCCATGTCCTTAATGCTCATACCTGTGTTTCAGCGCAAGCCCTCCTCAACTCTGGTTCAGCAGGGAATTTCATCAGCAACAAGGTTCTCCAGAAACTGTACGTCGTAAACTATGTCAGCAGGATCTTCAAATACAAACCATCCAGGGTAAGCCGCTGGGATGTGGTCGCATCAGACATTTCTCCCCCACACTGACGCTCTGCATTGGCTGCCTACACTCAGACGATATAATGTTCATGGTGCTGGAAGAATGGAACACAGGTGAGATCCTCAAGTGGAGTGATGATTGTTTATCCTCTATCAAGAAACCTCCTGTGAAATTCCGATCTTCCTCTTCCTACAACTCCGAAGTTCTTCCTGTTCTCTCCACATCAATTGAAAGTCCTGGGATGGATCTGAAGACCGAAATCCCTCTTGAATACCAGTCTTTCCAGGATGTGTTCAGCAAGCGGTTGGCAACGCAACTACCACCTCACCAGCTATGGGACTGTGCCATCAACCTGCCAGACGGAGGCTTGAGGCCGTGCATCGATTACCGCCATCTCAACTCCCAGACTGTGAAGTTCAGTTATCCCCTTCCTCTGGTCCCGACTGCCCTGGAACAGCTACGTGGAGCTCGCATCTTCTCCAAGCTGGACCTGCAGAGTGCGTACAACCTCATTCGCATTCGACGATCGTCTACATCGACAATATCCTCATCTACTCCCAGAACCTGGCCGAACATCGCCACCACATCTCCCAGGTCCTTGAGAAGTTACGCCAACACCACCTCTATCTCAAGCTGGAGAAGTGCGAGTTCCACACCACTTCGGTCCAGTTCCTAGGATACATCATTGACCAGCATGGAATCTAGATGGACCAGAGGAAGTTGGAAACCATCCGCAACTGGCCACTCCCTTCAACCATCAAAGAGTTACAGCGATTCCTGGGCTTTGCAAACTTCTACCGACGGTTCATTCACAATAACAGTCTCCTCAGTGCACCCCTCTCTTCACTCCTCAAGGGCCGGCCCAAGTCTCTGTCCTGGACTCCATCTGCCCAAGAAGCCTTTCAACATCTTCAAGAAGCTTTCCTCACCACCCCGATCCTCGTCCATCCGAATCCAGAGATTCCGTTTGTCGTCAAGGTGGACGCCTCCTCTACAGGGGTCGGGGCAGTGTTGTCAAAGCGGCAGGGTGATCCCCCACGACTCCATCCATGTGCCTTTTTCTCCAAAAAGCTATCCCTGGCGGAGCAAAACTACGACATCAGGAACAGAGAACTACTTGCCATCAAGTTAGCTTGTGGAGTGGAGACACTGGCTGGAGGGAACTAACCATCGTCTGAAGTCATCACCGACCACCGGAATCTGGAGTACCTTCGAGAAGCCAAAAGACTGAATCCTCGCCAAGCTCGCTGGGCTCTCTTCTTCACGAGGTTCGACTTTAAAGTTTCCTACCATCCTGGAGCCAAGAATTGCAAAGCAGACGCCTTGTCATGACTATATCAACCCGAGCCAGAAAATCCCGACCCCGAACCGATTCTTCCTCCAGCCATGCTTGTCAGCCCCATCCAGTGGGACATCAACCAGCGGATAACGCTAAGGTAACGCCTCTGAACCCGCTCCGCCGGGAGGTCCTGAGGGGCTTCTCTATGTTCCACCAGCCCAACAACAGCCCCTCATGGACTTCGCTCACCCTTCTTCGGGCTCTGGACACCCAGGCAGTTTACGTACCCTCTCGCTCTTGCGTCAATAGTACTGGTGGCCGTCTATGACCCAGGAGGTCTCCCGACATGTCAAAGGATGCTCAGTCTGTGCCGTTGCCGACACTCCTAGGAGGCTACCAGAAGGCAAGCTGCTACCTCTACCCATACCTTATCGTCCATGGAGCCACTTAGGAATCGATTTCATGACAGACCTACCCGCATCTAATAACTTCACCTGTGTGTTCGTCGTAGTGGATCGATTCTATAAAGCCGTCAAGCTCATACCCCTCAAGGGTCTTCCCACCGATCTGGAAGCTCTATTCCACAATGTATTCTGTCACTTTGGCATTCCCGAAGATATCGTCTCTGATCGGGCCACAGTTCATCTCCAGAGTCTGGAAGGCCTTTTTCAAGCTCCTAGGAGTGTCCGTCAGCCTATCCTCCGGATACCATCCCCAGACCAATGGCCAGACTGAGTGGAAGATCCAGGAGATCGGTAGATACCTGCGGTTATACTGCCACCGAAACCAGGACAGCTGGAGCCAGTTCCTGCCCTGGGCCAAATATGCCCAGAATTCCCTCCGGCAATCCACCACAGGGCCCACCCCATTCCAGTGCATCCTGGGCTTCCAACCTCCTCTCTTCCCCTGGTCGGGTGAGGTAGACCCGTCGTTCTCTGTGCTCTCCCACTGTTCCTGCAAAGACATTCCAAGTTTACTCTCCAGCTAAGTGTCTGTTTGATTGTGCTTGCATCTCTACTCACCATATCATCTGCTGTTTCCTGTGTTCATGTCTCTGTCTAATAAACATCTGACATCTTACCTCTCTGTCTCCGTCTGAGTCTGACAATAGTATTGTGGTCACGGATAAAGAAATAATAAGTGAATCAAAAATTTTAAAACACGTAAAAATATATAGCACAAACTTTAAAAAACAATGCAAAATGATTAGAATGGCAAAGAACGTGGTCACAGATCAAAATATAATAAGCGTGAATCGAAAAATGAAAAGCGCATTTCCAAATGTTGCAGTTTGAGATTCATGTAAATTAGTCCGGGCTTAAATGTCACCATTGGTCCACTAGTTCTAGATTGATGTATATACATATACTTGGACAATCTTTTACTATTAAATTCACCATCCTAACGACAGCCTGTCACAGTTGTGCCTGTCTGACGATCCACTGTTATATTCACCTTTAATGCACCTACTACTGGACCTGGCACCGCAAAATACAACTGCCACTATGCAGCGGCCTCACAACGTCACTCTTATGTGTGCCCGGCTCGTCTATACCTGTTATATTACTGTTAGATATTTTTAGTATCCATACAATAAAAATAATAATTCTTGCTTGTTGTCTCTTCAATTCCTGAAAATATAACATATGAAACCTACCTTACTAATATATTTGCATAAAACTATAAGATTAATGTTTTAAATATAGCTTTAAAAACAAAATTATAGATCAGGGATAGGCATCATCAGTTCTGGAGTGCCGCTGTCCTGCAGAGTTTAGCTCCAACCCCGATTAAAAAAAAACAACTCAAAAAAACCTCACCCATCTGTACGTCTGTAGACACTGATTAGCTGGTTCAGGTGTGTTTGATTAGGGTTGAAGCTCACTCCGGGACTGATGTTGCCCATCCATGTTATAGAAATATTAATTTAAATGGCCAGTAGGTGGCGGCAAGTCAGTCAAGTGAGTCTTTCCTTTAAACATCATTTAAATCAGGAATTCATTAACGAAACACTGCTGTGTTGCTCAGAGACCAGAGATGAGCGATGCTGTTCTGCTGTGGCTTTGTTTGATACTCCTTTCATCAAAATACTGCAAAACACACTCAAAATTAACTTATTGCTATATTGATTTATGCAACAGCTCAATAAACATTTGCAATCACTCTAAAATAGACTATTGCTTAACTTTATAATTTTATAATCTCTGTGCTAAAATGTGATTTAATTCATAAACCAACACCACCCAACACCAACCAACATATCTATAAATCCGTTTACAGGAAAACAATAGATGAAAAAATATGCAGACAGTTTACAATTACGAGCAATATACAATAAACAATTGCGATGCCATATCTTAATTTAACTGTAATTCAGGAGCAAATATATTAGTAAGGTAGGTTTCATATGTTATATTTTCTTGTGCAAAAGACAGGAATTGAAGAGACAACAAGCAAGCATTATTATTTTTATTGTATGAATACTAAAACTATCTAACATTAATATAACAGGTATAGACGAGCCGGGCACACATAAGAGTGACGTTGTGAGGCCGCTGCATAGTGGCAGTTGCGTTTCGCGGTGCCAGGTTCAGTGGTAGGTGCATTAAAGGTGAATATAACAGTGATGGATTGTCAGACAGGCACAACTGTGACAGGTTGTCGTTAGGATGGTGAATTTAACAATAAAATATTGTCCAAGTAGATGTATATACTGGTGATAGGTTGAGTTGCAGGCAAATATACAGTATAACGGTGTCCTGCCACAGAAAGATTTTACCCCAGCTTGGAAATTGCCAGCTGTGACGGTTATCTTCCCTGGTAATTTAATTAGGCCTACATTACTTGTAGGTGTAATTGCATTAAATACTGTATAGACTAGAACAATTCTATATAAAACAATAGTGGATTTAACATCAAAATTTAACGTCTGATGTTAAAATGTATGTTTTTAACTTTTCCCTTTAAATACTTCAGTATCTTTGTATTGTCTGTCCTTGTATTTTTCAACTGTTCGAAGCTGATAGAGGATTTATAGTAAGTAGTAATAAGTAATGCATTACCTTTTAGAGAGGGTAATTAGTACAGAAATCCAATTACACTGTTGAAGTTGTAATAAAGCTAGTAATTAATTACTTGTTTAGCGTCACTTACCCAACACTGGTTGCAACTTGCAGCATTATGTAATCTGTACTTTATCTGGCCACTTAAAATAAATAAATTGTGGAAAAAAAATAAAAAAAGTTTAAACTCAAGTTCAAACTCAAGTTCAACTTCATAAAATTGAATACACATTATTGAATACACATTAAAACAAATTATTGGTACAAATTAAATAGATAAAAACAGATGTTGTTATAATGATGAAAACATTTTTACAGTGTGCATCATGGCTTTCTGGATGAAGATTAAGCAAATGTTTAAAGCAGATTTGTTGATGGGAGTGTGAGATCTGCTGTTAAGTCTGGACTGACTGTATGGAGGTCAGCAATCAGATGTGATTTAGGCCTGTCCATGCCAGGCCAGTTGTGGATGGCGGTACACCCAGCCTGAGGGATTTTGGGTAAGCATATGGAGTGTTTGTGTTGGATGGGATGTTTAGGGATTGGTATGAACTCTACACCCTAAGGCCTTTCCTCTACTGCATCATGGTGCCAACCTGACAGCTCGTGCACGCCAGAGAGCTATATCCGGATGTGCGAGTGTGTGTGAGTAGCTCCTTCAGCCACCAGCTGGCAAGGTCACCATTCACCAGTTAATCTCTCCCTCTGTCTGTCTTTCTGTTTGCACCCCCTCCCTCCCTCTGTTCCTT
Organism: Elopichthys bambusa; assembly: GCA_037101425.1. Lineage (NCBI taxonomy): Eukaryota > Metazoa > Chordata > Actinopteri > Cypriniformes > Xenocyprididae > Elopichthys > Elopichthys bambusa. The sequence goes on along the minus strand of CM074447.1, from coordinate 12,187,981 downwards.
TTTGTGTATTAGTCTGCAGTTTCACTGGAACCAGAGTTCATGTCTGCTTTCTTCCACTCTGTGTCCACTAACTGTTTTTTCTCTGTGTGATAAGCAGGCCACGAAGGAATCTGCAGACCTTTCATATTTTCTGTTCTGATTTTAGGGGATTGTCTGCCGAATTCTGCACACGCTCAGTAGTAGCTGCTTAATAAGCCAAAATATTCACTGAACACACTAGCAGAGATGTGTAGAACTTTGTGAATGACAAGTGATTTTGTGCTAATCTGTAGAGCTGGGTTTAAACACAATGGGATTGTCATTGTTATTAAATATTATTACAAGGTAAGGTGTCTGTGATGCAAAGCTGAATTTTCAGCATCAGTCTTCAGTGTCACATCCTTCAGAAATTCTATAATACTGTGCATTATTTTCAGGATTCTTTGATAAATAGAAAATTCAGAAGAACAGGATTTATTTGAAATACATAGAATAGAAGTCTTTACTGTCTCTTTTGATAGAAATTAACGAACTAGAAACTTTCACTAGAAAAGCTAATTTTTCAAACTTTAAATGTTTAAAAGTTTTGGATTTGAAAAAGCCTTGAGGTTTGAAGGTTATATATATATATATATATATATATATATATATTAATATATATAAACTTTTGTTTCATTATTCAAATTCCAATTCCAATGACATGGGTATGACATAGGTATTACAAGGAGAGGGTGACTTATGAGGACATTACCCCATGTCCCCATTTTTTCAAAAGGCTTATAAATCATAGACAGCTTCATACAGAATACGTTTTTTTGAGAAAGTAAAAATGTGCACAGTTTTCTGTCATGGGTAGGTTTAGGGGTAGGGGTAGTGTAGGGGGATAGAAAATATGGTTTGTACAGTATAAAAACCATTACGCCTATAGAATGTCCCCACAATTCACAAAAACAAACGTGTGTGTGTACGTGTGCGCGTGTGTGTGTGTGTGAGTGAGTGATAATGGATGTGTTAATAACCAAATAAACCCTCAACCATCTTTCTCTCTTTCACACAAACACATCAGAAGTGTGTGGTAATTAAATAGATAATTCTGCATGTCAGATTTGCTTCTTTTTCTTCTTGATGCTAACTCATGCTGACTAGCTCATTATTGGACAGCCATAATTGTGTCTCGCCGTCTGGTCGGCTCTGAGAGTCACATGAACATTATTTTTTATTTCTGCTCCCCAACGGGTTTTTTGTTGTTCTTGTCAATTTTCCACATGACAGGTGGAATCTGACATCTTTATGTGCTCTGTGTTTTGTGACAAAATGACAGCATGCTGCAATACTGTGCAAATGTCACAATGTGCTAGCATGCACTCTCTCTTTTGTTTTCCCTCTCACATGCACACATGGGCATTGCATGTGTAAGCCGGTCTGTGGCAGAGATCTTGAACACTTTTGCACATTTTACTGCAGACTAACTTAACGCAATACAGTTTAAGCAAGCACTATATGGACTAAAATATAGGTGCTTTGTACTGTATTTAAATTAAGCCATTTGTTATTTTGAGCCAAACATGCCTTTTTTATGTAAATTAGACTCATTATACAATGCACTTTATTCATGAAAGTCAATGCATGCTTGCCACAATTACCATTTTGCCATGTTAAGATTTTTTTAAATGTTTTTGAAAGAAGTCCCTTCTTTTCACCAATTTTTTTAGAATAAAAAGTATAAATTATATAGTTGTTACAGTATGCACAGGCCGGAGACAGACGAAGTTATAACAGGTGGTTTATTTGAACACAAGCAGAGCAAAAGGTGATAAGTTATGGTGACGATGAAGATAATAGGGTTCTTGATACTCAGCAGGATGATTGAGGAATGATGAGAGAAGCTGGAGAGGACAAGGAAGATGGACGACACACACGAACTGGAGTACACAGGAGGGAGATCGGGAACACTGGAAACCGGTAAGTAGCTTGGGAGTCCTTCAGGTAAGTCAGAGGTAAGCTCCTTGACGTGAACGAGACCGGACAGTGAGGGTGGCATAAGGCATAACAAGCTATTCATAGTGTCCTGTGGGCGTTACAAAAGCTGTCTTCCACTCGTCCCCCTCACGTATCCGGATGAGATTGTACGCACTGCGGAGGTCGAGTTTGGTGAAGACAGTGGCACCATGGAGATGTTCTAGGGCTGAAGGGACGAGAGGAAGGGGGTACCTGAACTTGACTGTTATAGCATTTAATGCCCGATAATCTATACAAGGCCGCAAGCCTCCGTCCTTTTTTGCCACGAAGAAGAAGCTGGAAGCAGCAGGGGAAGTCGATGGACGGATGTAGCCTTGTTCAAGAGCCTCCTTGATGTACTCCTCCATGGCCTTCTCCTCCGGGATGGATAAAGGGTAAATCTTTCCCCTGGGCACTGACTCACCCGGAAGCAGATCTATGGCACAGTCCCATGGCTGATGTGGAGGCAGCTTAGAAGCTCTCTTAGGGCAGAAGACGTCTCTGAAGGGGGCGTAACAGGGAGGTATGTTAGTTGTACGTTTCTCTGGTGGACTCTCTATGGAAGTTGCACACACAGGAAGATGGCTGGAACTGGGAGAGCGAGGAACAGGTAGATCAGAGAAACATTCAGGAAAACAAGTATCGCCTCACTTCAGGACTTTGCCAGTCTTCCAGGAGATGATGGGGTTATGCTGTACCAGCCACGGACGCCCTAGAATCACGTCAGCGGTGGATCCCTCCAGAACCAGCAACTGGATGTTCTCTGTGTGTAGAATTCCAATTTGTAGCTGAATGGGTCCTACTGTACGGTTGACCAGCCTTCGGCTGATGGGTTTACCGGTCACAGAGTGGATCTGGTAGGATGACGGCGTTGTCTTGAATCTGATGTTAAGCTGGCGGCAGAGGGCACCTGAGATGAAGTTACTGGCTGAACCGGAGTCAAGGAGCGCGGAAACTGGAACAGAGACACCGGCAGCAGTAAGTTTCACAATGGTAGTGAGTGGCTTCATTGAGTTTGTGGTGGATATGATGGCACTCACCATAGAGCGAGGAGGACGAGTTGGGCATGCGGAAATGATGTGTCCTGGAGAACCGCAATATAAACATAAATGTTGGGTTAACCTTCTCTGCCGCTCAGCGAAAGTTAGACGAGTGGATTCAACTTGCATGGGTTCATTGGCTGGTTCTGGAGGGCTGACGTTCTCTGGTCGGCTGAGGTAGGTGTTGCGTTGGGGCGGTTCCTGGTGTTCTTCGAGACACGACTGCATACGAGTGGCGAAGCGGATGGAGAGTTGGATGAACAGTTCTAGGCCGATGGTATCCTCGTATGCAGCGAGATGCAACCGCACTCAAGGATCCAAACCCTGACGATAAGTTGTGATGAGAGCTTGTTCGTTCCAACCGCTCCTTGCAGCTAGTGTCCAGAATAATAGAGCATATTCATTCACAGACATGTTACCTTGTTTTAGATTATAAAGCTTTTCACCAATTGATGAGTCAAAGGCTGGTTCTCCCAATACTTCTCTGAAGTGATCGACGAAACTGGTGTAGGAGTGGATTACAGGGTTATTTTGTGACCAGATGGAATCGGCCCATTGAAGTGCTTTGCCTTGTAATTGAGATATTAAAGATGCTACCTTTGATTGCTCGGTGGAAAACAAGTGCGGTTGCATCTCCAGGAACAGCGAACATTGTAGGAGGAAACTGTTGCAATCCCCCGCCGAACCAGAAAAGGGCGCCGGTCTGGCCATGGGACTGACGTAAACAGGTGGTGAGGAAGAGGTAATGGTGTTTCCGGAAGTGATGGCTGGTGGAGGTGAGGATGGATTTGTATGAAAAGTGCGACGCAAAGCGTCAACCAATGGATCGGAAATGGTCCTGAAATGGATCGGAATGGCCCATGCTTGTGTTCGGTCGTATATATTTCTGGTCCGGTCTTCTGTTACAGTATGCACAGGCCGGAGACAGACGAAGTTATAACAGGTGGTTTATTTGAACACAAGCAGAGCAAAGGGTGATAAGTTATGGTGACGATGAAGATAATAGGGTTCTTGATACTCAGCAGGATGATGGAGGAATGATGAGAGAAGCTGGAAGATGGACGACACGAACTGGAGTACACAGGAGGGAGATCGGGAACACTGGAAACAGGTAAGTAGCTTGGGAGTCCTTCAGGTAAGTCAGAGGTAAGTTCCTTGACGTGAACGAGACCGGACAGTGAGGGTGAATGTGTGAGTGTCTTTTATGTGGAAGCTGATGAGTGAGCTAATATGGTGCAGGTGTGAGTGATTAGTATTCAGGGGATGGAGTGCGTCATGATTGGTGGTTGTTGGAGCCTGGCGTGTCTGTGACAATAGTATTCAAAGTATAATTTTTTGTAACATTTTAAATGTCACTTGATCAATGTAATGCATCCTTGCTGAATAAAAGTATTAATTTCTTTAAAGAAAAAAAAAACCTTTTAAATGGTAGTTTTCTGTTGATCATCAGATTTCTGCATTTTACAGGTATCTGAATCAGTGACAAACAGTTTAGGCAGTCTGTGCAAATAAAGGGTGGCAATGGTGGGCTCAAATTATGAAACACAGAAGCCAACATCCACACAGACAAAAAGCCATGAAGATATAGTTGAGAAATCCATATTTTTGCTGTATCTTTCTTCTGTATCAGCACTGTCAGCAGTCAGGGGGATGCACACGTGCTCAAAGTCATTTGTGCAGTCCTGAACACATTCTTACACACAAGGAAATTACATGGAACAAAGTAGAACAGTGAGTGATCAGATGGTATTGTATTTGCCTAATGGAAGTGTAGAGATTGCAGCAGTGGTGGCGCGATTAATGTTCAGGCCCTTTGTTTGGTTGGTTCACTCTATTACAGCTAAACACTGACATTTAAGTATGACATTTCTGTCATCAGACGTCCTTGCAGTAATTTGCAGCAGATCAAGGAGGTGTTTAAACCCATCAAATGCTAAATTTATCATACAAAACTCATTAATAGTGTTTAATGAAATAAATGGCTTTAAATACCTCCAAGACGAAAGGGAACGCTGAGCAGATTTGTCATACTTAATGGTGCTTGCTACGGCGCTATTAACTATTGCTCATTCTTTAAGTGTTAGAGGTTTTCAAATAAATGATAACTCAAAACATGTGCCTTGTTGGGTGTCCAGTCAACAAATCTTACTTTGTCATGTAGGCTTGAATCATACATCACACCATGTTTGTTCATTTAGGCCAGAGGAGAACTTTAATATTCAGTAATATTATCAATATGACTACACTGACACTATTGGGTGAGAACAAAACTTGAACTGAATTAAGCTAGATAATGACACTATTGTCTTCTGTAGAGCTTATTATAGTTAAATTGAACTCATTTAATAATTTATGAACTTTACAAAGTTATTGAATTGATCTGAACTAACACTGAACTGACATAATGACACTATTGTCTTTTCAGTGCTGCTTTACAGCAGAATTTGAATTTATCTCATATTCGATAAGGATTGTTACTTTCCTGTTTATTACTGTGAAGCTGCTTTGAAACAATCTACGTTGTACATTCTTCTAGAAGTGCCTTTGTGAGGTCAGGCACTGATGTTGGTGAGAAGGCCTGGCCTTCCCAAAGGTGTTCAATCGGATTGAGGTCAGGACTCTGTGCAGGCCAGTCAAGTTCCTCCACACCAAATTCGCTCATCCATGTCTTTATGGACCTTGCTTTGTGTTAAGTCAAGTCACCTTTATTTATATAGAGCTTTTTACAATGCAGATTGTGTCAAAGCAGCTTTACAGTGATAACTGGTATATCATTTTGGCTGCACAGCAGCTCTTAAAGAAAATGGTGTCAGTGCAGGCAGATGCAAAGCACTGTTGAATATCAAATGTCAAATGTGCACTGGTGCACAGTCATGTTGAAACAGGAAGGGGCCATCCCAAATTGTTCCCACAAATTTGGGAGCATGAAATTGTCCAAAATGTTGGTATGGTGAAGCATTAAGGGGCCAAGCCCAGTCCCTGAAAAACAACCCCACATCATAATCCCCCTCCACCAAACATTACACTTGGCACAATGCAGTCAGGCAAGTACCGTTCTCCTGGCAACCGCTAAACCCAGAATCGTCCATCGGATTGCATGATTCGTCAATCAAGAGAACACGTCTCAACTGCTCTAGAGTCCAGTGGCAGCGTGCTTTACACCACTGCATCCAAAGCTTTGCACTGCACTTGGTGATGTAAGGCTTGGATGCAGCTGCTTGGCCATGGAAACCCATTCCATGAAGCTCTCTACGCACTGTTCTTGAGCTAATCTGAAGGCTACATGAAGTTTGGAGGTCTGTAGCTATTGATTCTGCAGAAAGTTGGCGACTTCTGCGCACTGTGCGCCTCAGCATGCGCTGACCCCGCTCTGTGATTTTATGTGGCCTACCACTTCGTGGCTGAGTTGCTGTTGTTCCCAATTGCTTCCACTTTGTTATGATACCACTAACAATTGACCGTGGAATATTTAGTAGTGAGGAAATTTCACGAATGGACTTATTGCACAGGTGGACTTATTGCACAGACTTATTGCACAGGTGGCAGCCTATCACGGTACCACACTTGAACTCAATGAGTTCATGAGAGCGACCCATTCTTTCACAAATGTTTGTAGAAGCAGTCTGCATGCTTAGGTGCTTGATTTTATACACCTGTGGCCATGGAAGTGATTGGAACACCTGAATTCAATGATTTGGTGTCACAACAGCTACCAGACAAAGCCACAAGGCCGCGGAGCAAACTTGAGCAGATGCATGTCGCAGAGGAACATAAACAGGTGAACTCTGATTGATAAGAGGACAGTTACCACGGTAGGGCGAAAAACTCCATCTCATTTTCTCCTCCATCTTCAAAATCGTCCGACATTGTTGTTTTACCTTTTTTGTAAAGGTTTTTTTACTTAGGCTGTGCCCGAAATCTCTCCCTATACCCTTAAATAAAACTGTTTGAGGGGACAGCCATTTGTAGTGGTGTCCAAAACCATAGTGGATGATATTGAGTGCATTCATTCCCACAATGCACCACAATAACAACTGTACAACAGATGTATGCTCAACGGCTAGAGAATACCTATAATGCACCGAGAGAGGCTCATTATCTGAAAGATAGGGTCTTTTCTTGAATGGAAGGGGCATTTCCAAGTGGCTGTCTTTGTTTCTTCTGATGTTTTCTTCCAGTTTATTCAAGAACATAATGTCCTCTTGAGACACCACTCTTGTGTTTTCTTCAGTATCCTTGAAATCTGACTCCAGCACTTTGATCACATCAGCTGGCGTTACAGAAGGAAGCTCCTTAATAGATACTCTGTGTCGCTTTACTTATGATGTGTCAAGGAAGGGCCCACAATGCTCCATCCGAGATCCGTGCGAACAGCATATGGCTCGTTGTCTGCTCCAAGAATCACTTCTCTGGGTGCTAAAGCTCTGGAACAATTATATCCTAATAATAGGATCTGTCAGAGGAGCAAGATGTTTCCAACACCTGGCAGTCTCACTGGTAGGTCCACAGGGATATATTCCTTAGTGTATGCAGGGGGAAGCCCAACCTTTTTGTGTGCGTTTTCTGGGTTTTGAACAGAGGAGGACTTCACCTTTCAAATGAAGCTGTCATCGTGTAAGCAGCAGGTAGAATGTCTGGAATGACAGTCTCTGGCACTATGACCAAGCTTCAAACATCCGTAGCACAACTTAGTATAATTTATGAACTGTCTCCATTCTTCAAGAGACTTTGCAGAGAATTTAGAGCAATCATAAATTTGATGTTCACTTCTGCAGAACAGACATGGTTTAGAGACTTTACCATTGGGCTTTGGATTCTCATGCTGTGTGACTATTTTTGTGTGGAAGACATTGGCTTTGTTCTTACTAAACTTGAGGTTATGTTTCTCCTTATTAGCTTCAGAAGTGTGAAGAGCATAGAAGGAAGTGACTGGGTTGCAGGCTACCTCGGCCTCAACTGAGTTGGCAAAATCATGGAAAGTTGTGAAATCTTGAGTCTCATTCAGCATTTGTGTAGCTTGACAATTCCAGTGGGCAGCCGCCCAATCGGGAATTTGGCTTAAAAGTTTCCTATTTTCCTCACAATCATTCAGTATTTTCAAGTCCCTTAACATGAGGCATAGTGTCTTTGCCTGCATTCAGGAAATCAGAGAAATTTCTGAGTCCTTCAGCATCCTTGGGCTGGATTCTGGGCCAGCTTGCAAGTTTCTCTCTGAATACTCTTTGTATAATGAACGGCTGTCCATAGCAATCTTGAAGTCTTTTCCATGCATCCTTGTAAGCTTCCTCATCATTTCTGTAAAAGCTGATTTCTAGAGTTTTCAGAGCAGAACCAGTGACACACTTCTTCAAGTAGTATAACTTATCTGCTGAGGAGATATGCCTTTTGTCGATGTGTGATTAGAATGAAGCTTTCCACTCAATAAAGTGAATGGGGTCACCACTGAAGACTGTAGGCTCTGGTATAGGAAGTCTGTTCAGCGTTATACTGTCTTGGACATCCTTCACAATGTAAGACACTTTTTCATTGAGCGTTGGCTTAATCAAGGATAAATACACAGGTTCTTGTATGGGAATGCTTACAGGTTGCTGCAGCCCATCGTTCTGGTTAGTTTTTTTCCTTGTCATACACTTCTTGTCTTGCTCTAGTTGCTCTTACCTCCTTTACTACTTCTAATCTTTCAAATTACTTCTTTGAGCATCAAGTTCTCTCTTTTGCTTCTCTTCTAGAAGTTGTATTCTTTCCCTTTGTTCTTTTTCCTCCAATATCGTTGTGTATTCTGCATCCTTAGCTGCAAGCTCTGTTGCTGCCTTTATTCGTTTAGCCATCAGGATGGATGACTTATGGGCATACTTGACTTGGAGCTGACACGTGAGACTGTAGACCCACAGACAGAGCAAGCGTAATCTCAATCAAGCAATTCATGAAGACGTTCCATTACTCTTTCACCGTCAAAGTCCCAATCAACACCTGAAATCCTCTCATAAGCAATCTTTACAATGACCTTTGTCACAGCATCGCATGCATCAATTCATCTTCTTGTATCAGTAGATGGAGTAACATAACTTCTAACTCTCATGTATGCATTTATCACACTGTCTCTTTCTTTTTCCAACGTGTCTATAAGTGCTGCTAGTTGACTGTCAGGAACGTCTGTTTGCAACTGCCCTCTTGCCTTTCGAGCCTCAGCTTTCCATTTTTCACATGTATGCATACGTTTTCTTTTCTGCCTTTTGTGAATCCTCTCTTGGATATGCAAGCATATTTTCTGTTGGAATTTGTTCGCGGACAGAGCGACGTACTTCATCTGTCTTTACACTTTCGAAATGATCCTCCATCTCATCATCTGTATCTTTGTTTTGAGAAGGTAGAATTTTTAATGCTTCCATTTCTTTTACAGGAGTGCACGACTTGGATCCTTGGTCATTTATCATAAACAACATAAAATTACTCATAAATCAAACAAACACATAAAATAATCATAAAGATAAGTGCATAAATATACATGAATACCTTGTACTCCTTTCCAACCAGGTGTCAAACAACAAAGACAAAAAATAAATAAATAAATAAATAATAATAATAATAATAAAAATACTACAAAAATAAAACAACAAACAGTGACTAGATGCCTAAATTCATTTGAAAGTGTCCTTAATACTATAATTAAACACTGTGAATCCGTGACCGCAGCCGTCTTTCAGAATAAAGATCTAGGTATAATAACTTAAAGCAGGCAAATAACATTTCAAAATAAAATAAACAAAACTCTTATTAAGAAAATATAGAATTATGATAAATAATATCAGAATAATATATTAATACCCAAAACTAATTAAAATAACTGAGGGTTATTTACATAATGTGTAACGTGTATAATGTGGGCAGAGCAGTGCAAGAGAATTTGAGGTTAAAAAGTATATATTTATTTTTTATTTTTTTAGAAAATGGCCGAATGTTTCGCTAGACAAGATCCTTATTTTGTGGCTGGGATCATTTGAAGCCCTTTGAAGCTGCACTGAAACTGCAATTTGGACCTTCAACACGTACCCTGGTAAAGTCCACTATATGGAGAAAAATCCTGGAATGTTTTCCTCAAAAACATATGACATAAACATCTTTGATGGCATGGAGGTGAGTAAATTATAAGGAAATTTTAATTCTGAAGTGAACTAATCCTTTAAGTCCCTGTTTCGGAACAATGCAAATGATCTACAGGTCTGAAAATGCCCTTCAATGGATTGTGTAGCTGGAGATCTTGCAGTAGACTATACACCTAAGAAGTGCGCACATGCGCGCACACACACACACACACACACATTCTTAGCAGTACTGTAGATATTATGGTCTTGTCAGGCTTTGAAAATGTCAAGAGATGACTGGTTCCTGTTCACTGGGCTGACACTGCACAGCTGAACCAAAACCTTCCCTGCATTCCAAACAGTCTTTTTTATAGATCATTTTATAATATGGAAGTGTATAGTGTTATACAAATCTGGACAGTAGACACCGCCAGAATAATCACCTCGTCCATTGTGGAACTTCAGTTTAGCTTTGTTACTAAGTTAAAAATTTCCACCCTAGCAGAGGTCACTGCCTAACCAAGGAGCATGCTATTGGTTGGTCCTGTGAGTTTGTGTGTCAAAGTTTACCAAACTTGAACCTAATGCAGAATTCCCATAATGAAATTAGGCACAATTTTTTTTTTATTGCACCAATTTACATTGAAATGACTGGATTTCAATGAGCAACAGTAAATGTGACCGTAAATCATGATGTGTGCGCCTTAACTCATGTCAGATTTAAACGTATAGCTCACCCAAAAATGAAATTTCTGTCATTAATTACTACCCCTCATGTCATTTCAAACCTGTAAGACTTTCGTTTATCTTCGGAACACAAATGAAGATCTTTTAATAAAACATGAGAGCTTTCTGTCCCTCTGTTGACAGCTACACAACTACAATTCATATGTGAATAAAATCCTAAATTCAATCTGTTCATCATAGAAAGTGATCGTGTCTCTTCAGGAAATTTGGACTAAACCGTTCAATTCATATGGACTGGTTTTACGATCTCTTAATGAACTTTTTGAAGCGTCAAAATATCAGTTGCGTAGCTGTCTCTTTCAATTCTATTGATCTAGAACCAGTGATCTTTTGAATATGCACTAATGTTTGATAATGCACAAAATGAGATTTTACAGCCTCAGCAGAGTGGATTTTCTGTGCATAACTACTTTAATATCAGACATTTCCTTACAAAATAGTTATATGACTCCGGAAGACTAAATATATAGCGCATGATTTTATTACAGTGTTAGTTCACCCAAAAATGAAAATAATGTCATTTATTACTCACCCTCATGTCATTCTACATCCGTATAACCTTCGTTCATCTTTGGAACACAAATTAAGATATTGTTGATGAAATCCGATGGCTCAGTGAGGCCTCTATTGAAAGCAAAAGCCATTCAAACTCTCAAGATCCAGAAAGGTACTAAAACCATATTTGAAACAGTTCATGTGAGTTCAGTGGTTTTATCTTAATATTATAAAGCGACAAGAATACTTTTTGTGCGCCAAAAAACAAAATAACGACTTTTCAACAATATCTATATGGGCTGATTTCAAGACACTGCTTCATGAAGCTTCTGAGCTTCATGAGCTTCTTTTGTTTCGAATTAGTGATTTGGATCTCCTATCAAATGGCTAAACTGCTGAAATCATGTGACTTTGGCGCTCCGATTCACTGATTTAATTTGTAAAGCTCTGAAGTAGTGTTTTGAAATCGGCCCATTTAGATATTGTTGAAAAGTCTTTATTTTGTTTTTTGGTGCACAAAAAGTATTCTTGTTGCTTTATAATATTAATATAGAACCACTGAACTCACATTAACTGTTTCAAATATGTTTTTATACCTTTATGGACCTTGAGAGTTTGAATGGCTTTGCTCTCAATAGAGGTGTCACTGAGCCATCGGATTTCATCAACAATATCTTAATTTGTGTTCCGAAGATAAACGAAGGTCTTACGGGTGTAGAACGACATGAGGGTGAGTAATAAATGACATTATTTTCATTTTTGGGTGAACTAACCCTTTAAGTTCTTTCATTGTGGTTTTCTTGTAGCTTGATAGATTCCAGTTAATTTGCACAATATATTTTTGATAAGTTTTTTAAAACATTTATAATGTTACTTAAGATTTCTATTTTAAAAATATGCTGTTCTTTTGAACTTTCTATTCATCAAAGAAACCTGAATAAAATGTATAGACAACAAAAAATATTATTTATTGATAATAATGAGAAATATTCTTGAGGAGCAAATCAGCATTTTAGGATGATGTCTAAAGTAAATTATATTTTTAAAAACACTAAAATAGAAAACGGTTATTTTAAATTGTAACAATATTTTGCAATATTAGTTGTTGTTTTATGTAAAATAAATGCATCTTTTATTAATGCTCCTTTTATGCTCTTCAGAAGAAAGTAAGTCATACGGAACATCATGAGGGTGAGGAAACAATGACATTTTTAATACCCTTTCTATTCTAATGCCATAGTGCCAACTTATTGTAACTATATTCATCATTCTATCCATGTTGTACCCCATCTTTCCCTCTCTCCCACTGACTCGGCTTCTTTTAACTGCTTTCCTCACCTGGCCATCCCTATGGAGTTTACCCACAATGCCTTGTGCCAGCACTACAGCTCCTCCCTTCCCCAATCTAGACTAACCAGTTCTCTAAACACCCCCAGACATCTTTATATTCACTCTGCTATCTTGCAGGCTCTTTTTGTCCGTGTGTGTTTCTGTTTGGACATTCCTGCTGGCCTCCAGCCAGTGTGTATTGTGTGGTGAGAAAACAGTGGACCAGGGTTCAGGAGAGGCCTCTGGGAAACCGGCTGTGTCTCTTTTATTCTGATCCCTGGACTGAAGACCCAAAAATGACCAATCACATTCAGTCCATGCTGTCCCCTGGCTCTTACTGTCTCTGCTTGCTAAGTATCCCCGAGGCCAGTCTCTCCCTCCTCTTACCACGTCTCCCATCTCTGTCACACTCTATGTTCTCCATTCACCATACATCCATCAGTGAGACCACCCACCCATCCGTCCCTCCCAGCCACCATATCTTCATTTCTTGAAAAGAATAGTTCATCTAAAAATTAAATTTATTTACTATTTATGGTAGCACTTTACAAGGTTTAATTTACTAACAATGAACAGTCCTTCTACAGCATTTATTATTTATTAAAAATGTAAAGTTCAACAATTACTAATACATTTTTAAAATCACGTTGTATCTGTGTATTAGTTAATGCACTGTAAACTATCATGAACAATGAACAATTGTATTTTTAGTACCAAAGATTAATAAATGCTGTAAACCTGGCTTATTTATAGTTATTTTTAGTTAATGCATTAACTAACATTAAAGGCACAATATGTAATTTTAGCCACTAGAGGTTATTTAAAACATTACAAAGACGTACATAGGCTTAGCCTTCCCCCGGCAAAGGGTCAAAAATTAACGGGAGCTTGACCAAAAATGCACCTGCACATTTAATCTATTATTAAAGATCAAATGAAAATTAAATAAAGTATCGATTGTGGCATTAAATATATATTTCTGCTCATGTTGCGTTATACTTTTTACAGTTTTACAGCGTTGCGCACTATAACCAATCACACACAATTCTGTTGACATTATAATTGCAATGGCCAGTCAGAGACGTTCAGATTAGTCACCGCTGTAACGAATTAGTTTCGAATTAGTGATTTGGATCTCCTATCAAATGGCTAAACTGCTGAAATCACGTGACTTTGGCGCTCCGATTCACTGATTCGATTCGTAAAGCTGTGTGAAGCAGTGTTCTGAAATCAGCTCATTTAGATATTGTTGAAAAGTCTTTATTTTGTTTTTTGGTGCACAAAAAGTATTCTTGTTGCTTTATAATATTAATATAGAATCACTGAACTCACATTAACTGTTTCAAATATGTTTTTATACCTTTATGGACCTTGAGAGTTTGAATGGCTTTGCTCTCAATAGAGGCGTCACTGAGCCATCGGATTTCATCAACAATATTTTAATTTGTGTTCCGAAGATGAACGAAGGTCTTAGGGGTGTAGAACGACATGAGGGTGAGTAATAAATGACATTATTTTCATTTTTGGGTGAACTAACCCTTTAAGTTCTTTCATTGTGGTTTTCTTGTAGCTTGACAGATTCCAGTTAATTTACACAAGATATTTTTGATAAGTTTTTTTAAAACATTTATAATGTTACTTAAGATTTCTATTTTAAATATATGCTGTTCTTTTGAACTTTCTATTCATCAAAGAAATCTGAATAGAATGTAAGACAAAAAAAAAATATTTATTGATAATAATGAGAAATGTTTCTTGAGGAGCAAGTCAGCATTTTAGGATGATGTCTAATTTTACGTGTTTTACAGCGTTGCACACTATAACCAATCACACTCAATTCTGTTGACATTATAATTGCAATGGTCAATCAGAGGCATTTAGATTAGTCACCGCTGTAACCTGAGTTTGTTACAATACAGAAGGGTCGGAGACTGGAGGTAACAGTTAAGCATGTTTATTAAACACACAGCAGAGTGAACAGACGTGCAGGTGAGTATATGTGAATTCTTGGAGTGGATGATGAGTAATAGTAGAGTGATACTGTCCTTTGTGTTGGCAGAGAAGATGTTTCATGGAGAAGGCGATGAGGAGTTGCACAGGAGACGGGAGACACTCACACACAGACGGGGATCACAGGAGAAGACTTGGAGAAGCTGGAGACCGGTAAGTAGGTAGCAGGGAGTCCTTGAGGTAAGCATGAAGGTAACACTTGATGTGAACGAGACCCGGACAATGACTGATGGTGTGTGAGTGGCTTATATGTGGTGGTTGATTGGCGTGGAGATTGAGTGCAGGTGCATGTGATCAGTATTCAGGTGAGGGAGTGCGATGTGATTGGACGGTGTTGGAGCATGGCGTGTCTGTGACAGTACGGCCCGCTCCAGAGGGCCAAGGACCCCGACGTCGTGGTGGTCGTCCTGGTCTGTCGGGATGGGTGGCGTGGAAGGTGTGAAGCAGGTTGGGGTCGAGTACGTCATTTCTGGGGGCCCAAGAACGTTCCTCGGGACCATAGCCCTCCCAGTCCATGAGGTATTCCAGCTGACCACCACGGCACCGGGAGTCCAAGATTTCCACATAAGCTGCTCCATCGTCCAGGAGAAGAGGAAGGGGGGGTTCAGCTTCCGCTACGCCAGGCTCTGTGGAGACCGGGACAGAAGAGTGGTGAGGCTTCAGGAGAGAGACATGGAAAGTAGGGTGAATACGATACTGACAGGGTAAATGAAGTTGATACATGGCCAGGTTGATCTGCTTGGTGATGGTGAATGGGCCAATGAACCTGGGACTCAGCTTGCGGCAGGGCAGATGCAGTCGGATGTCCCTGGTTGACAGCCAGACCTTCTGTCCAGGTTGGTATGTGTGGGCGTTGGAGCGGTGAAGGTCTGCTGTCAACCTGTGTCTGTGTAGGGCTTGCTGAAGGTGGTGGTGTGCGGAGTCCCAGACCCTCTCGCTCTCTCGGAACCAGTAGTCGACAGATGGAATGTCCGATGGTTCCCCTGACCAGGGGAACAGTGGGGGTTGGTAGCTCCCCCACTGGTACTCTGCCCAACCCAGGTACTGGTTCCAAGAGTCCTGGTGGCCATGACAGAAGGTACGGAGGAAGCGACCGATCTCTTGGATCATCCTCTCCGTCTGCCCGTTCGACTGAGGGTGGTAACCTGAAGAGAGGCTGACGGTCACACCTAGGAGTGAAAAGAATGCTCTCCATTCCGAGAGATGAATTGTGTTCCCCTGTCCGACACAATGTCCTCGTGGATTCTGAAGTACCTGAAGACGTGATTAAACATGATTTCAGCAGTTTCCATAGCAGTGGGCAATTCATTTAGGGGAATCAGATGGAAGGACTTGGAAAATCTGTCCACATTCACGAAGATGCAAGTGCAGTTGTTGGAAACGGGAAGATCTGTGATGAAATCCACTCCTAGGTGCAACCAGGGTCGATTGGGAACGGGCAGAGGAAGGAGCTTGCCGTATGGTAGATGGCGGGGGCTCTTCGAGATGGCGCATTCCTTACACCCCTGCACGTACCTTCTGACGTCCGATGCCATATTCGGCCACCAGAAGCGCTCCTTCTGCAGTGAGAGACCCCCGGGTGGCCAGTGCCTGAAGATGTGTGGGCAGTGTGGATGAGTGGAGTGCGCCATGCCCTGGTGGTGTACTGCAAGCCTGGCGGGCAACCCGGCGCGGAGTGTTGGCAGCGGCATTGGAGGAGGGCATGGTTTCCTCAGACCAAGTGATGGGGCTGACAATGAGTTCTTCTGGGAGGATGGTCTCAGGTTCCTTAGGGCTTTCTTCTGGAGTATGCAGTCGGGATAAGGCATCTGCCTTGACGTTTCTGGAACCTGGACGATAGGAAATTGTAAATTTAAAGCGGGTGAAGAATAACGCCCAGCGTGCTTGTCTCTGGTTTAATCTCTTTGCCACTCGCAGATACTCCGGGTTTTTATGGTCTGTGAGTACTAGAAAGGGGTGTTTGGCACCCTCCAGCCAATGCCTCCACTCTTCTAGGGCCAACTTGATGGCTAGAGGTTCCCGGTTACCAATATCGTAGTTGATCTCCGCCGGGTTGAGCTTGCGGGAGAAGAAGGCAAATGGATGGAGTCTACTTGGGTGCCCCTGCTGCTGAGACAACACTGCTCCCACTCCGGGAGGCGTCGACCTCAACTACGAAGGGCTTGTCTGGATCGGGATGGACGAGGAGGGGAGCAGTGGTGAAGGCTTCTTTCAGAGTGTTAAACGCGTTGGTGGCAGCTGGAGTCCAGGACAGAGACTTGGGCTTATTGCGGAGGAGGTTTGTAAGTGGACTAGAGATAGAACTGTAACCTTGGATGAAACATCTGTAGAAATTGGCAAAGCCAAGGAATTGTTGGAGTTCCTGTATGGTAGAGGGTGTTGGCCAGTTTCTGATGGCTTCCACCTTCCTCTCGTCCATCTGGATGCCACTGCTGTCGATGTGATATCCAAGGAACTGCACTGAGGGCTGGTGGAAGGAGCATTTCTCTGCTTTTAGGAAGAGTTAGAACTCCCTCAGGCGTTGCAGGACCTCCGCAACGTGGTGGTGATGTTTAGCCATGCTCCGGGAGTAAATTAGGATGTAGTCGATGTACACCAAGATGAACTTGTGGAGAAAATCCCGGAGCACCTCATGGATGAAGTCCTGGAATACAGAGGGGGTGCTGAACAGGCCATACAGCATGACAAGATGTTCATAGTGTCCAGTAGGGGTCACGAAGGCTGTCTTCCACTCGTCCCCTTCACGTATCCGGATGAGGTGGTATGTGCTGTGGAGGTCCAGCTTGGCAAAGACAGTGGCACCACGGAGATATTCGAGGGCTGCTGGGATGAGAGGAAGGGGGTAACGGAACTTAACCGTGATGTTGTTAAGAGCCCGGTAGTCAATGCATGGCCGCAAGCCTCCATCCTTTTTTGCCACGAAGAAGAAACTCGAAGCAGCAGGGGAAGTAAACGGGCAGATATAACCTTGCACCAGAGCCTCCTTGATGTAATCCTCCATGGTCTTCTCCTCCGGGATGGACAGGGCACTGGGCACTGACTCACCCGGAAGCAGATCGATGGCACAGTCCCATGGCCGGTGTGGAGGCAGCTTGGAGGCTTTCTTTGGGCAAAAGACATCAATGAAGGGGGCGTAACATGATGGTACATCCACCGAGCGTTTCTCCAAAGGACTCTCTGTGGATGTGGTGCAGAAAGAGAGATGTTCAGGACGTGGAGAGGATGGAACAGGAAATTTGGAGAAACAGCCCAGGAAACAGGTGTTGCCCCACTTCAGGATTTCGCCGGTCTTCCAGGAGATGACTGGGTTGGCTGCTCCAACCAGGGGTGCCCTAAGATCACGTCAGCGGTGGAATCCTCCAGAACCAGCAGATGTAGTTTTTCCACATGCAGGATACCCACTTGTAGTTGTATGGGGCCGACAACTCGACGTACTTGTTTCCTACTGAGGGGTTTGCCTGTTATAGAGTTAATCTGGTAGGTGGACGGCGTGGCAGAGGTCTTGCACTGGAGCTGATGGCAGAGGGCGCCAGAGATGAAGTTGCCCGCTGACCCAGAATCGAGGAGTGCAACAACTGGAATAGAAACATCAGCAGCAGTAAGGTTTACAACAGTGGTGAGTGGCTTCATCTTTTTTATAGAGGGAATGATGGCACTCACCATGGGACGAGGAGGACGAATTGGCCATTAGGAGATTACATGCCCCAGGGCACCACAGTAGAGGCACAGATTCTGGGTCAGCCACCTCTGCCGTTCAGCGGAAGGGAGTCGAGAGCTGTCCAGTTGCATAGGCTCGTGGGCTGGTTCTGGAGGGCTGACGGACTCTGGTCGACGGAGGGAGGTGTTAGACGCTGACTGTCCCTGGTGTTCTTCGAGACACGACTGCATACGAGTGGCGAAGCGTATGGAGAGTTGATTGAAGCGTTCGAGCCCAATGGAGTCCTCGTATGCAGCGAGATGCAACCGCACTCGAGGGTCCAGTCCTTTGACAGTAAGTGGATATCAGGGCTTGCTCATTCCAACCACTTGAGGCAGCTAGGGTTCTGAACTGAACTTACCGATTGAAGAGTCCCATGCTGGTTTCCCGAAGACTTCCTTAAAGTGAGCTACGAAACTGGAATAAGTCTGAATGACAGGATTATTTTGTGACCAGATGGAATCAGCCCATTGCAGAGCTTTGCCGTTCAACTGTGAAATTAAAAAGGCTACCTTGGAGGTTTCAGTGGGAAACAAGTGCGGTTGCATCTCCAGGAACAGCGAACATTGCAGGAGAAAACCATTGCAATCCTCCACCGAACCAGAGAAGGGCGCCGGATTAGCCATGGGACTGGCGTACACTGGCGGTGAGGAAGGGGTAGTGGTGTTGACGGAGGTGATGGCTGGTGGTGAAGATGGTGGATCTGAGGTGAGTGCTCGACGTAGAGCGTTGACGAGGTCCTGAAATGGGTCCGGGTGACTCATGCTGGTATTTTAACGGTTATGGTCTGGTCTTCTGTTACAATACAGAAGGGTCGGAGACTGGAGATAACAGTTAAGAATGTTTATTAAACACACAGCAGAGTGAACAGATGTGCAGGTGAGTATATGTGAATTCTTGGAGTGGATGATGAGTGATAGTAGAGTGATACTGTCCTTTGTGTTGGCAGAGATGATGTTCCGTGGAGAAGGTGATGAGGAGTTGCACAGGAGACGGGAGACACTCACACACAGACGGGGATCACAGGAGGACACTTGGAGACGCCGGAGACAGGTAAGTAGGTAGCAGGGAGTCCTTGAGGTAAGCATGAAGGTAACACTTGATGCGAACAAGACCGGACAATGACTGATGGTGTGTGAGTGGCTTATATGTGGTGGTTGATTGGCGTGGAGATTGAGTGCAGGTGCATGTGATCAGTATTGAGGTGAGGGAATGCGCTATGATTGGACGGTGTTGGAGTGTCTGTGACAGAGTTTTGTTCAGTGTGCAAACTGAACACGGAATTCTGACTGAATTCTGCACTCTCGCTAATGCTCTCAATCATAAACTGATAAACAAACAGATTTGGTGATTTGCTCTTGAGAGCGTTGAAACTAATATGAACAGATTTTTCTATTTTCAACGTATTTTTGCACCGTTGAGCAATGTAGCCAATCACAAACATATCTGATCATTTCTTGAATGCATTGGCCAAATAATAATTCAAAGTTATAATTCATCTTAAAATATATATATATATATTATGTAGAATCCAATGGACTTGGGCAAAAATCATGTTCATGGATGAGCTACTGTATTAAAGTTTTACTAACATTACGGTGGTATGAAGCAGAACGGGTTGACTAGTAGCAGAACTAGTGCCCTAGTTATTGGTGATTCTATTACACGGAGCGTGAAAAGAGAGACACCAGCCACCACAGTCACATGTTTGCTGGGAGCCAGAGCACCTGACATCAAAGCAAATTTAAAAGTGCTGGCTAATGCTAATCGTAAATACTCTAAAATTATTATTCACGTCGGCACTAATGATGTTTGACTTCGCCAGTCGGAGATCACTAAAATGAACATTAAAGAGGTGTGTGAACTTGCAAGTACAATGTCAGGAGACGTAATTTGCTCTGGTCCCCTTCCTGTTCGTCGGAGTGATAAGATAGTTAGCAGATTATCATCACTCAATGGCTGGCTGTCTAAGTGGTGTCCGCAAAATAATATAGGTTTCATAGACAATTGGAAAAGTTTTTGGGGCAGACCTGACCTTTTGAAAAGAGATGGTATTCATCCCTCTCGGGATGGTGCTGCTCTTCTCTCTAGTAATATGACACATAGTCTTAGAACTGAAACATGACAAACTGGGGCCCAGGTCAAGAAGCAGACAGACTGGCTAAACCGACCGTCTGCTAGCTTCCTCACGTTACAGAAGTCAGGTAATTCCCAACACATAGAAACTCTTACATCTAGATATTATCACATAGAGACTGTGTCTGTACCCCGAATTAGTAAAAACAAAAAACTTCCAAACCCATTTAATGGTAAAAATTTAACTGATAAAAAATAGAGATAATAATGACAAACAAATGATAAAGCTTGGGTTGTTAAATATTAGATCCCTTTCTTCAAAATCACTTATTGTAAATTATATTATCACAGACAATAATCTAGATGTGCTGTGTTTGACAGAAACTTGGCTAAAACTGGACGATTACATTACTTTAAATAAGTCTAGCCCTCAAGGTTATGATTATCGAATCCTCGTCAGAAAGGCAAAGGGGGAGGTGTTGCTGTAATTTATAGTAATATTTACAGTATTAGTTAAAAGTCTCTCAAATATAATTCCTTCGAAGTGATGGTACTTTATGTAACATTATGCAAGTTCACCTTTGTGTTGGTATTTCGCATTTTGTGGAGAGAGAGAATGATTGAGTACAGAAATGCCTTAAAATCTGCTAGATCTGCCTATTTTTCAAAACTTTTAGAAGAAAATAAACACAACCCTAGGTATTTATTTGATACAGTGGCTAAATTAACAAGAAATAAAGCTTCAACTTCTGATGTTTCCAAAGAGCACAGCAGTAATGACTTTATGAACTTCTTTACTTGCAAGATTGGTAATATTAGAGAAAAAATTATAACCATGCAACCGTCTATACAGTATTGCGTCAGACAGTGCATTGTAGTGTCCCTGAGGAAAAATTCAATTCATTTATTGCTTTAGGAGAGGAAGAATTGTCTAAACTTGTTAAATCATCAAAATCAACAACATGTATGTTAGACCCTATATCGACTAAGTTATTGAAAGAGATGCTTCCAGAGGTCATAGATCCTCTTCTTAATATCATCAATTCATCTTTATCACTAGGATATGTACCAAAAACTTTTAAGCTGGCTATTATTAAACCTCTTATTAAAAAACCACAACTTGATCCTAGAGAATTAGTCAATTACAGGCTGATCTCAAATCTCACTTTTCTGTCAAAAATACTTGAAAAGGCAGTATCATCACAACTATGTTCCTTTTTTAGAAAGAAATAGTATCTGTGAGGATTTCCAGTCAGGATTTAGACCGTACCATAGTACTGAGACTGCTCTCATTAGAGTTCCCTTTCGAAAGGGAACTTCTACTCTGCGTTTGCAACGCTATGGGGAAACGTCACGTGACTCGGTGTTCGAAAGCCAACTATCCAATAACTCCAAATCCTATTGGCCGGCGACAGCCTATGACGTCATACAGGCGCGACCCGGAAGTATAAAAGGGGCGCCTGGGGAAGCAGTCATTATCTCATCGTCTTTCGGGACTGTTTGTGTCGACTGCCATTATCGAATATACTCTTCATAGAGTATGTCTCTGTTATGTCTGAGGGCAAAGAGAAACATTTCAGGAAGTGTGTGGATCCATGCCCGAGGTTTTTAACGGAGGGTTCGCACACCTCTATTGTTTGGGAGAAGAACACGCACGGATGGTGCTTGAGGGCGCTGTCTGTGTGAATTGTGAGCGTCTTCCTATGAGAACGCTCCATTCTTGTCTGGCCCTCTCCTCGAGGGATGAGGCGTCAACATCTGCGCCTGGTCGGTCCGGCCCTGCTCGTGCTGAGGCAGAGCGGCGGCTGCACTCATGGGGCTCGCAGATGGAGCTCGCTGCCGAGTTTGAGAGAGGTGTTATGGTCTCTCAGCCTCCGGTGGCGGCTGGCGGGGATGAGCTCCTGGATGATGATGATGTCTTATCTTTGACATCATCGGATCCAGGAGCGAGTGTTCTTCTGGCTGATAGCCCCCGTGGGCAGGAGGCAATGGAGGAGGAAGAAGTGGCTTTTTCTTCTTTCTCCAAGTCTCCTGGCCCAGCATATGCAGAGTTACTGGAGGTTGTGGAACGCGCTGCTGGCAGACTGCAGCTGCCGTGTGGGCACGTGAGGAAAAAAAAAAAAAAAAAAACCTGTTCGCGGCAGACTTGACGAACATTTTTCTTTCCGACCACAACCCCGTGACTCCAGTGAGCCTTCCATTTTTTCCGGATCTCCACGTTGAGATCGGGAAGGCATGGAAGAACCCATGCTCGGCCAGAGTTCATCCGCATCGGCGAGGGAATCTCGCTGATGTGGATGGATTGGGCCAGCATGGGTATGTGTCGCTGCCGCCCATTGACAAGATGTTTGCCAGCTATCTCGTCATGGGCAGAGCACCGACACTAAAAGCTCCAGTTTTGCCGTCCAGACCCCTTAAACAGACATCTCGTCTGAACGGCAGAGCATATGCTGCTGCGGGTCAGGCTGGTGCGGCTTTACACACTATGGCAGTGTTGCAGGCATACCAGGCTGATCTGCTGAAGGTGAGGGCGCGCTCAGCAGCTTTTAAGAGTTGCATTCCACTCAGATCCGTTTTTTAATTACTACTGTATGTTCAGGTGACACCTTTGAACAGTCAGGCTGACGGCTGGGCTTATGATGATTTTTTCTGGAGGCCCGCCTTCTGGCTTGATAGTGAAAGGGTTCTTTGGGCTTCTAGAACCATGGATGTTTTCCTTCCCATGTTTGTAAAGGAGCAGTCTTTGATCTTCGAGCCACAGGAAGGTAAGACAGAGTCAGATTTCATTTCTTAAATGTTGACTTTGTGTCGTTCCTGTATATTTTCTGAACATGTCACAGTGAATGTACATTGAGATATAGAATTTGAAGGGGTTTTTTGGGCAAAACTGGAATGTTGAGACTGACTAAGCAGGTCACAGAATGGCTGCTGCTTAGTTTTCTCTCTATGTTGAGTAGCCTCTCGGCTATTTTCAGTATAGTTTGAGTTGGCACTCATTGCTTCAGTTTGTATGTCTACGGCGGCCCTAACCGGCCGCCTGACTTTTCAGCTTTGAGCTTCACTTTATTTTTCTCATCATGAGATTTAGAAGTGGAGATCAGGCTGTTTGTTATGGTGCCTGTTGTATATAATAAAGAAAATAGGCCTATAACTTGGCAGCCAGGCTAGAGCTAGGTGATGTGATATATGAAGTAACCCCATATGTATTCACTATCCTTTCAGGATTTGTTTCCTAGTTCTGGTTTTCCTCCCGAGGGAGTTGTTAGGCTGTACGCCCAATTATCCCCTTGCTGGTGTAGGTGCAATTTGAGTTTTACAGCTAGGTTGTAGACTGTTTTCTGACTCCCTTATGCTGTTCCTCAGGTGGTAGGCCCTTATCTTTGCGTAGATAAGTTATGCAGGTGTGTGCTTGGCCCCACTTTCCAGAACTTTCATGCTAAAAGGAATAACTTTCTTCTGAGCCACTTGATAATTTGTTTTATCAAGTTTGAGTTGACGTTGCTAGTTTTTAGCTCCTGTCCTCTGGGGTTTAGATCAGATTTGAGGATCTGTGTGGGAAGTGTTTTTCTTAATAAAAAAAAAAAAAAACAGCATGTAGATCAAAGTTTGTGTTACTTTGGGTTCTAGACTTTTGCCCTACACTGTATGTGAGCCTATGCTGCCACAGGTTGGCACCTGCTCTCATAACAGTAGGCCCTTTGCTGTGAAAGTAGGCCTTTGTTTTGAGTATTTGGTGACTTGTACTCTCCAGTCTGAGGTCCTTGTCACTGGGTGCATCACCTGTTGGATTGCATATTCAGGGTAGTTAGTGCCACTTTGTTGAAGAAAACTGGTATCTATTAGCTCCCTTTTTTAGTGGTCTGGTTAACGGTTATACTGCTTATAACTCGGATTGTAGGCCTTTTGATATTCGGCCTCCTTCTAGTTAGCGGTTGTTCTACTATACTGTTTAACTGATCATAATGTGCTCACATATTTTCACAGGTTTACGCTGCCACAGGCCATGCCGCGTGTCTGTCTGAGGTAGTAGGCTTATATTAGCCTTCCTTAGACCATGTTGGCTTTGTTTGGTTCCCTTTAGTCAAAATGTGTATTTAGGGTACATTGCCTGTTGGAATGTGTAGCCTAGCGCAGGTTGCAGTTAGCTTCCCATAGCTTTTTGGGTTACAGCTGGTTCCCTGTAGCTTGGTTCACTTTAATTCACGAGCTGTAGCCACGTGTTATTGAATTGGCAGGCCCCTTCAGGCCTCCTTTTTAGTTTACGTTTGGCACAATTTGTGTTTTAACCTGTGAGTAGGCTGATCGCCACCTGTTACTGGAATGGAGGCCCCTTTAGGCCTCCTTTTTCTAGTCGACTTGTTGGCAGGATGCCTGGGAAACCATGCCACCGTCGGCCACACCCCATCACTGACGGATAGGCCCTAACAGGCCTGTTCTCGGTGTTTGGCAGTGTTTTTCATGTGTTAATCACGACACTGTTAATACATGGCCTCTGGGTGGTATGGTTATGGTAGCCACTTGCTGATGCCACGTGTTTACTAAGGCAGGCCTACTTCGGCCTCCGGTGTAATATGTGGAGTTCAGTTATATACTCCTCTCGCTGTGAGGGTGACAAGGTGCTTTTTACCGAGTATTTCGAGTGGCTAGCCCCTCAGGTTGGTTTGGCAGCAAAACCTTACTGAAGGTTGTTTTTTACCTATATCTGCCTCCCTGAGTCCTGTTCTAGTTGAGCTAAGGGCCACCTAGCGCCTAGGGTGGATCTTTTGTGCTCCTAGAAACGGCCACAAGACTACGCCGTGTGTATTAGAGGTTGCTAGGCCTACGGGCCGCCTAGTTTTAACACACTGGAGTATGTTTGGGTGTATTTCTCTTTGAGAGTTATCTTTATACACTTCTGTTGGCCAGAGGCCTAAGTGATAAACCAACCTCCTTTTGTCTGGTTGTTTATCGTCCTTTGGGCCTAAACACTGCCACGAGCTGATGCCACGTGTCTGTTGAGGTTATAGGCCCCTCCAGGCCTTCCTTAATGCGTGCTGGCGTATGCTGTACTCCTCTTGCTTTAGAGAGTAAAAGGTGTTTTTACTGAGTACACTGCTCGGTGGATCGTGTTGGGTGGATTGTCATGTGGGCACTTTGCAGCCTCTTAGGCTGCCATTGAAGTCATCTTTCTACCCCGGAAAGAAAGCCGGGCCACTTTCTGTTTGACTTCTGTTATTCACTTAACTCTATCATGCTGTAGGCCTCTTTCGGCCTCCATGAGTATGTGCCCATCGCATGGTCTACCTGTTAGGTGAGTTTCGTACTTCCCTTTTAGGGTTATGTTTGTAATAGTGCTTAGCTCCCTAAGCTGGTCATGGGGTAGGCCTTAATCAGGCCTCCTCTTAAGGATCCAGCATCAGGCTGGTTTGTGCTCCCCTGCATCAGGGTTCTGTAGCGCACAGCCTCCTCAGTGCGTTAATTAAGCACTGGGTAGATCCTAGGATGAGTGGATTATACTCCCCTCAATACAAGGGTTCATAGCACTTAGCTGAGTTCTGCTCTCCAGGATGCCCGTCTCTACGCGTGGGTTTGAGTTTGTTTCTGCCTCTTTGCAGTCACTCTTACTTACTATCTTCTGTGAAGAGTGCGTGTTAGGAGGCTCTGTATTCAGACAGGGTTGGCCCAGACTGAGTTTGTCTCAGGTCAGACTAGGTCGGCCTCCCTGGTGGCTTTGGGGGTGACTTCGTTCCCCTCTAGTGACTGGCCGAGGTTCCCTTTGGTTCCTTGGCCACATTCCCTTGAAGGGACCACTTTTTCTTCTAGAAAGGTTGGTTCCAGACGCCTTAGCACCTTCTGTAGGGCCTTTGAGGAGGTCCTTCGTGGAGTTCAGCTTGGGCTGTTGGCCGAAGGGAATGCTGTCACTGACAGCCTGGTGTGACCCAAGGGAGAGTTGCCAAGCAGTTTCTACTGCTCTGGAGCCTTTGTCTCAGCCATTTTTCTTGGCAGGCATTCTCCTCAAGCATGGCGGCGTGGGTATATCGTTCCCCATAGCGTTGCAAACGCAGAGTAGAAGTTCCCTTTCGAAAGGGAACGTCTCAGGTTACGTATGTAACCAGGGTTCCCTGAGAACAGGGAACGAGACTCTGCGTTTCCTTGCCATACATCGGGCTGCCTGCTGAACAGTCCCTCAAGACGATGGATAATGACTGCTTCCCCAGGTGCCCCTTTTATACTTCCGGGTCGCGCCTGTATGACGTCATAGGCTGTCGCCGGCCAATAGGATTTGGAGTTATTGGATAGTTGGCTTTCGAACACCGAGTCACGTGACGTTTCCCCATAGCGTTGCAAACGCAGAGTCTCGTTCCCTGTTCTCAGGGAACCCTGGTTACATACGTAACCTGAGACGTTACTAATGATTTGCTCTTATCATCAGATCGTGGTTGTATCTCTCTATTAGTGTTACTGGATCTTAGTGCTGCATTTGACACTATTGATCACAATATTCTTTTAAATAGACTTGAAAATTATGTTGGCATTAGTGGAATTGAGTTGTCATGGTTCAAATCATACTTATCTGACCGTTATCAGTTTGTAGTAGTAAATGAAGAGAGGTCATATCGATCACAAGTTAATTATGGAGTACCGCAAGGCTCAGTACAGTACTGTTGCTTTTCACTCTGTACATGCTACCCTTGGGAGATATCCCAAGGGTAGCATGTACTATAGCATGTACTATATACTATATATTAAAATCTTGCTAATTACTTACAAAGCACTAAATGGTTTATCTCCCCAGTACCTGAGCGAGCTCTTAATGCATTATAGTCCTTCACGTCTATTGCGATCTCAGAATTCAGGCCAGCTGATAGTACCTAAAATATCAAAATCAACTGTAGGCGGTAGATCCTTCTCCTTTTTGGCACCTAAAATCTGGAACAATCTTCCTAGCATTGTTCGTGAAGCAGACACACTCTGTCAGTTTAAATCTAAATTAAAAACGCATCTCTCTAACCTGGCGTACACATAACACATTATCAATTTATTTTTTCAAATCCGTTAAAGGATTATTAGGCTGCATAAATTAGGTCAGCCGGAACCGGGAACACTTCCTTTAACACCAGATGTACTCGTTACATCAGAAGAAGAATGGCATCTACGCTAATATTAGTCTTTCTGTTTATCCCGAGGTTTACCGTAGTCAACCGGATCCGGGCCGTATCCAGGTGAGACCAAGGACCTGCGCTTTGACATGACCACAACGCAGCCCTGAAGTATCAGCAGAGATTGAGTCAACTAGATCATCCACTGTGAATGCCTCATCAACATGACAACCAGTGGCGCAGCTCCTCAACAACCGTCCATACCGGCGTGATGAATACAATCCTCAACTGGATGGAACTTAATTAAATACTTTGAATGTTGCGATCCTATCGGACTTATGATAGCAACCTGAGTCGTAACAAAGCACTGTGCAGCCAAAATAATGTACCAGTTATCAATGTAAAGCTGCTTTGACACAATTCTACATTGTAAAAGGCGCTATATAAATAAAGGTGACTTGAATGACTTGACTTGGAGTGAATGCAAATTATAGACACCTGCAATGCACACCGATCTCGAGTTCAGCAGAGCTTTTATTATGCTTTTGCTGCAGTCGACCGCTTTCGCACATTTTGTTGCATAGGCGGGGTAATGCAGCGCTGTTACATTGTTAAAACAATCATACTAAATACATTTGAATGTGTTGAAAGTTGTTATAACGTTACTCTGCGTTCGCTCAGTGGCTGCTATGAGAGACTTGTTGCACTTTCCAGTAATCTAAATCGATATTAGTAAAACTGGAAATGAAGGTAGCACGAATATGATATCATTGACAGGCAACACAATGACATGCTGACATTCTGGTTAAAATTGCTTATTTCTCTGGATTTAAACATTTTTGGAAACATTTGGGACAATGTAAGTACACAAGTCAACAAAATATATAACATTGTTCTAGTGGTTTTTAGATATTTTAATCTAAAAATCTTATATATTGTGCCAATAAAAAAATGAGACCTTATTGTTGTTACGGTTCCAGTCATTCCCGGACTCCATTTCCCACAATCCTCCCTGGTTATCACCTGCACTCACTCTACCAATTAGAAATCACCACTCCCAGCTGCAGCACATTACCTGGACTATTTAAGCCTGCCTCGTTACAATTGTAAAGTTTTACCGTATTTATAATTTATAATAATTTACAATTGTTGGAATTATATAAAGATAGTTTATAGTGTAAAATGACAAAAAACAAAAAAAACAAAGCAAAACAAAAACAAACTAAAAACACCATAAAGTGGTCCAACTTATTTGCTCTTTTCCAAGTCACCGGAAGCCATATGATGAGGAACAGACCAAAATTTAAGCCATTTTTCATGAAAAACATTCCCATCTGCTGCAGCTCTCCAGTTTCATTCTCGATTTTATATTTTTAAACTGGTGCAAAAATTTTCATTACCTCACAAACAAGAACTAATGCCATTTCATTATTATTATTAAATTTTTATTTGACATGGACATCACAGTTACTTTGGACATACCATATGCACTTGCACACATGCTAATTTTCAACACCAGTCCACGGGAGAGCAAAAAAGAAAGTGTCCATGATGTGTAACTCCATTTTTATCTGAGAAAAACCATGTATGAGATTTCAGTGCTTTGACGGAGGAAAAAATTGTTAGTCAACATCAATTTTAAATCTCAGAAATTTCTCAAACATTTCTGTGTTCCATAGAGAAAATAGAGGTTACCAGTTTGAATTTACACAAGGGTGCAATTAACTCATCTAACTCTAACTCATCATTCCACACTCTTAAAAATAAAAGTTCTTTATTGGTTTTGATGGTTCCATGAAGAACCTTTACATCCTTGGAACCTTTACATCATTGCACAAAAAGTTCTTTATAGTAGAAAAAGTTTCTTTACATTTTTAAAATGTTCTTCACACTAAGAAAAATTAAGTTCTTTTAAGAACTGATCACTGTAAGATTCTTTGTGAAACCAAAAATGGTTCTTTTATGGCATCATTGCAAAAACCCACTTTTGGAACCTTTATATTTAAGAGTGCATATTTATCCTCCAGTCTGTCTATCTATCCACCCATCCATCCATGGTACAATAGTTTCCATCTGTTTAACACCTTTCTTCCATTCTCACTCTTCCCCCCAAAAAACACCTCCATTTGTGTCTCCTCTCATCCCCCATTTCTGTATTCTGACACTCCACCTTACTGCGACATTCCCAACACAGACAGTCCATCAGGAATCCTCCTGCTGTCGAGCCGGGATGTCCCACCCCCAACCTGCCTCCACCGGATCCCATGGGATAAAGGAATGGAGGAGGGTGGAGGTCTAATGAATAAGTGATTAAGATTGACAGTGTCTGGGGGTCTGCTGTTGAGGTCTTCCTGATCCCAGGCCATAATTTTCATTTTCTCTCGCTCAACTACACAAGCAGAGCCCATAAACCCACCCTCAGGTCCCTGAAGTATCATTAGCACAGGTGAATGGTATGTTTTTCTTTTTTTCTCTCTATCTTTGTATCTAATACAGGTTTCCTTTCCAGTTTCTCTTTGGATGAACATCAGGATGACAGTGTGGGTGTTCACCGGCTGGTGCAAAATGCAAATTAAACAAACAGGAGAGACTTGCCCATTTTGAAAATCTCATATATGGCTTTATCAAAAACTGACAGCTCCCAGTCACCAGATTTTGAGTTAGTGGCATTTCGAGCTCTATTTCTCGGTCTTAAAAATGCACACAGACAAGTCATCCTAAATAGCCATTGTCACATAATCATGCTTATTGTATATACAGGCTTATTGATATCAAATGCATATATAAGATAAAAATGTCTAACACCCTTTAACCACCACTTTTTCACAGTATAGCACGGCTTCTCATTGCTTAAAGTTATTAAAGGTCAAAGAATCCAATGTATAGATCCATTAATACTCCCTTTTCAAATGCAGTCCATCAGTATTGCCCCCTTTAAGTCACAGATAGAATGTCATGTTTCCTATCCATTGCAATAGGGTTTTAAAACACGATTATATGCAAATGGTCTTGATATTTGGAGAAGTGAAAGCACATTATAAGCAAATGTCACATTTTTAAAAGTAAGGGAGAATGAAACTATTTTCACAATATCTAGGGCTGTATCTCAGTAACTGTAAGTTACTAAGTTTTCTACGTTTTCAGTCAACTAGTCAATGACATACATGCTTATTCAAAACTTTTTATGAATATTCCATTATCATCATATATTTCTGTGAAAGATGTTGAGTAACAGGATGGAATTTTCACAAGTTAGAATTAAAAAATAACATCCATTTGTTGAGAAAATTAACAATATTTACACAAAAAAAGTACTCACCTGTGAAATCCAAACAACCTAATGTTTGGGACCCAGGGGTGAAATATTGCCTGTCTAAAAATCAAGACATTTTGTGACAAGTGTCAGACAATACTGTTATGATATAATGCCAGATGGAATTTCTAATTAGATTTTTACAAACAGCAACAACAACAACAAAAAATGTAATGGTACTATGTGCAACACTGTAGACATACAGTACTAAGGCAGTTATTTACATGTTATTTACATCAGGATTTTCTTAGAATTGCATGATAAAACTGGGACATTCGGATTATAATAAAATACAAATTATTCTTATTCATGAAAGGTTCTTATTCATTTTAGAGAAGTGACAACCAACCTTATGATATGCAAAATGTATCTTTTTCGTGTCATATTGATTTTGTATTGACATGATGACTTATAGGCCTATAGAACGAATGAGTCTGAATATTTTCGTAAACCCCCAGTGCGCGTGAATTGTGCTTTATAATGTATTATTGACGTGGAAAGACTGTTAGTCTGAACTGCTGCTCATCCAGCGCGTCGCGGGGGCACGAGACAGCCGCCGCAGCTCGCGCACTCACTCATACACACAACCGAGCTCTCACGCGCAGCCGGTCGGTCTGTCGGTCGCTGTGCGCTGTCCACGCGGTGGCGAGAGGAAACGGCAGGTGTCAGACTCGGTTCTGATAAGCTTTTTTGCAGAGCTTCCTCCTTAAAACAGCAAATCGATCCGCTCGGACGATATAGGCAGACAAGACGTGTGCGCTGCCAAAATTGCTTCATTTGCAGGACGGATTTGAATTGCTTTTTTTCTTTTGGCGGTGAGTAGCCTATAGTATATCTCATATTCATCTGGGACGCTTATAATTGGGTTATCTAGTGCATCACAAACGGCTTCGCATTTTATGCTCATGTCAATGCTTTTGCCCTTTGATGCACATTTAAAGCTTAAGTTGCATGCATTTGCTGTGCCGGCAGTTATTTTCTATATTGTATGCATGAAAATGCAACGGGTTCTCAGGTTATACGTGGCCTGTGTGTTTTTAAATGCTAGAGAGAGAGCCCTTCTGTTTTATATGGAGGACGAGGTGCTCTTGAAAAGCTTCTGGGGTCTATTTTGGAAGGAAGAAAGCACCAGCCGAAGCCTTTTGAGAGAGCGCAGTGTCTCCCAGCCATCCTGTTGTCATGGTTACTGCACTGGGAGGCTGGGGATAATATGGCTGCGATTCAGGCTCACTGTGTATGTATGTGTGTTTTACTCCACGATGCCTTAAACACAAGGACCCACTGCATGTTAGACAGCCTGTATTTAAGACAAAACCGGAGTATCTGTCCAAGTCATTTGTAATATGCAGCTTTATGCATGCTGTATGGTTGGAAATGATGATGCATGTTAAATGCATGCAGTTTTATGTCAGACGATGCTATGCAATTGCAATGCTTAGTTATCTATTGTTACCCCAACTATCTTAATGTACTCGTTACTGGGAATATAGGCGTCAGACAACCAGACAACCCAGTGCCAGACGAGACACAAGACGGCCTAAATGATCAACGATCACTTGTTCTCTCTCTACCTGTTAAAAAGGTGTGTGGGAGTAAGCATCAGCCTGAAGCTGGTGATCGGATGCGTTTAATGAGATTTATATCCCTGGGATTATTTAAGTGAAGACGTTGTAAGTGATACAGTGACATGATACAATAGGAGGTCTGACCTTGACAGCAGTGGAAGTGACAGAACGAGGTGATTTAAATCAAATTTACACACGGCTCAGTTGTTCATACTCGTTTACTTGGTGGTCTTCACAAGACCCCTGACTTGGTTAATATCTATTTTGATACCCCGTAACCCATCATTACGTAGCCGGCTCCATGTGGGTAAGGTAGACAACATCGATATATTTAGCGTACTGCAGTTCCCGAGAGAGTTAAATACCGCGTGCTGATCATTTGTAATGGTCAGTCTTTGTGTGTGTGTCTGCTTGCGCGCGTGTGGCGGTGTCATTTCGCGGCTGAAGAGGGTTAGTGGGTCACGCAGACGTCCGGTATCCAGACTGCATAGAGATGGAGAAGGAGTGTTTGGCTCTCTTTTATGTTAATAGTCCCAGACAGGTAGATTGGATAGGTCAGACTGTGTTGGCTGCGTGTATAGTGTCTCATTTAAACCTCATAATTGTGAAATGCCTCTTATCGTTGCCCTACTTATTGTGTGTGCGTTTTTTATCGCTGAATCACATTAATATACTTTTAATTATAACATTTTTATAAGAGCCTCTAATTGAGTAGTGCACCATATACTAATCGGCAGCTGACATGAAATTTCAAGTTGTTCTGTTTTGTAAGAAATTGAACTATTTGAAACTAAATTAATTTTTTTGTAAGTAAAAAATTGTGTGTTTATTTAATTTTTATTAATTTGTGACACCACTATCATTTCAAAAGACTAGCAAAAGGCAGGTAATTAACCAAAACAATATTAAATGTTTACAGGACTTATTATACCATATATATATATATATATATATATATATATATATTATTTTTTTATTTTTTTATTTTTTATTTTTTTAAAGGGTCAGAAATTCAGAACAGGTTTACAGATTTTCATTTTTTACATTGGTTTACTTTACAGTGGTGAGTGCAGCTCTCTGTTCTCCTCTCTGCCTTTTGGCACATCTTGTCAGGCCAAATCGTGCCTTGTTTAATCCAATCAATATGTGAGATTAAGTCAAAAGCTGTCAGAATATACCAACACATAAAACAAGTGAATTTCACTGCAAAATATCACAGGACAGCCAAAAGGTGGAGGCAGATATCTCTGAAAGCATGTTAAAGGTTTTTTGGGGTGCAGTAATTGAGTTGAGGATTGTTTGTTTATTTGAAGATTGAAGGCCCTTCTTTGAGTTTATCAGTGACTATCTGTTGTTTTTATATTAAGGTAATAATAATGTCCAAACCCTTAACGCTACCCCCTTAAAGTCATTATATTGTTCAAGAAAACATGAAATATAATGAAAAATCTCTAGCAAAAATAAAAATGCATTGCTAAAAATAAAAAAAATGGCAAAGAAAAAAATGTTGCACATATATTGCTTTGTGCATGAAAGGAAAAAATACTGCCTGCACTCAATAGATTCAAATTAAGATTTAGAATAAAAAGTCTAATAATAATGTTTTATCAAAATATTTTGAGCTACCTTTCAAAAATTTGAGGTCATTAACACTTTTTAAATGTTTTCGAAAGTAAAATTTCTGAATAATGCTGAAATTGAAATATTTTTGTGGATACATTTTTTTAAGGATTCTTTGATGAATAGAAAGTTCAAAAGAACAGCATTTATTTGAACCGAGAAATCTTTAGTAAAAGTATAAATGTTGCTTTTGATCAATTGAATGTGTCCTTGCTGAATAAAAGTATTAATAATAATATATATATCTATATATATCAGTTTTTGCATATCATGGATATGTAAAAATCGTTCCAACTGACCAAAAAAAAAAAAATTCCTTATTTTTAAGCCGTGTTGTTACTACCGATATAGGCAAATATTGACACATACACACATACGTCACACTTATACACCCCCAGTGAGTGATTTTTCATGTAGTTTAGTGGGCATGTGCTGCTGCTGTAGGAATTATGGGTATCTGGCAGTTACAGAGCGCAGAGGCTCTCTTTATTCGAAACAGAAAATTTACTGTCACTTTTGATCAGTTTAATGCAAAATAAATATCTGAGTAAAATTCTTGCTGAACAGGAAAAATCCTACTGATCCCAAACTTTTGAACAATAGCATGTAGTTGTTTCTGCATATTAAACGAGATAAAGTACATTGAAGGGTGATTTTCCAATTCATATTCAGAGCATTTGCTATAGGGCTCTTCATTAAACTGAGTGAACAGGACAGATGCATAGTGACACATCAAGACACGTTTAATACTCATTTACCAGATGAAGCCGAATAGACAGATTTACAAACACAGGCTGAAATATAAACAGCACACATGTCCTTCTCTCTGGCCGAGGAACAATCTAACATTCTCTGAGTTAAATGTGAAGCTCAACCGCTTTCTTCTACAGCTCTGACTCAGACGGTGCCGTTTAAAGCTTTCTAATGCCGAACATCCGATCGAAACTAACTGCAGTTTAGCAAAAGACGCTCTCAGAAATTTACCTTTGACCTCGGCTCCTCATTCAAACACGGTTATGGTTAATGTTTGACATTCTGTATGGGTGTTCAGTACCTAAAGTCCAGCCCAGCTGCAGATGATCTTTTCACATCAAGACTCACATGCATGATTCCATTACACACATACAAACTAAACCTGTTGTCACACAAACTAGTCCTGTTTGTGTGACAACACAGTACTTTAAAGCAGCTGAGCCTGAGTGTGTGTTTGTGTATGTTTGTAATGGAATCATGCATGTGAGTCTTGATGTGAAAAGATCATCTGCAGCTGGGATGGACTTTAGGTACCGAACACCCATGCAGAATGTCAAACATTAACCATAACCATGTCTGAATGAGGAGCCGAGGTCAAAGGTAACTTTCTGAGAGCGTCTTTTGCTAAATGCCACAGCAAAATGTTCTGTGTGGTGTCACACTGTGTATTTTTTAAATTCCCATGTCGCAAGCGTTTAGGGGGTATAGACCTTTTTGGAGAGATAACAGGGTGAAGATTAAAATAATGTAGAGAACTACACACAAATTCACGCACTAAATAATGTGTAACTGCTACAATTAAGATGAATTGGTGTGTATTCTGTCAAACAGCACTGAATATAGACATAAAGTGATTTCATTTGTTGCCTAATGTAATGGCAGTTTGCTATAGAGCTTTAATGTAATGGAAACTAGGGTTTTACTGCAGTTAGTTTCGATCGGATGTTCGGCATTAGAAAACTTTAAACAGCACCGTCTGAGTCAGAGCTGTAGAAGAAAGCGGTTGAGCTTCACATTTAACTCGGAGAATGTTAGATTGTTCCTCGGCCAGAGAGAAGGACATGTGTGCTGTTTATATTTCAGCCTGTGTTTGTATATCTGTCTATTCAGCTTCATCTGGTAAATGAGTTTTAAACGTGTCTTGATGTGTCACTAAGCATCTGTCCTGTTCACTCAGTTTAATGCAGAGCCCTATAGCAAATGCTCTGAATATGAATTGGAAAATCACCCTTCAATGTACTTTATCTTGTTTAATATGCGGAAACAACTACATGCTATTGTTCAAAAGTTTGGGATCAGTAGGATTTTTCCTGTTCAGCAAGAATTTTACTCAGATATTTATTTTGCATTAAATTGATCAAAAGTGACAGTAAATTTTGAATTTCGAGTTTCGAATAAAGGATTTATCTTATTTTCAACAAAATATTAAGCAGCAAATCAGCATATTAGAAGGATTTCTGAAGGATCATGTGACACTGAAAACAGGAGTAAATTACATTTTAAAACATATTCAAATAAAAAAACTACAGGTTTCAGCTTCAAAGTCAACATGAATTTGAATTTAAAATAGACTCAACTTTCCTTTTTACCAGCACATTCCTGATCCTATTATGCCAGATTCCTTTGGCCACATTATTTGAATCTTTTTTCAAAATTTAATAACTTTCTCCATTTGGACTGTGTGGGCTAGTCATAGGTTGTTTTGCTTGTGTAATGTGACAAATAAACAAAAGACTCGAAAGAGAAATAATTTGTTTCTTATAATTTGTATTTGGCTGTATTATAATGATTTTCTTAATTTAGAATATGATTAAAGATTGCTCAAGGACTTTGCTATTTAAAATATAATATTTTAATTGAACTCCGCTCAAACTAACAAAATGACTTAAATAAAGATGTTCATTTTGCTGAACGAGATTCAAAGATCCAAGTAAGTAAAATTATCTGATCTTCCCATGTCTAGTACAGTATATTGGTTAATGTTTGGCTGATGCTATTCTGTTATCTGTGTCTCTTTTCACAATGCAATTACCATCTAATGGATAAGTCAGGTTTTGTCCATTTGTATTCACTAAATATCCTGTTGTGCTTGGAAATATGTAACATTACAGAAGTAAAATGAGTTGGTGAATGCTGACGTTAACCATGCCGTAATGTGCCACTGAACATCTGTCCTGTCCAGTGCTACTGCCGCCCACCAGGTTTAGGGAAGATTTCTCAGAGCAGCAGTTATAGAATTTAAAATTAGACTCAGACTGACCCTTAAATTCACCCTCAGGAGATGAGAGTTTGATCATTCTGGTCTGTATGTTGTATTGTAAGTGTGTGTGAGTCTCGAGCATGTGAAACATCAGTGAGGTTTGCTGAGTCAAAGCTAATGCATTCTGCACTTCTGCAGGGCTGATAAAACACAAAGATGACAGCAGATAATGGAGACTGAATCAACTTTTTCAGTAGTAGCAGTAGTAGTAGTAGTAGTAGTAGTTTATTGTCATTCCAAAACATGCGGTACATAAAAGGAATGGAATTTCGTACTCAGGTCCAGGCAATAACTATAGGTAACAACATTAATAATAGTAATAATAGAATAAAATAATCTGCAGTATAAAATCATTATTAATAACGATACAAATCCATCAGACAATAATAAGTAGAACTAGAATGTACATTTCCTGAAGAAAATGTGAATGATGCTTACAGTGGCAAAACTCGGCACTCTTGATTAGCATGATGCTAACATGATTACCGTCCTGCTAGCATGTTGTTAGCATGATGCTAACATGATTACCATGGTGCTAGCATGTTTTTAACAAGATGCTAACACCATTAGCATGTTGCTAGCATGATGCTAACCTGATTAGCATTTTGCTAGCATGATGCTAACATCATTAGCATGCTGATAGCGTGTTTTTGGCAAGATGTTAACATGATTAGCATGATGCTAACATCATTAGCATGCTGCTAGCGTGTTTTTAACAAGACGCTAATATGATTAGCATGTTGCTAGCATGATGCTAACATGATTCTCATGTTGCTAGCATGATGTTAACGTGATTACCATGTTGCTAGCTTGTTTTTAGCAAGATGCAAACATTATTAACATATTGCTAGCATGATTCTAACATGATTATCATGTTGCTAGCATTATGCTAACATGATTAACATGCTACTAGCACGATGTTAACACGATTAGCATGTTGCTAGCATGATGCTAGCACATTTTGACTTGTTTGTGTCATGTTTTAACCCTAAACTAATTGCTATTAGCATGTAGCTATTCACTGCTAGCATGTGTAGCATGTTGAAAGTCCAGTTTGCTCAAGTCAAAAGAGCCAACCCCCATGTCTCTACAATGTTCTGATGCAGAGATATAGGTCTTGCAAAACGGTTGCTAGGGTACTCTGTTTGGTTGCTAGGGAGTGGCTTGGCATCTGCCAGTGATGATATTCCAAAGGCTGCTTGTCAGTATGAATGATATAAACCAACCCCCATGCTTCTATGTCTTTCAGATGTGAAGATATCCCTCTTTGGATTTGGGTTGCTAGGGTGCTCGACAGTGGTTGCTAGGGTGTGGCTATGAAGTGTTGAAGGTGATTCGTGATTGGCCATTTTCTGCACCGAGTCAAACGAGCCCACCCTCATGTTTCTATGGCACTTCTATCTAAAAATATTCCTTTGATCTTTTTCAGTGGAAGTCTATGGAACTTGTTGCTAAGGTGCTCTAAATGGTTGCTAGGGCGTGGATTGATAGCTTCACAATGATCCTGAAAGACTGATTGGTCGTCTGAGTAAAGTGAGCCCACCCCCTTGTCTCTATGACACTGTGATCCAGAGTTATGTTCAATACAAAATCTCTATGTAATTTACCATAGTAGAAAAAACACACTGGTTCATGGGCACGGCTTCACCATAGTATGTCTATGGGGCAACTTTGGGCAGCTCTTGCGCCCCAGGGGTACAACTTACACCCCATTTTAAGGTATGGTCTGACAGAGCCTGCCAGCCTCTTCAAACGTGGTAACCCACGTTTCTACGAAATTCTCGGAGCTATGACTTGTCAAAATTTGTCGCAATGCAAAGTCTATGGGATTTTTTGGGCGAACATCGTACACCCGATTGCTTATAAAAGTCATAGCACACTATTCCTCAATAATCCACATGATTTGACACCTCATTCATGGGTCTATGACAAACACTGCGGGAGGAGCAGCACGCTGAAGTTTTGTGTGGAAGAATAATAATAACTAGATTAAAAAGTTTGTCGAGACAAACTTTAAGTTGGCTTGAAAAAGCCAGTCCAGAAAGTTTGAAGTAGTTTTTAAAGTATGAAGTTTGAAAGTTTTCAGTTTGAAAGTTTAAGTTTTAGTTTAGTAGTTTTGATCGATATTTCTAATAAGTTTCTAATTTCTTAATAAGTTAATTATTGTATGCAATGCAATGAAACAGTTAATGCTTGTGTTTATTGCAATGCAACAGCATATATGATTTGTGTTTTCGCCCTTGTGTCAACTCTTTACTGCACAACGGATTAAGTTAATGCAATGTAATGCACAAATGGTATATAAAATGCAATGCACATGTGTTATCTCTT
The DNA here is from genome assembly GCA_037101425.1 of Elopichthys bambusa. NCBI lineage: Eukaryota > Metazoa > Chordata > Actinopteri > Cypriniformes > Xenocyprididae > Elopichthys > Elopichthys bambusa. Next base: position 12,148,607 of record CM074447.1, on the reverse strand, counting down.
CAATGCACAAACGAAATTAGTTGTATTTATTGCAGTGGAACAAGACATATGGTATGTGTTATCTTTTCTATTCATAACGGGATAAGTTAGTTATTGTATATAATGCAATGCACTGTGTTGTGTATCTCATCACAGCTCATCGGGTTAAGTTAGATATGTATTGTCTCTTCAGTGCATAAAGAATTATCATTTTCTTACATTCATAGCATTTCACTGTTCTTTTATACAATACAAGGTAATAGCTTTAACTTTACCTTAAGCATAGCTTACCTGCAGTGTAACAGAACATATGGGTTACCTCTTTAATGCACAACGAAATATGTTATGTCATGTTCTTGTATATAATGCAGTGCAACAGCACCTGTGTTATATGATATCTTTCATTGTTGTCTTTTCAGTGCACAATCGATGAGTTAGTTCATTCATTGCAACATCACATGTTATGTGTTATCTCTTCAGTGCATAAGAAATAAGTTAATTCTTGTATGCAATGCAAGGACAAAGTGAATAACTTGCATGTTAGTTCTTGTATGCATTGCAATGCAATATACATAATATATTAATTTCTTCTATGCACAGCGTAATACATTAATTATTGTATGCAAAACAATGAAACAGTTCTTCGTATTTATTGCTATGCAACAGCATATATGATTTGTTTTCTCTTCAATGCACAAAGGAGAGAGTTAGTTCATGTTTGCAATGCAGTGCAAAAAGTACCTGTCATGTGTTAACTGTAAAATGCACAACAAAACAAACTAGTTCTTATATACAATGAAACATAGACAATGCGGGCTTCATTTATAAAATGTTGCGCAGAAACCGTCCTAAATTTGATCTTACGATCATTTCTCAGATGTGCATACGTGTGATTCATAGAATGAACGTACACAGATATGAAATCTATAAATCGCAAATGATCTTGAACTTGCGCGCAGCTGAAAGGTTTCAGTTTTCAGGTTTCAAAGGGCCCTCGCACCCGGGGCCACCGCCACCCGGTGGCCTTAGGAAAACAATGAATAGTGGGCGACATGCATGTAAGTGTGTGGCGAAACATCAAATTTTGTCAGGCCGTCATGTCTTTAATGAAAACTCAAAATCTTCGCAATTTAACATCACAAAGGCCTTTGGATTAGACTGACAAAATATGATGTTTATCTGCTAAAATTTATCTCACTTCCTGTTGGGTTTACTGATTTTGCACCCATGGACTTTTTTGTAGGTATTGGGCTGTTACATATGTCTGCCGAATTTCATACTTGTACGTGAAACGTAGCGCGAAGGGCACTTAATTGAAATTTTGTAGGTGGTGCTATCGATCCATTTTGCCACAACTAATTCTGAAACCCATATTCTGACGCGTGTGCAAAGTTTCATGAGTTTTATGAGCATGTTTAGGCCCTCAAAATCAGATTCATTTTGGAGAAGAAGAATAATTGACCGAGCAATTACAATAGGGTCCTCACACCATCTGTGCTCCGGCCCTAATATATTGTTTGTTTTGTTTTGCTCTATCCTCTGCTTTCTGCGTTCGTCAGTACGTCATACGTCGGTTCAGAGGTCACTCTTCCACCAGAACTTGACTCACGTACAGCTGTTACCGGAAGCCAGTGATTATAGTTTATAAAGTTCAGATTTTTATCCTGAGCAAAAGACCCTGTTAATCTCACATGCGTCTCTTTTAAAGTTTCAGAGATCTCTACATTGTTCCCTGATTTGTCAAGAAATCAAAATGTGCAATCAAAAGTCTGTTAAAGACTTAAATATTTCTCATCAAATTTTTTAAGACAAAAATTATTTATCCACTTTCAGTTTTCATGTCGTAACCAGGTGTGAACATTTTTGTGAAAGAAGATATTTGATGTTGCACAAAGGTGTGATTTTTGGATCAGTGAGATTCTTCAGTTGGCAGGGCTACACCGAGTGACATCTTATTAGAAATTACATCTTATTGTAAATTGAAAAAGTAATGTGTTACTTTTTACTAGTTACATGAAAAAGTAAGCTGATTACGTAACTCAAGTTACTTGTAATACGTTACACCCAACACTGAACACTGAAGTGCAACCATAAGAGACTTCTTTCAAAAATATTTAAAAAATCTTAATTATTCCAAATTTATGACCATTAGGAGAAACATCTAATAAGTTGATAATTGCACGAAACTCCCATTAAGTGAGTTATAATCTTTTTAGGAATATTTCCTCTAGAAATAAATGGGTTCTTATACATTCTTTGACACTGTGGGTATTAATATATGCAGTTATTTCCAGACTAATGTGAGTGGATTATGAAAGGACTGTATTTTCTCAGTAAGTCACTATCCTTTATTATTCAAGGCTCACTTTTATCTGACATCTCATTGTTGTGTCTTAATTTCTTCTTTAATAGGTGTGAACTTTACCCCCCTCCCTTGTTCCTGACCCTGACCTTGTGACCCCAGGCTACTAGGACATCGTGATTGAGAAGGCCACCATGAATCAGGAGGGGCAGGATGACCCCCTCCACACAGGCACCCCACCTCCAGATATAAAGCCAGCACCTGAGGGAGAAGAGGATGCTGACGGCTCTAAGGCTAAAAATTTGGAGCCCTGTAATGGGCCAAAGACAGAGGAGGAGCATCAAGGTGAAGCAGAAGACAGAGAAACAGAGAGCAACAGAAATACACAGTCCAGTACAAAGGAGGATGAGAAGGTGACATTAGAAGAGGAACGTAGAAATGGTGAGATTGAGGGCAGTTGCTTGGATCCTGTAACAGAAAATGGTAACGGGGATATCTGTGAAGGTGAAGACACACAGTTGCTGCTGCCTCAGAGCCAAGAAAAGGACTCAACTAAGCCCCTGTACTCTCTGAGGTTAGTAAAATAAGAATTATTTTTACCTGCACTGTAAATCAGACTAAAGCAATAATTCATCTAATGTCACGTTAGTCCAACTGAAACTGTGCAAATTAAGACATTTTGGTAACGCTTTTGATTACAGCCTGGAAAGTACTGCGAAAGTACTAACTTTCAATAATTATAGTGTATCTATAAAGTAAGTACATGTAATATAGGGGAACAATATGTAAAGTCTTGGGGATAAAGGGGTAACAACCAGGAAAATAACAAATTATTTATACTGTAAGTATTTTAGAACTAAGGGGTACTTATACTATTATGATAGACAACAATCTTACGTTTGGGAGAAATTTAGCGAGAAAGTGCACTGATTAAGTTGTTTCAAGGCAAGTAGAAAGAACTATTGCAATCTTTTTTAATACATAGGGAAATATACTTTTGTTTCATGTAGTTACAGGGTAAGTATGACATTGCGGGCTATAAATTAAAGTGGTGCTTGTTACACTCTTGTTTCAAGTAGTTACAGAGTAAGTATGACATTGCGGGCTGTACATTAAAGTGGTGCTTGTTACACTCTTGTTTCATGTAGTTACAAGGTATGTGATAAAAAAAATAAAAAAACTCTGAATCCTTAAAAAACAACTTTATCAGGGCTCTACGGTAATATTTTTCTTCAGGAGCACTTGTGCTCCTATTAGAAAAAAAAAAATTAGGAGCACAGTCAAAAATTTAGGAGCACTTTCTGATCAATAACAGACATTATTACAGGGCGATATTTGCCCCTTTAAATTAATTTCCTTGGGCATTTGTACCATTATATAAGCAATTGTTCTAATCTTATTAAATGTATGCATAATATTTAATCAATTTCTTAAAAAATTTGTTTTTAAATGTTAAACAATAAATCCAGTTACAACAATAAGACCCAATCAGGCTGTTACCAATCAAAAGAAATCATCAAAAAAATTCATCTTTGCACTGCAGAAGTCGCACAGAAGCCCCATCTGTATTATTTAAACATTTACATAGACTGCTTAATGCAGCTCATTGGTAAATAATGTTGTACGAATGTTTTTAAATATAATTTGAATTTAGAAATATGTTTTTTAAAAAAGAATCTCTAAAAGTTTAATATTTTAAGTAAAAACAGTCTATGTAATGTGTAATATGAAAATAAATGTAAATATAAAAATAACAGCCAGTAGGTGGCGGTAAATCTTAATGTGCGAGTCATTCATTCAGTCGTTCAAAACGCAGATTCATTCAGGAATCACCGCTGCTTGGAGATGTGCAACAGTTCTGGTGTGGCATTGTTTGAAACAATTTTCATGAAATTGAGCAAAAACAGACAGTACTATGGCTAAAATTTTGTCACTTAATATCAGCTTTTTTATTGGACTTCAATCAGATCAGTAAGTATCACATTTGCAATCATGCCAATACTCGGAGAAACAGGAGTCTACTCGTGTGAGAGTACTTAACTTACACATATTAAGCTTACTGTTACCGGTGTTCAGCCGCAACACCAGTTATATCACTTGTCCACCGTGACCGCGGCGTTTTGATTTTTTATAATAATAATAATAATTTCGTTTAGTTAGAAAATAGACACTACAGTTAAAAACGGAACGCGTCTGCTCAATTCAGTGAGCTGAATGAGAGTCACAGCCCAGATCAGCAGCAGGAGTCAGATTTCACCTCACTTCGCCTCACTTTTCTGAATGACAAGACGAGGGATGAGGAGGAGATTCAGTATCTCAGAAAATTAGAATATTATGAAAAGGTTCAATATTAAAGGCACCTGGTGCCACACTCTAATCAGCTAATTAACTCAAAACACCTGCAAAGGCCTTTAAATGGTCTCTCAGTCTAAGTCTGTAGGCTACACAATCATGGGGAAGACTGCTGACTTGACAGTTGTCCAAAAGACGACCATTGACACCTTGCACAAGGAGGGCAAGACACAAAAGGTCATTGCAAAAGAGGCTGGCTGTTCACAGAGCTCTGTGTCCAAGCACATTAATAGAGAGGCGAAGGGAAGGAAAAGATGTGGTAGAAAAAAGTGTACAAGCAATAGGGATAACCGCACCCTGGAGAGGATTGTGAATTTTAAAATGTGGGGGAGATTCACAAAGAGTGGACTGCAGCTGGAGTCAGTGCTTCAAGAACCACTACGCACAGACGTATGCAAGACATGGGTTTCAGCTGTTGTATTCCTTGTGTCAAGCCACCTTGACAGCTTCAGAAGCATCTCGTCTGGGCTAAAGACAAAAAGGACTGGACTGCTGCTGAGTGGTCCAAAGTTATGTTCTCTGATGAAAGTAAATTTTGCATTTCCTTTGAAAATCAGGGTACCAGAGTCTGGAGGAAGAGAGGAGAGGCACACAATCCACGTTGCTTGAGGTCCAGTGTAAAGTTTCCACAGTCAGTGATGGTTTGGGGTGCCATGTCATCTGCTGGTGTTGGTCTACTGTGTTTTCTGAGGTCCAAGGTCAACGCAGCCGTATACCAGGAAGTTTTAGAGGACTTCATGCTTCCTGCTGCTGACCAACTTTATGGAGATGCAGATTTCATTTTCCAACAGGACATGGCACCTGCACACAGTGCCAAAGCTACCAGTACCTGGTTTAAGGACCATGGTATCCCTGTTCTTAATTGGCCAGCAAACTCACCTGACCTTAACCCCATAGAAAATCTGTGGGGTATTGTGAAGAGGAAGATGCGATATGCCAGACCTAACAATGCAGAAGAGCTGAAGGCCACTATCAGAGCAACCTGGGCTCTTATAACACCTGAGCAGTGCCACAGACTCATTGCTGCGGTAATTCAGGTAAAAGGAGCCCCAACTAAGTATTGAGTGCTGTACATGCTCATACTTTTCATGTTCATACGTTTCAGTTGGCCAAGATTTCTAAAAATCCTTTCTTTGTATTGGTCTTAAGAAATATTCTAATTTTCTGAGATACTGAATTTGGGATTTTCCTTAGTTGTCAGTTATAATCATCAAAATTAAAAGAAATAAACATTTGAAATATATCAGTCTGTGTGTAATGAATGAATATAATATACAAGTTTCACTTTTTGAATGGAATTAGTGAAATAAATCACCTTTTTGATAATATTCTAATTATATGACCAACACCTGTAAACAATCTTTGAAGTGTAGTGTGGAACGCACTTGCTCTGCTCTGCTGACTAAAGCAAAGTCTTTGAATTAAGGCATGAAAAGCAGCCGATTGCAGTATGAAACATAACATGTTGTTAAGTTTAGATGCATTTTGGGAGTTATACTTTTTATTCTGATTGTAGATCTTTTCATGAGAATCGATTGGGTCACTAAATATTTTTTCACAATTGCACACAGTTATTTTCAGGAGCAAATGCGAGTCGACTTTGCAGGGTTACATACGTAACCCGAGATGTTCCCTTTCATGCGTCAAAACGAGGTATGAACGCTATACCCACTACGCCATAGTCTCAAATGCCTGAGTGTATCAAGATGAGAGAACAGAAGACCTCGGAGTGGAGTCGAGATCTAGGTTGTAAAACCTGATGAACGTATGATGAGAAGACCACCTTGCTGCATTGCAAATATCATGCAGGGAGACTCCTGAGATCAAAGCTTTGGAGGCAGCCATACTCCTTGTAGAGTGACCCCAGACAGCCAAAGGAGACGGCTGCCCGGCAGATTCATAGGCAAGTGAGATAGCCTCAACTACCCACTTGCTTATCCTCTGCTTAGATGCAGGGTAACCTTTTCTAGGTGAGCCATAGCAAACAAACAGCTGGGCAGAGCAGATTAAGTTGTTCCCGATCAGGGTTAGTAAAAGATGGAGGACAAAAGGCCTGCAGCGTGATAGACCCCGCAACATTAGTAGGGACCTTAGGCACATAACCGGGTCTCGGGTGAAGAAAGGCTTTGACCATGCCTGGAGCAAACTCCAGACATGACAGAGCAACTGAAAGGGCCTGTAAGTCTCCAATTCTTTTGAGAGACGAAATTGCCAGCAGAAAGATAGTCTTTAGGGTAAGAAATTTTTCGTGAACCTCTTTCAGTGGTTCAAAGGGGTGCAGGATAAGACCCTCAAGCACAATAGCCAGGTCCCAAGCCAGTGTTCTTGTGCGCTACGCAGGCCTCAGCCTCAAAGTTCCACGAAGAAATCGAGTAACCAAGGGATTTCTCCCCACTGTAGTACCCTCAATGGGTAGATGATATGCAGAGATAGCTGCTACATAAACCTTCAAGGAGGAAGGGAATAAACAAGTGGAGAAATGTTCTTGCAAGAACTTGAGAATAGAACCAACAGCACAACTAGCTGGGTCCAAATTATTTTCTTTACACCAAGAAGAAAAGATTTTCCACTTAACAGAATATAATCTTCTAGTGGAAGGAGCTCTGGACTGGAGGATGGTCTCAACCACCTCGGTGGAGAGACCTGAATCTATGAGGTGAGCCCCTTCAGGAGACACGCCCCCACAGGTTCCATTACTCTGGGTGTGGGTGAAATATCGTGCCTCCTGCCTGGGACAGGAGGTCTCGTCTGACAGGGACCTCCATAGGGGGACCGTCTAGAAGGCATACTAGATCCGAAAACCAAACCCTGGTTGGCCAGAGTGGGGCTATGAGCAGAAGCTGAACCCCAGCTCGGCGAACACTCTCCAGAACTCTCAACAGAATGTCCACTCCCTGATTCTGGGACCCAGGAATGTAAGCTGCCCTGAGCGAGAGCAGCTTCCCCTGAGCCCACAGGAGGATCCGATGGGCCAGCTTGCATAGAGGACGTGACCTCAGACCCCCCTGATGATTTATATAAGAGACCATAGATGTGTTGTCCATATGGACCAACACGTGTTGGCCCCTTAGGTCTGGGAGGAAGTGTATGAGAGCTCGAAACACCGCCATCATTTCCAGCTGATTTATGTGCCAGGAAAGTAGATGGTCCTCCCACAGACCCCGTGCTGAGCGACTACTCATGATCGCTCCCCAACCCGTGAGGGAAGCATTACACGATGACAAGGAACTCCCAGCACGGGCCCTTGGGACAGGAACCAAGGCTTTTTCCACATGACCAAGGCATAAAGGCATCGCCACGTGACTTTGATTGTGCGAAAAGGATTTCCCCTCGGGGAGAACCCCTTGGTCCTGAGCCACCACTGCAAAGGTCTCATGTACAGTAGGTATCACGTTGGACGCTGCTGCCATGAGGCCTAACAGTCTCTGAAACTGTTTCACAGTGAGTGACTGGCCTAGTTTTATCACATTCACAGCTGAGAGAACTGAAGCAATACTGAGCAGGAGAAAGATGAGCCTGCATTGTCCTCGAGTCCCAAACCACACCTAAAAAGGTGGTCGTCTGGGCTGGAACGAGCACACTCTTCTCATATGAGCCCAACCTTCTCCCAACCTTCTCATATGAGCAAGAACTACATCTCGATGTAGAGCCGCCATACTCTCTGATCGAGCAAGGATCAACCAATCGTCGATATAATTCAGTATGCGAATGCCCTGGAGTCTTAGAGGAGCCAGTGCTGCATCCACACACTTCGTGAAGGTGCGGGGAGATAACCCTAGGCCGAACGGAAGAACCGATACTGGTACGCTTCGCCCCTGAAAGCGAACCTCAGGAACTTCCTGTGTTGAGGATGGATAGACACATGAAAGTAAGCGTCCTTCAGATCGATTGTCACAAACCAATCCTCGGACTGGATTTGTGAAACAATCTGTTTGAGTGTAAGCACTTTGAACTTTAGTTTCTGCACTGTGCGATTCAGAGCACGCAGATCTAAAATAGGACGCAGTCCTCCATCCTTCTTTGGAACTAAGAAGTATCGGCTGTAGAATCCTGACTGCCTTCTGGGCGGAGACACCCATTCTAAAGCCCCTTTTTGCAAGAGAGTCATTACTTCTTGTTCCATAACCAGAGACTGCTCTGGGTTGACTACTGTAAGTAGCACCCCGTTGAAGCTGGGTGGCCTTAGCCTAAACTGTATTCTGTAACCCACTTCTACCATGCGCAGCACCCATCAAGATATGTTGGGCAGACATTTCCATTCTGCCAGAAAATCTACTAAGGGAACCAGTCTCGAGACTGGTCTCTGGTGTTGTATGTGCGATCAGCCCAGTGCCCTGAAACGGCGGCTGAGGGCACTGAGGAGAAACGGGCACCGTGAAATGAGGTGAACTCCATTCCTCCCCAGAGGGGACCAACCTCAGAAGCCTGACACCACTGGCGTCAGGACTTCTTCGGTGAAGACTTCCGAGAGATGATGACAGTCCTCAGATCTGCCTTCTTCTCTGGAGCCTTCGGCTGCGATCGCCACCCAGACCCCCAACCACCCTGCTTCTGTGGGGGAGCCCGAGAGGCGACGCTAGCTTTTTGTTGGGCTCTGTGAGAGGAACTGGTACTCAGCTGAGGCTGCTCCCGCCCAGCAGCTGAAATGCTCAGAATGCCCACCTCCTCAGAGTCAAATAAAGCGTAATAAAGCGAGGGAAGGGAGAAGCACACGGTCTGAAGTGCTTATTCGCCATTTGAGTCATATTTTTCTTTTTTTGAAATAACGGGACAAACAACAGTAAATATGACAGACAGATACACAGAGCACTTGCTGAAGACAACAGAAGCTGGCGTTCTCTGTTCTCGGGTATGCTTTATAGTTTCCTGGTCAGTGATGTCACCCGCCTATGACATTCCAACACGCTATTGGACAGTTTACACGTGCTTCACAACGCAATCACGCAGAGGTGTCAAAACGCAGCGGGAGTTCCCATGAAAGGGAACTGCCGTCTCTGTTATTCTGTCTTGTTTGTTTTCTCATTATCATTATCTGTTATTCTGTGTATTTTGTTGTGAGCATTAATAAAAAAAAATAAAATATAAAAAACTGACAGCATCCGACATCCGCGTGACTTTTGGTGTGAGTTTCTCGGCACGCTTACGTCACACTTCAAGTTACGTCAAGCATAAACCCTCAACCCTCTCATGCACACGCAGGTGACAGTTGGTCGAAAGTTTAAAATTTGAAAATATTTAGTATTTTTCTTACATATACGTATCGTTTCACTTCAGAAGACATTGATTCATCCATTGGGGTCGTATGGATTACTGTAGTTATTGCTATATGCTGTTTGATGCTTCGACTTTTAGGAACACATGAGCTTGCATTATAAAGCATTCCCAGAAATTATTTATTTTTCTAAAAACCTTAGTTTGTGTTCATTTTAAGAAGGAAAGTCGTATACATCTCAGATGGCATGAGGGTAAAAGATGAGTAAACGGCACATTTCCGGGTGTACTGTATTTTCTTTTAATACAGAATAGCAAATGACATGGGATTCCCTCTAAAGATTCATCAGTGGAAAGAAAGAAAAAGAAGAAGAGAAACAAGAGGAGAAAGAAGCCAAGCAGAAAGAAAGAAGTGTTGTAACTTTAAATCTGTTTTGAAACAAGTTGTTTTTCAAATAAAGGTTTCCAAGTGATATCAGATTGTTTTTTTATTACTTACCCTGTAACTACATTAAACAAGAATGTAACAAGCACCACTTTAATTTACAGCCCGCGATGTCATACTTACCCTGTAACCACATGAAACAAAAGTATATTTCCCCATGTATTAAAAAAGATTGCAATAGTTCTTTCTACTTGAAACAACTTAATCAGTGCACTTTCTCGCTAAATTGCTCCAAACGTAAGATTGTTGTCTATCATAATAGTATAAGTTCTAAAATACTTACAGTATAAATAATTTGTTATTTTCCTGGTTGTAACCCTTTTATTCCCAAGACTTTACATGTTGTTCCCTTATACTTACACGTACTTACTTTATAGGTACACTATAATTATCTAAAGTTACGCTGTAAATTCGTTGTAATTACGCAGTACTTTCTGGGCTGTAATCTAAAGTGTTACCGACATTTTTGATGAAATCCGAGGGTTTCTGAACCATACATAGGCAGCAATGTGATTGCACCTTTTGAGCTCCAGAAAGGTACTAAAGACATTGTTAAAATAGTCCACATGACTACAGTGGTGCAACCTTAATGTTATGAAGCGACAAAAATACTTTTTGTGCGCAAAACCAAAATAATAAAAAATAAAATAATGACTTTATTCAACAATTTATTTTCTTCAGTCAGTCTCCTATGCTGTTGATGTAGTGAACACAGTGCAGCACTTCCGTGTTCTACGTGAGAAGGCTGACTCATTATTGGCCAGCTCCTGTGTCAGCATCACACGCATGCGTTGTGCTGCTCACGTGTACAGTGTCGGCCAATACTGAACCGGCATTCGGACGCAAACATGGAAGCGCTGCACTGCATTCACTATATTAGCAGCATAGGAGACTGACAGGGAAGAGACAGGGAACACTGATGTTGAACCACTGTAGTCACATGGACTGTTTTAACAATGTCTTTAATGCCTTTCAAGGACCTCAAAAGGTGCAATGACATTGCTATCTATGTGTGGTTCAGAAACCCTCGGATTTCATCAAAAAAATCTTAAATTGTGCTCTGAAGATGAACGAAGGTCTTACGGGTTTGGGACAACATGAGGGAGTACATAATGACAGAAATGTAATTTATGGGGGAACTAACCCTTTAATAATACATACAGTATCAGCCTTTCAATCAACATTTACGGTGAAAAGTAAGGTTGCATGCAATTTAGAATAGAATTGAAAATACCCTTTTCAATTTCAGCCTCTGTGAAGTTCTTTGAATTGCAATTTAGTAAATTTCTTTTCCTGTCACTCCAATTCTAATTTCATTTCAACTTCCTGTGTGATGTGCCTATTAAACAAAAGTGCTAAAGAAATAAAATTGACTTTCTAAACACATTCTAATGATCTTCCAAGAAAACAATCTGGCTGGATGCTGAACAGACCGCGAAATAATCATTAAAATCCCATAAAACACAAGACATGCATCTTTTTACAATGCCAAGCTTGTCATGTCGTACAAAATGTTTTGAATAGGAAACACGTGTATTACAGAGTTTAGCTGTGTGATTTTTCAGTGTCAGACTTCAAAAATGATGAGGCACGCATGTTACAATGAGGTTGGGATATATTTTGGGCACCATACGTGGCAGGGGAGCTGTCCTGAATGATGCTCCCCTCTGCAGGGACTCCTCCACTGCAGTTGTTATGAAGAACTCTGACAGCAGCCTGACTAAAGACTAAAGGAACACGCACTGCCGGCCAGGCTAAGAGCCTTTGTATACAGTCTGAAACCAGACCTCTGTAGCCAGGTGTGTCTGTGTGACTTGATTTTTACCACTGGGTTTAAGAATGTATTAACCGGCGTCTTTGTCACTGCAGGATTGAGAATGGGACCGAAGATGACAGCGAAGGGCAGGAGGATGAGGAGGAGATCCTGGAAGAGTCTTCAGTGCAGGGGAACCTAGATGCCTTCAGTTCCACATTTGAGCTCTCCGTAGAGGAAGCGGATGCTGAGGTAGAGGACGAAGAAGAAAAAGAGGAAAGTGAGACTCGAAATCAGGACAGTTTCAGCTCTACGTTTGAGAGCATTGTTGAGAAGGTCGCTAAGACCACGGCTGTGGAAGAGGAGGTGGAAGACGATGGAGAGGAAGAGTATGACAGGACGAAAGAGAGCCAGGATGGTTTCAGCTCCACATTCGAGCGCATCGTCGAGTCTGAGCTTCTAAGAGGCGGAACTTGCTACAGCAGTTTGGATTCTCTGGACGTGCTGTCGCTCACCGACGAGACGGACAGCTGCGTCAGCTTCGAGGCGCCACTCACCCCTCTCATACAGCAGAGGGCCCTAATGGGCCCTGAACCTCCAGATCTAGAGCTGGAGACTGTGCAGGAAGGGGCTGAGGGCGAGGCAGAGCTGGGCACAGAGACGGCAAGGGATGAACCCAGCTCTGCAAGTCCACTACGGACCACTATACCAGGAAGCAGGTCGGAAAATGTCTTGAGCCAGCCGGCACAGTGGAGCATCCCTAATGGATTCCATATTGAGTTACCTGGAAATCATGAGAGTGGAGCAACAATGCCAAACTCTATCAGGTAAGGATGCAACTAAATCTCCTGCGTGGTCTGCCCAGTAGATGGCACGCAGCACTAGTTAATAACCTGGTCTCAAACTAGTGAGCAACAAGTTTCATGCTCTTTTTCCCAACACAGACAATGGCTCATCTGGAATGGAGTCAAGATCCACAGTCAATGATTATTTGCTAATTGTTACTCTCTGATGAGGCATATGTACCATCAGAACTGCATAGAAATTAGCAACCTAGTCTCAATGGAAAATTGTGCATCTACCTACTGTTCACTGCAGTTTCCAGATGACATGAACACTGTGGTAGTAAAACACCAACATTGTTTATTCTTTTTCACACAGATTATGATTACGGGGTAGATTATCAATTAATTAAGACTGATTTTCTCACAGTTCCTTGCACAATTGCCAAGTTATGACTTCAAAACACTTAGTGCATGATTTACATTTTGACATTTGCATCACATAACCAGCTCCATATGTTTGGCTTTTCTGATGTAGTAAACTTGCTCAGTAGCACATGAAGCGCTTGGGAACGAGTCCCACGAAACACAGTTTATGATAAAAGAGCTTAAAGACTTGCATAGTTGCAATAAATGCAATTTTATCTCATGTTTTCCTATGTTAACTATCAGTTAGGTTTAGTGTAGAGTTAGTGTAGGTAGTACGTTGTTTTCAAACACAATAGAGCATAATTTTTTTTGGGCACTCACCATACATTTAATTTCCAAACTGCCGAGATACCAACATATCAACCAACATAAAATATTGACAATTCACACCAGATTCATCTGTTTCAGATAAAACTTTTGAAAGTGTGGTGAAACTGGCAAGCAGCATCGTAATATCATTTTGCAGAAATGTCATCATAGGCACATTTTTCCAATAAGCCAGTTAGAAGGTGAGCCTATCATGTCTGTTTTGAAGGGAGTATCACTCTGCGACCTAGCTGACTGGAAACTTCTTTATATTTCACGGATCTGAGCCAGTATCCAAGAGGAAATATTTCCACTTCTGGGAGCCAGTGAAGGATTATCTAATATAGCTGCCGTCTCTCTCTCTCCCTCTCTCTCTGAATCCATCTGGACTGGACGCAGCAGCAGATGTTGTCGTTTTTTTCCTCCCAAGTTTTAAATGACTAGCAGCTTCCTGTCCCCCAGTCTCTCTGAATGAGGCATTGTTTTTAGGGAGTGACATCATCGCCTTTGGCTTTCCTCTTTCACGATTGGAGCCTTGCTCTAGTTTTCAGTCACACTGTGTTTTATCCAAGTGCCGCTTGGCAACATCTCCATTCGTGCCCTTCTGTATCAATGCAGTTGGTTTTCGTTCACTGACAGGGTCAAAGCTACATTTGATGTTGCTTTCATGTCCAGTTGAACTTGCATTCTATTCATTAAAACTCTCTTAACTCCCTCTCTTAGCATTAGAGGCTAACTTTATTAGCCTGTGGTCTACCAGAAGCTGGTAACGCTACGCTAGGCCCATGTGTTCTTCATTAGTAGTTATTGGGAGTTGCATAGTGGTTAAATATGGTTGATAAACTCATCACAAAGAATGAGTGCTGTGCAGTGTCTACAACCACTAACAGAGGGAAAAGAGCATATGCTGGTAATTAGCAAATCCACAGAGCATCACGAGCATCATGGTAGCTAAGGAGTTACTTAATACATAGTCCGTTTTGATAATTTGTGCATATTATTTAAATTGAGCGAGCAAAAAGGATGCAGAATTGTAATTCAAATTTAAAAATAAAATTAATTGAAAATCAAATCTTTGAATTTAATATAACTCCAAGTCAATCAAGCAAACAAACTCTGAATGCTGACTGGACAAAAACACTATATATATATATATATAAAGAGGGAGAGAGAGAGAGAGAGAGAGAGAGAGAGGTCTCGTTAACCGAAAATTTTCCGTCATTGATGGAATTTTTTTTGCAGTGACGGAAAAATCTGAAGGCCGTCCGTCATTTTGAAAGATTACACTGAGGCTGATGTAACTTGTAACTGTAATTCCCACCCCTGTCCAATTGGTGGTGAGTGCGCTCAAGTGTAGCAGCAGAGCGCGAGTTCAGTCTCCAGAATAAAATGAAAATGATGTGTTTGATTACACACAGTCGAGCACCCAATTTAAGTTCATTTTATAATAATAAAGTTATAATAATTAAAATTACATAATTAAGTTTCTAATCCAGTTCGTTTTGTTATTTTTCTTGCTGACTATCAAGTTTATGATCAACGAATGGCTTTTCTGAGTATGTTACGTGACACTGTTTCCAACATTGATTGAACTGATTAAGACGTGATACAGATTTCGGTAAGCTACTGTATCTTTCAACATATTTTCTGATGTTCATTCATGTTTATTTCATTCTGTAAAGTAGTAAAGAGGAAGGGATGATCGCGTTCACCCATGATCCGCGACAACTGTTTAAGATGAAAACTGAAGTGACACAGTCTTTGTTCAACTTTCTTTTCATAATATAAATAAATGCCTAACCTTGGCCTATTTGCTTATCCTGTAAGCTCGTGAATAAAAATGTGGACAAAAATAAACGTCTTATTACCATTAAAATATAAAAATTAAAGTAATCGAATTTTGACTATCCTGTCCATCAAAATGACTGACAATGCGAAAGTCTAACGCAACCTCTGATATATATATATATATATATATATATATATATATATATATATAGTGTTATGCTGAGATGCGTAAAATTAGCTAATTTTTTTTACAATATGACATTATTTCAAATGAATTAGTTTTATATAAATGTTACTCTACACCATCTTAAAGTTTTTTTTTTTTTTTTTTTTACTAATTATTTATATATTTTTTTCATCTAAATACACCTGTCCCACACTTTTGAGTCCGTACCGCAACACTTAAAAAAAGACTCTTAATTTGTTCAAAGCAAAACAAATCTAGTTTCTATGGAAACAGAAATTAGCATGTAAACACATGGCTTACAGATTGAGCCACCCCCATTAGGTTATTCACAAGATCCAGAAAACTAAGATAAAGATAATATTTTTTTCATAAGTATTTATGTGTCCTTACCTTTCAGCTTAGTAATTGTGTATTTTGAACTACATTTTAAAAATGAATTTATATTACTGTTGAATACATGTACAGTTGCAAGAAAAAGTATGTGAACCACTTGCAGAATCTGTGAAAATGTGAATAATTTTAACAAAATAAAAGAGATAATACAAAATGCATGTTATTTTTATTTAGTACTCTCCTGAGTAAGATATTTTACATAAAAGATGTTTGCATATAATCCACAAGACAAAAAAATAGCTGAATTTATTCAAATAACCCCATAACCCCAGTATGTGAACCACTGATTCTTAATACTGTGTGTGGTTATCTGGATGATCTACAACTGTTTGTTTGTTTTGTGATGGTTCTTCATGAGTCTCTTGTTTGTTCTGAACAGTTAAACTGAGCTCTGTTCTTCAGAAAAATTCTCCAGGTCCTGCAGATTCTTCAGTTTTCCACCATCTCAATGCATCGTGTTTTCTTCTGAAGCATCAGTGAATGTTTGAACCTTTTTTAATAGTTGTGTTTGAGTCCCTCAGTTGTCCTCAGTGTGAAAAGACGGATCTCAAAATCATTCAGTCACTGCTGTAAAGGGTTCAAATATGCAAAAGATGGTGGAAAACTTATCTGCAGGACCTGGGGAATTTTTCTAAAGAACAGAGCTCAGTTTAACTATTCAGAACAAACAAGAGACTCATGAAGAACCATCACAAAACAAACAAACAGTTGTAGATCATCCAGGTAACCACACACAGTATTAAGACTCAGTGGTTCACATACTTATGAATGGGGTTATTTTAATAAATTCAGCTATTTTTTTGTCTTGTGGGTTATATGTAGACATCTTTTATGTAAAATATCTTACTCAGGAGAGTACTAAATAAAAAATAACATGCATTTTGTATTATCTCCTTTATTTTGTTCAAATTATACACATTTTCACAGATTCTGCGAGTGGTTCACATACTTTTTCTTGCAACTGTGTATGTGGTGCTAAAATTCAAAACTGATGTATTAGACTTTGCTAGCTGCCAGTTATCAGCAATATTAGCAAAAATGTAATTTCCGCAACACGTCTTTACCGCAGCATTTTTAGGTGTTGTGGTAAAGACCTTGTGTTGCGGTAACATTTATTATATCATTACAATGGCACCTGTCACAGGATATATTAGGCAGCAAGTGAAGTCAGTTCTTGAATTTCAAGTTTGAAGCAGCAAAAAGAATAACTGAAAAGATCGTGCTCGGTTACTAACGTAACCTCGGTTCCCTTAGATACCGAACGAGTACTGCGTCGTTCGTCTTATTAATTAGTATTAATTATTAATAAGACAAGACGCAATGGGGAAAACTTTTCTCAGATTCTGAAGCCTTTATACAATCATGCTAGTGGTGTCATGGTACCAAAATTCCAGTAGTCGGTACCAATACCAGTAAAATTTTACGGTTCTCTGTACCAGTTTCGGTACCACAGGAAAATCTGTTGGAACTATTTTTATATTTTATTTAACTAGCCTATTTTTAAAAACATATTAAATATGATGATAATCATACATATAAATATTTGGAGTGTGTGTGTATGTTTGTGTGTTTGTGTGTATATATATATATATATATATATATACCTCAATGAAATACATTTTGAAATATAAATAAATAAATGCTCAAACATCCATTTTGAAACAGACATGCGTGTTTATTTTAGCTATTCCTTCAGTGAAACGACACACTACAGCCTGTAAAACTATGAAATAAATATTAGTAAATGATGGTAACCTAAATAATAAGAAAGTTAAGTATTATTCTAAAAAACTTTCGTTTTTTACTTCCACACAAAGATGCGCCATATAGCCTACCGCTCTGCGCTTTGATGTGGGACACGAGCAGGAAATAAACCATTTCTCTTTAATAATATCTTCATGTTATCTCCTGATGTTACAAGCAACTGACACTTGTTGTAAAAGGTCTGAAGAGCTAGTTTTTCTACTTTATCACAGTAAAGAATGCGAATATAAGTCCTAATTAAAAGCAAACGAAAGGAAGAAACGTTTATAATCCCCTGCATGAGTGAAGATTTGAGAAAAGACGTCTAGTGGAATAACAAATGGAATATTGTTAAATTCTCTGCTAATCGGGTGACCAGATCGCGATTTGCAGAACAGAATACAAAGCCGACAAAGCTTAAATGTATGACGTACCTCTTTTATTCGGCATGAACCAAAATGTTTCCATGACTGCGATGTCACATTTAACGCTAACCTATTAGCCTATTTCGTCTGTAAACAAAGCTTTGTGCTTCACTCGTGTCATATTCACGTAAAATACTGGCACAGCCCTATCAGGTACCGAATATACTTGGATAACTCAGTACTCCCGGTACTACAGAAATGCTGGTATCATCACATTTTCAAAATTTCAGTACCGACTTGGTACCGAAGTACTGGTACTTTTGACAACACTAAATCACGCAGTGTAAACTGCACGGCCATTGGTTCATGAAGTTAAAGTAAACGAACCAATGACAGCCTGCTTGAGCCCGCCAAAAGGGGCGGGGTATCAGCTATATAAGCGGCCGTCTCACCATGGCAAATTGATTTAATTCAACTGAAGCGACAGCATAAGGCATGAGGCAAAGTATGCAGTACTCGTTCCGTATCTAAGGGAACCAAGGTTACGTTAGTAACCGAGTACATTCCCTTGCAATACTACACGGGGCCTACAGAGGGGCCTAGGGTGTATATAGAGGGCACAGAACACAGTTACGCCCAGACGTGGTCGGGTTTGTAATGGAAAGCCATAAGCTGGACACAGCAGGGAGGCTCATGCAGAAAGGACCTGCGTCTGAAGCGCAGGGACATCTAGATTATAAAACCTGACAAATATGGACGGTGAGGCCCAGCCGGCCACCGCACAGATGTCAGCAATGGAAACGCCAACGGACCACACCCACGAGGAGGCCATACCTCTCGTGGGATGCGCTCTTACACCCAAAGGGCATTGAAGGCCTAAGGAGGAGGAAGCGAGTGCTATACTACTATCCCCCTACTATCCATCTGGAAAGTCTGGGCTTCGTGACCGGAAGACCTTTAGTGCGGCCACTGAAGCAGACAAAAGCTGTTCTGCCTGACGAAAATAGGCAGAACAGTCAATGTAAGTCCTCAGGGCCCTGACAGGGCAGAGTAGGTTCAACTCCTGTTCATCCTGAGAAGGAGGAAGAGTAGAGAGAATGACCATCTGCGCCCTAAAGAGGGTAGATAAGACTTATCCATGTCTTGGTTTCAGGACGACTTTGGAGTCATTAGGCCCGAATTCAAGACACAAGGGGCTCACAGAGAGTGCCTGTAAATCTCCCACACACTTAACCGATGCTAAAAATAGCAGTAAGGCAGTTTTTTTTAGCGACAGAGGCTGTAAGTCGGCAGTCTGGATTGGTTCAAAGGGAGGACCTTTAAGGCCTCTAAGAGCCATAGAAAGGTCCCAGGTAGGAACCGTGAGGGGACGAGGGGGATTCAACTTCCTGGATCTCCTCAGGAAGCGAACAACAAGGTTGTTTCTCCCTATCGACTGCCCCGCTATAGGAGCGTGAGAGGCTGCTATAGCTGCGACATAGACCTTAAGGGTAGAGGGAGTACGGCCTCTATTCAAGTCTTAAAGGAAGGACAATATCTGGGATATGTCACAAGTCAATGGGTCCTCGCCCTCGGTTGTACACTAGGCGGCAAAGATGGCCCATTTAAGAGAGTAGATAATGTTTAAAACATTCTCTAGGCCGGACGGCTGGACAGCTGTCGCACAGAGCTCCTCAACCCATCTTGGAGGCATCTGTGAAAATGACCTTCCTCTTGTCTATCACCCTGATCGCCACGCCCTGCTAGAACCAGCAAGGGTTCGTCCAAGGGGCCAGGGTTGCGACACAGGGTTGTGACCCTAAGCCCCAAGCACTCCAAGTGGTAGAGGATGATGGATCTGTGAGATATTAGCTCCGCCTCTGACTGGGCCAGCACGAGCCAGTCGTCAAGGTAGTTCAGAATGCGCACACCCATCTGTCTCAGAGGAGAGAGAGACGCATCCATGCACACGTAAAAGTGCGGGGAGCCAGAGATTGCCCGAATGGAAGGACCGTGTATTGAAATGCCACTCCTTCGAAGGCGAATCTCAAGAATCACCTGTGATGGTGGGGCTATCTGGATGTGAAAATAAGCGCCTTTCAGATCCAGGGTAAAGAACCAGTCTCCCAGGCGTACTTGCTTGAAGATCTGCTTCAAAGTGATCATTCTGAATGAGTGCTTTATCAGGGCTATGTTCAGATGTCTGAGATTGAGGATGGGTCTGAGACCTCCATAATTTTTTGGGATCCTTCATTGGCTCGCGCGATTCCACGCTGTCATTGGTTCGTTTACTTTAACTTCACGAACCAATGGCCTTGCAGTTTACACTGCGTGACTGTATAAAGGCTTCAGAATTGGAAAAAAAGGAGTTTTCCCCATTGCGTCTTAATAATTAATACTAATTAATAAGACGAACGACACAGTACTCGTGTAGTATCGCAACGGAACTGAGTGACTTTGACTAGGGTTTTGGTGATGGCAAGGCAACTGCATCAGAGCATCTCCAAAACAGCAGGTCTTGTGGTGTGTTTATGGTATGTAGTGGTTAGTACATACTAAAAGTGGCGCATGGAAGGACAACCGGTGAACTGGCGTCAGGGTCATGGGTGCCCAAGACTCATTGATGCACATGGGGAGCAAAGGCTCGCCTGTCTGGTCCAATCACACAAAAGAGCCACTGTTGCTCAAAATATTGCTGGAAAACTTAATGGTGCATATGATAGAAAGGTGTCAGAACACATAGTTAATACCATTTTGCTGCTTAGCAGTAGAATGGACACAGTGCCTATGATGACCCCTGTCCACCACCGAAAGTACCTACAATGGGCACATGAGTGTCCAATCTCAACCAAGAGCAGGATACACTATGGGAAGAAGGCAGGCCAGTTGAGGGAGTGTGATGCTCAGGGTAATGTTCTGCTTGGAAACTTTGGGTCCTGGCATTCATGTGGATGTTACTTTGACACGTACCACCTACCTGAAGATTGTTGCAGACAATGGCAATGGTGTTCCCTGATGGCAGTGGCCTGTTCCAGCAGGTTAATGCACCCTGCCACACTGCAAAAATTATTCAGGAATGATTTGAGGAACATGACAAAACGTTCTAGGCGTTGCCTCTGCCTCAAAATTCCACATATCTCAATCCAATTGGCATCTATGGGATGTGCTTGATGAAAAACTCCATGGAGGTCCCACCTCATAACCTAATACCACAGGACACATTCAGAGGTCTTGTGGAGTCCTTGCCTTAACGTATCAGAGCTGTTTTGGCAGCATGAGGGGGACCTACATGATATTAGGCAGGTGGTTTTAATGCTGTGGCTGATCAGTGTATATTGAAAATATTAAGTCTATTGTAAACTATATATATAAACATGCCATTTCTGCAACCCTAGATGATACCATCTACAATCAGATGACAGAAATGCAGAGAGGTAACGAGAAGACTTTTCATGTTCATACTTTTCAGTTGGCCAAGATTTCTAAAAATCTTTCTAAAGGTCTTAAGTAATATTCTCGTTTTCTGAGATACTGAATTTGGGATTTTCCTTAGTTGTCAATTATAATCATCAAAATTAAAAGAAATAAACATTTAAAATATATAAGTCTGTGTGTAATGAATGAATATAATATACAAGTTTCACTTTTTGAATGGAATTAGTGAAATAAATAAACTTTTTGATGATATTCTAATTATATGACCAGCACCTGTATATACAAGGAATAATTGACGATGGTCCGTTGAATTATGCACACCCAAGGTAGTAATGTGGCCATGTGGTCATTTTTATTTGAGTTATGTGTATTTATATGACTTATATTCATATTAGATTAGTGTTTAAAGGGAAAACCCTGCTTACCCCCAAAACTAGGATATAACTTAGAGTGCACTGAAGAGGAAATGCAAGTAAGTGCCAAACTGTTCATTAATAAATCCTTCAGTTGTTCAAAGCACACTTTGCTGTGCACGAGAGAGCGTGTGGATGCATGCTTTTATGTAAGATAGCAATGTTTTCCCATCAGGGATTCACACTCCTGAAAAAAATTACACTGACTCCTGCCATTTTAAGAGCAGTCTGTTAATTGTCACAAGGTCCATGCTTCATACCCTCTGACCAAAGTTTAGACACGATTAAGTGATTGATCTGTCAGCCCTGAATGCCTAACAAAAAGATACATTTTTATACTGTACAAACTGTGCATTCTATCCCCCTACACTACCCCTAAACCTACCCATCACAGAAAATATTCTGCATTTTTACATTTTTAATAAAACATTGTTTAGTATGTTTTTAAAGCTATTTTAAATATGAGGACTCATGAAATGTTTTGTTCAAATTTGTGTCCATCAAATCATGAAAACAAGCACACACACACACACACACACACACACACACACACACACTTCCTTTCTGCTTCCGCTCCATCATGGTTGTGTGTAGCAGCAGCGGGTGAGTGCTGTCTAGCTGATGATTATCCCTACAGGATGCAGGAGAGCTGCACACACACACACACACACACACAAACACACGCGCACACACACACACACACACACACAATCTCTTTCTCTCTCTCTGACATCTACACATCTGGCTGAGATAAACATTGCACACACACACACTCTTGCATACTTTCATACAACAAAAAGAAAGGATTACTGTTGTAATCCTTTGTTTTTCTCTAAAAACACAGCCCTTCTCTTTTTCAAAGGCATTCGGCTTGTGTGAAATCAATATTACTTACTCAATTACTCTTGCAGTTATTGACCATCACATCTCTTAATAACAGCGTTTGTATTCTATGACTGTTATACACCGATCAGGCATAACATTATGACCACCTTCCTAATATTGCGTTGGTCCTGCTTTTGCTGCAAAAACAGCCCTGACCCATCAATGCATGGACTCCACTAGACCCTTAAAGGTCTGCTGTGGTATCTGGCACCAAGATTTAGCAGCAGATCCTTTAAATCCTGTAAGTTGCGAGGTGGGGCCTCCATGGATCGGACTTGTTTGTTCAGCACATCCCACAGATGCTCAACTGGATTAAGATCTGGGGAATTTGGAGGCCAAGTCAACACCTCAAATTCGTTGTGCTCCTCAAACCATTCCTGAAACATTTTTGCTTTGGGGCAGGGCGCATTATCCTGCTGAAAGAGGCCACAATGCCGTTTCCATGAAAGAGTGTACATGGTCTGCAACAATGCTTAGGTAAGTGGTACGTGTCAAAGTAACATCCACATGGATGGCAGGAGCCAAAGTTTCCCAGCAGAACATTGCCCAATACATCATACTGCCTCTGCCAGCTTGCCTTCTTCCCATAGTGCATCCTGGTGCCATGTGTTCCCCAGCTAAGCGACGTACACGCATCTGGCCATCCACGTGATGTAAAAGAAAACGTCATTCATCAGACCAGGCCACCTTTTTCCATTGCTCCGTGGTCCAGTTCTGATACTCACGTGCCCACTGTTGGCGCTTTCGGCGGTGGACAGGGGTCAGCATGGGCACCCTGACTGGTCTGTGGCTATGTAGTCCCATACGCAATAAACTGTGATGCACTGTGTATTCTGATACCTTTCTTTTAGAACCAGTATTAACTTCTTTAGCAATTTGAGCTACAGTAGCTTGTCTGTTGGATCGGACCACACGGGCCAGCCTTTGCATCCCACGTGAATCAATGAGCCTTGGCTGCCCATGACCCTTTCAACGGTTCACCACTGTTCCTTCCTTCCAATTATTTATATATTTATTTTATATATTTTGCTGTAGTGTGTCAGTAGGAAATATCAGTTTACATTTCCAAACATTCCTTTTGCCATTAATTGTAATAATTCAGTGAGATTTTTGTATGCACAAGGAGTCTTACAACAGCCGGTATGCTCCACAAGGAGATCTGATCTCACCATCATCGAGTCTGTCTGGGATTACGTGAAGAAACAGACAAAACTGAGACAGATTATATCCAGAAGAACTGAGGCAACGTCAATTGTGAGGTCAAAGACGGAGGCAGACAGGTAAGTGCAAAACAGTATGTTTATTGATAACAGAGGCACTGAAACTGGCAGATGGGGAATGCAGGTGACTCTGTGACAGTACCCCCTCCTCCACGGGCGGCTCTTGAAAACCGGAAGGGGCGACGATGATGGGGTCTACCTCGACCTGGGGAGCAGGGCGGTCCGAATGTTTAGAGTGGAATTGTGTGAGGAGCATGGGGTTGAGGATGTCCTGTCGGTTGACCCAGGAGCGTTCCTCCGGGCCATAGTCCTCCCAGTCGACAAGGTATTCCAGTCGGGGACCCTGTCGTCGTGAGTCGAGGATGGCCCGTACCCGGTAGATAGACTCCTCGTCAGTGATGTCGGGAGGAGGAGGTACCACATCGCCACCAGAATCTGTGGATGGAGGAGACAAGGGTTCAGGATGATAACGAGGAGTAGGAGCTCTTCTGGAGTCTGCATGTCTCTTGTGTCTCTGTACTGCCCGCTGGAAATGGACATGAGCTGAGTCCTAAACTCTCTCGCTCTGCTGGAACCAGTGGTTGAGAGCTGGAACCTCGGAAGGCTCACCCGACCAGGGGAAGAGAGGTGGTTGGTAGCCCAGGATGCATTGGAACGGGGTGAGCCCTGTGGTGGTCTACCGAAGGGAGCCAACTCGGAGGGAGAGTTGGACAGGCCATACGGCATGACCCGGTATTCCTAGTGTCCAGATGGCAGCAAAGTCAATGGCGCAGTCCCATGGCCGATGAGGTGGTAATTGGGTGGATGAACACATCCTGGAACGCCCGGTATTCAGGAGGAAATTCGACTTGATGTCCTGTTTCAGGACTTTCAGTGGAGGTGGAGTGAATGGGAATGGAGTTGGAATCAGAAGAGAAGGACTGATGACTCGAGGAGAATTTCCTGATCGGGGATATACAGTTCTTGAAACAATTTTCACTCCATTTGAGGATCTCACCCGGGTTCCAATGGATGTCCGGTTGGTGTTGTGACAGCCACAGGCTGATATCCGTGATGGAATCCGTGGTGGAACCCTCCAGCACCATGAACATAATTTCCTCAATGTGTAAACATCCGATGCGGACCGTCAAAGTGGGGGAGAAATGCCGGATGTGACCATGACCTAGCGACTTTCCCTGGATGGTATGTATTCTGAGATCCTGCATGCACCGTTTATGTCGTATGTTCAGTTTCTGGAGAATTTGGTTGCTGATGAAGTTCCCTGCAGAGCAGGGGCAGTAGTGATGACATGGTCCTCTCCCCCACAGTATAGACATAGGTGTTGAAGAATTCTCCTCTGACGCTCCACTCGGGTTAGGTGATAGGAATCCACCTTCATCTGTTCTGGTGCTGGAAGGGCGACAGATGGTAGAGTGGGCAGAGGAGTTGCAGTGGGGGTTTTGAGTGAGCATGCAGAATAACGTTGGGCCACACGGATGTTTTTTGGTTTTTTTTTGTATGAGATTTTCCAGCCCCATAGTATCATCGTAAATGACCATTAACTATTTGACATGGGAATTCAGGTCTTTCACGAAAGGCTGTGATGAGTGCTGTTTCGTTCCAGATTACAAACACCACCCGGGCGTGTTCAGAGGAGAAAAGTTGAGACTAGGGTTCGAGGTATATCTTGTGCATACAAAAATCTGCAAAGATGGAAAAGATGGAACTGCAACCATCTCACAGAGACATCCAGGTCGTCCACGGAAGTTAACACCTCGAGAGGAGCGTCTTCTGATGAGAAGGGTTGAAGAAAATCGGCATGCAAGTTCACTACAATTATCTAAAGAAGTAGAAAGCCAGACTGGGGTGACTATTTCCCGTGACACAATATGGCATACACTGCAGAGGAATGGCATGCATGGGTGCCGTCCATGAAAGAAGCCTCTCCTAAAGCCCAGGCACAAAAAAGCCCGCCAAGAGTTTGCCAGGGCCCATGCTGACAAAGATGAAGACTACTGGGACTCTGGAGTGATGAGACTAAGATAAATGTTTTTGGAACTGATGGCTTCAAAACTGTATGACGTCACAAAGGTGAGGAAAACAAAGAAAAATGCATTGTGCCTACAGTGAAACATGGTGGTGGCAGTGTCTGCATGAGTGCTGCTGGTGTCGGGGAGCTGCGTTTCATTGATGGCATCATGAATTCACAGATGTACTGCTCTATACTGAAAGAGAAGATTCTGCCATCACACTATTCCCTTGGTCGTTGTGCACTTTTCCAACATGACAATGATCCTAAACACACATCTAAGGCCACTGTTGGATTGAAGAACAGGGTGAAAGTGATTCAGTGGCCAAGTATGTCCCCTGATCTGAACCCAATCGAACACCTATGGGGAATTCTGAAGAGACAAGTTGAGCATCACTCTCCATCCAGCATCCAGTCTCTAAAAGAGGTCATTCTTGAAGAATGGAAAAAGATAGATGTTGCAAAATGTCACCAACTTGTTCATTCCATGCCTAGAAGACTTGGTGCTATCATTAAAAATCATGGAGGCCATACAAAGCACTATATGTAGTAGTTTTTGTTGTGGGCTGTACTCATTTTGCATCACGCTAATTTGAGTAAAACTGAAAAATGTGTAATCTAAGTTATACTATTAACCTTACTTTCATGTTATAAGTTAAACAGATGTTATATTAAACTTAGTCTTGTCAACATTTTGGAAATTGTGTTTGTGTTCATTGAGATATTGTTTAAAATGTTACTTTTCAAAGGGGGTGTACTAATTTACACTGACCACTGTATGTTTCTGGTCTTATTCAGCACAATTCATTGGTGCAAATTATTTCTACACTGTACCGAAATACCTAATGATGTATTATTTTATTCCTTATTTCCCCCTTTTTTTTTTTTTTTGCTGTTGTAAGGTTCCACCCACTAGCCTAACGACAGCATCTAGTGTTTTGCGTGTACGTCCTCTGGCACTTCTGTAAAATTCAGCTTAATTTAATACAACTTAGGTTTCTAATTCAGTTCTGACTTCGTAAATAATTTTATCTGACTCCAATTATAACTGACTCTTAGTTTCACAATCTTTCCGATGTAACAGCTGATCATGAGATTAGTTGTGCTTTAATTTAGGTCTTTGATCATTCTGGATACCTCATAAAGTCAATTATTCGTTCATTACGGACCGAATCACCACATAGAGAATTTCGCAGCGGCCGACTGCGTTCTCACAACATAAATTCGCCAGTTTATGATTCTTAGTCAGAGGGTGCAGAGTTTACTAATGCATTTGAGTCGAACCGCCACATGCTTGTTCATACAAAAATACAGTTTTCTTAGTCACGATACTGCAACTTGCTAATTCAATAACAGACAAACTCAAAAAGTCCCATGATGTGCTTACATGCTCCTTTCATGGGGCTCTCTAGTTTGACCTGTCCTGACGCAGATTTACGGAAGGGAAGGACTCTAATAATCTACTAGTCATAATGATTTTAGAGGAATCCAAGATAAAACAAGATTAACATTTATTGTTTTTGCCAGGCAGGATAAATCATCAATTAAAAGAATTACAAATTAAAAGAATACATCACACAACTGATCAGCATAAAATGCAAAGTACATTTCACAACAAAATATTAAAATTCAGCATACCTGGCAAATAGAGAGATACACACAACAACTGTGCGGGAAGTTCTGAATGCAGATGCTTCCCTGAGTGGTTTGCCAAATCCCTTTAAATACCCCAAGTTATGACAAAAGGGCTATAAACATTTAGCACCCAAATATTTATGCAGCTTTTACTGGACCTTTTCTCGTGCCCCAACGGGTCACACTCCTGGTTTTGGGGATCCGAGCAAATGGATCATTTTTATTGGGACACCTCCCACCCCAGGAGAACAGGTTTTGTTTTCTTTATTCTTGTCTGTTCTATTGTTGTGGGAGTGAAACCCTCTTACCAATCGCACCAGAAGTATTTTCACTGATGTCACTTAAAACAACTAAGATAGCAGATTTGTGAGACTTGCATGGCCTGAAGGGAAGGAGAAGGTGTGAGGAGTCAGGAACTCAGCATGGAGGGGAAGAGAGGAGGTTGAACCAAGTGTTGTCCTGTGTTCTTTCTCGCAGATCCTCTCTTCAGATTAGAGAGTTTTATTGTTTTATTACAGGATAGGAATCTTGAATTCAGTCTTAGTAAAATCCATCCTTACACTGTGTAGGTCAAGTCAAGTCACCTTTATTTATATAGCGCTTTTTACAATGTAGATTGTGTCAAAGCAGCTTTACATTGATAACTGGTATATCATCAGCTCTTAAAGAATAGTGTCAATGCAGGCAGATCAAAGCACTGTTGAATATCAAATGTCAATTGTCAAGTGTCCCCAAATAAGCAAGCCAAAGGCGACAGCGGCAAGGAACCCAAACTCCAACAGGTGACATCAGGTGGCAAACAGGTGTTAAAATGGAAAAAAAAAAACCTTGGGAGAAACCAGGCTTAGTCGGGTGGCCAGTTCTCTTCTGGCAAACAGTGCTTTGTTACGACTAAGGTTGCTATCATAAGTCAGATAGGATCGCAACATTCAAAGTATTTAATTCAGTTCCATTCAGTTGAGGATCGTATTCATCACACCAGTATGGACGGTTGTTGAGGAGCTGCAACCACTGGTTGTCATGTTGATGAGGCCTTCACAGTGGATGATCTAGTTGACTCAATCTCTGCTGATACTTCAGGGCTGCGTTGTGGTCGTGTCAAGGGGCAGGTCCTTGGTCTCACCTGGATACGGCCTGGATCCGGTTGACTACGGTAAACCTTGAGATAAACAGAAAGACTAATATTAGCGTAGATGCCATTCTTCTTCTGATGTAACGAGTACATCTGGTGTTATAGGAAGAGTTCCCGGTTCCGGCTGACCTAATTTATGCAGCCTAACAATCCTTTAACGGATTTGAAAAAATAAATTGATAATGTGTTATGTGTATGCCAGGTTAAAGAGATGTGTTTTTAGTTTAGATTTAAACTGACAGATTGTGTCTGCTTCCCGAACAATGCTAGAAAGATTGTTCCAGAGTTTAGGTGCCAAATAGGAGAAGGATCTACCACCTGTAGTTGATTTTGATATTCTAGGTATTATCAACTGGCCTGAATTCTGAGATTGCAATAGACGCGAAGGACTATAATGCATTAATAGCTCGCTCAGGTACTGGGGAGCTAAACCATTTAGTGCTTTGTAAGTAATTAGCAAGATTTTAAAATCTATACGATGTTTAACAGGAAGCCATTGCAGTGTTGACAGAACTGGGCTAATATGGTCATACTTCCTAGTTCTAGTAAGAACTCTAGCTGCTGCATTTTGTACGAACTGTTTATTTATCAGGCGAGCAGAACAACCACCCAGTAAAGCGTTACACTAATCTAGTCTTGAGGTCATGAACACATGAACTGACTGTTCTGCATTTTAAATTGAGAGCATATGTTGTAGTTTAGATATATTTTTAAGATGGAAGAATGTGGTTTTACAGATGCTAGAAACATGGCCTTCAAATGAAAGATTGGTATCAAAGAGCTCACCCAGGTTCCTAACTGATGACGAAGACTTAACAGTGTAGGGTAACAATCTTTTCAATAATCATTGACCATTTTGGTGTTAGCAGATAAACATCTGCAGGTCAATTAGCTTGCTAGTTAGAAAAATGCTGGCTACAGCAGAAAGCTTCTTTAGCACCATGTGTGGACCTGCTAGCAGGACTGCAAAGCTCCCAGAGCGCAGATAAGTTGAGATGAAAGTGAGCTGACTGTGAGACTCTGCTGAGCTATTAGAAGTCCAGAAGTGAAGCTCATCCGTAGAGAGAGAATAACATCTTTTGTCACCATGGAGACATCACCAAAAGATGACAGTGAGAGACAGAAAATGTACTATAGTAAGTATGTGTGTGTATGTGTGTAGTGTGTGCACATATATGTGTGTCAGAATAAATCACGATGGATCTTTGTCATTCGCTCTGTGCCATGCTGTTAAATCCTCGCAGGTCCATATCACAGAGAACTTTGTCTTTACTGGGTTTAAACCCAGTCTTTAATTAGCTCCATCATGTCTCTATCTGACACTTTAGTACGGCTGTGAGTAGCTCAGCAGCTTAAAGTGAATGCAAGAATGGAGAAGAAAGATTTAAAGGAATAGTTCACCCAAATATAATAATGTTGTCGTTATTAATCACCCTTGTGTCATTTTATATGACTTCCCCAGATGGACTTACTTTCTTCTGTGCAGTATAAAAGTTTTTTTTTTTTTTTTTTGAAGAATATCCTGGCTTCTATTAATTATAATGTTATAATGAAAGAAAATGAGGACTGGTGACTTGAAAGTCACTTTTCCATTTTCCCCAACATTTCAACTATTATTGCAATATACAGTTTATTTAATGGGAGGAACAGGTGCAGATAACTAACCTAATTAGCTCAGGTGGAGAGCATTCAGTTAATCAACCACGACAAAGTACAGATGTCCAGATTTTCATTGAAAAATGTAAGTTCCCTTTTAAGGGAACTTTCCCTTTTTTCAAAGGCTCTCGTTATGGTGTTCGCAGATGGAACTTGCAGAGGGGTTGGAGATGGGTGCTGCTCTTTCTCTGCCCTCATCTGCTCAGTCCAGCGCTTCACTTCACGAGTTGGAAGCACGCTCTGCGGTTTCTTCTGCTCGTGGTGAAGTGCCGGTACGGCAACGCTCCTGTTTTGAGGAACTGGATGTTGTTAGTATCGAGCCTGGTGATGTTGAAGATTCGCCACCTCACACACAGGCTTATGAGGATCTGATGGAGGTTGTGACTCGTGCTGTAGTCAGATTGAACATAAGCTGACCAATCGAGAAACATCAGATTCGTCATGTCAGCAAATTAGACAAACACTTCCTTCCATCTAGCTTACAACCTCCTTGTTGGGGCTTGCCATTTTTTCCTGATCTCCACACTGAGGGGTGGAGATCATGGAGGAAACCGGCATCATATTGTGTTTTCAGTTCCCAGACCGCTAATTATTCCAACATTATGGGACTGAAGCAGTGTGGTTATGGGACGATGCCTCAGGTGGAGTAGATGCTTGCTAGCTATCTCTGCGTCGTCCCTAAAAGCCCTGAAATTACCCACTAAGCCCATCAAAACCACATCAGTGCTAGTGGGTAAATCGTACTCAGCAGCAGGTCATGCAGCAACTTGCTTGCACACTATGGCGGTGTTGCAAGCTTATCAAGCTGACCTGCTAACAGACCTGGATGAGGGCGAGGAAGTGAGCCGTGAAGCGATCGCTGAGCTCAGAAGAGCTACTTATTTATCTCTCCATGCTACCAAGGAGATGGCCAAATCCATCGGCCGTTCCATGGCAACCCTGGTAGCTATGGTGAGGCACCTGTGGCTCAACCTGTCAGACATCAAAGACAGGGATAAAAGTTTCCTCATGGATGCCCCAATCTCTCCTCCTGGCCTCTTCGGCGATTTAGTCAACAGGTTTCAGTCAACGTCGAGAGGTTTAAGGAGGCAAAAAAGCAGGCAGTGGCTTTCCAGAAATTTCTTCCCCGCTGCTCTCAGGTCTCGGGGACTGCTTCTGAGGGTAGTCCCCTCCGGGGAGCGTCGGTGTTCACCTCATTACACGGTGCCCGTCTCTTTTCTGTGCCCCCAGGGGCCGTTCTGCCAACCCTGCCATTCCATGTGCTTCAGGGCGCAGTGGTTCTCAGTGAACATATGTCTCAGTGTCCACCTGGAAACGTAGCGGCACAGGGGCATTCACTCCCTCTGAGGAGGGTCCCAGAGGGGTCAGTTCGGTTGTTCCCTGCCGGTTCGCTGCTTCAGGGCACCAAGCTGGTCGCTCATGTGATACCAGAGGCCAGTCTCGAGAGACTGGTTCCCTTAGTGGATTTTTTGGCAGTGTGGAAACTTCTGCCAAATATATCTCAATGGGTCCTGCAAACAGTAGAAAATGGGTACAGAATTCAGTTCGGGTCATGCCCGCTTAGATTCCACGGGGTGGTACCCACATAGTTCCAAAGAAGGATGGAGGGTTGCGTCCTATTTTAGATCTGCACCAACTAAATTGTTCTGTCAAGAAGCTCAAGTTCAGAATGCTCTCTCTGAAACAAATCGTGTCTTAAATCAGGTCCGATGACAATACATCTCCATCCTTCTTCAGCACAGGAAGTTCCTCAGGTTTGCTTTCGGGGGCGAAGCGTACCAGTATCAGGTTCTTCCCTTCAGCCTAGCTTTATCTCCTTACACGTTCACGAAATGCGTGGATGCAGCTCTGGCTCCGTTGTGACTCCAGGGCATTCGCGTATTGAATTACACAGACGATTGGCTCAGTCAAGAAGTTAGCAGTTCAGCATCGAGATGCTGTTCTCACTCACATGAAAGTGTTAAGATTAAAGCTAAATGCCAAGAAGAGTGTTCTATTTCCGCTACAGAGAACCTCCTTTCTAGGGGTAGTATGGGATTCAACTACCATGCAAGCCTGTCGCCTGCTCGAGTAGAAGCGATTCTCATAGCTGTAAACAAGTTAAAGCTAGGCCAGTCACTCACTGTGAGACAGTTTTAGAGACTGTTAGGTCTGATGGCAGCTGTGTCCAACGTGATACCTTTTGGCCTGCTGTACATGAGACCTTTCTCGATCATGAGTGGTCACTCGGCTCAGGGTCTGTGGCGGCGCATTTTTCCTGGCACATAAACCAGTTGGAGGTGATGGCTGTGTTCCTGGCACTGAAACACTTCCTCCCAGACCTAAGGGGCCACCATGTGTTGGTCCGCACGGACAACACAGTGGTGGTCTCATATATAAATTGTGATGTATGCACTTAATGTTTCTATGCACTAGAAGGCGCTCTAGTTCACTCCCTTGTATGTTGTGTTGGTGTAACAAAAGAAGTCTGAGTTCCCAGTAAACAAAGTGAGTTAACACGGCAATCGTCTCAGCGTATTATTCATGTTATATTAAAAGAATAAATATAACATATTGGCAAAACGAGGACTATGTCGAACTCTACTGAATACGGCTAGTGAATATGGAAGATCTGACGAATGTAGTGAACCCATGGAACAACAACCTGACGAAATGGCTGTGTTTATCGTCATATGGATGCCTTTGATGAGTCAGCAGAACAGTGGGCTACCTACATAGAAAGGTTTGAACAGTTTGTTTCTGCAAATGACATTGCAAATGAGAAATGAGTTGCGGTGTTGCTGAGTGTAATGGGTTTATCTACATACGGACTGCTGAGAAGCTTAATTGCTCCGGATAAGCCTGGTGTGAAGTCATACGACGACATTGTGACTGTTTTGAAAGAACATTTCTCTCCGAAACCGATCGTAATTGCAGAAAGATTTAGGTTTCATAACCGCAGTCAACAGGAGACAGAAACAGTAGCACAGTATGTCACAGTTTTAAAAAAACTGAGTGAACACTGTAAATTTGGGACGCATTTGCAAGATGCATTAAGAGATCGCTTTGTGTGCGGGCTGAAAACATAGTCTATGCAGAAACAACTACTGATGGAAGCAGCTCTCACATTCCAAAAGGCAGTGGAGACTGCAGTGTCTATGGAAACGGCTGCGAGGGAATCTCAACAATTAAGTGGCTCTTTGAAAGTGCATGCACTGTCTTTGCAAGAGAAAGAAGGATGCAAGTGCTACCGTTGTGGAAGAACAAACCACAATGAGAAAGACTGCTATTACAAAGAGCTGCAGTGCCACAACTGTGGTAGAAAAGGACACATTTCTGTGTGTAGAATTAAAGGGAAACACACTACTGAATGTAAAAAGTCAAAGAGGACAAAAAATATCCAACAGAAAAAAAAAGTGCATCAGATGGATGTGAAAGACTACGGATACAGAGCTTGCACTGCATGTGATGACTAGGAAGGAGGAATTGTCGCACATCTGTCTAAAGCCAAAAATAGAGGGAGACATTATGGAAATAGAATTAGATACTGCAGCTGCTGACTCTTTAATTTCAAGTGAACTTTACAATGCACGATTAGCTCATAAACCACTGTGCACAACAGACGTGATCCTGAAAACGTATACTGGAGAGGTGGTATCTCCACTATAGAAGTCGTAGTCATTGAAGTCAAATTGAAAATGAACAAACAAAAAGTGAAATTACCACTTAATGTCATGGAAGGAACTGCCCCACCACTATTCGGCAGAGAGTGGCTCAAGAAAATCAAGCTGAACTAGCGTAATATTAAGAGCGTGAGGAAGGATGCACTTGAGACAGTGCTAGCAAAATACAAAAATGTCTTCAGGGAAGGACTGGGCTTGCTAAAAGGTATCAAAGCCACGGTGTCACTCAAGCCACAGTCTCAGCCACGATTTTGCTAAGCACGCAATGAATGAAGCTATGAATTCACGCTACGCCTTGAAGCTGAAGGTTGAGGCCAAAATAAATCGTCTAGTGGAGCTAGGGGTCATCTCCCCTGTGACATGCAGCGAATGGGCCACACCAATCGTGCCAGTTGTAAAAAGGAATGGAGATGTAAGGATTTGTGGAGATTTTAAGGTAATAGTGAATCCGGCCATTTGTGTTGAGCGTTACCCAATTCCACGAATAGAGGATTTATTCACATCATTAGCTTCACCAAGTTGGATCTCTCAAATGCGTACCTACAAGTTCTTGTGGCAGAAAGCTCACGTAAGTGCTTCACAATCACCACGTCAAAAGGGCTGTTCTGTTACGATCATTTACCATTTGGTATTGCTTTGGCCCCTGCAGTCTTTCAAAGGGCCATGGATCAGATTTTACAAGGCCTTCCCAATGTTCATTGCTATCTAGACAATATATTAGTGACTGAGTCAAATGACAAGCAACATCTCAAGAATGTAGACACAGTCCTCGATTGTCTGAACGAGTTTGGGCTATGTGTCCAACATGAGAAATATGAATTCTTTAAAGATTCGCTGGAGTACTTAGGGCACATCATAGATGCTCAGGGTCTTCATAAGTCACCAGAAAAGGTCAGGGCAATGGTGGATGCGCCTGCACTGAAGGACATCAGTCAACTTCGTTAATTTCTGGGACTTATAAACTATTACAGTTGATTCATCCCTAACCTTGCATCAGTGTTAGCACCCCTTAATGCTCTTCTGTACAAAGGAAAGCAGTGGCTGTGGTCTCATGAGTGTGAGGATGCATTCGACAAGGCAAAAAAATTGTTGCTGTCACAGAGCGTTTTGACACATTACAATCCACAGTTACCAATCAGACTGGCCTGTGATGCATCACCATATGGTGTTGGAGCCATCATCTCACACATACTCCCAGACGGGTGGGAAAGGCCAATAGCCTTTGCCTCGAGAACACTGAGAAAAGCAGAGCAAAA
Organism: Elopichthys bambusa; assembly: GCA_037101425.1. Taxonomy (NCBI): domain Eukaryota; kingdom Metazoa; phylum Chordata; class Actinopteri; order Cypriniformes; family Xenocyprididae; genus Elopichthys; species Elopichthys bambusa. Next base: position 12,113,291 of record CM074447.1, on the reverse strand, counting down.
CTATACTCAAATTGAAAGGGAGGTACTTGGAATTGTGGAGTAAGGAAATTCTACCAATATCTGTATGGGCGAAAGTTTACATTGCTCACAGACCACCGTCCGCTGACAGCAATCTTCAGTCCAACAAAAGCCATTCCATTCATGGCTGCAGCTCAGATGCAGCGTTGGGCTTTGTTGTTGGCAGCCTATGATTACGATATCCAGTATAGAGACGGTGCACACCACTGTAATGCAGATGGGTTATCATGACTACCTCTGCCAACCGCACCTCAAGTCAAGCTGGATATGGTGGAGTTGCTTCAAGTAAAACATCTTGATTCCTTACCAGTGCTGTGTTCAGATGTTTGTAAAGAAACCAGATTTGACTCCACTATGTTCACAAGTAATGGAGATGGTGGCAACTGGATGTTTTTCACAAGTCACAGATACAAACAATGTGCTTGCCCCCTTACATGAACAGGAAAGATAAATTGACTATGCAACAGGCTTGTCTTATGTGGGGTTGGAGAGTGGTCATCCCACCTAAGCTGAGATCCAGGGTACTGGCAGAGCTGCACACTGGAAATCCGGGTGTTGTAAGGATGAAGGCAGTTGCTCGTAGTTATGTCTGGTGGCCTGGTATTGATGCTCAAATTGAACAATTGTCAAAAATCTGTCACTCATGCCAGCAGACACAAAAAGCTCCTGGTCCCTCACCTTTATAACCTTGGAAATGGCCAGTCACCTTGGCAACTTTGCAGGTCCATTTGAAGGACACATGTACTTAGTAGTGGTGGATGCTCACTCCAAGTGGCCCGAGGTGTGTGTGATGGAATCAACTACATCTACCATTCAGGTACTGAGGGGACTTTCTAGTCGTTATGGACTCCCAGAAGTGCTCGTTAGTGACAACGGGCCTCAGTTCACTTCAGATGAGTTCCAGACATTTCTCAAGGCTAATGGAGTGACACATACACGTTCAGCACCTTTTCACCCAGCTACAAACAGCTTGGCTGAGCGCTTGATTCAGACATTTAAGCATGCACTACGTTGTTCTAAGGGGTCAGCTTCAATTCAATAAAGGCTGGACACCTTTCTACTGGCGTACCGAAACTCACCACCACAAAGGAATTGCCTGCCATGTTGTTTCTGCACCGCAGATTGCGATCACGCTTAGATATGTTGAAGCCTAATGTTGCCTCTGTGGTTAAAAAAGCACAAAGCAAACTGTGCCAGCAACATCAAGTGCATGCTAAAGACAGAACATTTGCTGTGAGTGACAAAGTACTAGTTCGTGATTATTGAAGGGGAAAGAAGTGAACACCTGGTGTTGTTTTTAGCAAAGACAGGCCCTGTATCATACACTGTCGATGTGGGACTTTCAGTTCACTGGAGGCATCATGTTGATCAGATGTTGGTACGTCTAACTGACTGTGACAATGGAGATGAAATTGGACCAGAGGTCAGTGATGTTCGTGAGGGGAATCTGACAGATCCTTGTGAACATCCATTTTCAGAAGAAACATCACTTCCTAGTTTTGATCCAGTCCAGACTGGGACGGCACAGCCTGTGGATTCATTCCCAAGTGAAACAGTGAGGTGTTACGCACTCCACACAAAGAGACTAAGAGATACCCTGAATGTACCATTAAGCCCCCAGTACGGTTTAGCCCATAAGGTTCACTTAGGTGGTATAAGTAGATTCTGTTGTATACATTTTGACAGCCATGGTACTAAGTTTAGTTTAAAAGAATAAGCACAACAGTTCATCTAATGATTATAGTGTTCAATCACAGTTGTTCTATATTTCTGGTATTACTAGAAGTATTGTATTACGCAGGTGTATAATTGTGTCATGCAATATATATGTAGACGTGTAAAGAAAAGAAAAAGAAGAAGAAAAGATGTAAGTAATGTATGTAAGATTGTTACTGAAGTGAGTACAACAACATTATGTGGGGAGGAATATGTGATATATGCACTTAATGTTTCTATGCACTAGAGGGCGCTCTAGTTCACTCCCTTGTATGTTGTGTTGGTCAAAAGAAGTCTGAGTTCCCAATAAACAAAGTGAGTTAACATGGCAATCATCTCAGCGTATTATTCATGTTATATTAAAAGGATAAATATAACATAAATCATTAAGGGGGTCTGCGCTCGCACCCATTATGCAGATTGGCACACCAGATCCTCTTGTGGGCCCAGGGGAAACTGCTCTCAGTCAGAGCAAATTACATCCCAGGGCGCCTGAACCAGGGAGCAGACATCCTGTTGAGGCAGGGGCTGAGGCCCAGGGAATGGAGACTTCACCCCGAGGTGGTGGAACTCCTTTGGGAGCACTTTGGGCGAGCACAAGTGGATCTGTTTGCATCTTGAGAGACTACTCACTGTCCACTGTTTTACTCCCTCATATATCCAGCCACCCTGGGGTTGGATGCCATGGTACAGACGTGGCCAAGGCTTTGGAGAGAGTTCTGGAGAGAGTGCACTGGGACAGGGTCCGTCTGTTGCAAGTAGCCCTGTTCTGGCCGGCCCTAGTTTGATTCTCGGACCTAGTGTCTCTCCTCTGCGGCTCTTCGTGGGAGATTCCGGTCAGGAGGGACCCTCTTTCTCACAGAGTTATGGAAACTGTGGGCTTGGCCTCTGAGGGGGCCCTGCTTGTAGGTTCAGGTCCAGGTTCAGGCCTGGTTGGTTCAGTACTGTTCTGTTCAGTTTTTGCAAGACTGATTCTCTGCAGGGTTATCTCCATCCACCTTGAAGGTGTATGTGGTGGCTATTTCCACTTACCACACTCCTTTAGATGGTACATCTGTGGGGAGACACCCATGGGTAACTCGCTTCCTTCGTGGCACTTTGAGGCTGAGGCCTACGGCACGCTCCAGGGTGCCGACCTGGGATCTAGCCATAGTCCTAGAAGGTCTATCTCTGGCTCCATTTGAGCCTATCGAAGAGGTTCCCGAGAAGTTTCTTACTCTTAAGACTGTGTTCCTCATGGCTATTTCGTCTCGTAAAAGAGTCAGAAACTTACAAGCTCTGTTGGTGTCTCCCTCTTGCCTTGAGTTCGCACCAGGTATGGTGAAAACCTTTCTGTTTCCTAAGGAAGGATATGTACCCAAGGTCCCCACTAATGTGGCAGGCCCTATCATGCTGCAGGCCTTCTGTCCGCCTCCATTTCAAACCCCAGACCAAAAGAAAGTAAATCTGCTCTGCCCAGTTAGGGCTTTGGAAGCTTACGTCCACAGAGCTGATAAAATCTGATCAATTGTTTGTGTGTTTTGGGTTCCCGCGGAAAGGGTACCCTGCATCTAAGCAGATTTTGAGTAAGTGGATAGTTGAGGCTATATCACTTGCTTATGAGTCGGCTGGCCAGCCTTTACTTCTTATGGTCCGAGTTTGTGATGCGGCAGGTTGGTCCTCGCCGCACACGTTTGTGAAGTTTTATAACCTGGATGTGGCCTCGACCCCGGGGTCATGGGTGCTTATGTCTTAGTGTGCGCTAAGGATTTCACACAGACAGGTACTTGGTACTATGTCGGCGGGGGTATTGCGTTCCCACAGCGCTTTGGACACAGCGCAACTTCCCTTGAAAGGAAACGTCTCAGTATGTAACCATGGTTCCCTGAGAGGGAACGAGATGCTGCGTCGCTTTGCCATACTCCCAGCATGCCTGTGACTGTCTTGCTTTGACCTATCAGAAGCTAACAGATTTTAAGATTTTAAGTACCATGCCTTGACAACTAGCTGAAATAAGTTTGTTGAAGTACTAAAACTGCAAAAACAATGAAAATCGCAAAAGCACAACAAAATTACTAAAACAAAAATGGAAAGCTAAAAATAAAAGCTAATTGAAAATGAATAAATAATAATAAAGTTAAGTATATAAATATTATATAAATAATACTAAAATAAAAGAGAGCCAACAATATTTGCAGTACCACCAAGTTTTGAAAGGTAAGATAAGTAAAAATGCAGAAAAGTAGAAAAATTAAAATACATTTAGTTTATTCATAGAAAGTATTTTTAGTTAAGTGCAGATCAGGTGGAGGTTAAAAGATTGTTCTGGGGAACAAAGAGTGAAGATTCTGAATCTGGAGCTAATATGTGACCCTTAGTTTATGTGATCAAGTACTGAGATGGCGGCACCCTTGTCTGGGCTGCATCCGAAATCGCATACTCTCTTGAGTAGGTACTTATTTTGAATGAGTAATTACTTCACTACCGCCATGTTCTATAGACCTTATGCGCCAGAGAATCAAGTGTGCCGCCATCTTTATAATATTGTCTCTGAACTTCTGTTTTTGTGGTAGCCCTGTACGTTTCTATGGCAAAGAATAATTAGCTGGTGAAGTGGATTTACTTGTTGTAGAGGTAATGAAAGTTATCGTGAGCATTGTAATGTTTAAAGCAGATGTTTTAACAAATGTCAGTAGAGCCAGAAGATTTAAAAACAAGCAGTTCATTCATAAATACGTAAGATCGCCGTGGAAATACAAACCGGAAGACAAAAGACAACAAGCGCAGCGCTGAAAAAGGGCGTGGCTAAATAAGGTCTATATAGATTGAGTGTGTGTAGTAGTATGAATGTAATTTGGATGTACTACATTCACAATGCTGTTATTATTATGTGACCTACATCAGTTGTGTCGCTTCACTGTCATTCACAAATCCTCTTCCGTGGCCACATGGGATAATAAAGTGTCCGTCGTATGCACCCTCAGAATCTCGCTGGAAGTAGTAGGTCATCCGGGTACTTTTTGCCTACTGAGTACTGTGAATTCGGACATACGTCTTTTATCACATACTGTTTTCTCACATACTATATAGTAGGGAAGTATGCAATTTCGGATGCAGCCAGGCAGTGACCGAGAGAGAAGGATGATTATTAGTTTTGATGGTGGGCCAGCGTCAGCTGCGATGATTATTGTAACCAATTATGATGGTCATTCAGCTGAATGATCTGATGTTTGTTGATGAGGGGACAAACATGTTGTGACTGCAGTTTACTGAAGCATGCCAATACTACAGAGAGCAGACTACACTCACACACACTAACAAGACACTTTACTGTCTCATATGTCACAGCGCTTGGCCTCACATCCTGATCTTGAAGAGATAACTGCAAATTTGATAAGATAAAGGGTTATGGATGGAGGAGCATTTTGTCATAAAGTAATGGTCTGTGTGTGAGTGTGTTGGACGTTATCTGTATCCATTCTGCCTGTCTGGAGGTGAGTCACTGCTGAATGGAAATGTTGTAGCTAGCACATGCTGGGGCTGCATCACATGATTCATTTTGTTGTGAGCTCAAAGTCTCTGTGCTTTAATATGTTTCTGACTTGGAATAATCTATATTTTTCATGTGCTTAAGTTAGTCTTTGGAGTACATTCATAATTTAGGTACCTTGAAAACTAACAGGGATCTCTCAGCATGCCAAACCGTTTTAATATTTATTTCTCAAAACTGTTTACTTTAAAGTTTAGTAGTTATTTAGCTACCAATACTTGCTTTGAGTATTTTAGTTTATTTTTAGTACTTATAACAAATTTCACATTTTGAAAATTAAATACTTGGCTTTTGTGATTCTCAACTATTTGAAGCTATTTGCTTCTGACTAGTATTTGTTACAAGTCTAACTTATACTGTTAAGATTTCTGTATGATAGTTTACCATGTATTTATCTACAGAGAAGTTACCAGGAAATTGAAATGTAGTTGATTGGATTGGAATAGTTGAGCTTCAATAGACTAAAAACATTCAAAAGGAATGTTAGTCTGACTTCTATCATTTATATATTTATTTATTCAGAGTGTCCAATAATGTCATGTTTGATTTGTATGCAGCATTCCAAGAGGTTGTTTGATGTCATGACATTTGGTTCACAATTATGATCTAATTTCCATTAGCATTTCTGTATATATATATTTTATATTATAGGCCTATATATTAAATATATATTAGCCTACTTGCTGATGTACCAGGCCATGACGTTAAAATAACTATTGTTTTTGTTATTATTATTTTGTATTCGTTTTTGTTGCTAATTGTTATGTTTTGATGAATAAATGTTATCAGAGTTTGCCGTCAGTAAGCTTGAGGGATGAAGAGAGGCAGAACTCTGATAATGGACGCGCTGGAGCGAGGCAATCCAAACTAACCCCGAGCTCCGATCCAGATCACTACTTTCACATCGGAAATATGGAAATGTGGCTCGGGCAGGACTCATTGAGTAATCCAATCCATCCAGAGCGACTCTCTCCGCCCCCTTCCCTTGTGTCCGACTTTGAGGAACTTCACACTGGGAAGCCATTTACGCCGGAGCCAAACGCGCGCGCAGATACGCTTTGAATTTTAGTCGCCGCAAAACTTTTATTTATCGAAGAACATAAACGGCATGCGGTGACACACGTCGCCAGAACGCCCCTTTTAGCAGCAGCTGCGTCGAAAACTTATTCCACTTGGGGAAAACCTGATTACTCAATGCACAAAGCGCCTGAAGGCGAATGGAGTTGAAGGGATTTTTCTCGCTCCGCGCGGGACTGATGCCTGATCTCCAGTGAAAGATGTGGAAAGATGAATATGAGGTGCATTTCGACTTTCTTCTGGGACTTCTGTAAGTTCTTCTCTCTTCTAGCTTTTATTGCTTCTACATAGTGTATTTCACTTTCAAAAAGACCCGCAACCGACTTAAAAATTTATCAACTTCGTCTTAACTCCTGCAATTAAGTGAAAGTTGTATTCTTTTTGGTCTGATAAATGTGTTTATTTATTAACGGTACTAAAGTAAAACGTACTGAGGTTTTCTTTAATTATGTAATCTATATATACAGGGACTTTGTTTGAACTTTATACATTATTCTGGTTTGGTCTTTGTTTTTTGTGGACACATCTGATGGTTGTTTTTCTCTGTCTATGGCACACTTACAATATATAGGGGTGCCCCTGCTAGTTGTCACACTTTTCTACTCCAGTCAGTATTTCTCAGTGTAGTTTTTTTTTTTTTTTTTTAATTCAGTTTTCCATTTTCCAACATTTCAACCATTATAGCCAAGATGTTCAACAACACTGGTAAAGCAATTGCAAAACAACTTATCAGAATAAAAATGTGACGACATGCCCTAATCTGAGATCTACGCTTTGTACAAAGAACATAAATCTTTCGGTTGAAATGCCTTCATTATATAGTTGACTCTGGTCTGAATGTATGCCAATATCGTTTTATTTTACACTTGTACAACTATGTACAAAAATATGATATGATGATATTGGACTTTACATACAGTACATGCAGTACTGCAATTTAAAACAGTTTGAGATGCATATTTGATGCTGACATACAAAACCACTGATTATAAAAAAGCATTCCTTTTGTGACAACTAGCCTTGGTCTCTCCCAAAGTTCGATATTAACCTCTCATCTTTTCCATCATCGAATGGTTTTCGATAAATACACAGCCTGAGGGTCCTTATAGTGTGAGAGTGTGTTGGGTAACCTAAATTCCATTGTAACCAAAATATTTTCATTGCACGTTGCAAGTCATTGCAACTAACTGGCTAACTGACAAGGAGGCAGCAACTCCTTCACACCTCGCTCTGTTCGTCCAACACACCCTCTCCGACGGCTTTAGAGTGGGCAGAGAGAGAGAGACGCTGGCATGTGAGTCATAGACAAGCAGTCTCATGTTTAATCTCCTGCCTGGCTCAGCAGCAGCACAGGTCTATACAGAGAAACGGCTGCTGGGTTCTTGTAGGATCACTGTATATCAGTGCTGCCACATTAAGCTCTGCGATAGTCACTTACAATGTTTCTCTACCCTCTATAGCTGGTGTTAGAAGGGCATCAGGATGTGATTTATTTTTTTTAACTTGCAAAATCTCTTATGTGTAAATATCTTATTGTCTAGGAATTGAGTGCTTACAGAGTGCTCTGGTGGTACTGTGATGAAACTGGATGAAATATTGTTGTACTTATATACAGTGGTAAATCATTACCACTTGCATATACTATGGTATTTATATGGTAACTCCAAGGTACTTCAAAGAATACCATGCATGTCCAAAAAATATGTTCTAGCAATATACATTAAAAAAGATGTGTGTGTGTAATATATATATGTATACATACACACACACACACACACACACACACATATTTAAATGGAATACAAACATTTATTTTCATGTCAACTATGATAGCTCATTAGCCCCTAAAACCTTATACATCACTGGCAATGTCCTACTTAAGTTCTTTTAGAAATCAATAATTTATAACTGTGCAATCCATCATTATTATTGATCACAGCAGTAAGGTGGCAGATGGAGACATATTGAGACATATTTCTGATTGGGTTTGTTCAGTCATTATGTACACAAGACTAAAATACAAACTGCCAGCTGTTTTGACACCTGATTACTGAAAGTGTATGTCAGGGGTGCTGAACCAGTCAGAGAGTCTGCCCATCTAATTCACACCACTCTCTGTGCAGACCCCTGTGCTCACATACAGTAGATATGAGTTAGTGAGTGTTTTGATTCACAGGAAGAGGGAAGGAGATGATTGTAAAGCCTAAACTCAGATGATCTTTCCCCATACCTTTTGTGTAATGTCTTCATATTTTGTATTGTATTGTATTGTAAAACTTTATTTTACTGATGGATACATTTAACAACACAGATCAATCAATCATGTGATGAATAATTTAGCAGATACCTGGCCACAAGTGTATCTTGGCATACACTCTTAAAATGGAGATTTTCACAATGATGCCATAGAAGAACCATTTTTGGTTCCTTTAAAGAACCTTTCAGTGAACAGTTGTTAAAAGAACCATTTTTTCTTAGAACCTTTTTCCATTGTAAAGAATCTTTTGTGCACTGAAAATTTTGCATAGATTTTAAAGGTTCTTCATGGAACCATCTATGCAATAAAGAACCTTTATTTTTAAGAGTGTCTGCCAAGCCATTTCTTATTCTTCAATATTTTGAAGCCCCTTCATTAAAATGTATTCCTTAAAACTTACTTGTAACTATTTGTTTTATTTACTAGTATGATTTGTTAGCTGAAAATTGCCAAAAAAACAAAAGTCCATGTGGTTATATCGGATATTTGATTAGGATTTTTTATGTCTATTCCATTTGTTTGTTTCCATTTATGTAAACTACCGTTCAAAAGTTTAGGGTCGGTAAGATTATTTTATGTTTTTGAAGGAAGTCTCTAATGCTCACAAAGGCTGCATTTATTTGATCAAAAACAGTAAAAACAGCAATATTGTGAAATGATTACAATTGTTTTTTATTGTGTTGAGTGTATAGGACTTGATAGTACAATCCCTTAGAATAATCGGCACTTTGTTGACATCTTGAGTGGGGAGTAAGGGTAATCACTTCATTGGGGTCATCAGGTGGGCACCCTCCTTCCTTGGTGTTTCGTTGATAGGCTCATGACGCCTCCAAAGAGCTCAACACCTGGCGTCCCAGGTGCACTCCCCTCTGGTTTTACCCCTCTAGGTGAACAGTTTTTTCACGCTCTCGCGGCCATACGTTTTCATTAATAGGTGTTATGCTGCTGTGAGGACCAACAGTCAGTTGCAAGTGATATGGGATTCACTGTCAAATTGCATCAACATAACCATTGCACAGGACAAAGATATAATATACCATAGTGACACATTAGCATGTAACTCAGACAATAGATGTATAGAAATATTGATTCAAAAATATTTTGAGTTCTATTCAATATCATTCAATTAATGTCACGTAAAGCTAATTGTTTCACAGCACATTGCTATTCTATGGTAGAGACGTTGCTTGCACAGCATCTGTATTAAAGCACCCTCACTAAATTCTAGGAAATTTCCGGATTCTGGAATTGGGCTGGGCATTCACGTCTAAACATAAACCTTTTCTTTTGATCTACAAAACATCATCTATGCCTTATTTGTCTTAGAAGGGTGTTTACAGTATTACATTCGATGTAGGAGTAAAATACAAGCATATAGCAGCAGCGATACGTATTTTGTACAGCAGCAAGCCATCACTGCACTAAGCATAGTGGACATGACATGAGAAAAGGTATTGCCCTCACCTTATTTGAACACTAACACTTTCAAGGCTGATGTTTTCATTTACCTAATGTGTTCAGGATAGGTTCAGCTGAACGGGTGTTAGAGTCTATGCTCATTATTTTTTTCGTTGTCTGAATGACTCACTTTTACAATAGGAATACTGAGGGTTTGACAGTGACAATTATCAAATAATGCTAAATCATTATTCTCTTTAATTGCTAAGGTGGTTGTGTGGGGTTTCTTTTCTCATCTTTATTAGCCTGCAATGTTTACATTTGTTAAAGCCACACATAATGCGCATTCTAAATGGTTATGTTTGAGCTTTTGGCTCAGGCACACATAGTCATAGGCCTCTAGAGTTAAGCCATTCCGCGTGGTAGCCCAGGCACACATGGTCATATTGTTCACTTGAGCTAAGCCATTCGGTGTGGTAGCCCAGGCACACATAGCTATATTGTTCACTAGAGCCAAGCCATTCGCCATGGTAGCCCAGGCACACATAGTCTAATAGGCCACTAGAGCCAAGCCTTATAGCCCAAAATACTTAGTTTAGTGGCATGCATACACTGGTATCAAGTCACCAGGGACACCCTTTAAAAAGTGTTGAATAAATGTTGAAATGTAAACACGTTGCCCACAATTATTGGCACCCCTAGAATTTTTTATGAGTAAAATATCTCTGAAGTATATTCCCATTCATATTCACTTTTTTTTTTTTTGCACACCAGGGTGATCATGAACATGAAATTGTCCAGCCATGACTTCCTGTTCCACAGGAGTATAAACATGAGGATATGGTTCTGATGTGCAGCAAAAGATTGTTGAGCTTCACAAAATAGAAAGTGGCTGTAAGAAAATAGCTAAAGCACTGAAAATCCCCATTTCCACTATCAAGGCTGAAGTTCCAATCAACTAAAGATGTTACAAATCTGCCTGAAAGAGGACGTGTGTCTAAATCGTCCTAATGCGCAGTGAGGAGGAAAATGTGAGTGTCCAAAGACTCTCCAAGGATCACAGCTGGAGAATTGCAGAGCTTAGTTGAGTCTTGAGTCTCAGAAAGCCTAAAAAAAAGACAAGACTGGAACTTCAAACAGGACCGGCTTCTATGGTCAGATGAAACTTAAAAAAAAAAAAGAGCTGGGTTTGGTGCACACATGGATAAAAAGTACCCCATGCCCACGGTTAAATATACTGCTGGATCTTTAATGTTGTGGGCCTATTTTTCTGCTGGAGGTCCTGGACATCTTGTTCAGATACATGGTATCATGGATTCTATCAAATACAAACAGATAAAAAAATCAAAACCTGACCGCTTCTGTTAAAAAAACAATAATGGGCAGTGGTTGGATCTTTCATCAGGACAATGATCCAAAACCAACACAAAAACACATGGCCGTCCCAGTTCCCTGACCTGAACCCTATAGAAAATGGGTGGAGTGAACTGAAGAGAAGAAGCACCAACATGGAGCTGGGAATCTGAAGGATCTGTAGAGATTCTGCATAAAGGAATGGTCTCTGACCTCTTGCCAGGTGCTGGTCATATAATTAGAATATCATCAAAAAGTTGATTTATTTCACTAATTCCATTAAAAAAATGAAACTTGTATATTCACTATCACCCAAATTCACTATCTCAGAAAATTAGAATATTGTGAAAAGGTTCAATATTGAAGACACCTGGTGCCACACTCTAATCAGCTAATTAACTCAAAACACCTGCAAAGGCCTTTAAATGGTCTCTCAGTCTAGTTCTGTAGGCTACACAATCATGGGAAAGACTGCTGACTTGACAGTTGTCTAAAAGACAACCACTGACACCTTGCACAAGGAGGGCAAGACACAAAAGGTCATTGCAAGGGAGGCTGGCTGTTCACAGGGCTCTGTGTCCAAGCACATTAATAGAGAGGCGAAGGGAAGGAAAAGATGTGGTAGAAAAAAAGTGTATAAGCAATAGGGATAACCGCACCCTGGAGAAGATTGTGAAACAAAACCCATTCAAAAATGTGGGGGAGATTCACAAAGAGTGTACTGCAGCTGGAGTCAGTGCTTCAAGAACCACTACACACAGACGTATGGGTTTCAGCTGTCGCATTCCTTGTGTCAAGCCACTCTTGAACAACAGACAGCGTCTCGCCTGGGCTAAAGACAAAAAGGACTGGACTGCTGCTGAGTGGTCCAAAGTTATGTTCTCTGATGAAAGTAAATTTTGCATTTCCTTTGGAAATCAGGGTCTCAGAGTCTGGAGGAAGAGAGGAGAGGCACACAATCCACGTTGCTTGAGGTCCAGTGTAAAGTTTCCACAGTCAGGGATGGTTTGGGGTGCCATGTCATCTGCTGGTGTTGGTCCACTGTGTTTTCTGAGGTCCAAGGTCAACGCAGCCGTGTACCAGGAAGTTTTAGAGGACTTCATGCTTCCTGCTGCTGACCAACTTTATGGAGATGCAGATTTCATTTTCCAACAGGACTTGACACCTGCACACAGTGCCAAAGCTACCAGTACCTGGTTTAAGGAACATGGTATCCCTGTTCTTATTTGGCCAGCAAACTCGCCTGACCTTAACCCCATAAAAAATCTATGGGGTATTGTGAAGAGGAAGATGCGATATGCCAGACCCAACAATGCAGAAGAGCTGAAGACCCCACTATCAGAGCAACCTGGGCTCTTATAACACCTGAGCAGTGCCACAGACTCATTGCTGTGGTAATTCAGGCAAAAGGAGCCAAGAGTTGGCCAAGATTTCTAAAAATCCTTTCTTTGTATTGGTCTTAAATAATATTCTAATTTTCTGAGATACTGAATTTTTCCTTAGTTGTCAGTTATAATCATCAAAATTAAAAGAAATAAACATTTGAAATATATCAGTCTGTGTGTAATGAATGAATTTAATATACAAGTTTCACTTTTTGAATGGAATTAGTGAAATAAATCAACTTTTTGATGATATTCTAATTATATGACCAGCACCTGTATATAGGCTAAACCGACTGTCTGCTAGCTGTCTCACGTCACAGAAGTCAGATAAATCCCAACACATAGAAACTCTTTCACCTAGATATCATCACATAGAGACTGTGTCTGTACCCCGAATTAGTAAATACAAAAAACTTCCAAACCCATTTAAGGGTAAAAATGTAATTGAGGTTCAACAAATAAAAAAACAGAGATAATACTGATAAACAAATGATAAAGCTTGGGTTGCTGAATATTAGATCCCTTTCTTCAAAAGCACTGATTGTAAATGATATTATCACAGACAATAATCTAGATGTGCTGTGTTTGACAGAAACCTGGCTAAAACCAGACGATTACATTACTTTAAATGAGTCTATCCCTCAAGGTTATCATTATCAACACGAACCGCGTCGGAAAGGCAAAGGGGGAGGGGTTGCTGTAATTTATAGTAATATCTTTAGAATTACTCAAAAGTCTTTCAAATATAATTCCTTCAAAGTGATGTTGCTTTATGTAATGTTATGTAAGCTGACATTTGTGCTGGCTACTGTATACAGGCCACCAGGGCACCATACAGACTTTATCAAAGAATTTGCTGATTTTCTGTCGGAGTTAGTACTAGCTGCGGATAAAGTCCTTGTTGTTGGTGATTTTAATATCCATGTAGATAATGAAAAAGACACATTGGGATTGGCATTTACAGACATTCTAAACTCTATTGGAGTTAGACAACACGTGTCAGGATCCACTCATTGTTGTAATCATACTTTAGATCTAATATTTTCACATGGAATCGATAATGATGCCGTTGAAATTCTGCAGCAGAGCGACGACATCTCAGATCATTATTTAGTGTCATGTATACTACATTTAGCCAAAGGCTGCAAAACCACCACCCTACCAAAAATATGGTAGAACTATCACTTCTACCTCTAAAGAATGCTTTATAAATAATCTTTCTGATCAGTTTCTTCTCCTTAGCATACCAGACAGCTTAGAAGACCTTGATGTTGCAACAGAAGCTATTGACTCTGTCTTTTCCAGCACATTAGACACAGTAGCTCCTCTGTGCTTAAAGAAGATTAAGGAAATTAGTCCAACACCGTGGTACAACGAGCACACTCTCGCTCTTAAGAGAGCTGCCAGAAAAATGAAGCGCAGCTGGAAAAAAACAAAACTATACGTTTTTCGCATTTCGTCGAGAGAGAGAATGATTGAGTACAGAAAGGCCTTAAAAAATGCTAGATCTGCTTATTTTTCAAATCTCTTAAAACACAACCCTAGGTATTTATTTGATACAGTGGTTAAATTAAGGAGAAGTAGAGCTTCAACTTCTGATGTTTCCAAACAGCACAGCAGTAATGACTTAACTTCTTTACTTGCAAGATTGACAATATTAGAGAGAAAGTTATAACCATGCAACCGTCTACTACAGTATCACTTCAGACAGTGCACTGTAGTGTCCCTGAGGAAAAATTCCATTCATTCGCTGCTATAGGTGAGGAAGAATTGTCTAAAATTGTTAAATCATCAAAATCAACAACATGTATGTTAGACCCTATACCGACTAAACTATTGAAAGAGATTCTTCCAGAGGTCATAGATCCTCTTCTTAATATCGACAATTCATCTTTATTACTAGGATACATACCAAAAACTTTTGAGCTGGTTATTATTAAACCTCTTATTAAAAAACCACAACTTGATCCTAGAGAATTAGTCAATTACAGGCCGATCTCGAATCTACCTTTTCTGTCAAAAATACTAGAAAAGGCAGTATCATCGCAACTGTGTTCCTTTTTAGAAAGAAATGGTATTTATGAGGATTTCCAGTCAGGATTTAGACCGTACCATAGTACTGAGATGGCTCTCATTACAGTTACAAATGTTTTGCTCTTATCATCAGATCGTGGTTGTATCTCTCTATTAGTGTTGCTGGATCTTAGTGCTGCATTTGACACTATCAATCAAAACATTCTTTTAAATAGAAAATTATGTTGGCATTAGTGGAATTGCATTGTCATGGTTCAAATCATACTTATCTGACCGTTATCAGTTCGTAGTAGTAAACGAAGAGATGTCATATCGATCACAAGTTCAATATGGAGTACCACAAGGCTCAGTACTAGGACCGTTGCTTTTCACTCTGTACATGCTACCCTTGGGAGATATCATTAGGAAGCATGGTGTTAGTTTTCACTGTTATGCTGATGATACTCAGCTCTATGTTTATTCGCGTTCTGACGAAACTTACCAATTCACAAAATTAACGGGATGCATAGCTGATATAAAAAAATTGGATGACCAGTAATTTCCTACTACTAAATTCAGATTCTAATTATTGGACCAAAAACCTCTGCACCAATAACCTAGAATGCTGTCTAACACTTGATGGCTGCTCTGTTAAGTTTTCGTCATCAGTTAGGAACCTGGATGTGCTCTTTGATACCAATCTTTCATTTGAAAGCCATGTTTCTAGCATCTGTAAAACCGCATTCTTCCATCTTAAAAATATATCTGAACTACGACATGAACTACAAAAACCAACTTTAGATCAATAATAATTTTCCTATTGTCACTGTGAAGCTGCTTTGAAACAATATGTATTGTGAAAAGCGCTATATAAATGAAGATGACTTGACGCAGATGATTGGTTCCTGCTGTATCAGTAGCCAATGAGCTTGCGTGTTTAACCCTGCCTCGACAGGATATCTGCCCCCACATTTTTCCACATGACTAAGGCACGAAGGCATCGCCGCGTGACCTTGATCATGCAAAAAATAATTTCCTCTCTGAGAAACCCCTTGGTCCTGAGCCACCACTGTAAGGGTCTCGTGCAGCAGGCCAAAAGGTATCATGTTGGACGCAGTTGCCATCAGACCCAACAGTCTCTGAAACGGTTTTACAGTGAGTGACTGGCCTAATTTCACCCCATTCACGGCTGAGAGAATGGAATTCACCCGAGCAGGAGACAGACGTGCCTGCATCGTGGTGGAGTCCCAGACTACCCCTAGATAGTTGGTAGTTTGAGCTGGGAGAAGCAGCCTTCTTGGCATTGAGTCTCAGCCCTAACTTTCTAATGTGAGACAGAACAACATATCGATGTTGGACTGCCATGAGCTCGGATTGAGCTAAAATCAACCAATCGTCGATATAATTCAACACGCGAATGCCCTGGAGTCTCAGAGGAGCCAGAGCTGCATCCACGCATTTTGTGAAGGTGCGGGGTGAAAGAGCTAGGCTGAAAGGAAGAACCCTGTATTGATAAACTTTGCCCCCGAAAGCAAATCTGAGGAACCTCCTGTGCTGAGGATTGATGGATACATGAAAGTACCCTCCATCTTTCTTTGGAACAGTGAAGTAACGGCTGTAAAACCCTGACAGTTTGCTGGAAGGAGAACCCCTTTCCTTTTTGCAAGAGCGTCAGAACTTCCTAGAGACTTTACTAGAGACTGCTAGGGGTCCACCACTGTAGGGAGGACCCTGTTGAACTGGGGCGGGTGAGACCCGAAATGAATTCTGTAACACTTTTCTATTGTGAGCAGTACCCATTGAGAATATTTGGAAGAAGTTTCCATTCTACCAGAAATTCTACTAAGGGACCAGTCTCTTGAGACTGCCCTGTGGTGTTTTTTGAGCATTCGACTCGGTGCCCTGAAGCGGCGAACCGGCAGGGAACAACTGAATCAAATGTTGACTGGGCCTCCTCAGAGGGTCGATGGAGACAGCTGCGTCCTGAAGCACACAAGGTGGCACGGTTGGCAGAACGGCCCCCTGAGGGCAAGGAGGAGGGGTGGATACCATGTAGTTTGATAAAGGACCCTCTTCGAAGGGGGCTACCCTCGAAAATCCCACGCCACTGGCGTCAGTACCTCTTCAAAGCCTTCTTAGCAATAATGACAGTCCTCAGATCAGTCTTACCCCACGAAGACTTCGGCTGTGTCCCCTGTCCCCAAGTTTTCTGTGGGGGAGCACGGGTGGCGACACCTTTTTTTTTTTTTGGATGAACGGTCAGACCAGTGCCCTGAAATGGCGAACCGGCTCTACGACCCTCCTCTTCTTTGAGGATTGCTGGAAACCGCTGCGCCCTGAAGCACACAAGGTGGCAGGGTTGGCAGACTGGCCTCCTCTTTTAAATTCCTCAGAATATAATGTATTCAATATTTCATTTAATCCTCAAATTAAATGTAGACAGAAACAAACAGTCAAGAATGGCTAAATGACAGGTTGAATATATTAGAATACAAAAAGAATTATAGCTTGTAATAGTTTGCAAGGGATTATAGGGAAAAGAGAGAAAGGGAAACTCCCGTCTGCTCTGTTCCCTCCAAATATGTATAAATATATATATATATATATATATATATATATATCGCGCTACCTCGGCAAACGCGAGATCCGAGCCTTGCATTAGACTTTTATTCCCTCGAGAAAAAAGCCAACAGGAGTGGAGCTAAAAACTCCCACTAGTGCATGCTTCTCTTTACACTTTGGGACATTTTTATGAATGAACACTGTCAGCCCCATGTGAGCTGACGTGCATGCTCCACTCCCAGCAAACAACACATAAATCGTTTCTCAAAATTAAATAAAGCAAATAAACTATCAGACAAGTATATCACGGTCTGAATATTTCAAATAAACACAAAATAATCATGGCTTTCAAACACAACTGGTTTGTTTTAGATATTAGAATAATAGACGTGTGATTTGAAAACACGATATGTGTGTGAGGTGGCGAGTCCTCAGATCGATATCACAATATCCACCTCCTCAGAGCTGGACCTGTGAAGTACTGGTGCCTCAACCCGGGGGGAAGAACCCGCAGAGCCTGCTTCCATTTGGGAAACGGCACTGAACCTGGCAGGTAAGAGCAGAGAAAGGGCGGCGCCCGTCTCTAACCCCTCTGCCAGATTCATCTGCAGACCCCATGATCTGCCTCGGCAGAAGCGGGACCCGACCACGAGGAACGCGCCCTCCTTTCCGTTCTTTGTTCCTCCGTTCTTTGTTCTCAGGTGTGCTTTATAGTTTCCTGGTCCGTGACGTCACCCGCCTCTGACGTCCTGCCATTGGTTTGATTTCACAAGTGCTTCAAGACGTAATCACGCAGAGGTGATCCCAATGCGTCTCGACACAGCTCGAAGTTTCCATGAAAGGGAACTGAGTTTCTGGTCCAGATCAACCTGCATTTTCCAATCCTGGGCAGCATCCAGCAGGGCTGTTTCCATTTTTGTAGTTGGCTTTAATGGAAGCTGTCATGGTCTTATGAAGGCGGTGGCTTTTGAGAATCCAGGCATTGGAGGAGGGAGGGCATTAGTGGTGGTTCTCCTTCCTTCCAGGATAATTGCCAGTTGTCTCAGAACATGATTGTGCCTCCAGGTGTAACGTCCTTGGGAAAGACTGGTTTTGCAGCCTACGAGGATATGCCTTAGCGTTGCTGGGGTTTGACAGAAAGGACATGATGTATCTTCTCCAATCCACTGGTTTAGGTTCTTGGTTGTGGGGAGAACATCGTAGGTGGCTCTGATGATGAATGTCAATCTGCTTCCTTCCATCTCCCGAAGATCCTTCCAGGTGAGTTTACGTTACGTCCAGATTTTCCCAGATCTGTCCCTGTTTGGACTGTGAGACTGCCTTTGTGCATCTCTCTATCCCCCATTTCTGCCAGAGCTCGGCTACTATCTGTTTTCTCCTCTGGGTGGATGTTGCCTTGTACCATATGAGTTGGCTTGTCCCAAGTACAAAACTCCCTCTTCCCTGCTGCACCTGTCCTACAAGGTCTCCATGCCTGAGAGTGGATTTTGCATGTTGTATGGCCTCAGTTGGGGTCTACTTCCTCCCAGTTGCCAATCTGGGAGCAGCCGCTTGTATTATAGCATCTTGAGACTCCCTTTGGTGCATTTGTACTCTTCAGTGAGGGTAGAGGGTAGAGACAGGCAGTTCCAGGGCACTTTTCCCATACAGGCCAATATTACCGAGGCATCGCGGGAGTCCAAGCCACTTCTTGATATAATAACTGACTGTTCTCTCTAGCTTCCTGATTTTGGTAATGGGGACCTCGTAGATTGTTAGAGGCCACATTAGATGAGGGAGCAATCCGAATTACAGGCACCACAGTTTCAGCTTGCCAGGAAGCAAGGTATTATTTATACTGGCAAGGCCTTTGATGGTTTCTTCCCTCAGTTGGTCACTCCTATCTGAGTCCTTGAGGCTTGCATTGTACCATTGCCCTAAGCTCTTGACTGGCATCTCCAACACTGTTGGAATGGGTGTTTTATTGATGTGGAGTCTTTGGTCTATGATATTCCCTCTGACAATGCTTTTAGATTTACTGGGTTTTAACTTCATACATAACCATTTTATGTTGGCATTAAGCTTTACCAGGAGACATTTGGTACATGCAATGGTTGAGGTCAGGGTGGTCATGTCATCCATGTAGGCACGAACAGGAGGAAAACACTACCCAGACTGCAGACGTTCTCCTCCTACTACCCATTTGGAAGCTTGAATGATCAATTCCATTGCCATGGTAAAGGCTAGGGGAGAGATGATACACCCTGCCATTACTAGCCATATATATAGCCACCCTGCCATATATTTTTTATAATGTCATTTATTCCTGTGGTGAAAAGCTAAATTTTCAGCATCATTACTCCAGTCTTCAGTGTCACATGATCCTTCAGAAATCATTCCATCATGCTGATTTTCTGCTCAAGAAACATTTCTTATTATTATTAATGTTGAAAACATTTGTGCTGCTTAATATTTTTCCGGAAACCGTGATACACTGTTTTCAGGATTCTTTGATGAATAGAATGATCAAAAGAACAGCATTTTATTGAAATAGGAAACATTTGTAACATTATAAATGTTTTTACTGTCACTTTTGGTCAATTAAATGTTTCTTTGCTGAATAAAAGTATTAATCTGTGACCTCATACTTTTGAATGGTAGTAGTGTACTAAGGTTTTAAACTGAATGATCAAAGTATCTGTAATGATTTGTCATTTTAAATGACTGGTCAAAATTAAAAAAAAAAAAAATAAATAAATAAATAAAAAGATGTTTCTAATAAGTGACACTGTGGCTAGTAATTCAACAGATTCCAGACCTGGTTAATTCTGCCATACTGAAATGCTTTTGTGGTCTGTGAATGAAGTCAGAAATCATTTATCACCCTAAACTACTGCTCATCATGTATTGTGCATGTTACTTTGTTCCTCACCTAGAATTACAGTACGTACCCTGTGCAATCCTGTCTGCTTTATGCTCACTCTGTGCTGTGTGATATTTGTCTGGGCTTTTCTAGGGCATTGTGGGTAATGCTGATGAAGGCGCCATCTGCTTGGGAGGGATACAAATTACACCCTCGTTCTCTCTCCCAGAACACCAGGTTCTGCTGGCGTCATGGCAACCAACACATTACCGTTTGGAGCTAATGCATTTGTGCTAATCAAATTATGCAAAAGAAATTTGACTCGTCCACAATGAAAATGACAGCCATAATTTTTTCAGAAGGCAGTGGACACACATTGAGTAAACTGGTGACCAGTAAGCATGTGCCATCTGTATTTGCAGCATGCTTCTCTTCATGTCTGCTCGCAGAGTGATGACACAATATTTTAATTTACACCAGAGCGAACTTTGTCCTTTGTAATTAATTTAGCTTTTGAGAAGCATGGGAAAATAGTTCAGAAGTTTTGGTTCAGTAAGTTTTTAACCAAGCATGCATTTATTTGATCAAAAATAGTACTTTATTTTTTAATAATATTTAACAATATTATCTGATCACATGGAATAAATTACATTTCAAAATATGTTAAAATAGAAAACAAAGCTGAATTTTCAACATCATTACTTCATTAGTCTCCAGCAAGAAACATTTGCATTGTAAAACCCTCTGAGACGTTGTGCATTTAAGTTCATCCCTTTTAAAATGCTGCAACTGTCGCATCTCTATTTTTTTTGAGTGGCCCACCACAAGCTTTGTTTTTTAAGTCAAATGTGTCAAGTTATAAATAAATATAAATATAAAGTTATAAATGGTGCGCAGAGTCTAGCTAATTTTAACTAAAAATGCATATTAGATAACGCATCTGAGAAACACGTCCGATCAGGGTCTGGTGAACCTAAAAGCCTAAATGATTTTTATTCAGGCAATCCAATGAAAATACACAGTTTTGCACATCCCTTATGATTACTATGAAACACATTAGCTTATGCACATTGCACTGTGTACCATAACCAGACAGAAGTTCATAAATAAATCATATGAAAAGCTTGGCGTCTGTCACTTCAGTAATGGCCTGCCTGACTCCGGTTCTGTCATCTCTGGGGCACAGCAGCTGATGCGAAAACTCCTCATCCCAAATTACAGCTTCATTTAAAGAACATTCTAATGAGCCATACGCCTCCATTGCAGTAATTGTACACATTAAGATTTTAATTAGTTGATTTTGATATGCTGTTTCTCAGCTGGAAAAAAAAGATTGTTTCTGTCAAGATGCTCTTTGCTACCCGTGAGCTAAGTGCTAATTCAGTGGCATGAATTGCAGGAGGATTGTAATTGGTTTAGATTGGGTGCTTATTTCAATAGCCTAAATTTGAACTCTAATGTACACATGTATGATGCTTTTTGTATTTTAGGATTACATAATCACTGTTAATCTCTTTTAGGATTTAGGGGAAACAGTAGTGTAATAAATCTGATGGGAAAAAAAAGCAGATCAAAACCAATTTGGTCTACTATCTCATTAGCTCAACCAAGATGGTCAGGCATGTTGACCTTGGTCTAAACAGCTAGTATGTTAGCCAATTAACCATTTAAATATTCTTGGACCATCTAATGACCTAATATATACACACAGATTAGCCAAAACATTATGACCATGTGCCTAATATGGCGTTGGTCCCTGCACATGTTGCCAAAACAGCACCGACCCGCCAAGGCTTGGACCCTACAAGACCTCTGAAGGTGTCCTGTGTCCTATCTGGCACCAAGACGTTAGCAACAGATCCTTCAAGTCCTTCAAGTCCTGTAGGTTGTGAAGTGGAGCCACCAGCAACACCTTTGGAGGCCAGGGCAACACCTTGAACATTACGTTCTTCAAACCATTGCAAAACAATGTGTGCAGTATGTCAGGGTGCATTGTCCTGATGAAAGAGGCCACTTCTTCCAGGGAACACCATTCTCATGAAGGGGTGTACCTGGTCTGCAACAATGTTTAGGTAGGTATGCTCCAAGGTCAAGTTCCGATGCTCGCGTGCCCATTGTTGTCACTTTCGATGATGGACAGGTGTCATAGGCACTCTAAATTGGTTCTAGCCCCATACGCGTGCAATGCATTGTGTTGACACTTTTCTCCCATAACCATCATTAAAAGTTTGTTTGACTTGTGGGTTAGTTCTTATTGAAGAACATACAGTTTTTTAAACTTCTGGAATCACAAAATGAACTGTTGTTAGTTCATTGGACTGGACTTTCCATCTAGGCATTGAAGTTTTTTCTTTTCCATGTTTGTTTCCACAGCGACGCCAACCTCACAGATGTGCTGTGCGACTCAGACTCCGAGTTGGGCAGCGTGGACACGCTGGAGAGGGGTAGCACAGATACTCTTGCCAATGGCTGCCGCGTCGACGCAGATGCTGCCAAACGACTGGCCAAGCGACTGTTCTATCTGGAGGGCTTCAAGCGCTGTGACGTGGCACGACACCTGGGCAAGAAGTGAGCGTTTGTGTATGAATGAGTGTATTGTATGGGAAATGGAGTAGAATGAAACACTTGTCCTTCATCATAGTACCCACAATCCCTCTCTTTCTGTTTCTCCTGCAGTAATGAATTCAGCCAGTTGGTGGCATCAGAGTACTTGAGCTTCTTTGACTTCACTGGATTGTCATTAGACAGAGCGCTGAGGTGAGAACATTTCAACCATGAAATACGACCAAGATTGTTAGTGGCTTGATTTGTAACATTGCAAATACTTTTCCATTCTTAACTGAAAGCTAAATGCCAAATATAGCAACACAATATGCAGCCAGACTGAACATATTAGATGTTTAAAATACAGCTGTGGTGAGTGGGAATTTGGACAAATAAAATTTCAGTGGGCTGTTCTATGCAAAAATATAAATCAAACTAGCAAAACATTGCTTTTTCACAATTTTACAATACCTCAAAGTTATGTTATATAAAAAAGTTTTTACAAACACTGCATACATGTAGTGGTTTCATTGTTTCCTTGTATTATTACTGTAGTTACGCTGCGATAAGGGGAAGAAGTTTATTTTTGATTAATACTCATGCATGTCACATATTCATCATGTCTCAGTTCCAAAAATACTCCTGAAACTGGAAAAAAATTAAGCACGCCATCACTGAAATACCTGCAATGCAAGAAGAGGAAGAATGATGTGTAGTTACACAATGTGGTTAAGAATATTTCAGTTTTGGACTAACAATAGTTCTCTGAATAGAAGGATAACAGACAGTCAGTGGGATCTCTAATTCAGTCCCGAAAAACATACTCTATGCAAGTACATTAACTAGGGCTGCATGAACCTAGTTTGTGTCATTTATAACGTGCATTTGGGAACATAATATGCACTAACCATCTTCCCAGACTTGTAATGAGAAGTGCTATTGTCAACAAAAAGAGAAGCTTTAAGGGCTTCCTGTGGTTTTCCACCAAAATAAAAGATTGATGGTTTAACATTTGAAAATGAAATCAAGACAATCATAAATATTAGTATGGCAATTTTAGTTGTTCTGCCTAAATAATAATAGTAATAATAATAAAAATAAAAGTATATATTAGTGTCATGCTTTTTGTATTTTAGGATTATATAATCTCTGTCAATCACTAGTGTATATATTATTAGTAATATTATTATTACTACTATTTTAATATTTTCTTAAATGCTCAGTTTTCTTTATTGTACAGTGAAATATTTCAATTCAATATTTAATATAATTATTTTTTGTCATATTGATCTATATAATCACAAATGTTTTCCTGAATTGTACAGCCCTACAAACAAACACTTAATAATACTAATACTAGTACTACTAATAATAAAAATTGCAATTAGATTTTTTCCCCAAAATGGTGCAGCCCTAACATGAACAAAAATGCACCTAATGTAATCATGCAAGCTCAGTTTCATTATTGCGTTCTTGAATGCCAGACTGTACTTTGCATTACTATTGCAGACATTAGTGTAAGCAAATAAATACAGTAAAGAATAGAAATTCAGGCTATAGTATTTGGCAGTATTAGCATATATCTACTCTTGTACGGCACCATGATTCTTTTAATTTACTCTGGTTGCAGGAACTTCTTGAAGGCATTTCCTCTGATGGGAGAGACGCAGGAGAGAGAACGTGTGCTGGTGCACTTCTCCAAACGCTTTTGCCACTGTAACCCAGAAGCTCTCACCTCAGAGGGCAAGTCTTCCATATGTATTGTGGATTTCTGTAGATTTAGCTTTTGCTGGTAGCTTGAATTTTATCATGACTGTATATATTATAAAGTTTTCAATGAACTTTTATGCTACAATGTGGCACATGAGTGAAAGTACACATACAAACTGTTCCAAAACCTAGTAAGCTGTCTACTGCCTACATAGGCAGCTGCCTTCTAAGACTGCATCTTAACTGAAGTGGAATCTCATGAGTAATTTATTTGGAATATTCGTTTAATGTTAGCTTGTTGCTAAGCTAGCAAAGTGCGTCCTAAATGATGCACAATACATTACACTCATGGAAATAAAGGCTCCAAAAGGGCGTTTTTGCAACATTGCCATAAAAGAACCATTTTTGTTTGCCCAAAGGACCTTTCAATGATCAGTTCTTAAAATAAATTTTTTTTAAAATAATCTAAAGAACCTTTTGTGCAATGGAAAGGTTCCATGGATGAGTCCGCACTGCAACTGTAATGAAAATGTCACAGAGAAACCGTATCATTGGAATCACTTTCAAAAGGTTTTTTTTTTTTTTTTTTCAGCTGATGAACGATAAAAACATTCACAGCTAATCAGAATCCATCCTGCTTTAAAAAGCTCGAACATGTGCTTATGATAAACAGAACAATATAATCTGCTGGTGTGGACTCTTATTGTTATCATTATCTTTATCATTATTGTTCTTGGTGTGAACTTGCTTTTATAGTTTTATATATTTGTTCTAAGAATGCATGGTTTTGTATTAACAATTTTTTTTCTTTCTTTTTTTTTAATAGATGGCGCTCACACGCTGACCTGTGCACTTATGCTTCTTAACACAGACCTACATGGACACGTATGTATTCAGCAACACTCACATGTGGCTCTTCTCTAGGTTGTTGAATTGACCAATTGACCAATCAGAAACAAAATATCCAGAAAGTGTTGTAAGAAGAAAAATAATGTTTGAAGATGAAGCTTTTTAAAAGACAATAATGAATAATGTTATCAGAAACTAATCTGAAAATCTCTTATGTATAACCATTTGTGCTTCATAGTGTCATTTTCATTAACAAGGCTCTTGTTGCTGTTTCTCTCAGTAATATTACAGTTCTCTCTGACCTAAACATGTGTGTCTCTCTCCCTCTCCATTTGTTCTTGTGTCTCTCTTTTTTACTTTGTCTAACTCACTCTGCGGCAGGTGGTAAGTGCTTCTCTGTCCTACTCTTTTCTTCTTTGTGTTTTTCCTCATTTTAATGGCTTCAGCTTTAATGTGTTATTCATCATTCAATTTTTTTCATCCATCATTTGTGGAATATTACTCATCTAAAGTATCTAAAGTAGATCTCTGTGGTAGGAGGGAGTCATTCAGACTGAGATACTGATGTGCATTGGTTGATGCTTAGAGAAAGCATCAGTGATCAAGCATCAGTCATCAGTGTGGAGCTGGTTTGATGCTGCCACCTGCTGACAGCTTTGTAAACTACATGTAGCTTAGAAATAACTAGTGTGGTTGAATGTAGTTAATTTTTCCCCCATCTCTATATGTGATTTTATTTCTGTATTATTACATTTGCATTGGTTTTGTAACCACTAAGTTTTCAATATGACAATGTATATTACTGGCACATAATTGGCACATGTCATTATTGTTGTAACACTGTATTGTGTTATTTGTTTTGCAGAATATTGGGAAG
Organism: Elopichthys bambusa; assembly: GCA_037101425.1. Lineage (NCBI taxonomy): Eukaryota > Metazoa > Chordata > Actinopteri > Cypriniformes > Xenocyprididae > Elopichthys > Elopichthys bambusa. Next base: position 12,087,161 of record CM074447.1, on the reverse strand, counting down.
AAGATGTCTTGCCAGCAGTTCATTAGCAATCTGGATGGCCTCGACGACAGCAAAGATTTTCCCAAAGAATTGCTCAAGGTAATTATTTGGGATCACAGCAGACATGTACTGTATTTTTTACCTTGCTTTCTATTATATTATTATTGTGGACAACCAGCATTAAGGAAAAGAAAAAATACATTCAGAGCACATGCATATCTACTGATAAAGTGTGATTTCTCACTAAACCTAAAAATTTCATTAAAACACACTCTAAACACAGTAACTGCATAATGTGCATGGTGTAATAGCATTTATGAATGCAACAAAGATGCATCTACGTATAAATTGGATTCAAGAGAATATTCTTTCATGCGCTCTGTCCCATAAGCCCAGCTGACTGTATTTGTGTATTTGCTGTATTCAGATATATGGTATTAACAGTCTCATATGTCTCTGTCCTGGTTTAGGTGCTCTATAACTCAATAAAGAATGAGAAGCTGGAGTGGGCGATGTGAGTATCTAATATCATCCCCAGGAGTCAAGAGCACTCACATTATCATGTGACTTCTGGGGCTAATCTGCACGTAATGAGCGCAATACCTGCACATGTGCATTAATGGCATTCTGTTTCTGCAGCGAGGAAGAGGAGTTGAGGAAGAGTCTATCGGAGCTGGTGGAGGAGCAGTGTGAGGCGGGGGGAAGGCGGGTTGTCAGGGTAACGGATGGCAGTAACCCTTTCATCGCCATTCCACTTTTACTCAATGCTGTGACGTACAAACACGGGGTTCTGACACGCAAAAGCCATGCAGACATGGACGGCAAGCGCAGTAAGTGTGTCGTTTGTTTTTTCTGTAAAATCACACTTTTGGATACATTTCCTGGTCCCGTTTCCTTTAGTTTCTGCATTATTTACTGTCCTTTCTCCAGTGTCTATCAATATAAGAGGCATAATTTAACAGACAAATAAATAAGTAAACAGAAAGGTAAATCATGTCCAAAACCTAGTAAACTCTCTATAGCAGCATTTAAAGGCATGCTATAGACGTGCTCCCTATTCTGCTTTAGAGGATGCCTTCTTTTGGCCAATAATTTGCTTCCATATTTTTGCCAAATTCTCTTATAGACAAGGCAATCCCATAATGCATTGTGACAAGCTCAGTGTTATTTTAGTAATTCTGTTGTGTATTTTTTTTTTCCTAGTTATTTTAGTGCTTCAACTTAAAAATATTTCAGTTAGTGCAACATTTCTAATAATATTTTAAGTTCCCTTTCGAAAGGGAACTTGCGCTGCATCCCCTATAGGGGTCGCTATGGGGGAATGCCTCTGGCATGCCAGGTGTCTGAGTCTAAACACGACAATAAACTTGACACTGGCAGGCGGCAGCCTGTGACATCACCACAGGTGCGAAATAATGTCTTCTTACTTGTCTTCAGGATACCGGTTTGTTTGAACGTGTGTTTATTCAAGACAAATCTAAGATTATGGCGAGCACTAGCGCCAAGTCTTTCAGACAGTGTGTTCCTCCGTACCAGCTTCATATGACACCAGATGACACGCACGATTTGTGCGTTATGTGCATGAGTGAGGAGCATGCACGCTCAGCCCTTGAGGGGGCTGTTTGTGTGCATTTTGAGCACCTTCCTTGAGGATTTTCGCTTTCGTCTGGCCCTTTTTCAAGGGAATCGGGCCAGCCATCTGTGTCTCGCAGTTCAGGACCTGCTGCGGCTGAGGCGAGTTGGAGACTGAAGTTGTGGGGTTCGCGGATTAATTCAGAGAGGTATGATTATTTCTCATTCATTTGCAGTTGACAAGAGCGCACTCCTTGCTTCAGGTCATTATGAGCAAGGTGAGGCTGATGAGATCGTTGATGTTTAAAAAAAAAAAAAAAAAAAAACTCTCACTCTCAGCCCGCTTGCCCTGCATATGATGAGTTTTTGGATGTTATGTCCCGCACCACAGCAAGATTAGATATGCCGTGGAAACGCGAGAAGCTCGAGCCCCTTCGCGGTCGCCTCGATGAACATTTCCTGACAGGACATAATTGTCTATCTAGTACGTGCCTTCTCAGATCTTAACACAGAGGTGCAGAGATCTTAGAGAAAGCCATATTCTATTTTGCGATGGGTGTGGCATCCGCGGTTAAAGGCTCCGTCTCTGCCTACTAAACCTTTGCATGTCATCTCGCATCTTAATGGCAGAGCAAATGCGGCAGCAGGCTCTTTGACTTAGCTTAGCCAATAAGGTATTCATCCCTTCAGCATGGCAGCGTGGGTATCCCGTTCCCCATAGCAACCCCTAGGGGACGCAGTGCGAGTTCCCTTTTGAAAGGGAACGTCTCAGGTTATGCATGTAACCATGGTTCCCTGAAAATAGGCAATGAGATGCCCTTTGCCATACTTCAGGCATTTCTGCTCGGTCTCCTTCAGACAAGAAGTGGATGACGTTTCCTGGTGCCCTTTTATACTCACGGTCACACCTGTGGTGACGTCATAGGTTGCTGCCTGCCAATGTCAAGTTCATTGTCATGTTTAGACTCATGGTTACATGTGTAACCAGAGACGTTTTTCATCTGTTATTTGTTTTTTATTATTTGTTTATTTTAGCTTTATTTCTGTTACCAACAATTTTTTTTTTTTAATCGTTGTAGTTAACAGTAACAACACTAGATAAGTGAAAAAATAAAGATGAGGCAATAGAGTAGTTGAATATAAATATATTTTATTAAACGTGATTAGATAACATTTTTATATAGTATATTTTTAAATTCACATGTAATCCATTTAGATTAGGTGTACCGTCGCTGTCGGGCGCAAACTTTGTATCTCCAATAACGCTGTATTTTTGAAAAATAATTAAATACGTTTTCAATGATATTGTGGCTTTAAATATGGTCAGACACTTGAATGTGTCATTATATTATTAACATTGCTTACAGATTATTAAAGTTTATTGTAGCTATGTGGCTACTCATTTTTATTTTTATTTTTCTGTCATTTGGCTAAAATCTCATGTTATTAAAGATGAAGTGCTACGTACAGGCTATTTAAGACAGTACTGGCTATGACTCAACGACAAATGCTAGACTAAGACACTTTTCTCTGCTCCTCAAATACATAAAACATTAGCCTTTATATGTAGTATTTCTAGAGTAAAGAAAATGCTGTAATTATTCAAAGAACCAATTCTTATTTACCCTTCAGTGGCAAATGAGTAGAGACGGTCCAAACTGCATGCACCACTTCATTCACAATAGAGGGGGGTGGAGTTAGAAGGTTTTACTGACAGTCTGAGGATCCAGTGGAGTTACCCTAACACCAGTGGTGTGTGGTGGTGTTTTAAAATGAGGAGGCAAAGTCCTCACATTTTTTTATATAGGCCTACTGTATATCAAATGTAAATTTATGTCCGTTATTCTTAATTTTCCTGGTTAAATAAACATTACATAAAAAAGAGAGATCAAATATAATTCAATTTTGTATTTTTTGCAATAACTATGTAATGTTCTATTTAAATGAGAATAAATAAATGTTAAATGAGCATTAATTGGTGTGAACCAATCATATCTGATCATAATCGATCATATCTAATCAAAGCAAGATGAAGGTATTGCCTCCTTTCCCCCATTCATTCTCAATTACCCCCCACTAAACTCGCCTCACGCATTAGGGTGTCTGTTTTAAGTGAATGGGGACAGAGGAGGCAAGCCTCCCACTATAACTTTACCTGCGGGTGTCACTGGTGGACACTGTTACTTTTTAAAAATTAGTGACTTTTACATTTTATGATGTCACATTTTGTAATATTTGTGTTGTTTTATTTTTTGTAATTTGTTATTTTCTCATCCACTTTTTTTGATGATTCCTCCCTTGCCTCCTCTGAGGAAACGCCCCTGCCTAACCCTAGTCTCAAGCTCTTTTAATACCCTTCATTGATTAAATATATGCATTACCCACAGACAGATGTAAAGGGTGACCAATAATAATCATTTATAAAACAAAAATCCACCCGAAAGCGATGATATTGTAGCGAATTGGCTCAAAGGGGAAATATTAATAATTATTCATAACTTGTTGTTGATTAATTATGAATATTTGAATCAGTTAATCAGATTAACTTGATGTAGCTACATTAACTTTACAATCAAATAATCAGTTAATTCTAAGAAAAGGGTATTTTCCATGGCCACAGCAAAATAATTATTTCTTAGCATTTGCAGCGCTTAGAGCGTGTAACAAGATCAATCATTTATTGGACATTTATTCACAGGCAAGGAGTCAGAACCAAATTGGTATTGTGCACAAATTGTATTAAAGGGACCTATAATGCCCCTTTTTACAAGATGTAAAATAAGTCTCTGATGTCCCCAGAGTGTGTATGTGAAGTTTTAGCTAAAAATACCTCACAGATAATTTTTTATAGCATTTTAAAATGGCCACTTTTTGGGAGTGAGCAAAAACACGCCGTTTCAGTGTGTTCCCTTTAAATGCAAATGAGATGCTGCACCTGGCCTAATATTCTCTGGTGTCAGGAATCAGTCAGGATGCACTATAATGTCAGAAACTGCGAATATATGCTGCATGGAGATAGAACAGATATAGTTTAGTTTAATTACAGTTATAACTTATATTGTCTTCTTGTTTTTATCCACTATATTAGTACAAACCAGTTTACCGATGAGTTTTATAACGTTTATTGTACTTCACACAAAATATGAAGCGTCTGTTTTCACTCTAGAAAATCACTGTAAGAGCTTAATAAAACACAGTGCACAGTGCATTAAAATATTATCTATAAACTCTTTCTCTCCCTTGCATTATCATCAACATACATAGCAAAGTACACAGAAACAGTCACTACAACTAACAGTAAACAAATATATAAAGACCTTATGCCTTTTTTCGGGTGGTGCTTAATAAACTGGTAAACTTTATATCCGTAAATCAACTCTGATTAACTGTAATAAAGTGCTCTCACCTTCATTACTGCCGTATCCAGTATCACTCTAGAGGCTGTAAGCTGGATCACGAACAGTTTGTACTGATCTATCCCTGAGTAACATATTTTTAGCACAGCCTTTGTTTTGTATTGTCCCTTTGTATTGACATTTGTTCACAAAGCAGTCCGGTGTGAAATGATTCGTGCAGACATAAACAAATTTTGGTAGAGTTGAGGGAGCATTTTCTTCGAAAACAAAATGAATCCACCTAGTCTTCAGCAGCTCAGATTTCGGGAGTAAATTAAGAGAGCTATGTGGATTAATCCATCCAGCTACAGAACACCTAAAATGCTTGGGAGACATTCTCGTCAGTGCAGCAATGGCGGACTGTGTACAACTTGCTTTGAACTCACTCAGGGCAGTTTTATGTTAAAACGGCAGTGTATGTCAACATTCGTGGGCGGGGGAACACCAAGCCGATGGCCGACACACAAAAACTGCCCGATGGCCGACTAAGTTTTCTTAGTCTGTTCCACGTCGGCGGCTGATGTTGATCCTCGTCTGCTTTTTTCGGTTGATTAGACATGTTGAATTGGCGTAGGGCCGTCGGAAAGAGAGAGAGCTCTGATTGGCTGTTCAGTATAGCAAACAAGTCAGTTCACAAGGATATAAGCAAAAGTTATGAAAGCAAGCAAATAAGTCATTATGGCACAGACAGAAGGTTTTTCTAATTTTACATCATCTTACCTGAGCACTCGAACGCACAACTATTTTCATAATAACATGAGCGGAGTGGAATAAAGAATGTGATCAGCATGATTGATATTCAAAACGGTAAGCAAGCACTGCTTTGTTTATGGTTTGTATACATGCGATCTTAGTTTCGCTTTCCCTTTTTGAATGAGGAATATAGACAAATATATCTGCTTAAATAGACAGTTATCTCAGTTATACGCAGGCGCAGAATGCACGTGCTAGTTGACAGTCGGCTGAAGTTCTTTCGGTGTGTTCAAGCACATATTTTTTCGCCGATGTGAGGCGACAACACCGTCGGCTTTCGTTGCCGCTAGTCAGGTTGGTGTGTCCTGGCCTTTAGGGTTGACCTGACCAATGAGAAAAGGTGGGATTTCCAAGTAGTAAATTCCTCTGTGGAGAGTTTTTATGGCTCTTGTGTTTGAGCATGATTAAAATGGGCCTGGTGGGTTTGTTTCCATTTATACTCCAATTAGTACAACAAACACACACTGCATTCTATGAGGTGGTGACATACATGAAAGTGTGAGTTGTTAAATGAGCATTCATTTGATAGGAGACATGATGTACACAGGGTTACCTTAACTACTAGTTCACTAGTTAGTGTGGTTAGTCATGTGGTTAGTCACTTAGAGTCTAGAGCAGTGTTCTTTTTTTTTTTTTTTAAGTCGTAAAAGCATGGCAACCAGGGGCTTAGTGTTAGCTGCATTTGTTGCAGTTTTTGGGGGATGGTTCACAGATCTTTGTTGGGAGAGTGAGTTTGCTGGATTATTAATTAAATATAATGAATAATTTGTGTGTGTCTGATTGGTCCAGATGCTACATAATTCCCCCCTTTCGATCGTTGTTGTTCCTCCTATGGACAACAGCGAGCAAGGTCGAAGGTGCAGAAGGATCTGACAGGCATCAGGCACACAAGACTGGAAGGCAGTGGTGGGCTCCCTGGTTGATTGTGCCTCCTGGAGTGGTGGGTGTGCCATGGCAGATGGTGTAGGCAGTAGCCAAGTTCAGGTCTCTGGGCTTGTGCAGCAGGTGTCAAAGCCTTGACAGTGTCACATGTCGTCCTGAAGTCAGTTCGTTTGGGGCAGGTGTTTGCTTGTGGTTGCAGGAAGCGGTTCGGGATCTGTGTAGCATGAAGAGGATTTTAGACTGACCTAGTACTGATGGCAGGAGGGCAGCAGGTGGTCATTAGCCTCTCAGTCATGGGAAGTCTAAAGTTCGGAGTGTCGCTCTGCTCTTGTGGAGGTGCCGACTTGAGCTTGCTTGAGCTGTGCTGGGCAAGGAGTCAGGAGCTTGTCCTTTGCAGTACTCCTCTGGTGAGTCCTGTTCAGGGAGCAGTTTTGCTCGTAGCAGCAGCTCCTGTAACTCTTAGGCAGGCGTGTCCAGCTGTCCTCCGATTGACACCTGTGTGAAGGGTGTGACAGAGGATGTTGTTGATGACTGCTGTTGTTCGCAGATTGAGGGTGCTGTCTTCCATGGCTTCTCCCAGTGGCTTGGCTGGTACCTTGAATGTTGCCATGATGACAGTTCTGTGCTGGTCCTGTTCTTGCTCTGTCCAGCTGCTGTCATTGTTCAGCAGCTGTCTGAGCCTTTTGTGGCTGTAACTCTAGCTTGGGTCATGTGTCGTTGATCCTCTTCTCTCATTCTTCGCTCTGGGTGGAATGGTGTTCCTTGCACTGGTTAGTCAGTCCTTTAGGTCTCTTGTCTGGGAGGTTAAGCTAAGCAAATGCTACCTTTTGGCATACTTGTTGTTGAGAGTAAGGGTGAGAGACCATTGCATGACCCTAAAGACGTCATAGCTAAAGGTTTAATGGGTCAGCTAGGGATATAACCTACAGCTTGCTGTTAAAGTGTCTTCTATGATTACTGTCTTAGCTGTGGATGCTAAGATTTGTGTGGTTCTGAGAATGTTTCTGAAAGGCGTAATCCAAAATGTAATAAATTACTTAAGATGGTTCTTATGGTCAAATTATTTCTCAGAATCTCCTAATGGCTCGCAACAGGCTGGATCTCTTAAGAAGTGAAGAAGAAGAAGAGGAAAAGGGAAAAAGGGCTTTCCTATTCAGATTGTGCCTACTACCAGTGCTCAGGACTATAGTTATGCCCTAGTAATCATTGAGATATCTTGTGTAGCACGGTCATAGAACTTAATGCACTCATTGAGAGTGAACAGAATCACAAATAAAAAGTGTCTCTGGTTCCTTTCAGGCTCTATGAGGAGACGAAACCACACTAGGACAAGAGGGATAAATGTAAATAGATCCAATAGGTGAAAGAATAAACAAGTGAATTGGATTGCTATTACTATTAAAATAAATTAAAATAAACTTAACCAAAAAAAGCAGAGTATCTGAAATTGGGAATAATCAATAGCATTAGTGACTAATCGTTGGATCTGCTTTGGACATCACTATATCACTCATCACTATAGTTTGTCACAACTGCTGCGTGTTCAAGACCACATCATGGGTGTGTCTCTCCATGAAATTTAGTCAAAGTGCCATTGAGAATTCTCAACTACAAGAAGTCTTCTCTAGCTAAACAGTTTACATGTAGTTAAATTTAGATTTAATTAACAAAGTATACACCTAGAAATACACCTAATATATGGTGAAGGTAAAATTAGCTGAGAAAAATTAAAGGTATAGAAAGAGAAAGTGAGAAATCAGAAACCAGAAATAGGGTTAAAGGAGAATAGTTTAGATCACTTAACACTGCAAACTCACAAGCTGTAGTTAAAGGCTTCTTGCTCTTGTTTAAAGAGTACATAAACATATTTGTTGTAAGTTAAAGCTCATTTAAGCACATATCAGCGAATGAAACACAGTATTGATCACCAGACAGCTTATACTTGTAGATGCAGTCAAAGTCTAGATGAAGGGCATCAATCTAACTATAATTTGAAAGGCCTTTACAACGTAGAACGATGGGTGTCACTCAAATCTACTTTTATATGACACTGTACTGAGACTTCTTCATCAGCAACAGGTTAAACAATACTGCGATTGGGATTTTCTTTCCCCAGAGCAGAATAATCAATTCTGGTGCAGTTTACATATGCCGCTGAGCTGAGATTCCTTTGTGAAAACACGCTTATGCTTTAATACTGAAATTAGGGTTTCTTTGCTGTAGCGAAATTAACTCAAAGGGGAAATATTAATAATTATTCATAACTCATTTTGATGATTAATTATGATTAATTATGAATATGTGAATCAGTTAATCAGATTAACTTGATGTAGCTACATTAAAATTAATATTACAATCAATTAACCTGTTCGTCCAGTGGACACTTAGTGTTAATTGTTTATTAAGTCTAAGAAATGTTCATTTCTAGGTTATGGAAAAACAACATTCTATTTGTACAGTACTACTCGGAGCATGTAGTCAAGATCTAAATCATTTAAGAGGCAATTTATTAGCAGACGGAGTCAGAACCAAACATCTATTGTGCACAATCTTTATTAACTAACTCACAAACATATAACTAAACTAACAAACACATAACATACACACAGGTCACATACATACGTAGGTAAAAATGAGCAATGATAGAGTTCAACCGGAAGTGGGACCGGAAATAGAACTACGGAAAGAGTCAAAGAGTCTGGAAAAGAAACATCAGTATTTCTCAGTAATAAAACACCTTTGCTGACAGGTGGTCTACACATTAATACTAAATCGCTGTTTAGTGTTCAAATGTACGATACTTGCAAGGTGCCTTTAGGCTGAGGAGCATCGGATCTGCAGACTTAGGAGAAATCAATGATTCGGTCCGAAGTCGTTGCCAGTATCTTCTGCGTTGGATGAAGTAATATGAAACAACTTAAGCTGTTAGTTTGACTCTTAGTGGGGAAAGAGTCCTTTCTCACTCTCACAGATGAGCACATGGCTGGGTTGCAGGCCTAGGCTTACAGGCCTTGGCCTGATGAGGCCTGGAGCAAAAAGTCTCTTTTTGTCATCCCAGAAGCAAGAAGAAGAAGAAAAAGAGAGGAAGAGGGGCGTTATGCTCTAGCTTTTAACCTCTGGTCAAAGTCCAACCTCTTAGGGTTGATGTGGCCAATGAAGATGTTGTATTTTCAGGTGACAACACACCCCCTGTCCGGGCTTTTACGACAGAGCAAGATTAACTGATAGTTTTGAAGAAGAACTATTAAACATTCTTGTAATACTGATGTGTTGCACAGGTATGGACATACCGCATACACAAGCATTTAAATCTTCTTGATACGAACCCATAGACACTAAACATGGCATATCTGAAGTTACCTTAAATGTATCATAAAACATGTGAATACAATGAGTGCAATACAACAACAGTAATAATGGATACCATTTCCTGGGGATGTGCATGTTAATTTATAGAACAGTCTGTCTATAAATTAATGCAGGAAAGTCTGTGTTCTGTGGGTTTAATGCAGGAAAGATGCACGTTTCCTGTGTCTCTTCTCTGCTCTCAATGTGGCAACCACATTCTTTAGCACAATAAAACTGAGAACTTCTCGGGGGATGGGGGACAGGCCCCAGAGTGCTTTAAACAATTATTGGTTAACTATAGCAAATAGTTATAGTCTGATTTGTCTCAGTCGCTACATAATTCCCCCCTTTCAATCGTTGTTGTCCCTCTTATGGCAACAGCGAGCGACGTTGAAGGTGAAGAAAGATCAGACACACCACTGGCACACAAGGCTTGAAGGCTGTGATGGGCTCTGGTTGTATGTGTCTCCTGGAGTGGTGGTCGTTCCATGGCGGTTGATGTAGACAGTAGATAAGCTCAGGTCAGGTCTCAGGTCTCAGTCAAGCTCAGGTCTGTGAGTCACCTGTGTCACCTGTCACAGATGTTTGCTGGTGGCAAGGTTCAGGTCTTTGAGCTTGCTCAGCAGGTGTCGAGGTAGCAGGTGCCTTGACAGTGTCACCTGTCATTCGGACACCTGTGAAGCAGGTGGTTGCAGGAAGAGGTTATGGGAGTTGTAGTGTATGTAGTTGATGACAGAAAGGCAGCAGGTGTTTGCTACCTCTGCTCTTGTGGCGGCGCCGACTTGAGCAGGTCTGAGTGGTGTTGTGTGAGTGGTCAGTACTCCTCAGGTAAGTACTGTTCAAGGAGCTCTCTTACTAGTGTTAGAAGCTCCTGCAGGTTCGATGCAGGCATGTCCAGTCGCCCTTGTGCAGCCTCTGGGTGGCTGCTGTGTAAAGGACGTGGAGGTTGTTGCTGGAAGTCTTTGAATGTCACTTCATGTGCCGTTTCAGGGTTCATCTAAATTAATCCTTCTCCTTCTGTGGCTGCAGAGGATTTCAGGAAATGGGCAGATAAGGTGTCAAGTAGAAGGCTTTGGCACCCCCCTTTTGTACCTCTGTGATTGGCTGGGGGAGGTTCTTCTGCTGATTTTATGTGAGGAAGGGAGGTGTTTCTCCTGCTGTGGTTCATTCTGCTGCAGGTAAGAGTGTCTTGTTCAGTTCATCTCTGGTGTTGTCCAGCTGTTGGGGCAGCTCTCATTGCTGAGAAGCGCTTCAGAGTCTTTTGAAGTCTGTGGATTTTCTGTCTGTCCTGAGCCTCCCTCTAGCTTATGGTCAAATGATTTCTCAGAACTTGCTGATGGCTCACAACAGGCTTGATCTCTGAACAAATGAAAAGAGAGAAAGGAAGAGGAATGCTTCCCTCTTAGATTGGGTTTATTAGTGGTGCTCAAAATTGTGCCATAGCAATCGTTTACATTATTTTTGTAACTGGCTCATAAAATTGAAGCAACTGTTGTAAACAAAATCAAGGAGGAGAGTATGTTTTGTTACTTTCGTGATGCTATTGGGAAATGAATCCACACTAGAACAAAAGGAAAATGTAAATAAATCAAATAGATGAAAGAAATAATACTAATTAAAAAAACGAATAGCTGACTGCTATTATGATTAAAATAAAATAAGAAGATTTAAAGAAGTGATTAAAACAGCAAAATGACCTGGTATTGGGAATAATCAGTAGCACTAGTGATTAACAATTAGACTAGCTTTGGAAATCACTATTTAGTTGGTAACAGCTGCAGCGTGTTCGGGACCACACCATGTGTGTGTCCCTCCATGAAGTTTAGTCAACGTGCTATTGAAAAATCTCAATAAATCAAAGAATTCTTTCTTAGCTAAACAGTTTACATGTAATTAAATTTAGATTCAATTCAACTATTAACTGCAGATTTAGCTGAACAGCGTTCAGGAAGCAATGCACGTAAGTGCACTTGAAATTAACTGAGAAGAATTAAAGTTAAGGAAAGAGCAAATGAAAGATCAGCAACCAGGAATGGGGTTAAAGGAAAATGGTAGTTAAGCTGTAGTTAAAGGCTTCAAGTAAATAATGCTAACCACTAACTGTTGAAGTTATTAGTTAGCTTAGCCTGAGCTGAAGGGCCGTTGGGTGGGGTTAGCTTAGCCACCTAGCCTGGTTTGTTTACAATATGATGTCACAAAGTGGTGAGTTAGTACTTCCTTTGACAAGTTGTTGTCATGAGAAGCAGTGCATGTCAAAGCAATTCAACAGTTCATGAAGGATGTCTGAAACGAGTTACGTATCAAGTTAAAATGGGGCTCTTATACTTCCAACTTAAATTCAGTAAGGTGCAAGTATGGTTTGACATTTGCAGATTTTACTCATGTAAAATTCTTCTCTCTACTTGAAACACTTCTTGTACTTGTTTAAAGAGTAATTAAACAGTTTTGCTGTAAGTCAAAGCTTGTTTAAGCATACATAGTCATGTCCGTCTTGTGCATGAATACTGATGTTCCTTTCAGTGAAAACACAGTTTTGGTCAACAGGTAGCTATGCTGGTAGATGCAGCCAAAGTTTAAATGAATGACATCAATCTTAACTATAAATTGGGCATTACCCAAATCTACATTTATATAACACTGTACTGAGATTTACTCATCAGGTTAAGCAATACTGCAATTGGTATTTCTTCAACAAAAACAGATTAACTTTGCTGTTTTAAGCGAATGGCGCGAGACCATGCTAGCATAACTGGCTCCATCTGGTGTCATGGTGACATATGTGCTACCTGGGGTTAGCGTTTCCTTTGACAAGTCGTTGTCATGGAAACCAATACGCTGCTGTGCCAAGTCAAACAGTGTATATGAAATATCTGCATGTTTCAACATATCCGTGCGTAGTCATAGACTGTCATGGGCATTTGAGGCTTACACATTCATTCAAGGTTTTCTTTCAATCAGTAAAATTCATATCTTTACTAATGCAGACAATTTAATTTAATTTAGCCCTGGAAACCTTCTTGCAGGTGCAGGGGGAGGTGCAGACGGGTACGGAGGTCTCCAGGGCGGGTCTAGGAGCTCGGGCAGCCATGGCGGGTCAGAGGCCCCACCCATGGGTACATGCCCCCCACCCCCCAAAAAAAATTTCTGGAATTTTAGGGGGGGCAGGAAGGGCTTGTGAAATGGAGCGGGCTTGTGGAAGGCTGGAGCGGGCTCGTGGAAGGCTGGAGCGGGCTCGTGGAAGGCTGGAGCGGGCTCGTGGAAGGCTGGAGCGACTGGTTTCACCCAAAAGTCAGTGAGCCCTTCGGCCTCCTTTGGTGAGGGCTCAGGCTGGGTGGCAGGCTTCACAGGGGGCTCTGGCAGGCAGTGCCCATCTTCTTAGGCCGTCTGAGCCTAGCGGTGGCCCTCCTTTTGGGCAGTTTGAGCTTTAGGACAGGCAGGACAACATGGGCAGACCCACTGGAGGGATACGTGGAGGAAACAGGCGATTGGCGAACTGGCCAGGTCGCCTGTGTTTCTGAGGGGACCGGACAAGGAAGATACGATTTTTTTTTTTGAACCTCTTTAATCTCGAAATCATAACCATTTAAAAAGAGAACCAGATTAATAGACTTGACTAGAGAAAAGAAACAGGCAGGTTCACTATAACGAATCGTATCCTCGTCCAGGCCCTTCAGAAAACGGGCATTAAGTGGAGCATCTGGCCAGCCCACCAAGTAAGACAGCTCAGACTATTCCTCCACATACCTCTCCAGCAGGCGACCGTCCTGCTTAAGAGTCTAAAGACGGTCCTCCGCTGTGACTTCTCTCTTGGGAGGCAGGGATGGGAAACAGGAAGCCCCTGTAGTTTGGTCCGTTCTTCTGTTACAAAATGGGTAGCTGCAGCAGGGATGCGGTGAAATCGGACTTCTACAAAAGGTGGGGATTTATTAAACCAGAAACAGAACAGCAACACAAGAAATAAACAGTTGCGAACAACAACAACAAGAACGGACAGGGAGTGCAGATGATCAGGAGCAGGAGCAGGTGCAGATGATGGGGAGAAGATGAGGAAGTGAGTGCAGGTGTGGAAACAAGGAGGATCATGGGAACTGGAGTCTGGGACAGAAGGGAAACTGTGACAATATACTGTAACAGAAATTAGTCTTCAATCATCTCTAAATATATACATTCAAATATAATACTAACTAAAGCCTTTTAAAAAATTAAAAAATGTGTACTTGTCTTCTCAACCCTTTTTAAAAATAGATATTTGCTGCCCTCTAGTGCTTATTCTATATATGACATTTGAATATTATTTTAATTATTTTAACCAAAGAGCAGTTATCTGCCTAATTTAAATGTACACATACTTCTTGTAATTAAAAAATGATTTAAAATGTGTTTATTTATAATATTTGTTATTATATACTGAAATAAAGAGTGTATATTTATAAAATAAGGGTGAATATTCCCTTCTTTGTCTTTAATTTAATTTAATTGTCTTTAATCCTTCACCATGGCAACAGCGTTCGAGATATCCAACATCCCTTTGCTATTTAACAACTTCAGTGTCTTAGCAACAAGTTAAAAAAGTTTGGTGTAAATTGTATAAACCCTGTAGGAGTAGTAGTATGAAATTGATAGCCTGTTTTTTTTTTTTTAAATCCACATTCAAACCAAAATAGCTGACTTCCTGTTGGGCGGAGCTAATGATTGTGAATTCGAAAATTGTCCAGCTTATTGAGAACAATATATGTACCGGGTTTGGTGACTGTGGGTAAAACTAACCCCCCCACTTTTGTCAAAAGATGGCGCTATAGAGGCCATTCTCCCTGCCCGTTTATAAGGTTTTGCCCATGTCTACTGGACGACATCGCTAGTGTGTGTGTTAAGTTTCATGCAATTTGAAGCATCCAAAACGAATATTACATTTTGATGCATTGCCATGGCAACAGTGTTTAAAATATCGAAAATCCTGTCACAGGTCTACATCTGCTGTGTATTGACATTACACTGATGAAGTTTGAAGCAAATCAGGTAAAAATAACAGAGTAAACGCTGCTTTATTTTGAAAGTGACACACTTCTTGCTGCTAGTTGGTGGCGCTATAACTTTGACTCACAATAATCACATCCATGTGATCGGACTCCTACAATGAACACACAGCTGACAGTTCATAAAAATAAATCAACGTATGCAGACATTATAACACATTTCCTGTTTCCATTCCATACATTCCATTTCCATACATTCGTTGCCTCGCAACGGCCAAACCGTCTGAGATATCAAAAATCCGCTGCCAATTTTACATCCTCAGTGTCTTGCCTTCATGCTGACCGAGTTTGGTGGTGATCGGATTAATCGCCTAGGAGGAGAATATCAAATTCCAGAGCATGCGTTTTTCAAACAACCCGTAACAGTCGACTTCCTGTTGGGGTGGCGTATAACTTAGAGCACGAAAGTTGTTAGACCCGATGAACTCTATATGTGTACCGAGTTTCATACAAATACGTGCAAGTGTGTTTGATATATGGACCAAGTTTTCAGACTTTGTTCAAGGGGGCGCTGTCGAGCCCCCCTGCCACGCCCGGGTACCAGCCTCTGCGGCGAGCGGAGACATTGTATGCCTGAGTTACAACAACTTCCTGTTTTGTGGCATTGTGACACACAGAAATGTGTTTCTGTGAGTGAATTACAGTGTAAAGCATGCCATTTCCTGTTGCCAGCAGGTGGCGCTATGACTAACTGAATATTGGCATATGTCTTTAGCATATGTCCACAGATGTCTTTAGGCCAGGACTCTCATCACACATGTGAAGTTTCGGACAGATCGGACATTGTATGCCTGAGTTACAACAGCTTCCTCTTTCATGGCGAAACATCAGACTTTGTCAGGCCGCCACGGACACACCCTTCAACGAAAACTTTAGATCTTTGCAATTTTTGCCATCCCTAAGGTCTTAAGATTAGACTGAACATATATGATGATGTTCTGGTTAAATCTTTATGAGGAGTTAATCACAGTGTAAAACATGTCATTTCCTGTTGCCCACAGGTGGCGCTATAACTGTAACTGAATATTGCCATGTAGATGTCTTCAGACCAGGACTCTAAGAAATCATGTGAAGTTTGGGGCAGATCGGATATTGTATGCCCGAGTTACATCAACTTCCTGTTTCATGGTGAAACATCAAAATTTGTCAGGCCGCCACGGACACGCCCAGCGAAAACTCTACATCTTTGCAATTTAATGTCGCAAAGGCCTTCAGATTAGACTGACCAAATATGAAGTTGATCTGATTAAAGCTCAAAGTACAACGTCTGGAAATGGCAAAAAGTGCAAACATTTTGCAGACAAAATCCAAAATATCTCACTTCCTGTTGGTTTCCAGATTTTGCACCAGGAGACTTTTTTGTAGGTATTGGGCTGTTACATGTGTCTACCGAAATTCCTACCTGTACGTGAAACATGGTGCGAGGGGCACTTTGTTAAAATTTTGTAGGTGGTGCAATCAAGCCATTTTGCCACGCCTAATTCGAAGACCAATAACAGACGTAAATTTTCACCACTTCTGATGCGTGTGCAAAGTTTCATGAGTTTTCGAGCACGTTTAGGCCCTCAAAAATGCGATTCATTTGGGAGAAGAAGAAGAAGAAGCGGAATAACAAATATAACTGCAAGCAGCAATGGCGGGCCCAAGCCCTGTGGCACCGTCATGCCGGTGGCTTCAGGGCAACTGTGCACAGTGGGCAATAGGCATTTAAAACGGTTAAACATTAAAGGACTATGTCAAATTCACTCTGGATTTACTGCACTTTAAGGTTGTGCTATAGAGCCCCTCCTCCCCACCTGTTTCTAAGGCTTCGCCCATGTCTACTGGATAACAATCCTGACGTGTGTCGAGTTTCATGTAATTTGAAGCATGCTAAGAGTCTCAAAAGCATCCAAAATGAATATTAAAGTTTGATGCGGTGCTAAGGCAACAGTGTTTGAGATATCATGATTCTTTTCAAAGGTCTGATGAAGTTTGAAGCAAATCGGGTAAAAATAAGAGGGTGATCTCAAAGTATGTTGAAAGTGACACACTTCCTGCTGCCAGTTGGTGACGCTAAAACTTTGACTCACAGTAGTCACATCAATGTGATCAGCCTTCTACAACGAACACACAGCTGAAGTTTCATCAAAATCAATTAATGCATGCAGAAGTTATAACTCTTTCTGTTTCTCTTTTCTCGCCATAAATCCATTCCCTCGCCACGGCCAAACCGTTTGAGATATCCAACATCTGTTTGCAATTAAACAACTGCAATGTTTTAACACAAAGTTAAAAAAAGTTTGGTGTAGATTGTATAAACCCTGTAGGAGAAGTAGTATAAAATTCATAGCCTGTTTTTTCAAAAAATCCACATTCAAACCAAAATAGCTGACATCCTGTTGGTCGGAGCTAATGAATGTAAAGTAGAAAAGAGTTTGGTGACTGTAGGAAAAACTAACCCCCCCCACTTTTGTCAAAAGGTGGCGCTATAGAGGCCCTCCTCTCTGCCCGTTTCTTGGCTTTTGCCCATGTCTACTGGTTGACATCTCGGATGTGTGTATTGAGTTTCATGCAATGTGAAGCATGCTAAGAGTCTCAAAAGCATCCAAAACAAATAGTAAAGTTTGATGCATTGCCATGGCAACAGCATTTGAGATATCAAGAATCGATCCACAGGTGTACATTCGCCATGTCTTGACATTATTCTTATGAAGTTTGAAGCAAATCGGGTAAAAATAAGAGGGTGATCTCAAAGCATTTTTAAAGTGACACACTTCCTGCTGCCAGGTGGAGGTGCTATAACTTTGACTCTCAATACCTACACCTACAATGAAAACACGGCTGAAGTTTGATCAAAATCAATCAAACAATCAATCCTTAGTGGTTTGGGCCCTAGTAATCCTAAAGAAAACAATAGGGCCTTCGCCCTTTACAGGGCTTGGGCCATAATAATTCTAACGAAAACAATAGGGCCTTCGCCCTTTACAGGGCTTGGGCCCTAATAAACGGAGCAATTCCAATAGGGTCCTGATCTTCAACTTGGCGGACCCACAGCTGATCTCAGCAAGAGCAGCTGGCATTCTAAGGCCTGCGCCCTTAAATCTGTCTACTGTAGCGCTGCCTGTTTCTGAGGCTGTGCCGTTTTTCTCAGTGCTGCCTGTTATAGCTGTGGCCATTTTGTGTGTTTAGGCCACACACTGCTCTCCAGCCCATAAGTCTGCTTCAGAGTCCACTTCTGCCCCTGAGGTTCCTGTCTACCCTGACATGACCGTAGAGGTCGTTCCTGAACTGCCTGTCTGCATCAACATGACCACAGAGGTTGTTTCTGAACTGTCTGTCTGCACTGATGTGACCACAACGGTCACTCCTGAACATCCTGTTCTCCTGGACAGGACCACAGAGATCACTCTTGAACTTCCTGCCAGCCCTGCTTTGGCCAAGGAGGCAGATTTTGAATCCTCCACCTGTCTCTGTTTGGCCTCTGGGGCCATGACTAACCTGTCTGAGCTCTCGACCAGCCTCGCCAGATCCACAGTGGTGATCTCCAGCCCTTTCTGCAAAGCTGTGGTGGTCTTCTACTCCACCGTGGGGGTCTTCTGTCCTATCTACGCTGTTGTGGTGGTCTTCTGGTCCGCCGTGGACGGTCCTGTTTTACACCGTGTTTTGTAGTACTTTGTAGTTTTTCTTGTTGACTAGTTCTTTGTTTGTTCCCAGGTGTGTCTTGTTTGCCAATCAACCCATGTGTATATATACTCCAGTGTTTCTCATGTTCCTTGTCGGGTGTTGTCCTTCCATGGATGTTATGTGTGCACTTGTCAGCTTTGTTTTGCCTTCCTTGCCCGTGTCTGGATTTATCAGTTTTGCCTGGATTTACTTTTATGTTTGTTTGAATAAATGTTTACTGCACTTGGATCCTACTCTCATTCCTCTGAAACAGCCACAGTTATTGAAGAAAATCAAAGAAATATAGGGAACAGAGAAAATTACTCACTGCTCTTGACTAAAGAACTTTTGTAGCTTTAATAAGGATTGATCTATATTTAATTTATGCTATAACTTATGCAATGCAGGCTGTTTGATAACTTTATTCAATTTCTGTATATTTCCTATCTGTTAGACAGGTAGGAAGGGCACAGGTGAATATGACATTTATTATGGGTTTATGTGAGGATTGTTTTAAGTTCACTTAAATTAAATGTTGTTATATTTTTTTTTTTAAATGATAGCTTTCAATTACACTGTAATGTTGAATGGCTATAATTCATGTTTAAAATTGGGGGAAAAAATCAATTTCACCAAGACATCAGTAGCTGTATTAGTATCAGTGATACTGGCCTTCATTCATAAAAAGATGCTATTAAACAAGTATTTAAAATATACTGTCTTTCTACATTAATTTGGAAATTAACTGTGAAATTATTACATTATAAAATATATTTAAAATGTATAAAAACATAAGTGTTTTTAACCCTCTGCGGTCTGAGGATTTTTGGGCCCCTGGAGAAGTTTTGACATGCTCTGACATTTGTGCTTTTTTTCAGTTGTTCATAAACATATTAATGGCAAAAGTGTTGTTATACTGTATTCAGCACGAACTAGGCTACCATAATATGTGAGCAACATGTATGTACATGTTTGTATTTTTGAGGGAATAACATTTACGCGTGGTTATTGAAAAAACACAAAACTTAAGTCACTGAAATACGGCCACAAAACAAATACTAAATACATGTTCACAAGACTTCTGGGTATTGGAGGTTGTAGACTAGAGTTTTTGCTTCAAAATGATGTAAAAATTATCCTGCCTTCTCTATCATATAAAACAATATATTGATTTAAATTTTGTAAGACACTTTTTGTCAAGAAAGACAGTATGTGTGGAGGCGTGAATAATCTGGAATAATGCTGTGATTCACACCTGAGAAGACAAAGACCCGCATAATGAGCCCTTTCAGTCAGGTAGGCTATGTGAGAGGAAACAAAATGATTAAAGTACAAAGTTTTTTTTTTTGTTTTTTTTTGTAGTTTATTTAGAATATAATTAACAATATATATGAGACATTTTGAATAAATGAGGGCACATTTTGAGTATACAGTTTTACCTGGAAATAAATCCTGTTTAAAGATATAAGTGGCATTCCAAGGTGTTTGATGTTTCTTTGCCCTGGAGAAAAAAAAAAAAAAAAAAACGTTCCTGCTTCCAGTCAGTGATCTCACCATTATATTCATTCAGAATGTCCAATGTGGACCAATATCTGGTCACTATGATTCTCAAATCTGAGATAAAAGAAAAAACCCTCTGTGAGCGTGCTGATAAAAGGATCATATCAGCTGTTGTATTAACGTTAATATAATGTCCACTCTTAACAGAAAACATGATTTTTGTGATCTCATGCATGCACGTAGTATTGCACATCATGTGAAGAAAATTTTGTATAGGCCTATATTTTAAATTACAGTAACAGTCAAAAGATTGGACGCATTACTATCTATAATGTTTTTGAAAGAAGTCTCATGCTCATCAAGCATGCATTTATTTGATCAAAAATACAGAAAAAAAAAAAAAAACAGCAATACTTTGAAATATTATTACAATTTAAAATAACAGTTTTCTTTCTTTAATAAACTCTAAAATATAATGTATTTCTGTGATGCAAAGCATCTAAACATTCATATCACCTCTATGGCATTTTATATATTATATTTGTTATATTATAGAGCCTAAATGTTAAAGGATTAGTTCACTTTTTTAAAATAAAAATTTCCTGATAATTTACTCACCCCCATGTCATCCAAGATGTCCATGTCCTTCTTTTTTTCAGTCGAAAAGAAATTAAGGTTTTTGATGAAAACATTCCAGGATTAATCTCCTTATAGTGGACTTCAATTGGCCCCAAACGGTTGAAGGTCAAATTACAGTTTCAGTGCAGCTTCAAAGGGCTTTAAACGATACCAGATGAGGAATAAGGGTCTTATCTAGCGAAACGATTGGTTATTTAAATACATTGCTAACACATTTATTTATTGTTCTCAGTATAGCAATATAGTTTGGGAATAGGCATGGCAATTTACTAATGTAAGTTGTGTGTAGTAAACGAAACCAAGCGTCGATCTGCCCCATTAATTCACGCTGAGACACAAAACTTGCAGGATTCATATTCATATTCATATTCATATTTCTTTTTGCGGTTTAATATTCACAGACACTAAATCACGATTAAAATAAAGAACTTCAGAATTTAAAAAAACTTACCATTCACAATCATCGGCTTGATCTAGTTGATCCTCGAAATTGAATTGAAACCAGCCATGCTCATCCTCTGAGGAAAATACTTTTAAAATTATTCCTCACCGCATCTCAAAATGATGAAAAATACATGAAACTGACTAAGCTTGATGCGTTTTTCCGAGCTGATGTGTTGCGGGTGTTCACTCTCTGTTGCATGCATCGCCTCAGAATTTGCGTCTGATTAATGAGCACGCTCCGTGGGCGTGGCCGAATTAGTGGATAATGAGCTGACTCGTGAATGACTGACATTTCTCTTTTTTAATACAGATTACATAAACAGTGAATATTTGTTTTCGATTTGACTTAAATGATTTAAAACCTGACATTTCAACGTTTCTTTAGACATGTCTCATTTTTGTGTGATTAGTATTCACTATTAGTATTCATTTTCTGAGAACTATCAGAATGGACATCGTTCAGAGAGAGACTGTGGCTCGTGCTTCATGTTACTTTTCTTTATTTTGCAAAAACCACAACATCTTGTTTTTACTCTGAGTGTACACAAATAAAAGAAGATATTTTACAGATTAGAAGGGTGTATAACTCCAAAATAGTATTTTGAGTCTCTTTTACACTGATAAGAAAAAAAGCAAGATGGTATCGCCGGCACGACCATCTGACCCCCGAGTGTTAATTGCGATTAATCACAGAAAACGTGATTAATCTAGTTAATATTTTTAAGCAATTGAAAGCACTAAAATATATATATATATATATATATATATATATATATATATATATATATATATATATATATATATATATATATATATATATAATATATGTGTATATATATATATATATATATATATATATATATATATATTTATATATATATATATGTGTATGTATGTATATGTATGTGTGTGTGTGTTTAGAAACTATATTTTTTAATAAATGTATACAATATTTCATGCATACATGCACACACACAATGCTAACATTAAACTTGAAAACAAGTCAAACCTCCTGTGCCGAGCATTGTTTTCCAAATAAGTTACTCATGAGATTCCATAATAGTTAGCATGTTGTCTTAGTAGGTAGCTGCCTATGTAGGCTATGTAGCAAAGCAGCTCACTACGTTTTGGAACAGAGCTAATGTCAAGGAAGGCAATAAATCAGCATTATTTAGGACCCACCAAGATTTCCTTCTGTTTAATAATGCAGCTGCTTTAATTAAAACAATTACGTTGTATCTTACAGACAATACAGAGAGGTGAAGTTCAGTTTTAAGTGGTGAAGTTGGTTTACAGATTTTCTTTTTTCGACTTGTTGCAGCCATCAATAACAGAGCTCATTAGTGAAGTGTGTCTTTATTCTGTGTCTCTCTCACACATTTTCTCTTTTATTCTGTCTCTCTTCAGCCCCGAGAGGACGCAGAGGCTGGAAGAAGTTTTATGCCGTGCTGAAGGGGATGATTCTCTACCTGCAGAAAGTAATTTAAATCTACTTCCCACACAAACACTGCAATATAGTCATACTATACTTTGCAGTGTGTGTATTGTACTGCATACAATGATAACCAACTACATTTGTCAAAATGTGCAACCAGAGCACACTATGCTGATTACAGTTTCCCTTTTTGACATATCAGACTCAGAAGAGTTAAGACATTTTCACATAAAATAAGATTTAAAATGGCAAATAATGATTACATTTCTAGTATTATAACTGGATCAGTCAGTGAATTATGTAACTTAGTGAGGTCATGTGACAACAGTGAAGTTTGAAATGTTACATACTGAACACTACTTTTTAAAATATAAAAGGCAATACACATCATAGCATACAGTATGCTAAAAGTGGCACGCTAGTATTCCATTCTGAACATAAAGGACTGCCTTACTGTGTGCTGTCTACATAGGCAGCTTTCTTCTAAGGCAACATGCTAACTGAAATCGAATCTCGACTGATTTGAAATGCTCTACATATACAGCGATTCTACACAAATAGGGCTCCTCACAAGAAGCACACAAGAAACTAACCTTCAACAAACCTTCACTCCAAACCCCTAAGACCTTTGTTTGTCTTCGGAACACAATTAAAGTGGTGGTTGATTATGATTTAACTTTTTTAACTTTAGTTAGTATGTAATGTTGCTGTTAGAGCATAAACAACATCTGCAAGTTATGAAGCTCAGCACTTACAGAACAAAAATATATGGGAATATACTGCAATATTTTGCAATATATTACATAATACATTTCCATGTATAGGAAACTAGTACTTATATTTTTCTATGTACAATATGCAATATTTACATTGACCATGTATGGCTATATATTGATATATATTAAATATTTAGAAATGAAGACAAAAATAGCATTACATGTAATATTCATAAAGTTTTATCTTTTATTGTGTACATATATTGCACATATATGTTCCCATATTAATGTGAATGTATTGTACAAACATATATTCACACATTCACGGAATGGGTTACAGCAGATTTCTAGTTCCCAGCATGCTTTGCTTCTAAATGTTAAAGGAGAGTAAATGTTAAAATTAAGTATTATATATTGTGTTTTGTTCAGTATTAATATAGGGGGAGATCTGTTACTGTTCAATGTTCTATTATTTTGGAATTTAAAATGGTTTCTGGTATTCTTACACCACAACAGCGTAGATAGGACAGAAGACCCCCACGGTGGAGTAGAAGACCACCACAGCTTTGCAGAAATTTTTGGGGTTACCATTGTTCTGAAGAGTAGAGCCTGTGGTTAGGCTGACAATTGGCCAAACACCATTAAGACGATCTTCAGCACAGTGATAGTCTTTTTTCGAAATATTTAGTGATGGGAAACCGAGGCTTTCTGAAGCGTTTGAGGCTTTCATCAAATTGTGCTGAAAAACGGTTCATTACTAGAAGCTTTTAATACATTAGCCACACCTGGTGGCCTAGACAAGGATGTGATCATAATTGACGCGAGTAGTTGAAAAAAAATTTTTTGGGGTTAGCTAATATTAAAGTTCTGTTTGGGGTCTTTGAGACCCCAGCAATAAAACATGATTAAATGCATTTTCCTTTTATGCATCAGGTGGTTGCGAAGCACCAATTTTTTTTAAACAAGCTGTCCCGACTTTCCGATACTGCATGACATTTGAAGCTTCAAACATCACCAATCACGTGGTATTGTCCTTTCGAATACAAGCGTCGGTACAGTGTGTAATACAATAGTGCTTTGAAAACTACGTCAGATCACGGAGCCCCGGTAATAACCGTCCCATCACTATAAATACTTTAGTACATGTAGGTGTGCTTGTGCTATTGTCAACTAGCTTGAAATATGAAACATTTATAATGTAAACAATTATAAAATATAAGAAATATATTACATTATATACAAACCCGATTCCAAAAAAGTTGGGACACCTGTACAAATTGTGAATAAAAAAGGAATGCAATGATGTGGAAGTTTAAAATTTAAATATTTTATTCAGAATACAACATAGATGACATATCAAATGTTTAAACTGAGAAAATGTATCATTTTAAGGGACAAATAAGTTGATTTTAAATTTCATGGCATCAACACATCTCAAAAAAGTTGGGACAAGGCCATGTTTACCACTGTGTGGCATCCCCTCTTCTTTTTATAACAGTCTGCAAACATCTGGGGACTGAGGAGACAAGTTGCTCAAGTTTAGGAATAGGAATGTTGTCCCATTCTTGTCTAATACAGGCTTCTAGTTGCTCAACTGTCTTAGGTCTTCTTTGTCGCATCTTCCTCTTTATGATGCGCCAAATGTTTTCTATGGGTGAAAGATCTGGACTGCAGGCTGGCCATTTCAGTACCCGGATCCTTCTTCTACGCAGCCATGATGTTGTAATTGATGCAGTATGTGGTCTGGCATTGTCATGTTGGAAAATGCAAGGTCTTCCCTGAAAGAGACCACGTCTGGATGGTAGCATATGTTGTTCTAGAACTTGGATATACCTTTCAGCATTGATGGTGCCTTTCCAGATGTGTAAGCTGCCCATGCCACACGCACTCATGCAACCCCATACCATTAGAGATGCAGGCTTCTGAACTGAGCGCTGATAACAACTTGGGTTGTCCTTGTCCTCTTTAGTCCGGATGACATGGCGTCCCAGTTTTCCAAAAAGAACTTCAAATTTTGATTCGTCTGACCACAGAACAGTTGAGACACTTTGAGACACAGTCCATTTTAAATGAGCCTTGGCCCAGAGAAAACGCCTGCGCTTCTGGATCATGTTTAGATATGGCTTCTTTTTTGACCTATAGAGTTTTAGCCGGCAACGGCGAATGGCACGGTGGATTGTGTTCACTGACAATGTTTTCTGGAAGTATTCCTGAGCCCATGTTGTGATTTCCATTACAGTAGCATTCCTGTATGTGATGCAGTGCCGTCTAAGGGCCCGAAGATCACGGGCATCCAGTATGGTTTTCCGGCCTTGACCCTTACGTACAGAGATTGTTCCAGATTCTCTGAATCTTTGGATGATATTATGCACTGTAGATGATGATAACTTCAAACTCTTTGCAATTTTTCTCTGAGAAACTCCTTTCTGATATTGCTCCACTATTTTTTTGCCACAGCATTGGGGGAATTGGTGTTCCTCTGCCCATCTTGACTTCTGAGAGACTGCCACTCTGAGAGGCTCTTTTTATACCCAATCATGTTGCCAATTGACCTAATAAGTTGCAAATTGATCCTCCAGCTGTTCCTTATATGTACATTTAACTTTTCCGGCCTCTTATTGCTACCTGTCCCAACTTTTTTGGAATGTGTAGCTCTCATGAAATCCAAAGTGAGCCAATATTTGGCATGACATTTCAAAATGTCTCACTTTCAACATTTGATATGTTATCTATATTCTATTGTGAATAAAATATAAGTTTATGATATTTGAAAATTATTGCATTCCTTTTTTATTCACAATTTGTACAGTGTCCCATATTTTTGGAATCGGGTTTGTATATATCTATATTTATGAGTAAATATATCTGCAATATATTATACATGCAGTACCATATCTGATCACATGTACATCTATATATTATGAAGTGTATTACTGAATATAAAATTACATACATTATATATTAATAAATATATTGTCACATATTTTTCAATATATGAAAAGCGGCAATTCCTTATGTATTATTCAACATATTGTAATATATTAACACAATATATTATGTTGTATATTTTCAAATGTACTGTTAAATCATTTAATATATTGATCATTCATATATAGCAAAATATATTTTCTTTGCATAAGGTAAAGTTCAATGCAAAGGGAGATATTTTCTTTTAAAGAATTTGCTGTTTAAGGACTACAACAAATGGCTGGTAGGGACTACAATGAGCTTGTTCCCAGGTTAGTGACATCACAAACCCTAAAATGTACATAAACCCTGCCCCTGAGAACATGCAACAATGGGGGTGAGGCCATGTTGGGCTGCTTTAGAGAAGAGGAAGTGTTGTTGTAGTAGAGTGTTGTTGCCATGCAACCTTTTTAACGCTGGGCTGCTTCACAAAGAGAGTCAATTCAACGCTGGATTTGCACAAAAGATTAACATGACAGCACATGCTAGTCGATGAGTTGAATCAATTCCACAGCAACTACATAAATTTATCCACTAAACATTCAGAAACATCCAGTTGCATTCTCTCCATTAGCGTCCAACTCCGGTTTGAACACATTCTGGCGACACCAGAGACTTATATTACCTCTTGTAAAAGGGGCATTATAAGTCCCCTTTAAGATATTTTTGATGAAATCCGTGAGCTATCTGGCTAATTTGTGATCTGAAGATGAACGAAAGTGTTACGGGTTTGGAGCGACATGAGGGTGAGTAATTAATGACAGAATTTTCATTTTTGGGTGAACTAACCCTTTAAGCATACACGATAGACAGTATGCACAAATATTGTTTTATTTTAAGTTCTTTTCAGTATTGAATGTAATAAATGTATTTTATTTACATTTTGCTCACTTTGTCCACTGCCACATACGTTTTTTTTTTTTTTTTGTAGCAGTGCAATGCATTATGGAATTGCTTTCACCGTGATGGATACATTCTATATACAATTTGGCCAAAAGAAGTTTTCTTTTAATGCAGCGTAATTATCTAATCCAGTTATGCTGCTTCCTTTTGGAAGATGTTTTACGTTTGAGATGCATTAAAATGCACCTCAGTATGGTTTTGAAACACAACCATTGCCTCTCTCATTTATTTTCATTTTTGCTTTCACTAATACTATCTCTGTCTCCTCCATATGGCCAGGATGAGTATAAGCCTGATAAAGACCTGTCAGAGGTGGACCTGAAGAATGCAGTACGGGTTCACCATGCTCTTGCTACTAGGGCCTGTGACTACAGCAAGAGGCAGAATGTCCTCAAACTCAAGACCTCTGACTGGAGGGTCTTCCTACTGCAGGCCCCGTAAGCATCACACTTCTTTAACTGCTCTGAGAGTCTTTTTTGTTGCTTTTACTGCAGTTTGTTAGTTAACATTTGGCATTTGTCAGATTGCTTTCATTCTTTGTTTCAATTTACTTGTTTGACTTTCCCTTTAAATGCATGTGTATAGGAGTGAAGAGGAGATGATGTCATGGATTTTCAGGATTAATCTAGTTGCGGCTCTTTTCTCGGCTCCTGCTTTTCCTGCCGCCATCGGCTCCATGAAAAATTTCTGCAGACCGCTGCTGCCATCATCTACCACTAGACTCAACCAGGTGCACAAATACAACTGTAAACAAACTACAGACTAATGAACTTTATTATGTAGTGGAATAATTTTGAAATTTGATTATTAATAAATAATTGAGCTATGCATTTAACATTAGTGTTAACATATTGCTTGAATACTGTATCCCATGATGCAGTGGGGCCAAATTGACTTTCTATTTCCAGTTTGAAAGATGTACTGGAAGCAGTTTTGTTTATTTTTATTCACTCATTGATGGGACTTACTACTGCCAATACATACACAACACGCTGCTGTGAGCAAGCAAGACATGCTGCTGCTGTACAATATAGCGTACATAAATTACCCCCTAACAGAGCAGGTGACATGATATTTAAACAATAAAAGCCAAGTGTACTGTACGTCAGAAAATCCCCCATCACGCAGGAGGCAAGATGACAATTCAGCCCTCACCCCCCAATAGATCTACCGACAAAACATATGTACTGCTGCTGCTCTGAATAGCCATAGGAACCGTGTGCCTGACCCTTTAGTTTTGAGCATGAGAAATGGAGCATATGCTTGGTCTTGGCGGACTAGATCTGCCTACGCATTATTCCCCCAAGCAGATCTAGCCATTAGACATGTGGGCTGCCATAAGGTGCATACAAGACACATGAAGCATCTCGCAGTGTAGCCCTATGTGTACTATTGTACCCCCTTTTTTAAGTGGTGTCACTAGTGACTTGCCAATGTGATGTTAGCTACATATGTTCCTACATACCAGTGTATGCGTGCCACTAAACTGAGTAGTTTGGGCCATAAGGCTTGGCTCTAGTGGCCTATTAGACTATGTGTGCCTAGGATACCACACCGAATGGCTTAGCTCTAGTGAACAATATGACTATGTGTGACTTTGCTACCATGCCGAATGGCTTAACTCTAGTGGCCTATGTGTGCCTGAGCCAAAATCCTTAAACATATCCAATTATAACGCACATTATGTGTGGCTTTAACAAATGGTAACACATTGCAGGCTAATAGAGATGAGAAACGAAACCCCCCACAACCACCTGAGCAAATAGTTTAGCATAATTTGATTATCGTCATCGTCAAACCCCTCTATACTCCTATTGTAAATGTAGAGGTCATTTAGACAACAGATGATTAATGAGTACAACTCTAACATGTGTTCAGCTAAACACAACCTGAAACACACATAGGTAAATTAAACATCTGCTTTGGGAAAGTGTTGTTGGAAGTTGAGCAAATAAGGTGAGCCCCGGTTAAATGGCTATACATTTTGTTAAGAACATTTACTCATGTCCGCTGTGCTTAGTCCCAGTAATCTAACGCAAATGGCTTGTTGCTGCTGGATAACTTAATGTATTGCTGCTGCTGTATGCTTGTATTTTACGTCTACATCAAATGCAAGACTGTAAACATCCTTCTAAAACAAATTGGCATAGTTTGATGTTTCCTGACATTTGTGCTTTTTCAGTTGTTTATAACCATATTAATGACAAAAGTCTCATTACACTGTATTCAGCAGAAACTAGGCTACAATAATATGTGAGCAACAAGTATGTACATGTTTGTATTTTTGAGAGAATTACGTATATGCGTGGTTTTTGAAAATATTTTTTCACAAGACTTTTGGGAACTGTATATTTTAGTCTTGAGTTTTTAGTTCAAAGTGATGATAAAATCATTCTGCCTACTCAGACACATAAAAGTCTGCTGGCTCATGCGCACAATCAGACTCTGCTATGCGATTCAGTTTGCCTGGCGTCCCCCAGTTTTCAGAGGCATTCACTTCACTCGTGTCCCTGCGAGCACGTTGTCCCTGTTCTCCAAGCGGTGAAGCGGTTCCTACTGGTGAAGGACGCAAAGAGCTGGTCCCTCCAGCCGATATGAAGTCAGGGTTTTACAGC
This sequence comes from Elopichthys bambusa, assembly GCA_037101425.1. Lineage (NCBI taxonomy): Eukaryota > Metazoa > Chordata > Actinopteri > Cypriniformes > Xenocyprididae > Elopichthys > Elopichthys bambusa. The sequence continues at coordinate 12,057,335 of CM074447.1, read as the reverse complement.
CCCTACTTCATTGTACCCAAGAAAGGCGGTGGGCTATGGCCAGTTTTGGATCTGCGAGTCCTGAATCGCTGCCGTTCAAGATGTTGACGCAGAAATGCATTTTCAAATCCATCCTTCCCCGAGAATGGTTTGCAACGATCGACCTGAAGGACGTGTACTTCCATGTCTCGATTATTCCTCAACACAGACCCTTTCTACGGTTTGCGTTCGAGGGTCAGGCATATTAGTACAAAGTCCTACCCTTCGGGCTGGCCCTGTCACCCTGCGTCTTTACCAAGGTTTTGTTCGATTTCCCAACTATCTCGACGACTGGCTCATTTTAGCCCACTCGTGAGAGCAGCTGTGCGAACACAGGGATCTGGTGTTAGCTCACCTCAGCTGGTTGGGTCTTCAGGTCAACTGGGAAAAGACTGGCTGTCGTGTCGATAAGGCCTTCACAGTGGATGATCTAGTTGACTCAATCTCTGCTGACACTTCAGGGCTGCATTGTGTTTGTGTTAAGGTGTAGGTCCTCGATCTCACCTGGATACGGCCCGGATCCAGCTGACTACGGTAAACCTTGGGATAAACAGAGAGACTAATATAAGCGTAGATGCCATTCTTCTTCTGATGTAACGAGTACATCTGGTGTTATAGGAAGTGTTCCCGGTTCCGGCTGACCTAATTTATGCAGCCTAACAATCCTTTAACGTATTTGAGAATATAAATTGATAATGTGTTATGTGTATGCCAGGTTAAAGAGATGTATTTTTAGTCTAGATTTAAACTGACAGAGTGTGTCTACTTCCCGAACAATGTATTTTGTAAGTAATTATCAAGATTTTAAAATCTATACGATGTTTAACAGGAAGCCAATGCAGTGTTGACAGAACTGGGCTAATATGGTCATACTTCCTAGTTCTAGTAAGAACTCTAGCTGCTGCATTTTGTACGAGCTGTACTTTATTTATCAAGCGAGTGGAACAACCACCCAGTAGAGCGTTACAATAATCTAGCCTTGAGGTCATGAACGCATGAACTAACTGTTCTGCATTTTTCATTGAGAGTATATGTTGTAGTTTAGATATATTTTTTAAATGGAAGAATGCGGTTTTACAGATGCTAGAAACATGGCCTTCAAATGAAAGATTGGTATCAAAGAGCACACCCAGGTTCCTAACTGACGACGAAGACTTAACAGAGCAGTGTGTATAGCAGTGATAATTTTTTATATCAGCTATGCATTCCGTTATTTTTGTGAATTGGTAAGTTTCATCAGGGCGTGAAGAAATATAGAGCTGAGTATCATCAGCGTAACAGTGAAAATGAACTTCATGCTTCCTAATGATATCTCCCAAGGGTAGCATGTACAGAGTGAAAAGCAACAGTCCTAGTACTGAGCCTTGCGGTACTCCATATTGAACTTGTGATCGAAATGACATCTCTTCGTTTACTACTACAAACTGATAACGGTCAGATTTTATGATTTGAACCATGACAATGCAATTCCACTAATGCCAGCATCATTTTCAAGTCTATTTAAAAGAATGTTGTGATCAATCAATAAAAAGGAACATAGTTGTGATGATACTGCCTTTTCTAGTATTTTTGATAGAAATGCCTGTGACTAATTCTCTAGGATCAAGTTGTGTTTTTTTTAATAAGAGGTTTAATAATAGCCATCTTAAAAGATTTTGGTACACATCCTAGTGATAAAGATGAATTAACTATATTAAGAAGTGAATCTATGACCTCTGGAAGCATCTCTTTCAATAGCTTAGTTGGTATAGGGTCTAACATACATGTTGTTGATTTTGATGATTTAACAAGTTTAGACAATTCTTCCTCTCATAAAGCAGCGAATGAACTGAATATTCCTCAGGGACACTACAATGCACTGTCTGATGCGATACTGTAGTAGATGGTTTCATGGTTATAATTTTCTCTCTAATATTGTCAATCTTGCAAGTAAAGAAGTTCATAAAGTCATTACTGCTGTGCTGTTTGGAAACATCAGAAGTTGAAGCCTTATTTCTTGTTATTATAGCCACTGTATCAAATAAATACCTAGGGTTGTGTTTATTTTCTTCTAAAAGATTTGAAAAATAGGCAGATCTAGCAGTTTTTAAGGCCTTTCTGTACTCAATCATTCTCTCTCGCTACGAAATGCGAAAAACGTCTAGTTTTGTTTTCTTCATTGCTCCATTTTTCTGGCTGCTCCCTTTAGGGCCAGAGTGTGCTCGTTGTACCACGGCATTGAATTAATTTCCTTAATATTTTTTAAGTGCAAAGGAGCAACTGCGTCTAATGTGCTGGAAAAGACAGAGTCAATAGTTTCTGTTGCAACATCGAGGTCTTCTAAGCTGTCTGGTATGCTAAGGCGATAAAACTGATTAGGAAGATTATTTATAAAGCAGTCTTTAGTGGTAGAAGTGATGGTTCTACCATATTTGTGGCAGGGAGGCAGTTTAGCAGCCTTGACTAAATGTAGTATACACAAGATAATGATCTGAGATGTCGTCACTCTGCTGCAGAATTTCATTATCTACATGGATATTAAAATCACCAACAACAAGGACTTTATCCGCAGCTAGTACTAACTCCGATAGAAAAATCGGCAAATTCTTTGATAAAGTCTGTATGGTGTCCTGGTGGCCTGTATACAGTAGCCAGCACAAATGTCAACTTACATAATGTTACATAAAGTACCATCACTTCGAAGGAATTATATTTGAAAGACTTTTAAGTAATACTGTAAATATTACTATAAATTACAGCAACACCTCCCCCTTTGCCTTTCTGATGAGGATTGTGTCGATAATCGTAACCTTGAGGGCTAGACTCATTTAAAGTAATGTTATCATCTGGTTTTAGCCAGGTTTCTGTCAAACACAGCAAATCTAGATTATTGTCTGTGATAATATAATTTACAATTAGTGCTTTTGAAGAAAGGGATCTAATATTCAACAACCCAAGCTTTATTATTTGTATATCTGTATTATCTCTATTTTTTATTTGTTGAACATCAATTAAATTTTTACCCTCAAAGGGGTTTGGAGGTTTTGTTTTTACTAATTCGGGGTACAGACACAGTCTCTATGTGATATCTAGGTGTAAGAGTTTCTATGTGTTGGGAATTATCTGACGTGAGGCAGCTAGCAGACGGTCGGTTTAGCCGGTCTGTCTGCTTCCTGACCTGGGCCCCAGTTTGTCATGGTTCAGCTCTAAGACTATGTGCCATATTACTAGAGAGAAGAGCAGCACCATCCCAGGAGGGATGAATACCATCTCTTTTCAACAGGTCAGGTCTGCCCCAAAAACTTTTCCAATTGTCTATGAAACCTATATTATTCTGCGGACACCACTTAGACAACCAGCCATTGAGTAATGATAATCTGCTAACTATCTCATTACTCCGACGAACAGGAAGAGGGCCAGAGCAAATGACTGTTTCTGACATTGTACTTGCGAGTTCACACACCTCTTTAATGTTAATTTTAGTGATTTCCGACTGGCGAAGTCGAACATCATTAGTGCCGACGTGAATTATAATTTTAGAGTATTTACGATTAGCATAAGCCAGCACTTTTAAATTTGCTTTGATGTCAGGTGTTCTGGCTCCCAGCAAACATGTGACTGTGGTGGCTGGTGTCTCTCTTTTCACGCTCCGTGTAATAGAATCACCAATAACTAGGGCACTTTCAACAGGAAACTTTCTCAGTGGGTGCGTCACTGAGTGGGGAGAACCTGTTTGATGTTCTTATTGGAACGGAAGAGTGGTGTTTTCCGTGGCTATGCCGCTTCACCATTACCCGAATTGCCCTGCTGCACGGGCTCTACAGCCGGAACCGAACAATGTACAGAGTTCACTAAGCTAGTCACATCCAAAACAGTATCTAAAGCCCTTGCATTCTTACTATCCTTGATTCAAGTTTGGATGCGTGTCTCTAATTCTGAGATTTTCTCTGTCAGCCTGACTGTTTTTCTACATTTATGTAAATCCCTCGTCGCTGACAGAGAAAGCTATGCTATGCATGTGACAGGCAGAACACGTTACAATAAAAAGAGAGGATGACATGACTCACCATGTTTGTAGACTTATCTGACTTACCACAGCTGTTTGATAAACGCGTAGAAAAAGGAGCGTGCGAGAGACTGATGACAAGTTAACAAGCTAGTGAGATGCAAACGCGTTGTGATAGCGATTTAGATTAAAAGATTAAAAGGTAGCGACGTCAGATTAATGTGGTAGGCAATATTAGATATATGGTAATGATAATATAAACAACAATGAATGATAGTAAGAGATTCAAAACAAAGCTATACGGAGTTACAGACGCTAACCACTCTGAGCAGCGAGGCAGACAGGATTCGAGCCTGTCGACTGAAGGCAGTCATACCGTCCAGCCCTAGGCCATAGTATACTAATACAATAATAATGAAATGCATGTCATTGTATAGGCCTATTGTTGACTGTTTTATGTATTATTTAAAAATAAAAAATAGGCAGTGTACAGTATACACATGATGGTGGTTATGATTTATGCAGGAGGAGCAACTGAAGTCCCATGAGAACAAACTGAAGCAGATCTCTCTGGAGTTGGAGGAACACAAGAGAAGCCCACCGGATCTGACACCCAAGAGCAAAGAATCAGAAGAGTATCGAATCAAAGAGCACTATTTAACCTATGAGGTCAGACCAATACAAAGTCATCTATCTCAGAGCTCATGCAAATGCTTCTGTTTGTCCTTTTAGATATTACATTAATGTTTTAGCTGTTGTACTAGCAGAGAAGAACATTTTGCAGTTGAATTTGTTATACATACTTTTTAACCTTTGTTTTAGTTATCAAATGAATGTTTTTTTTATTGATTAAAGTACAGATAGTACTCAACCAGAATGCGTTCATTGATGCATTCCTCAGCAGTTCAAGTAATAATGTCAGTTGTTGACAATCATAACACACTGCTCAAACACTCCAAAAACCTACAAAACCAGCTGACACTCTTGGATTGAACAATTGATTAAACATTTTAATGTAAAACCTTTAAATCCATTACAATATTTATAACTTAAGATACATTTGGACACAGAGACATTTATCCTGAAAGGAACTTTGCCTTTGACTGTTCTATAACTTATAACACTCTTCAGGTAGGCTATCCGACACTCTCCATATGAAAGAGCAGCGATTTTACATTTTTATATTGTCCTGTACCCCCACCGCTAAACCTCATTAAACCAACCCCCCACCCCCACCTCAAAAAAAAAAAAAAAAAAACAGAAGTAGGCCTATTTGTTCGGGCCTATTTGTATACCCGTTTCACTGGCATTGTTGGTCAACGCTCTACCACTCGACTATGAATTTTCACAAAATGCCTAGAAATTCCCTTTTCCATCAGTACCAAGCGTGTTCGCACACGTGAAAGAGAAGTGCTCTTCATTCGTCTCACTTCGCAATAGTAAAAATATGAGCGTCATTGGTCCTAATTTTTTAGGTGATATTTCTGGCACTAACTGTGAGACATGATGGTCTTGTGGTGTATTTTTTGTTTATTATATTGCGTTCAGATCTGGATCAGTGATCGCGCTGCAATTTTGTGGGAAACAGCATTTTTGTTCATAGGTTAATAACAGTTTGTTTTATTGGAAAAATAACACAACTTTTATATTAAATATTTATATTCAATATTTATTTTAAATATTATATTTTTTGCTATAATAATATATATAATCTTTTTTAATTCATTCCATCACACAGGGAACACAAACTGAACTCTGTGCAAATCTGCAATAATAAGTTTATCTGTCCCCAGACTTTATGAAGGTCTGTGTTGAAAATGTTTATGCCAATTTACGGAGACCCACACATGGGAAAAAAAAAAAAAAAAATTTTTATATATATATATATATAACTCACAAGCATGTTTTATTAATCATTCGTTTTAGGTAAAACATGAGGTTATTTCATCCCTGCATTTTAATTACATTGTTGTAGTTAAATTGTGGCTACCTTTTAGCCTACTTATTCATTTTTTCAAATCATATGAATGAATAAATACAATGTTCTCATGTTTTAACTTAAAGGCTACAAAGAACGATTTAATAAAAAGTTATCAACAATTTTCTAATTCATTTTCTGCATGTTATGCACAGGGCTCTGTGTTGTACGGGAATAAATGTTTAAATGCATGCGTGACCTGTTGAAATACATCAGTGAATTATTAAATGCAGTTTCAAACATTTAATTTTTAAATAACGTGGTCACACTTATTTGGTCACAATATTGACAAAGTAGGATAAATAAATCCATGTGTTAAAAAACTCTAAGCTATACCATTGTTCCACGTAAAATCCACCTTTTTCTATCGTTTGATTTATTTTTGTTACAATACAGAAGGGACGGAGACTGAAGGTAACAGTTAGAGATGTTTACAGACGTGCAGGTGAGTGAATGGGAAGAGTTGTGGTGAATGATGAGTGATAGATAAGTGATACTGTCCTTTGTGCTTGTAGAGGTGAAGATCCGGGGCGATGGTGATGAGGAGCAACACAGGAGACGGAAGACACTCACACATAGACTGGGAACACAGGAGGAGACGCTGGAGACAGGTAAGTAGATCGCAGGGAGTCCTTGAGGTAAGCATGAAGGTAATGTCTTGATGTGAACGAGCTGCGCTGTGATTGGAGGGTGTTGGAGCCTGTCTGTGACAGTAAGCACCCCCCCCCATCCCCACCCCAGATTCTGGGTCAGCCGCCTCTGCCGTTCAGCGAATGTGAGCCGTGAATTATCCAGTTGCATGGGCTCATGGGCTGGTTCTGGATGGCTGACGGGCTCTGGTTGACGGAGGAAGATGTTAGACAATGGCTGGCCCTGGTGTTCTTCTAGACACGACTGCATACGACGAAGCGTATGGAGAGTTGGATGAAGCATTCAAGCCCGATGGAATCCTCGTATGCAGCGAGATGCAACTGCACTAGAGGGTCCAATCCTTGACGGTAAGTTGTAATTAGGGCTTGTTCGTTCCAGCCACTTGCAGCAGCGAGAGTTCTGAATTGCAAAGCAGATTCATTCACAGTTAACGAGCCTTGTTTCAAATTGTATAATTTCTCACCAGTGGATGAATCCCAGGCTGGTTTCCCGAAGACTTCCTTGAAATGAGCTACAAAGTCTCAGTGACAGGATTGTCCCTTGACCAGATGGAATCGGCCATTGCAAAGCTTTGCCGTTTAACTGTGAAATCAGAAAAGCTACCTTGGAGGCTTCGGTGGGGTACAAGTGCGGTTGCATCTCCAGGACCAGCAAACATTGCAGGAGGAATCCGTTGCAATCATCTGCCGAACTAGAGCCGGTTTGGCCATGGGACTGGCATAGACTGGTGGTGAAGAAGCGGTGGATGTGTTGTCGGAAGTGATGGCTGGTGGTGAAGCTGGTGGGTTAGTAACAAGTGCTCGACGCAAAGCATTGACGAGCTCCTGAATTGGATCCGGGTGACTCATGCTGGTGTCAGACGGTGGTGGTCCAGTCTTCTGTTACAATACAGAAGGGATGGAGACTGAAGGTAACAGATGTTTATTTGACACACAGCAGAGTTTACAGACGTGCAGTTGAGTGAATGGGAAGACTTGTGGTGAATGATGAGTGATAGATAAGTGATACTGTCCTTTGTGCTTGTAGAGGTGAAGATCCGGGGTGATGGTGATGAGGAGCAACACAGGAGATGGAAGACACTTGCACATAGACTGGGAACACAGAAGGAGACTTGGAGACGCTGGAGACAGGTAAGTAGATCGCAGGGAGTCTTTGAGGTAAGCATGAAGGTAATGTTTTGATGCGAATGAGACCGGACAGTGACTGGAGGTGTGTGAGTGTCTTTTGACCTGATGCATAGACCCATTATACTGTTACACAACTGTTTATGTTAACTTAAAACATAACTGACTATGTTTACGTAAATACGCGCCAAGACAGGTATTTTTACATTATTTTGTGTGCATTTGACTGTTTATGCGCAATAAGCAGGGAAAAATAACTGGATTTAGTACTCAGAGGTGGCTTTATGTGCGTGCACTTTGGGTGTGAGCACAAAATCTCAATCTCAATTTATTTATAAAGCACAATAAAACAATGGTGACCATTGTGCTGAACAATATCAATTAAAAGCAAAAACAGAAAGAAAACAAAATAAAATGACAATAAGACACAGATAAGACACAAATACAGCAATTAATGGTTAGGCAAAAGCCCATTTGAACTCATTGATTATAAGCCTTCTCAAAGAGATAGGTTTTTAATTTTGCTTTGAAAAGTGATTCTGAAGAGATAATTCTAATAGAGAGCGGTAGGCTGTTCCACAGCTTAGGGCAAAAGCCCGGTCACCTTTTGTCTTCAGCCTAGATCTAGGGACCAGTAAGAGATTCTGATTGGATGATCTTAACTGTCTAGCTGAAGTGTTTGTACTCAAAAGGTCCGAAAGATAGGAAAGAGCTAGTCCATTTAAAACCTTAAAAACAAAGAGTAAAGTTTTAAACTCTATTCTAAAACAGACTGGCAGCCAATGCAAAGAGAGTAAGACTGGCGTGATATTTTCATATTTGCGGGTGCCAGTCAGAAGTCTAGCAGCTGAGTTTTGGACTGTTTGTAGGCAATTTAATATAGGATTGGCTGATACCTATATTTATTGAGTTGCAGTAGTCAAGTCGTGATGAGATAAAAGCATGTATGACTCTCTCAAACTCTGCAAACGTTAAAAAGTTCTTAACTTTAGCAAGGAGTCTTAGCTGAAAGAAACTAGATTTAACTACTGCATTTACCTGCAGTGGTGGACGAAGTACACAAATCAAGAACAAGTAAAAGTAGATACGTATCATAAAATATTACTCAAGTGAAAGTATTTAGTGCTCCTTTTCAATTTTACTTGAGTGAAAGTACAAAAGTACTTGATTTTTAATGTACTTAAGTAAAAAAGTAGTGATTGAATGTTTATTTTGTAATTTTATATAGGCCATTTATATTATATATTTTATATAATTCTATTGCTCAAAATAATTATGAATGATTATGAATTGTCAAATAGCCAGCACTAGTATGGATGGAAGATTAGTGGATGCAGATACATAATATGTAATGTGTGTTGACAAACAATATAAAAACAGATGAAACATATAGGGCTAAATACATAATATTTTTTTAAAAATTGCTGCAACAGCAGGGAAGATGAACGTGCATGCGTTATTTTAATTGTGTTAGAGTTGCACGATTCTGGATAAAATGAGAATCAAGATTTTTATTTGTTTCTTTCAAATAGAAATCATGATTCTCCCATGATTCTGAATAGACAACTAAACAAAATTGCATGTAATTATTTACTAGAGGACAAAATATGAATTGCTGCAGTCTATTTAAAAATAATTAATTTTAAAAAATGAATGAATGATTTAATGACTCACTCAACTATTTCACTTGTTTCATTACTGGATGAATCAATGTTTTTGAACAAATCTTTTGAATTAATCATTAAATGTCAAATACATTTTAACAGTCACTTGTCGCCTCCTAGTGGCGTAACAATGTAATCGATACAACCATTATTTGAAGTGGCAAGTTAGTTTTAAAATGTGATTTGATCTGTTTGAATCGAGATCGCGATCTGTAGACACATTAATGAGGACGTGTCGCATTAAAGCATTTCAGTGGGCTTAAACAGATCGCCCTTTACAGCAGATTTACTTAAAAAAACAACTGACCTAAATATGATTTTCAGTTACAATAATTCATCCTAAAATTCAACATTAGTAGGCTGACTTACTTTTCACCATCAGTCGTGTGCGCACTCAGAGGATCCCCAGTTATTGGCTAACTTTCAGTCAGAATTCATTCACTGGAGAGTCGCTCTGAATGGATCATTGAATCAATGAGTTGTTGACTCGCGAACAGCTGCAATACAATCAGTCCAATTCACAAATGAATTGTTGATGTGATTTGTGAACCGGTTTAACAGGATAATTTAAAAGAATCAGTTCATACACGTATCGGACACCGCTTTTGTGTCTCTGAGCACGTGACGATTTCTTCATTTTAAAATAAGAAGTAACGATATGTTTTAGACAAAATGTTGACAAGTTATATAACATCTGTTTAACTTATAACATGAAAGTAAGGTTAATAATATAACTTAGATTACACATTTTTCAGTTTTACTCAAATTAGGGTGATGCAAAAATGAGTACACCCAACAACAAAAACTACTACATCTAGTACTTTGTATGGCCTCCGTGGTTTTTAATGACAGCACCAAGTCTTCTAGGCATGGAATGAACAAGTTGGCGACATTTTGCAACATCTATCTTTTTCCATTCTTTAAGAATGACCTCTTTTAGAGACTGGATGCTGGATGGAGAGTGATGCTCAACTTGTCTCTTCAGAATTCCCCATAGGTGTTCGATAGGGTTCAGATCAGGAGCCACTAAATAACTTTCACCCTGTTCTTCTTCAGAAATCCAACAGTGTCCTTAGATGTGTGTTTAGGATCATTATTGGAAAAGTGCACGACGACCAAGTGATGGTGGCATTTTCTCTTTCAGTATATAGAGCAGTACATCTGTGAATTCATAATGCCATCAATAAAATGCAGCTCCCCGACACCAGCAGCACTCATGCAGCCCCACATAAGGACACTGCCACCACCATGTTTCACTGTAGGCACCATGCATTTTTTTTTGTATTCTTCACCTTTGCGACGCCATACAGTTTTGAAACCATCAGTTCCAAAAAACATTTATCTGTCCCAGTAGTCTTCATCTTTGTCAGCATGGGCCCTGGCAAACTCTAGGCGGGCTTTTTTGTGCCTGGGCTTTAGGAAAGGCTTTTTTCATAGACGGCACCCATGCATGCCATTCCTCTGCAGTGTACGCCATATTGTGTCACGGGAAATAGTCACCCCCGTTTGGCTTTCTACTTCTTTAGATAATTGCAGTGAACTAGCATGCCGATTTTATTCTTTTCTTCTCATCAGAAGACGCTCCTGTTGAGGTGTTAACTTCCGTGGACGACCTGGACCTGTGAGATGGTTGCAGTTCCATCTTTTTTAAATTTTTGTACCACTTTTGCTACAGTATTCTGACTGATAAGTAAAGCTTTGCTGATCTTCTTGTAGCTTTCACCTTTATGGTGTAAAGAAATTATTTTCTTTCTCAGGTTTTGTGACATTTCTCTTCCATGTGGTGCCATTGCTGACAGCATGAAATGGGAAGGGGTTTTAACACCCTTTTATAGTCAACTGTGTGCTGGACACCTGTGTAATGAATAAATAGACTCACCTGTGGTTGAATTCTTGTTAAATTAGACATTTGTAGTCTAAAATTTAGCTTTGCTCCAGAGACTTTCAGTGGGGTGTACATCTGTGTTTTCTGCCTGAACACACACGTTACAGTATGCAATTTGATTACAAAATGTTTAATAAATGTTTTAATAATATTTGAATAAAGGGTTCATATGTCAATTTTCTTAGGCCGGACATCACTTTTGTTCAACTTTGTGCAAAAAAAAAAAAAAGATATATATATATATATATATATATATATATATATATATATATATATATATATATATATATATTGGGTCTCGTAATCTGGGTCGTGAAGCAAATTCAGTTGAGAACCACTGATCTAAATCACATATATATAACACTCAGTGCATATTTGTTTTGCTAGAAAACAAAAACAAAAAAAAAACAATAATTTTAATTGAAAGCTGATTTAATCTTTATTTTCTTCTGTCTGCAGAAATGTCGCTATGAGACATACGTCAGCCTCCTGCAGGCCAAGTTCCGCACGGGAAGTGACGACTTGGATAAGATTGAAGCCAGTTTGTTTACCGGGGAGGGGAAAGAAGGTTACCTGCGCAAAACTCAGTCTAGCCCTTCAATCAGCCAAGGTCAGGGGGTCAATGGACGGGCCGGTCATAAACACACCCCAGAGCACAATAGCTGAAGAGCCTTCTTTGACCTCTGAACTCATGTGACAGACTCCTGTCTGACTCCGACTGCAGTGGGTTTTCAACTAAGAGAAATAATACAAACGTAGCAGTATAATATCCTTATTATTTCAATGTACAGTAAATTTATTATGACCATTATATGTATTATTAACATTATTACTACAACAATAAACATTGTTAATAATGCTATGATTATAATATTGAATATTATTATGTGCCAAATATGAAAAAATGAGGAGACCAAGACTGTATAAGTGGGAAGAAATGACAACACTGCATATACTATCAAGAGAAGGTGAACTGCAGCATCACAAATGTGTTTTGCAAGATGCACTGTGACATGCAGCCACGTTGTGATGTTATTTAGAACTTTACTATGATGTCACATTGTCACACAAAGATTTTAATTTAGATTAAAGGGACAGTTCACCCAAAAATTTTAATTCTGATATCTTACCCTTACAAACCTCTATGATTTTCTTTCTTTTCTTTGGAGTCCAACATTCAACATCAGACCCCATTTCTTTTCATTGTATTATCAAAAAAACTGAGACATTTTACAAAAATATCTTCTGCTGTGAAAAGAATGTCATACACTTTTTTGATTTCAATTTTCAGTTTCAATTTTGGGAGAACTGTCCCTTTAGGAACCATGTTATGAAGCAAAAAAAAAAGACGTATGACATCACAAAGAAACAATGTGATGGTTTAAGAATTTAAATGTGATGTGTGTAATTTTTTTAAATGTTAAAATCTCAGTTTAATATGCAGAGACAACAATGACAGGTAAATATTATTTCCCTCAATAAGTTTGACCAGCCTAACATGACAATAGTACAACCAATAGCATCAGTTTGAGGCGGGACTGTCAGTTTGACCAAAGGCAGACAGGGAGTGTTCTGAAAATCAGTTTGAAAAGTTGTTACAATTCCTTAGTGGTGCAGAAATTAAACACTTCACCTTTAAATAATTCATGACATCACTTAGCAGTGTTTGACATTCTTTATGACATCACAATGTGTCTATCCTAAGGCTGCGGTAATGGCTTCCTGATTGACAGGTCTAGTTTAGATGTAGCATTTGATGTACTTGTGAGACGTTCACAGTATCAGCCTCACGAAGTAGCCAGTTTAAGGGCTTTGCCACACGTTGGGGTGCATGTAAAGATTTATGTGGGCTGTCTGTAGTGTTATACAACTACCCCTTTGTAATTATTTATTATATTTATGAATTGTAAATTTATTTCTCTTTTTGGAGCCAATATAGTGGACTACGGGAAGACGCTTGTAAAGATGAATACATTTGACCCTTGATTAGTTTAACCCACACCATTGTTTTTTTTTTATTATTATTATTGTTTTTTGTTTTTTTTTTAACTCCTTTAACTAAGGAGCTGATGGTTGATAATGGATTCATGGATATAACGGATGTTGGAAAGTGCAGTGTCTTAACACGGGACAGGGTATGTAATTGTATGCGCACAAGCAAGGAAAGTTGAGTCTGAGTATGCAATGAAGAAGAGGAAAAACATTTTGGACTTAAAGTGACACCCTCATTTTCTCTATTCAATGGACCACAAAACCTCTATGTGTCTCTATGTGCCTGCAGAAAATTCAACCTGGACTGAACATTGAGCAGCAGGACTGCAAACAACATGCAATGAATCTCTCAGCCTCTTCATCTGAATCACTGTAGCCAACCCAAATGTATCAATCCTGGAAAAGTGTCAATTTTGAAAAAGATAGTTATTCATGAGCTACCAAATAGGACCTTGAAACTTAATGCTACAAACTTTGAGCAAGTACAAGTAGATTTTTATAGTCCTGTTGTAAAGCATGAGGACAGTGAAAATGAGAGAATGAGCTTTTGGCTCTTATGCTTTATGGATGTTGGAGTGACGTAAGAGCTGCAATTTTATACATTCTTAGTAATGGCTTTCTTAAAGGGACCTCTATAGCCTACTTTTCGCTTTGGCTGTTGTGCTAACATGATTTTCCCATTTAGGGTAGAACTCAGACGCTGTTGTAATAAAAGATTGTGATGATTATTTATCTCCAGCGTGGAAGGAATCCATGTGTTTCATCTCATTTAAAGACTCTTTATTTCTGCTACACAGGTTAGGATCTCATTTGCTAAGTGTTTCGTTAATTATTTCTTATAAAACTGGTATATCATTGAACTCATTTATAATATCTTTATTCTAATCCATAAGTCATAGATTTTCTTGGGAAATCCTATTACACATTACTATCAAGCCAATTAACAAGTCTACAGCATCATCATGAAACAACAAGCCATTTTACTTCTGCTTAGTGATGTTCTTCGAAAAAGAACGTTTTTGTAGAGGAAGCAAGTTTCCTTTGGAGTGAATTGCCCAAAATAAGACAAGTAGTATGTGTTATGAAAGCAAATAGTGTTATTTTGATTTCAATGTCAGTGAAACAGGAGTGCTGAAGGAATGAGTCCTAAAGCCCAGATATGAGTTCACATTTTCGCACCTCCGGTTCCATTGTCCGAAGTCAATGGGTTTTTTGAATGGGATTTTGGTTAAATGCCTCAAATAAGCTCTGTGGTTTACACAAGCTCAAGGTATTTTTTTACATTTTATTCTACCACATAAAATACACCAGTAATACCCCATTCATGATTTCTTTTTTTTTTTAAGCTTTAGCATGTCTTGAAAAAGGCAGTTGCTAACAAGTGGCATAATACAGAGACAACTACAGAGGTTGTCGTGACATTAAATGTTATCACACCGAACAAGAAATATTTTCACTAGTTGCTTTTACAGCCTCATTGTGTTTACAGTATACTCTTGCAAACTATTCTAACTAAAAAAAATAAAATTTGTAAATTTTAAATACAGATTGAAAAAGTTGTCAAAAATATGTTGTAGTTCGTTTATAGCCAAACTTAAGCTATTCAGACTACGAAATTCATAAACTTTTGTTCATATGTGAAGATTACCTTGAAGATCGCAATTTCAGAAAAATTCAGAAAAAGGTCAGACTTCACAAAACATTTGTAGCCAATGCATTTTTATATCCTGTGAAAGTTTTCTCATCATTTTCTAAGTACATTGTCTGCAATAGCCTTCAATGAGGACATTGGCATTGATGGCTTTCAATAGTTTTATGGTGTTTATTGTTTGTTGGACAGTTCTTTAAGATTCAATGAAGTAAGTGAAAGTTTTTTGGCTTTTAGTTCATGTCTATTTGCTTTGAGGCCATATGCTAAACAAAACAAAAAAAGATATATATATATATATATATATATATATATATATATATATATATATATATAAGATATACAGGTGGTGGTCATATAATTAGAATATCATCAAAAAGCTGATTTATTTCACCAATTCCATTCAAAAAGTGAAACTTGTATATTATATTCATTCATTACACACATTCAATACACTGATATATTTCAAATGTTTATTTCTTTTCATTTTGATGATTATAACTGACAACTAAGGAAAATCCCAAATTCAGTATCTCAGAAAATTAGAATATTACTTAAGACCAATACAAAGAAAGGTTTTTTAGAAATCTTGGCCAACTGAAAAGTATGAACATGAAAAGTATGAGCATGTACAGCACTCAATACTCAGTTGGGGCTCCTTTTGCCTGAATTACTGCAGCAATGCGGCGTGGCATGGAGTCGATTAGTCTGTGGCACTGCTCAGGTGTTATAAGAGCCCAGGTTGCTCTGATAGTGGCCTTCGGCTCTTCTGCATTGTTGGGTCTGGCATATCGCATCTTCCTCTTCACAATACCCCATAGATTTTCTATGGGGTTAAGGTCACGCGAGTTTGTTGGCCAATTTAGAACAGGGATACCATGGTCCTTAAACCAGGTACTGGTAGCTGTTGGAAGTGCCAAGTCCTGTTGGAAAATGAAATCTGCATCTCAATAAAGTTGGTCAGCAGCAGGAAGCATGAAGTGCTCTAAAACTTCCTGGTATACGGCTGCATTGACCTTGGACCTCAGAAAACACAGTGGACCAACACCAGCAGATGACATGGCACCCCAAACCATCACTGACTGTGGAAACTTTACACTGGACCTCAAGCAACGTGGATTGCGTGCCTCTCCTCTCTTCCTCCAGACTCTGGGACCCTGATTTCCAAAGGAAATGCAAAATTTACTTTCATCAGAAAACATAACTTTGGACCACACAGCAGCAGTCTAGTCCTTTTTGTCTTTAGCCCAGGCGAGAAGCTTCTGAAGCTGTCAGAGTGGCTTGACACAAGGAATGCAACAGCTGAAACCCATGTCTTGCATACGTCTGTGCGTAGTGGTTCTTGAAGCACTGACTCCAGCTGCAGTCCACTCTTTGAATCTCCCCCACATTTTTGAATGGGTTTTGTTTCACAATCCTCTCCAGGGTGCAGTTATCCCTATTGCTTGTACACTTTTTTCTACCACATCTTTTCATTCCCTTCACCTCTCTATTAATGTGCTTGGACACAGAGCTCTGTGAACAGCCAGCCTCTTTTGCAATGACCTTTTGTGTCTTGCCCTACTTGTGCAAGGTGTCAAGGGTCGTCTTTTGGACAACTGTCAAGTCAGCAGTCTTCCCCATGATTGTGTAGCCTACAGAACTAGACTGAGAGACCATTTAAATGCCTTTGCAGGTGTTTTGAGTTATTTAGCTGATTAGAGTGTGGCACCAGGTGTCTTCAATATTGAACCTTTTCACAATATTCTAACTTTCTGAGATACTGAATTTGAGATTTTCCTTAGTTGTCAGTTATAATCGTCAAAATTAAAAGAAATAAACATTTGAAATATATCAGTCTGTGTGTAATGAATGAATATAATATACAAGTTTCACTTTTTGAATGGAATTAGTGAAATAAATCAACTTTTTGATGATATTCTAATTATATGACCAGCACCTGTATAATGCCAAACTCGATCTAATGCTAATGTGACCCACCTGAGTAGCAAATATCACATCATAGTTCTTGGTTGTGGCATAAATAAAAAATAGAAAAATTGTTCTTCCTGCCTGAAGTTCCTGTTTCATTAAAAGTACATGAATTAAAGTAGGTTATTGTCATTCACAATGCTTAATGGGATTGTATTTCCAGAAAACTGAAATTCACATAATAGTGGAATTGTCATAATATTGTCATGGCTATCATAACAGATTTTAATTTTCCTCAAACTACAAACACAATATTAGTTATCCACCATATTCCCCAATTTGAACCTGTAGTTTGTATAATATATTAAAATATATTATAATTATTAAATATACATTTTGATGAGTGGCATTTCGAGCATTATCTTATATTTCTGGAACCTGGAATACTTCTGGAAATGTGTTGTGATGACATTTTGATTAAATGAATACATACTAAAAATGAAATGTAGTATTAAAACCTTTTTCTATATGAAATATGTATAATATATCATTCTATTTTTATTTAATTTTAAATCTTTAAATTCATTTTGTATTATTTTTCGAACTTCTGGAACTGGCTTGGAAGAAATTTAGTTCTGAATGGGACTCAACCCTGAATTCCCTTAAAGTTTTAGGGCCTGTTTACACCTGGTCACTTCATGCATGTTCTCTGATTAGATAGCTATTCAATCCTGAAAAGACCAGGTGTAAATGCACTCTAAAACACTTTTGAGACGGATTTAAATCTGATCAGACGCTTTATTTTATTTATATCATGCCACTTGTTTTTTGGGGGTTGCGGGGTTGCTTGTAGAGGTTGGTTATGGGCATTTAATCCCGGGCTTAAAATGGATCCCACTCCAGCCCTGGTTGAACTTGGCATATATGTTCTAAATAATTTATTATTGAATTATTATTATTTATAATTTCATTTTTTTTTTTTTTTTTATGAACCATTGGTGATAACCAAGGATAATAGGTATAAGCCCCCAGTGAAACTTATAACACACCCTCAAAGACAGCAGAGATATAGCGCCTACAATTGGGCCAACAAAACAATTGCCAATGTTAATATGTCAAATTCATGGGTCCATTCATGGGTTCAAGGACACTAGGGCTGCATCTGAAATCACATACTTCTTTACTATATAGTAGGCGAATAACAGTATGTGACAAAAGAAGTATGTCCGAATTCACAGTATTCATAAACGAGTAGGCAAAAATTACCCGGATGACCTACTTGTTCCAGTGAGATTCTGAAGTGTACATACGATGAGGCCATGGGAGAGGATTTGTGAATTGCAGTGAAGCGATGTAACTGACGCTGGTAGGTCACGTGACGATGTCCATGATGAAAACCAAGGACAATAGGTATAAGCCTCCAGTGAAACTTTTAACGCACCCTCAAAGACAGCCAAGTTCAGAAGTTTTGGGAATATATAATGACACTGAGTAGTCTGGTTTTGAGGTCTTGGCTGCTATAATAATACTGGATGTCTTTTAGTGAATGGGGGGCATTGATGGACAACATCCTGTACTTGCTCTCATTTATTTGTATAGACTTGTTAGCTTTAACTGTCACTCACAGTTAACTTGTCATTCATTATCTCTTTATTTGATGGGAATTAATATATAGATTCATTATTTGTCATCAAGCGTATTGTAACATTCTAATTAATTTTTTAAGGAACAATGAATTTTGGTCAAGACTGTGTAAAGTGTAGTGTTTCGTTCTGAATGCGCAGTGGGTGACCAGGAGGACTAAAGCTAGCAAGGCTTGTTTACCAGCTATACATGTTAAATGTTGATATTTGTATATATTTTTATGTATAAAGGACCTGTAAGTTAAGAGGCATTAGTAATATAAAGACCATAATGTTTACAGTATTTCAATAAACGTTTTGATCACTGGTTGTGTGGTTTATTTCAACATAACCTAGCAAAAATAAGGCCAAAAAGTTGTTGTTTGAATTTTAATAGGCAAATATTTAAGAGTCTATAAATGGATCATTATTACAGTGATTATTATTTTTCTAGCATGTTATATGTTTGCCAACAGTTCTTTTAAACCTAAAAGATGGAGTGTGTACACTGTAAAAAATGTATGTGATTTTAACGGTAAAATATTGTAAAAACTGATATTCCCACAATTCCCTGTGACACTCCACATTTGAAAGTATTTTGTTTAAAAAAATCATGTTTCTTAATAGTTTTTGATATCAGATTTGTACATTAGGGTTTTTGTTACATCTTATGTTGTTTAATGAATGTTTATTGCATTATGAAAGTGTTGTGGGTTACCATGATGGTGTTTTGCGTTTGCGTGAATGACTCTTTGCACCTTCCTTATATTAGTATATACTCCAGCTCAAGGAAAAGCTACTTGTGATGAATTCAGATTCTTCATGTGGCTTTCTCTTTTACCATCTGAATTATTATGGTGGTTGTCAGTATATGTTAAAGGTACAAAACAGATTTTAGTAGTAGTGTGCATTGTTGAATTTACTGGTTTACATTCAAATGTTCTTGTTTGTAAATTACAGTTTTATACTGTAACTTTTACAGTTTGTTTGTTTACAGTTTTTTCTGTATTTTTTACAAAATTATTCTGGCAACCACAACTGCCAAAATTATTTTGTAAAAACTACGGAATATTTTTTACAGTGTAGCTTTTTATTTCTTAAGATGTATCATGGCCATATTCCAGGATGACAATGTCAAGATTCATCAGGAAAGAACTATTGGGAGGGAGCATGAAGAATCATTTTCACACATGAATTGGCACTGACCTTAATTTTATTGAAAGTCTTTGGGATTGTCAATACAAGATCCTGACCAAAAAATGATGCACCTGCAAGAGGTGAGCACTCTTGTGCTTTTGTGCTCTTCTCCAGCACATCCCAAATACTTTCAATGAAATTAAGGTTGGGACTCAGAGGTGCCAATTCATGTGTGAAAATGATTCTTCATGCTCTCTGAACCATTCTTTCACAATTTTAACCCTGGTGAATCTTGACATTGTCATCCTGGAATATGGCCATGATGTGTCTTCCTACATGGTTGTTTGAAATGAAATGAAATGTTACACACTCCATCTTTAAGGGTTAAAAGAACCTTTACCAAACATATAACATGCTACAAACATAATAATCACTGTAATAATGATCCATTCATAGTATTTGCCTATTAAAATCCAAACAGCGAATCTTTTTTTTTTTTTTTTTTTATTGGCCAGGCAGTGTATAATCAATCAATATATAGAAAATAAGGTCTGATTTCAGTATCAAATAATTTAATTATTATGTTTTGTAACTAATATTGGCTCTATGGGTGTTTAGTTCAAACTTGTAAATAATTAGATCAGTGTTTGGGACTTGCTGTTACACTGTTTAAATTAAGCAAGTTAGAATGCAATTATTGTTACTTTTGGTAAAGTACATGTTTTCCCCTATAACTGTATCATTCCTATTACCACTTTCACTGTGTAGTACAAGCTTCTCCTATTCAAATCTAAGTGATAAACGAGTTAGGTCAAAAGTAAAGTAATTAAAAAGTAGTCAGATGTTACCTAATAGATTACATTACTAAGTGCCATTTTCATCATGTAATTTTCATTCAGTAATGGACTACAATTTGTAATCTACCCAGCACTGTGTGTGTGTGTGTGTGTGTGTGTGTGTGTGTATATATAAAGTTTAGTTATCTTGTCAGTGTCAAAAATCACCACAAGATGGCGGCACTTGTTCATAAATGTAAAGCAAGTTTTGCATGTAAGGGCAGTGATGAGCTGGGTTTCCTCTGGGGCTTTTGCTGAATTTTTTTTTTTTTTTTTTTTTACTTTTTTTTTTTATTATTATACACGTTCACAAAGTCCACAAACAATTGTCTTCATTAACCCTATTTAAAAGTGTGCAACAACATATGTGCATAAATGTACAACATTGTCTATGAAGAACAACAACATATTCACATTAGATGAATATGTATACCACGTGTGCTCAGGATCTTCATTTATATAACGATAAATTTAAAAAGTTTTCCAGAACTTTTCTAGAATTACACATTAACACGTGCAAGCCTAATTTAATATATGTGGATCTAGGCAGCGAGATCCATCATCATACTGATGAGAAGGTAACATTGACCAGTTGTGAGATATTATTCCAGCTGTCTCTCTAAACATTTATTCACTGAGGGCCTCCCATGTTAAGACACTTTTAGTATTGTTTGCAGACTTTAGATGACACTATCACCTAGGCCACTAAAACTCTTGTGCTCGCTAGTGTGATTGGATGTGTAATTATTTTATAGGTCTTTTGGAATGTCAGACAGTTGTTGCAAATTGCATTTGTTCAGGTCAGTTTTTCAGGGTACAACTGGATTTAGAACGTGGTAAAATGACGTTTTGCAGTTGAAACTGTGATTTAAGTTATTCACAGAAATTTTTATTTTATTTTATATAGACTCTTTATTAATAATGAAAACAGTAATATTTTAATATTATATTTATTTAGTTATAAATTGTAAAAATAATAATAATAATAATAATAATAATAATAATAATAGGCCAATATTTTATTTTACTTAGTCTATTATTATTATTATTATTATTATGAAAGAGTTAAACAGTGAGAGTGAATTGGCTCGCTGTGATTGGTCTAAAGTTGGCCGTAGGGCTGGACCGTCTCACACTCAAGTGTGTGTGTGTGTGTGTGTGTGTTACTTTCGTCTGGACTGCGAAATATTTAGTTAACGGAATTTCAAACACCGTTTTGATACAGATTTCGGCGCTGTAAATAATATGTCTTGTGTGTTTTGTTATCTGAAGAATATATGGAGATAAAGTCGATGTGATTTGAAGTGCTTGCTCGATACCTCGCGCGGTAACTGCCATCTACAGAAGTTTATACGGCGATCAGCGCGTGTTTTAAAAAGTGTCGAGCGAAAATACATGACGTCAGAGCGTTCTGGAATACAATTGCGCGTGATAATTAAACCTATTCAATTCGCTGGATTCAGTGTTGCGTGCATGAGGTTTTCTGATGTAGTACCCAGTGTACATGGGTATGATTTGTCTGGAGTGTTTTAGCAGGATGTAAGCATGATCTTTTATCTATCAGTTGCGAGGAACATATTTATGAACGTTTTCAGAGTTTGGTAAGTCTTGTATTTTTGACTTGATATTTTATGTTTTAAAATGTACCTTTTACCCACTTGAAACAGCTTTTTAGCACATGTACTGGTTATTGCATGAATCAAATATCTCCATGCTGCAAATTGTGCTGTTGTGATTTAACGGAAACAATGATTTTATAAGACAAATGAAGTGGTGTTAGAATTGTAATTGTAATCCTACACACATTTACAAAGTTGCAGAAGTCCATAAGGGTTTTGTCATTGCACTTGATGTTTTAGAGTAATTCACTAGTACTTCATTTCACTAACAGCTTTCTTTCTTTTATAGATTGAAGAGCCAGTGAACTTTAATAGGGACATTATGGAACTCTTTTGGATTGTTTTCTTCGTTTTTGACATTATTTTCATAACAGACTGCGCTAGAGGTGAGTAAAAGTATATTTGCCCTTGTAAAATGTCTGGAGAAAAAAAAAAATGAAGCCATTACAGCAAACTCGTGATAAACTGGTGTAAAATACATGACAAAGAAAACACAACTTCTTATGTTTGAATCATTTTTATATTTTAATAGTCTTGGTTATTTATAAACAGTTTAGAAGTAATTTTGTTTCCACATGTTGAGTTTATGAACATAATACTGTATAGTTCTAGTTGCAGTCACAAAATATGCATGTCGTGTACTTTTCAGTATGCTCAGGATTTGTAATAAAAAGTTTTTAAGCTTATAAGGTGACAAACTTGTCAGGTTTTAGACCAAGTCTTCCTAGTATGTTTAATAAATTCATCAACTAATGTGATTAAAAAACTATTCAAAATATTCACTTTCAAAGATTGGCAAGAATCATTTAGCTTTTATATTTTATTCATGTATTTTTTTCCCCAACCTTAATGTGATTTTATGGTTCTTTATTTGATGTATAACTGCAGTATGTTTGGTATTATGTTCAGTGTGAAGAAAAAAAAAAAAAAAGAATTCAAGGTTCAATTGTGATGGGTTCAGTTCAGCTTGTGTATGACTCACTAATAAGATGTGATATTCTATTGATAGGCTAAACTTGATTTAAAACTTGATGTTAAATGATGGTCTGAAAACGTCTAAATTCAGTCCATCTCTTGCATTTACTGAGTTGAAATTCAATTGTCCTGGACTTGAAAGGATTCCTTTAACCTGTCTATTGAG
This sequence comes from Elopichthys bambusa, assembly GCA_037101425.1. Lineage (NCBI taxonomy): Eukaryota > Metazoa > Chordata > Actinopteri > Cypriniformes > Xenocyprididae > Elopichthys > Elopichthys bambusa. Next base: position 12,034,124 of record CM074447.1, on the reverse strand, counting down.
TTCAGGATCAGACTGAGAGCTGGAGACTTTCAGGTTGTGTCACTGGCATTGTTTGCTGAATGCAGTCCTCTCGCATGAGCTGTTTCATTTTTCATTCCATTTTTTTTGGACTGAAATGAACCATCATTTCCATTCAGAATGGACTGATTGGGGTCAGGGCCGCTGATGGGCAGATAGTACAGCTTACTGCCTCCACTCTATCAGGGCTAAATATGAAGCGTGATGGAGTCTCCCTTTTGCGTTAGCGTACACCTCAGACTCAACAGCCTGTCACCGGAGCTGGCGAGAGAAAGAGAGAGAGAGAGAGATGTCTGTGTAGATTGCATCTGTGAGGGGCCCTGAACAATGTGGCATTCATGGTCACATAGCTTGGCCTTCATGGAGACGCTTAGCCAAAAGTAAACAGAAATGCAGAAGGCAATGTGATTAGATTAACCAATTATGTTTGTTTGCTGTACATTACCTAAGGTGTGCCTCCCAAGCCAGAAAGATTTGTGTTTACAAGCAAATGCAGACAATTTGCCGCCTCGATTGTATCTGAGGCTCAAAGTGGGTGTGTTTGATATGTTGCGCTTGTTACATAGAACGCGACTGATGGAACAAAAATCTGATCTGTCTATTAAAGATTGTTCAATGATAGTTGCATTACCTCATAAAGTCTCCTGCATTTCAGAATTCTGAATGGAATGATTTGATGAGATGCAAAATGCATCTGTGCTTTCACATCCAAAATGAAATGAATGGCAAATATGGCAAAAATAAATAAATAAATAAACATTGGTTAAATGGTTAGTTTAGCTAAAAATTACAATTCTGACACAATTTTATCATCTTCATGTCATGTCATTTCAAATCCATAGGACTTTAGTTAATCTTTGAAACACGAATTAAGAATTTTTTTTCTTATTCAGACCTGTGAGATTTCTGTTCCTCAATTGAAAGATTTAATTTAAGATTTTATTCAAATATAAACATTGATCCATGCACCTACACAGAGCACATCAGTTGTGGTAAATGGTAAATAGTTGAGTCAAGTCACGTCACCTTTATTTATATAGTGCTTTTTACAATGCAGATTGTGTAAAAGCAGCTTTACAGTGATAACAGGAAAATAATTTTGGCTGCACAGCAGCTCTAGAAGAAAATACTGCCATTGTCCAGCTTAAGTTCAGTATTGATTTATTCCATTGTAAAATTCATTAGTTATTAATTTAGTTAATTTATCTATAGAGCATCTCTGGAGAAAACAGTGATGTCAACGTCCAGCTAAGTTCAGTTTGCATAGAAGGGTGTCAATGCAGGCAGATCAAAAACATTGTTGAATATCAAGTGTTTCCAAACTAAGCAAGCCAGAGACAACAGCGGCAAGGAACCCAAACTCCATCAGGTGACAAAAATCAAGAAAAAAACCTTGGGAGAAACCAGGCAGTTCTCCTCTGGCCAACAACGAATAGTGCATTATTATGATTCAGGCAGCATTAAAGTGAAAGTGACGTGACATGTAGCCAAGTATGGTGTCCCATACTCAGAATTTGTGCTCTGCATTTATGCCATCCAAGTGCACACACACAGCAGTGAGCAGTGAACAAACACATACACACACCGTGAACACACACCCGGAGCAGTGGGCAGCCAATTTTGGCTGCGGTGCCCGGAGAGCAAGGGTGCCTTGCTCAAGGGTCTCAGCTCAGTCGTGGCATTGAGGGTGGAAGTCAGATTACGGGTCATAAATCAGATTGGGATTGGAACAGTTAAAATATTTAATCCAGTTCCATCTGGTTGAGCTGCCGTTGACCACATTTGATGTGAATAAAAGTCTAAATAAAATATGTTCACATAAAGTGGTCATTTCTCTTTAAAAGACTTTGATTAAACCGCTCGATTCATATGTTTTACTTTTACAATCTCTTTATGAACATTTTGAGCCATCAGAGTTTTGATGGAAATAACTTATAATGGAGGGACAGAAATCTCTCAGGTTTCATTAAATTTTCATCTTAATTTGTGGTTTGAAGATGACTATTTCCATTTCATATCCCTTTAACCCTCTGGCGCTGTTCGCTGTCTTTTTGACCCCAAATGACGTTTTCTGAAATAAAAAAAAAATAAAAAATTCTTTATCCAAATGGCATGAGACTTTGTACGGTGGTCAACACTTTCTAGATCTACAAATAAAAAAAATAATTGGTTATTAAAAAAAAGTCACACTCGTGCTGTTCGGGGTCTCTGGAGACAAAATTCATCCTCAAAATCAGAAACAACACAGAACACACATAGACAGAAATGAAGTGGCACACTTCAAAACATTTACAATGCAAAATGATCACGCTCGCACAGACACACACACACACACACATAGAATCCATGTGCTTTATTTGCTCATTTTTTATTGCTGTTCAGTTTAATGCATTTTGATGTTCATTTGTATGTGTCATTTGTATGTTGTGTATTTGTATCATGTAATATAATTGTTCATTTCTGTATTATTTGTTCTGTTTATTTAGTAACTGAAGTGTAGATTAAATTTGTAGAATTAAATGAAAAACAGAAGTTTGAAATAAATGATAAACTCTAAAGACTTTTCTCTTTGTAACATCTTGTTCAGGTTTGATTCTAATCATAATGTAACATTATTGAAAAACTTTTTTTTTTTCATACAAAAAATGCTAAACTTTAACAAAGTAATTTTTATTGTTATAATTGTGATTATATTATATGTAGATATGAATCCATTTGCAGTTAGTCAAATAGCAAATAGTGGAGCTCTGCAGCCATCTACAGGATAAAGTGATAATTTTTTTTACTTTTATAAGTGCATTTTCCAAAAGATGGGCAAAAATCTTATACTAAACCATGTCAAATTATCCAGGTTATCTCCATGAATGAAAGTTAGAAATGTGGATCTTTTATGAAGTGAATTTTACATAAAAAGCTTTTATAAATTTAATTTTTTTCAAATTATAAAAAGAAATCATAAATCCTCCAAAAACTGCACAAATGTGGAGAGTTTTGCTGGGGACCCCAAACAGCACGAGTGTCCACCCCAAAGAACAGCGCACAAGGGTTAAATACTGAACCATCTAACAGAAGCAAAAAATAAATAAATAAATAAAATAAAATTGTATTCAACAATTTCGTCTCTCCTCTGTCAGTCTCCTACGCTGTTTACATTGTATAGACAGTGCAGGCTTTTGTGTACTATGTCAGAACGCAGACTCATTATTGGCCGGCTTCCATGCGTTGTGCTGTTCACGTGAACAGTGTCGGCCAATACTGAGCCGGCAGTGGGACGTAAACACGGAAGCCTGCACTGTCAATAGAACGTAAACTGTGTAGGAGATTGACAGGGGAGAGACGAAATTGGTGAATAAAGTCTTTGTGATATAACAATAATTTGTTTCGAAGATGAACAAAGGACTTGTGGGTTTGGAACGACATGAGGGTGAGTACTTAAAGGGATAATTTTCATTTTTGGGTGAACTATCCCATGATTTACTCACCCTCAAGCCATCCTAGGTGTATATGACTATCTTCTTTCAGATGAACACAATCAGATAAAAATGTTAAAAATATCCTTAGTCCTCCAAGGTTTATAATAGTTGTCAATGGGGAGCTGCGTTTTGAAGTAAAAAATAATGCATTCATCCATAAAAATAGTAATCCATACGACTCCAGTGGGTTAATAAAGGCCTTCTGAAGCAAAGCGATGCGTTTTTGTAAGAAAAATATTCATATTAAACGTACACAATTCGACTTGCGCCTAATGAGTAATCCTCTGACACGATGTATGACGCAGGATGTAGGAGTATTGTAAGCTTAGACGCCTCTCGCGGTGCAAACAAATAGGGCTGTGCAACAAATTTAAGCTCCTCTTCTCTTATGTCGAAATCCTCAAATTTCTCTTTAAAAATGATCGTTTTAGACTTATAATCCATGACCGGTGATTTGTTTTGTTCTGCGCCTCCGCGTTCGTCACTGTGCGTCAGGTCAAGGGATACTCTTCTGCTACAAATAAACTTGTGCATTCTGCGTGCGGTTGTCCACCGGAAGCTATTTATTTGAATTGATAAAGTTTTAAATATAGATGTTTTTCTTACAAAAACACATCGCTTCGCTTTAGAAGGCCTTTATTAATCCACTGGAGTCGTATGGATTACTTTTTTATGGATGGATGCATTATTTTTTTACTTCAAAACGCGGCCCTCCAATTCACTGCCATTATAAACCTTGGAGGACTAAGGATATTTTTAAATATATCTCTGATTGTGTTCATCTGAAAGATCATGTATACCTAGGATGGCTTGAGGGTGAGTAAATCATGGGATATTTTAATTTTTGAGTGAACTATCCCTCTAACATCCGATTCCATCCACCGGCCGCTCGTTCCAGCTGTTGATTTTGAATGTATGTAAATGCAACCTGCATCCAGTTCCATTGTAATAATTTTTGACCCATTTGCCAGCCATGCCAGAAGCAGTGTTTTATAATTCCATGTGGAATTTCAACAATTTGTCCACATGAAAAATCTTAGTGTGCAGTTTATATGATGAAATGGCCTTGTAGCTTAAATGGATATCATTGTGTGTACCCTCAAGCCTTGTTAGTTACAGCTTCCCATTTTTTTGTTTTCTCAAAAGATATCAACATGAATTATGTTCTCTGAAAGGGATAACTACAACATTTGCTCATACGATACAAAAATATCTTTGTGTGTGCTTGTAATAACAATGCAGAAATTGCTGTTCACGTTTTTACTCAAGCATTGGGTTTGTGTGTGGGTATTCTATTAGGGAAGAGAGTTTCAGGGATCGTAGAAGAGTGTTTTTGGGAACATATGGCAGGGGCCAAGCTCTGAAGATGGAGATGGCACACGCTGATTTGTTTACACTGATGTAGACCACCCTTGAAGCATTTGTCGATACTCACTGATATGTCTGGATCCGAAATCTCAGTGGCGAAAACAGTGAGATGTTCTGCTTGCAAAATAAACATCCTCAAGAACTCTGATCTGATGGACATTAAATCTGCATCTCTGGGGAAAAAAAAAAAAACCAAACAAAAAATTGTCTAAAACTAGTCGCAAACCAAGAGGAAGAGCTTGATTATCCCCATCCCCCCCCCCCCCCCCCCCCCACCCTCTTTATAACCAGCAAGACGTCCAGGAAGTTTATTTATGTTGCTTAAGAAACATGGTGTTACAGTTGGTAGCTCCATTCATCCCACTTAAATGTTTGTCAAAACAGTCGAAGGGTTGAGTATTATCATTTTTTTTCTTTATCCTCAAACTTCTTCTAGTTGTGCAGCATGGGTTACGGTCTAAACCGAAGCACAGTCACTAGTACCAATTAGATGGTTGGATGCGTGGTTTACCGTGAGGATAACCACTATAAAGAAAGCTGTAAATCTCATTTCCATTGAGGAAGACTCAAAGAATAGTTGTTAAGTGGGCCTAATAAAGTAGTTTTTCAGGTCAAATGGTGTTTACATAGCGGCCATTTTTTGTGTCACCTACTCCCATTTCCGATTGTCTATGAAGGCAATTCTTCTGTAATGAGGCGAAAAAATGGTTTGGGAACATAAATTGTGTCATTTGCTTTGCCAAGACACAACCCTCTGTATGTGATACTGAAACAGGCTACTGTATAACAGACCATGAAAAAAATCAAATGCCTTCAGATCCAGTTGAAATAGATGTTGGTCTTGCACAACTCATTTTAATGTATTCTTAATTAATTATACAACTCTTTTGAAATTAAAAAGTGTATCAGTCAATTACTGACTATTTTGGTCAGTTAACTAAGTTATTTAATCATACTTTTTTAAACACTTTTTATTTAGAAAAAAAATGCATTCAATTGATCAAAAAAGAAAGGAGAGACATTTATAATGTGACAAAAGGTTCTCTTGAACTTTCAACATTGATAATAATCAGAAATGTTTCTTGAGCTGCAAATCAGCATATTAGAATGATTTCCGAAGGAATGACACTGAAGACTGGAGTAATGATGCTGAAATGATGCAGCTTTGCATCACAGACATAAATAACATTTTAAAATATATTACAATAGGAAACAGTTATTTTAAATTGTAAGAATATTTCACAAATTGACTGTTGTACAGTATTTTTAATAAATGCAGCCTTGGTGAGCAAAAGAAACTTTTAAAAAAAATGTTAAAACATTATATATACAAGATTTTATCATAGTTAGCAAGTGTAAGAATTGCAATTATTTCTACACAATATTTACTCAACAAATTCACTAAAAAATATTTAAAATAAACATTACCTATTGTCAGTGCTTTAGATTTTGGATGCTAACCCATTTCTGTTAACCAGGCATGGCTAGCAATCATCTCAAAATGGCCTAATTTTGGCCGAACCAGTATGTCAATCTATCAGTTTAAATATTGTCTGACTGGATTATTTGGATGACTTCAGACACCACTGGAGGATTTTATGATATTACTATTTACCAGTGTCACTCTGGCTGATGTGATTTTGATTAGGCCATAAAAAAGACCAAAAGGTCACGGGATGAGTGGCATATGGTGACTCTTACTGTGGCTAATAGAGTTTCACAGATCCTGCATTTCAGGTTGGGAGTTCCTTTTCTGGCCTTGGCGCCTCACGGTGCCTGGATGCTGGTGTGGGATCTTGTTACTCGATGGGGGAGGTGCTCGTAATGATGGGAGTGTGAAAAGAGGAAAAACAGCCCAATTTGAATTGGGGGTTGCGCAAACATTTAGCTAAATGTGTGACTAGAGGCTTGAGTCCATTGAGCAATTGTGGGTCAGAAATAAACTTTTCCATTAAGTGACTAATTTGATTTACAGACCTTTTTTTTTTTTTTGTCTTTCTAAGGGCAATTTTTATAATTACCTCATTAACTGTATTTGCATTGTCCTTGAAGTCAAATGCTTACATTTAACCAATAACTTATCAATCAGTCAGAATACTGTAGACTGTTATATTTAAAATTTGATCAACTTCAACATGTCATCTTTACACTGCAAAGGTGGAACAGAAGCTGCATCTGACATGGTGTTTTTGTTTAATGCTGCTCAGAGTATGTATGCATGTATTTACACAACAATTATATAATGTACGTACTACATAGCCATAATATAAATTAAAAAACAGGAACTCATTACAAGGTAGGGCTGCAAACTTTTGACGAAAATCATTATGGGAAACAGCACATCATATTCTGTCTACACAGACAAAAAAAGCTAAGAACCGTTTATGAATTAGTTTATTTCTTTTTACTTTTTACGCATTAGAAAAGCAAGATTTCACATTGGTTATTTTAGTAGTATGAAAAACAAAATGGTTATTCAAGCTGGGAATAAAATAAAGCTGGGAATTCCATGAATTCAGTCTAGCACGAGTTCTGCACTCTTGCAAATATCCACTGAATGCGTCTACACTGCAAAATGAATCTCTTACTTACAACTTATCTGCACTTTGTTGTTAGAGCACTGAACAAAACATTTTGACTAATCTAAACACCTCTGTTCGGGCATTGCGTTCATAAGAAAATTGTGTGGTTGTTTATATTCCTCAGCACTGGAAAAAAAAAATGCATAAAACAAATCTTTGTTGCAACCTGAGCAGATCTAATTGTAAAGCAATCAACACTTTTCATTCATTTTTTTATATTTCACTTTAATCATAACAGCTGTAATAGATATAGATTAATTGTGCAATGGCATTTTTTGCCCCCTTATCTTGAATTTGGAGGGCATTTCTGTTCATTTTGGTGGCATTTTTGCCCCAAGCCCCCATTAATTTTCTAACCTTGGTGCCCAGTATGTAGGCTGAAAGCCGATTACAGATGTCATGCATACGTTGATGGTCCAGCTTCTAAATTCCTCTTACAATAGCAAATTTGCAAATGGGGTGTCCCAAAGCAGTAAATCTCAGTCAAATGGGAAGTTTGTTAAGCAGTCCGCTGATAGCTGCTGGGAATCCTACATGTTTCACACGCTCACTCGCACTTCCTGGTCATAGCATAGGCTGAATAGTTCATTGTTGTGGGCCGGTGGTCTGTGTGTTGGCCAGTGCTCAGGTCAAAAGTGAATATAGAGGACCAAACAGTAGGCCAGGTTGGGTTGCATGCCTGACCCCATACCACAGGTCTTACAATAACATTTCTCCTGTTTTGTGTGCCTGCTTGTCACTTTTCCAAGCACTTCCCATTTTGCGATTCGGACTTGTTGGCTTACTGCTCCTCTGTGCTGTTTGGGACGCCTCCCACCCCCATATCCCCAGCTGTTCTTTTGGTTGCATTACAAATGAGATGTTGAAAAGCAGTCCTTTGACTGGAGACAGCTCCCCTTGTTTTCTTTGGGATTTGGCATGTCAGTTTTTGTTGGGGCCTGTGCCTCTCCAGCAGCTGTGTATATGTCATATGTCAGAGAGGGCTCTGGTGCTCCCTGTGCAGCAGAAGCCCACGCCAGCCTCCAACCAAAAAGCTATGCGCGTGATTGATGGAAGGCATCTCTTGCAGTTACACAGTCCCCTGGCACGCAAATGCGTCAGCTTCCCGAAAAAAGTTTTTTGTTTAGTTAAGGCAGGGCACTTAACTGTAGCACCCATCAGCCTCTGTTGTGTCTGACCTGCCCCAGATATCAGCCACGTCGAGAAAGCTGCCGACAGTGCCTGCCGCATGCCACTGCGCAGTTCTGAATTGCAAGGGCTTGGACTTGTGTCAAAGATGCCAGCATCTTCCAGAAGTTACTTTGTATGGAATTGCATCATATACTGCTTTCTGAGTGTCTAAGGTGCTGCTGTAACTGTATGCAAACACTTAAGTTGCAAAAATTATTGCATACCTCATAGTGTCCATCAACAAACATATTGTTTTTGTTTAATGTTTGCTGAAAAATGTATTGCTATTGTAATGCTATTTTGTTTGATAATGCAGTAACATTCATAAAATTTTTTTTTTTTTTAAGTGTGACGTACGTGTCCAAATACTTATTGTGACTGTTGTATTCGGCTGTTGTATACTCACTTGAGTCTGGAGGTTTGCAGTCCAGTTTTTTCTTCTTGCAATTTGTTTTCAAGCCAATTAGGAATGTAACCTTCTGACCCCCTTAATACCAAGCTACCTCTTTGTCTCTTAAACATCATGACATGCCTCCCCTGCTGGCATACCCTGTTCAAGGTGAATGGTTTTCCGTGCCTAAACAATAGCCGCAGAGTTGACTGACATTATTGTCAGACAGGACATGCGACAGTTTATTTTATTTTATTACTATTTTGTAAAATTCAAGCCACTTTTTTTTTTTTACCTTTTTATTATTTTATTTTATTTTAAATTTAGGACACCTGTTTATTTTTTTTATTTTTTGTGAATAGTAATTGTCTAATTTTTTTTTATTGTATTTTTTTTTTTTTGTAAAATTATTATTAGTTTTCTGAATAGTAATTTTATATATTTTTTTATTTTTTATTTACCCACCTGTTTTATTATTGCTTAGTGAATAATAATTTACCTTTTGAATTATAAGGTTCTATCTGCATTCTGAGCAGTTTTGAGATACTGAGCTTCAAAGTTTTGCATTCCATATAGCAAAAATGATATGGGCAACAAGTCTCTTTTATACATGAAAATAACAGAGACCCTAAATGTTTTCTAAATGTACAATATCAAAATCCTCTCAGATCTGTAAATGGGGATTTTTGGAATGGGTCAAATGCAGATAGAACCTTATAATTGTAAAAAATCACTTTCTTTTTGGAATGCAAAACATTAATTGAAGCAATAATTATCAAGAAACACAAACAGTTTACTTATAATTTGTTTTAAAATATAAAATTAGTGTTTTAAAACATAAAATTAGTGTTGTAACAATGTGTTGACATGCATGATAAAGTTAAATTTAATGCTTTCTATGACATTTATTTAATATTTTAGAATGAATATTTTAGAATGAATATTAAAGTTAAGCATAAAAGGCAGTGCTAAATATTTTGTCCAGTGCAGATGTTAAATTTAGGTAGGAATATGGTAGGTAATATAACACCCCTAGTGAAAAATAAACTAAGCAACTAAAGATATACTTTTTTTTATTGTGCTAAAGTGGAACTATTGTAAATATACTTTAGGTACACTTTAAATATCTTGCATCTAAATTATACAGTGACCATACTATCCTTACTAATAGTGATATTATAAATACATTTTAGGCTGAAATATGCATTGTGCAATATAAAGAAGAACTCCAAATAAAGTTTAATTAGAATATTTATGTGAGTAAATATATTAATGGGTTTGTAGTTAGTATGAAATTAATGTAGGCCTACCTGTGGGAACATTTTTGCTAAACGAAATTACGTAGCGCCATGTACGTTTCGTGACCGTTTCAATGTGAAATGTTCACTGAGTGGCGCTAAAAGCATGTTCAGTTTTTTCCGAAACAATTTAACGTGAATATGGTACGTTTTTACTACGTTGGTTTTATACGTATTACTGCAGTTCTGATTTGAAATGTCTGGTGAGTGGCGCTAATGCTCCATTACATTTTAAAATAACGTACCACTAACACTACACCTAAACCTACCCGATAGTGTTAACAAAAGCAAATGTGACATAAAAGGCTTTGGTAATCATGTCATTTTAGCTTGTTTTTGATCTTTTTTACTGTGACTTGTTCCCCGGATTTGTACCCAAGGCTTCTCTCGTCCCAAGTCCAACTCCGTATCAGCTGAGCTACCGAGCAAGCTTGTTACATTTGAAAAGTGAAACATATGTAGCTGGTTAAGTGATGCAAAGTCCAAAATGTATTTGTTTACAAATCATGCACTTTGGTAAAAGCGTTTTGAGATCATAACATAATATTGTGCAAGGAGATGTAAAAACAAGTCTTTATTAATCCATAATCTGACCCTGTAATCGTAACTGTTTATGAAAACGATTAAAAGCGCTTGCTGTTTTACTGCCTCTAGTGTTCATTTCTGTTGGAAACTGCATTGATATGTACATATTGTTACGTATTTTGCGACTTGCAGAAATGTTCCCACAGGTACGTCTTTCCATGAGACTAGGTTGACATTTTGGTGGGCAGACTCTGCATCCATTGCCTCTGACATGTTTTCTCACCGTCATGCACCTAACTCAGAAACTCTTAAGAAAACTCAGTTACCAAAACTCATAATCATGAGTTTTATCTCATAAATACACTCTTTCTGACAAGCTAAACCTTGACCCTCATTGGCCTGCCCCAACGTCCTACCGTTATTTGATACAGAAGTTGACACACATAGGCTGCAATGATTGATCTATGTTTCAAACACGCCATAAAGCCAGTGCCATCACACTCACCAACAATTGCTTTTGCTGTACTTTTGCTAAACAACAGAACTCTCTGGCGTGCACACTATTGGAAATTTTGGCACATTTGTCAGAACGAAACCTAGAACCTCTAGAATCTCATTGTAGCTAAAGACACAAGTCTCACCATGTATTTCAAATCTGAGAATGATGAAATTATTTTAAAATAATGCTATGTAATTTTTTGTGCAAACCAAAGAAAACACGAGGTATGTGAAACATCTAGTTTGTTTCTGCTAACAGGTGCCATAAAGGCAGAATTTTCAAACTTTTGCCTACAGCTCAAATGTAACAATGAGCAATTTGCAAATAAAATGATTTAATTTGTTAAATATTTAAGTACTACTTCAGTAATTTAATTTTGCTGAATTCTATGTTGACCCGATATTTTTAAATGTACAATTCAATTAACTGTATTTGAGTTCTAATTGTTGAGTGTAAAAAAAAGTATTGGTCTAGATAAAAGTTTATAGGAAATGTGTTTTGAGTTGCAAAAAATAATCATAAGTAAGTTTTATAATTATGACCTTTTCAATTTGCCCACACTTTGAATATCAGGTAGGCTATTGTTTAATTCAATTCAAATTTATTTCTATAGCACTTTTTTCACAATTTTGCATGGTTGCAAAGCAAATATACATACATATAGAAAGTAGTTACAAAAGTAAATATTTGTAATTATGACAAATAAAGAAAACAACATATAGTCAGTTTGAAATGGTGAAAGAAATTCACGTACCTGATCAGAAATTGTATTACTTTAGTGTATTCCAATGCACCTAAGTGTAATACACTTTTTCCATTAATGCTACTTTAATGGCCCGTTGCACATTGAAATATGGACCAAATATTATGAATTATTAAAGAATTATTAAACTGATGCTGACCAGTCCTCAAAAATTACACAAAAAGTTAAAATGTCAAATAAATTCAGAAACGTTAACTGCATGAAAAGTAAATCATTTTAATTCAATCGCCAGAGAAATGTTACAGATGGTTTTATTCCATCTGCGGTCACTGAAACACAGGAAGTTCAGCATGTTCACATTCTTCCACCAACGAACGGAACTGTCTGTGTTTTAGTGTGCGCAAAAGATTCTTGATATTTATTGTTGCGTCTGCTGGTTTTATTTCTTCCAACAGCTTTCGTGTTATATACAGACCATTTCACATTTATTTTCACGCACCATTTACTGTTCCTATATTGAGACTTTGCAATTCGCAGTCTTTTAATCCATAAAATTTGTGCTGTCATTAATCTGATAATCTGAACATTTGTTTACTTATAGCTGTACTTGTAACAGTATAGAGAGAACACAAAGTAAACCCAGTTTTGTGTTGAGTATATCTGCGTGATGGCGCAACAGGTAAAGTGAGTGCTCTTGTGCGACAGTGACCCGAGTTTGAATCCAGCCTGTACTAGTTCCTACATTCAATATACAAATATATATCTGTTCCCATTGTCTTACTTATGTTCACTGGATAAGTAAGTTACTGGTATACTGGGGGTGTCTGTAAATAGCAAATTTATAAAGATTACTTTATTGTAGCCTGTTCGAAGCTCACTATAATGAAGCCATTAGCACACTTCAAGTTTACTTGGAATGCCATTGCAATGTGTTTTAAAATCACTAAAAGTTTGTTATCAGTATAATATTAATGTATGTTCAATACTCTTACAGTGTAATTGAATTGCAATTCTGATGTCACCAGAAATACATTTGAAGCTTGTGCTGAGTGAATTCTGCATTTCAAAACCTAAATACAAGAGTATATTTAAAGTGTACTAAAGTATATTGAATACAACTTTAGTTGAACTTCAGCACTGCTAAAATGCATTTAGTACGAAATTAGTTGTTCCAATTTAGCAGACTTTAAGTATACCAATTTATAGCGTGCCACAAATACGTTTAGTTATACTAAAGTACATAAGAATAAATTGTGCTTAAGTATACTATTTTTTTCACTAGGGACATTATTGCAGGAACAGTTTAAGGTTAAGTTTCCTTTTGTTTAGACAGAAAAAAGCTACTGTAATACATCTGACCAAGACTTTATACCACAGAAAGTGGGACACGTAAAATGGCTTTCTCTCTAGACATCAGTATGGCTGAAATAACATGCTTTAACAACGTTTAACAACGTTTATTGTTGTAATGAAGATCAATTAAATTGTTAAATTATAAACAATATATAAATATAATAATAATAATATATATATATATATATATATATATATATATATATATATATATATATATATATATATATATATATATATTACACTACAGTGGGTATGGAAAGTATTCAGACCCCCTTAAATTTTTCACTCTTTGTTATATTGCAGCCATTTGCTAAAATCATTTAAGTTCATTTTTTTCCCCTCATTAATGACATTTAATTGACATGTTTTGATTTATTAAAAAATAAAAACTGAAATATCACATGGTCCCAAGTATTCAGACCCTTTGCTGTGACACTCATATATTTAACTCAGGTGCTGTCCATTTCTTCTGATCATCCTTGAGATGGTTCTATACTTTCATTTGAGTCCAGCTGTGTTTGATTATACTGATTGGACTTGATTAGGAAAGCCACACACCTGTCTATATAAGACCTTACAGCTCACAGTGCATGTCAGAGCAAATGAGAATCATGAGGTCAAAGGAACTGCCTGAAGAGCTCAGAGACAGAATTCTGGGAAGGCACAGATCTGGCCAAGGTTACAAAAAATTTCTGCTGCACTTAAGGTTCCTAAGAGCACAGTGGCCTCCATAATCCTTAAATGGAAGACATTTGGGATGACCAGAACCCTTCCTAGAGCTGGCCGTCCGGCCAAACTGAGCTATCGGGGGAGAAGAGTCTTGGTGAGAAACCTGTCCAATCACCTGTCCAATACAGTCCCAACAGTGAAGCATGGTGGTGGCAGCATCATGCTGTGGGGGTGTTTTTCAGCTGCAGGGACAGGACGACTGGTTGCAATCGAGGGAAAGATGAATGCGGCCAAGTACAGGGATATCCTGGATGAAAACCTTCTCCAGAGTGCTCAGGACCTCAGACTTGGCCGAAGATTTACCATCCAACAAGACGATGACCCTAAGCACACAGCTAAAATAACAAAGGAGTGGCTTCACAACAACTCCGTGACTGTTCTTGAATGGCCCAGCCAGAGCCCTGACTTAAACCCATTTGAGCATCTCTGGACAGACCTAAAAATGGCTGTCCACCAACGTTTACCATCCAACCTGACAGAACTGGAGAGGATCTGCAAGGAGGAATGGCAGAGGATCCCCAAATCCAGGTGTGAAAAACTTGTTGCATCTTTCCCAAAAATACTCATGGCTGTATTAGATCAAAAGGGTGCTTCTACTAAATACTGAGCAAAGGGTCTGAATACTTAGGACCATGTGATATTTAAGTTTTGATTTTTTTAATAAATCTGCAAAAATGTCAACAATTCTGTGTTTTTCTGTCAATATGGGGTGCTGTGTGTATATTAATGAGGGAAAAAAATGAACTTAAATGATTTTAGCAAATGGCTGCAATATAACAAAGAGTGAAAAATTTAAGGGGGTCTGAATACTTTCCGTACCCACTGTGTATATATATGTATATAGTCGATCATTAAGTTTCTAATAAACATCGCGTTGTGTGGCAGTATTCACTGATTTCACATTTTCTGCTCTCTTTTCCGCTGTCATGGAGCAGCCCGGCGGCATGACAAAGAAAGCTGATCCTGATTCCTGATTGGTCCTTGTGTGTGCATTCGAAGTGCTGATTGGCTCACAGATAGAGAAAGTAGATAGAACCTTTGTTTTCTAAAAAAAGTCCCAAAATGTACACAACTTAAAAAAAGAAACATCACGTAAGTTGTTACAGAATATGTGAATAACTCAATTTTGACAAAAATGCCAGATAGAACCTTCCAAGGTGACATTTTTTCACAATTCTTTTTTTTTTTTACCTTTTTTTTTATTGCATTTAATTTTATTATTATTATTTTTAATTCAAGCCACCTGTTTATTATTATTTTTGTAAACAGTAATTGTCTCATTTAATATATTTTTTTTTCTTTACCTTTTTATTTTATTAAAATTCAAGCCAATAAAATTCTTAGCTGTGTTATCTTAAGGAATTTTTGGAGAAACATTTGAGACAAAGTTGCTATTAAAATTAGTGTTGTTTCTATTTTGCTTTTATTAATATGTTTAAATGTGTTTCAGTCATTAATGATTATTTTATGGTGCAGTTGTCCAGGCTGAATCTTTACAGTTGGTTTCTGTTTTTTGTCTGTTATAAGAGTGGAAAGCATAGCCAGCTGTTGAGTTAAAATCCACAGAACAGTTGGAATGTGTGAAGTGTGTGAGAGTTGTAGAAGTGGTTTCAGTGCATTGGAATCGCAGATGCTGCTCAAATCTGCATTTGTGTGAGCCGAAGAGATTTTCTGAACAGCTTACTATTCTATAGCATTAAATATTTTAAACACAATTAAAATACTTGTCAATAGAGGAAAAAAAACCCAACTATTTATTATATATAACGTTATATAATATATGTGTTTTTCAAAAGCATCGTGAGCTAAGTTGATTGTAGAGACCATTGGTGGCAATGGTTCTATGATCTATTTAGGCTTCCCTTAAGAAAAAGACGTTTATTCAAATGTGCTATTAGTATACTTCTTTTAACCTAAAAATAAGTATACTTTCAATCTACTTTATATACTTCTCAGAAATATACTTAAAATTGCACTTAAATATACTTGACTTATACTGACAGTAAAGTCTAAGTATATTTGGCCTATATACTTATAATTATATATAATTATAATTAATTATAACTTAATGTATAATGAAGTATACTTGGCTAGTAGTTGTGTTTACTCTTTTGATTGAGTAGCCTATTAAAAGCTTTTTCATATAGTTTTACACAAAGTCTTATAAACTTGTGAAAAAATATATACTAAAAAATGTATTTGAAATACATTTATCTTGTTCTAAGTATACTACAAATACATTTACATATTTATGTGCTTAATAACAATACCCTGCAACTGTACTTCTGGTATATTAAACTGGTATACTTAAAGTCTGCTAAATTGGAACAACTAATTTTGTACTTAATGCACTTTAATTGTGCGGAAGTATTGCTGAGGTCCAATTAAAGATATACTTAAGTATATTTGATTGTGTTAATGTGGAACTATTGCAAGTATACTTTAGGTACATTTGAAATATTTAAAGACTAATATTATACAAAGATCATACAATCCTTATTAAGAGTGATATTAAAACACTTTTTAGGCATAATATTAAGAAATATGCATTGTGCAATGAAGAAATACTCCAAATAAAGTTTAATTATAATGAAATAAAATTAAGTCTTAAGTGATATGTCAATAAATATATGAATGGATTTGAAGTATACTTAGTATGAAATAGTCTAAATGTATTTTAAATAGATTTAGCTATAGTTTGTTTGAAAATATGGATTTATAAAGAAACCAAATATGTTCCTAATTCTGAGTATATGAATTTTTGTGTAGGCTAGTCCACTGGTAGTGTACATAGGAATTTACTTCAAAACTACTTTACTCTTTCCCCAACACTGACTGAATTTGAAGAGTTCATTTGCAAAAACAGGTAACTCCATTTTTATCAATTCTCACAAATCTTGTTTTTTTTTTAAGGTAAATAAAAAAATTAAAGTTCATTGAAAGTATGTTTTTTATATATATTAAAAGTTTGTTTTTTAGCAAAAGCAGATAACTCCACATTTCATGTTTCAGAGTTAAACAAAACCCAAGTAATTGCTTTGTAATTGCATTTTAATAACACTTAAACACACTTGTGCACACAAACGCACACACACACTGACAGATACACACACATATACACATACACACACACACCAATCCACTCACTGTGCGCGCACGCGCACACACACTAACAGATCGGCACACATACACTCACACACACAATAACAGATCGGCACACATACACTCACACGCACTAACAGATCGGCGCACACACACACACACACACACACACACACACACTAACAGATCGGCACACACGTACGCTCACGCACACTTTTTTTTTAAAAAGTGGCATTTATCGGTTTTTGCAAATGAACTCTTCAGTGTTTTCACATACAGTAGGGGGTGCTATTATGCATCTTCTGAAAGAATACTGAATCAATTTGATTAGGATTAGGATCAAAACACAGGAGAAGAAGCTGAAACAAGTGATATAAGAATGCTCACACAAATGTAAAATAACGCGATCATCAAACATTATTAAGCATGTAAATCAAAACTGCCTAACGTTACTTAATGAAATGTCGACCCAGGACGAGCTATAGCACTGTAAAGCTTTGGGGGTGTTGATGGACTCGATCTACTCCATCTGTTCGTTCTGAATCCTATCCAGATGTAGTCTAAAAAAGTGATTTTCTCAGCTTTTTGTTTAAAATGTTGCTTTTTTTTAATTAAACTTACCCACATTCAAATGTTGATTAAAAAAAGGATGCATGAAGCTAGAATAAAATGTTTTTTAAAATGGAAAGACTTAAAGGTATATTTCAAGCATAAAAAATTAATACCTAAATAGGAATATAGTAGTATACTTAAAGTGCAAAAATAATATATATACTAAAAGTGTGCCAATTTAGTCCCAAGCGGTATTAAAATAGTACACCCAGGTGAAAAGGAAATATATTTAAATTGTGCTTTTTTAGACACACTTAATATATTAAAATTATACTATACTAAGTGCATATTAAAATTATTTTGAAACAACTTTAAGCATAAGTGTATTTCAAAATATACTTCAAGTTCAATTTTAAGCTATTTGCAATATATTAAATATATTGAAATTTTGTTAAAATGGAACCACTTTAAGTACATTTAGTGCAATTTAAGTATATATGTACTTTTAATACTTCTTGAATTACAATTTATATTTGAAGCATCATTTTAATGTGCTTCATGTACATTTCCAAAACTATTCCAAATCATTACAAATGTATTCGAAATGCTTCTGATGCACAATATGTGCTTCTGATGCACATATGTCATCTAGTCCAATGGTGGGCGGGTGACGTCACGACCAGGAAAGGATAAAAGCACATCCAGAAAGACCGTCTTCAGCTTTTGTGCCTCAGAAAAGTGCTGTGTGTCAAACTGTGCAAACTTATTTGCTGTTCCTTCTTTGCTACCCTCGTTTTCTCACGGGTGTGGATACAAACGACTTGTGTGTTATGTGTTTGGGAGCAGAGGATGCTCTCTCAGCCTTCCAGGGGGCTGACTGCGAGCATTGTGAGAGGCTGTTGCTTCACACACTGCACTCCCGCCTGTCACTTTTCGAGGAAAGTGATCAGGCTAGCGTTCCTCATGGCTCTGAACCCGCTGCTGCTGAGGCAGTACCGAGAAAGAGATCATGGGGTTCGCAAATGGATCTCTCAGAGGGGGTTTGAGACAGGCGCCGTCCATTCTGCATCCAGCGCTCCCTCTCTGGTGTCAGAAATCCGCTCTGTGGCTTCTTACGTCTCCGGGGAGAGAGCCCGGCGCTTCAGCTGTCCAGCTCTGAGGTGGTGGATGTGTTGAGCATCGGAGTGGGGGAAGAAGATTTGCCATCTCTTTCCCCGGAATATGAGGAGCTGGTGGAGGTGATAACTTCCCACTAAGCCATTAAAGTCTACATCAGGGCTAGTGGGAAAAGCGTACCCACAGGGCTAGTGAGCTAGTGGGATTTTGATAGTGGCGAGGGGAATGGTCTCTCAGGGCCACCAAGGAGACCACCAGAGCAATTGGGCTGTCTATGGCAGCCCTGGTGGTAACAGAGAGACATCTGTGGCTCAACCTATCTGAAATAAAAGAAAAAGATAGGGCCTTTCTTCTGGACGCCCAGCTTTCGCCCCCTGGCCTCTTCGGCGACGCTGTAAATACGGTTCTCAAGAGGTTTCAGGAGGCTAAAAAGCAAGCGGAAGTGATATCTCCCTCGCCATCACCAACCCACCAGCCATCAAGCTCCTCATATAGAGTGCAACAAAATGGTGCTCCATCTCAAAAATTCTGCGGGCCAGGACGACACTCTGAACCGAAGTCTTCCAAGCCAAAGCCGAATCTGAGGACCGTTCTTCTGGTGAAGAAGGCTTCGGGTCAAAAGAGGTCCTGATGCTCAGGGCGCAGCGGTCTCTAGTGAGCTTGTAACTCAGTATTCACACAACACTGCATCACACTCACACCCTCTGAGGAGGTTAGAAAAACAGTCAGATCGTTCGTTTCCTGCCAGTATGCTTCAGGTCACCAAAATGGCTGTTCCAAATACACCAGAGGCCAGCCTCGAGAGGCTGGTTCCCTTACTAGATTTTCTGTCAGAGAAAACGTCTGCCAAATATCTCAATGGGTCCTGCAGACTAGGGTACAGAATCCAGTTTGGTTCTCATCCACCACTATACAACGGGGTGCTACTAACCTTAGTGCATCCTGACAGGCTCTGGTGATGGAACAAGAAGTAAAGACCCTGTTAGCAAAAGAAGCTATAGAACGGGTCCCTCCACCAGACAAAGAGTCCGGGTTTTACATAGTTCCGAAAAAAGATGGAGGGTTGCGTCCCATATTAGATCTTCGTCGTCAGAAGACTGAAGTTCAAGATGTTGACATTAAGTCAAATCATGACTCAAATCAGATCTGAGGATTGGTTTGTCACGATAGATCTAAAGGACACATACTTCCATGTCTCCATTCTTCCACAACACAGGAAGTTCCTTAGGTTCACTTTCGGGGGAAGCTTACCAGTATCGTGTTCTTCCATTCGGCCTAGCTCTTTCACCCCGTTGAGACTAAACGCCAAGAAGAGTGTGCTTTCTCCATTACAGAGGACCACTTTCCTTGGTGTCATATGGGATTCAGTATTAATGTGAGCAGTCCTGTCACCCACCCGTATTGCTGTTATTCTCTCAGTTGTGAAAGAAATAAAGCTAGGCCAGTCACTCACTGTAAAACAGTTTCAGAGACTGTTAGGTCTGATGGCAGTTGCATCCAGTATGACACCTTTTGGCCTGCTGTACATGAGACCCTTACAGTGGTGGCTCAGGACCTAAGGGTTTTCCCCAAGGGGGAACCCACTCCGTACGATCGAGATTATGCGGTGGGGTCTCCACGCCTTGGTTATATGGAGGAAATCTTGGTTCCTGTCCCAGGGTCCTGTGTTAGGAGCTCAATGTCGTCGGGTCACTCACGACAGACGCTTCTCTCACAGGCTGGGGAAGATTAATGGAACGCTGCTCAGCTCAAGGGCTGTGGAGGAGTCGTCATCTTTCGTGGCACATAAATTGATGATGGCGGTTTTCAAAGCGTTGAAGTACTTCCTCCCAAACCTGAGAGGCCATCACGTGCATGTTAGTACAGACAACACATCAGTGGTATTTTACATAAATCGATGGGGGGTCTGCGTTCGCGCCCACTATGCACACTGGCACGCTAGATCCTCTTGTCCCGGGGACCCAAAATATAGGAGGACGCACTGTCCACTTTTGTTCTCCCTCACACATCCAGCTCCTCTGGGACTGCATGCCATGGTACATATGTTTCCACTTATTGTTCTTCACCCAGGAGTTCTGGAGAAGGTCCGCCTGGAAGGAATAAGTCTGCTGCTAGTGTCTCCTCGACGGCTCTCCCTTGGAGATTCCGGTCAGGAGGGACCTTCTGTCTCAAACGGGAGGCACGATATTTCACCCACACCCAGAAATGTGGAACCTGTGGGTTTGGCCTCTGAGCGGGCCCAACTCATAGAGACTGGTCTCTCAACTGGTCTCTCAACTTACTCCAGAGCTCCGTCCACAATGAAACTGTATGCTCTGAAGTGGAAACTTTTCACTTCTTGGTGTAATATGTGACAGTTGGATCCACTAAATTGCCCAGTCGGTACAGTGCTAGAGTTCCTGCAAGATCGCTTTTCATCAGGGCTTTCCCCGTCCTCTCTGAAGGTGTACATGTCAGCTTTCCGCCTACCATGTTCCTTTGGAGGGTACAACTGTGGGGAGAAACCCGGTGATAACCCATTTCCTTCGTGCCACTTTGAGGCTGAGGCCTGCAACACATACCAGGGTTCCTGCTTGGGACTTGGCCACTGTTTTAGAAGGCTTATATGCAGCTTCCTTCGAGTCACTTGAAACAGTTTCAGAAAAGTTTCTGACTTTAAAAACCATCTTCCTTCTAGCCATTTCATCCTTAAAGGGAGTAGGAGACCTTCAGGCCCTGTCAGTATCCCCCACATGCCTTGAGTTTGCACCAGGGATGGTCAAAGCATTCCTTTACCCTTTACCGGGCTATGGCCCTAAGATTCCGACCAATATACCATGGCCTATCGTGTTGCAAGCTTTTTGTCTTCCTCCGTTCTCTGATCCAGACCAGGAAAAGCTGAATCTTGTGTGTCCAGTGCGACCACTTTTGGACTGCATAAAAGGGGGCTTTCTGCGTCCAAACAGACAGTTAGCAAGTGGATAGTCGAGGCTATTTCACTGGCTTATGAGGTCTCTGGTCAACCGTCTCCCTTGGCTATCACAGCTCATTCCACTAGGAATATGGCGGCCTCCAAGGCCTTACTGTCGGCGGTTTCCCTCAGAAGTATTTGATGAGGCAGACTGGTCCTCTCCGCTCACGTTTGTGAGATATTATAACCTCAACCTGGACGCTGCTCCAGTTCCGCAGGTGCTCGTCTTAATGTGCCACAGTTTAACACGGACAGGCACCTGTAAGTATGGCGTTTTGGTATATCGTTCCCAAAGCATCATTGACGCAGCGTCTCATTCCCTTCTCAGTCTTAACCTGAGACTTTTTTTTTTTTCAGTGTATATACACACACGTAGACACACACTTTGAAATCTAGAAAGCTTTAATGTACTTTATATTGTTGTGTACATTACAAATATTCTTACAGTACATTACAATATGTAAAATTTTTTTTGCCGTTAGAGGTCGCCTATTCATAGTTTGAGCACGGAATCTTGGGAAATGTCGTCTTCACCTCACAGCCAGTGGAAAAGGATTGGGATGGGACTCGAGCAGAAATCATGTTCATGGATGAGATTATTAAAGTTACTGTAGTATGAAGCAGCACAGGGCCGAGTAATGTTGGAGCTTAACGAGGCCGCTGGAGAGATTGCTAATGAGAGACGAACGCGACACGTCTGCGCCGTTTCTTCCGGTCAAGCGTATGAGGTAACACAGCACTGTTTATCATATTAGATACATTTGACTGTGTTGAAAATGTTATAACGTTACTGTGCGTTCGCTCGGTGGCTGCTGTGAGACACTTGCTGCACACTGCAGTGATTTTAGAATATCATAAATGCTGGATGGCTTGTGCTGATAAATGGCATTCAATGAATTTTAAAACGTATTGTATGATGGAGAAAATGCTGTATTACTTAGCTACTTGACAAAATAGTGTTTTTCTCTGAGGCATGGTAAAAGCATGGTACTCTCGGAAAATCAAGAAAACTAGATTTAATCAATAAGACTAAACGTGTTGAGCTAGTTAACAATAATTTGATTTCTGTCTATAAATGTAACCAAACAGTTGTCTAATAAAACATGTAATATATTAAAACGTCTTTGGTGTTTCTATGGTTTCTACAAAATAAAACCGGAAGCCACCATTGACAGGCAACTCCCAGACATGTCCCGTATCCTTGGTTAAAATTTTTCGATTTTTCTCATGATTTACTAATAGTTGGAAACATTTGGGATATTGTAAGTACTCAATTGAATAAAATATATATCACTGGCCTAGTGGTTTTTGGATATTTAACTGCAAAAATCTTACATATTGTTTAAAAAAAAGTACAGCAGCATTTAATCTTTTGACCAAAATACATTCAATAAATGAAGAAAAAGAAAAAAAAAAGCATTTCAGTCCTACCTGTATTATTGAAAAGTACAGAATTTTGCATCAATGAATAAATAAGCATTACAGTGCAATTTTCTGGAGGAAAAAAAGTCACTGAAAAACAGTGCAGAAGTGAATAGTGCATTCTTTTTTCTTCTTCTTCTTTCTTTTTTTTTTTTTTTTTTTTTTTTACAAATGTAAGCATGCAAATGCCTGAACCAAACAAAGAAACAAGAGTTTAAACGTTACATCTTCATCAGTGGAGTGTCATTTCTTTGAGCATGACTTGCATAAAATTATTTTATATAAAATATAAAATTAACACCCACGAGTCGGCTGTCACGCCGGCGATACCACCTTGCTTTTTTTCTTATCAGTGTGAAAGAGACTCAAAATTTTCCGTCAATTTTGGACATAAAATTAAGAGTGGCTACACCATTATAATCTGTGAAATGTCTTCTTTTATTTGTGTACACTCAATAAAAACAAAATGTTGTGCTTTTTGCGAAATAAAGAAAACGCCTCAGGTTACACATGTAACCATGGTTCCCTGAGAACAGGGAACAAGATGCTGCATCAGAGTGCTAGGGGAACCTCCTCAGCGGGAACCAGTGTCTGAAACACACATCCAATCTCGACAATATCATATTGAACTGCGACAGCCCATGACATCATAACAATACGACCCACAAGTATATAAGGGGCGCCCAGATAACATGTCATCCGCTTATCGTCTGAAGGGACTGTAAGCAGGCGGGCCCCAAGGCATGGCTAAGAGATGCAGCGTCTCGTTCCCTGTTCTCCTTTCAAAAGGGAACTTGAGCTGTGTCAGAGCACTAGGGGAACAATATACCCATGCCGCCATGCTGAGGGGAGTGCATGCCAACATATGGCAGTGACAACTGTCAGAATCAGACAATTTCAAAAGAATCGCCAGACCCACTCACCCTAAGGGTCAAAAATGAGCTGTCAGTGACAGTGCTCCCAGTTGTCAAAACTTCAGCTATAAGCCTCAAAGCGGCCTCCATATTTTACATATGAAGGCCTGCCAAGGCCACACAAAGGCCTGGAACCAGCAACTTCAACAGAAGGGGTCCCTTTCAAGGGAGAGTGGCTATGGGGCCAGAAGGCACCCCAGCCAGTCACTTCTCAGGGGAACGAAGTCGACCCCCGAATGCCACCAGGGAGGCTGACCTGGCTTCTAGCTGAACTAGTAACCTAGTCTGCCAACAACCTGTCTGTTTCCTCAGAAACAGAGTCTCTAGACACAGAAGTCTCAGGGAGGCCAGAAAGGCCAACCACCTGACAACAAGACCTTGCTGACCGATACCCAACTGCTGGGGACTCGCATCAGGGAGGCCAACAGTGGCCAACTACCTGGTATTGAGTCTTGACTGGCAGAGAAGTAACCATACTATGGGGAATTCGCCTTCAGAGGGGCCTACTAAGGCCAAACATCTCAATGGCAAACGTTCACTGGCTGAATGTAGTCATTGCTTGCTGCCATGCACCTATTTATTAGGTGCTGGCTCTCAGGGAGGCCTGCTAAGGCCAGCTACCTGATAGCTTGCCGTCTAGGGCCTCCAACACTAGGGCTCGCCCACAGCGCGGCCTGTTAAGGCCAGCTACCTGATAGCAAGTCTAGCTAGCTGTCCAAAGCCTGCAACACTGGGGCTCGCCCACAGGGAGGCCTGCTAATTCTGAGAGCGGCCTGTTAAGGCAAGCAAACTGAAAACAAGCAACTGCTGGCTGCCAGAGACCCACACTGCTGGTGACTCGCCCTCAGAGATGCCTGCTAAGGCCTACAATCTGAAGCAAACCCATGCACCTCTACCAGAAAACCCAATACTGCTGGTGACTCGCTCACAGGGAGGCCTGCTAAGGCCAGCTACCCAGAGCGTGTATTGTTGCTACAACATCCACACTGATGGGGCTTGTCACCAGAGAGGCCTGCTAAGGCCTACTATCTGAAGGCAATCAAAATACAGTGGGTACGGAAAGTATTCAGACCCCCTTAAATTTTTCACTCTTTGTTATATTGCAGCCATTTGCTAAAATCATTTAAATTCATTTTTTTCCTCATTAATATACACACAGCACCCCATATTGACAGAAAAACACAGAATTGTTGACATTTTTGCAGATTTATTTTTAAATCAAAACTGAAATATCACATGGTCCTAAGTATTCAGACCCTTTGCTCAGTATTTAGTAGAAGCACCCTTTTGATCTAATACAGCCATGAGTATTTTTGGGAAAGATGGAACAGGTTTTTCACACCTGGATTTGGGGATCCTCTGCCATTCCTCCTTGCAGATCCTCTCCAGTTCTGTCAGGTTGGATGGTAAACGTTGGTGGACAGCCATTTTTAGGTCTGTCCAGAGATGCTCAAATGGGTTTAAGTCAGGGCTCTGGCTGGGCCATTCAAGAACAGTCACGGAGCTGTTGTGAAGCCACTCCTTCGTTATTTTAGCTGTGTGCTTAGGGTCATTGTCTTGTTGGATGGTAAATCTTCGGCCAAGTCTGAGGTTCTGAGCACTCTGGAGAAGGTTTTCATCCAGGATATCCCTGTACTTGGCTGCATTCATCTTTCCCTTGATTGCAACCAGTCGTCCTGTCCCTGCAGCTGAAAAACACCCCCTAAGCATGATGCTGCCACCACCATGCTTCACTGTTGGGACTGTATTGGACAGGTGATGAGCAGTGCCTGGTTTTCTCCACACATACCGCTTAGAAATAAGGCCTTGGTCTCATCAGACCAGAGAATCTTATTTCTCACCATCTTGGAGTCCTTCAGGTGTTTTTTTTAGCAAACTCCATGCGGGCTTTCATGTGTCTTGCACTGAGGAGAGGTGGAGTGTTGGTGGAGGGCTGCAGTGATGGTTGACTTTCTACAACTTTCTCCCATCTCCCGACTGCATCTCTGGAGCTCAGCCACAGTGATCTTTGGGTTCTTTTTTACCTCTCTCACCAAGGTTTTTCTCCCCTGATAGCTGAGTTTGGCCGGACGGCCAGCTCTAGGAAGGGTTCTGGTTGTCCCAAACGTCTTCCATTTAAGGATTATGGAGGCCACTGTGCTCTTAGGAACCTTAAGTGCAGCAGAAATTTTTTTGTAACCTTGGCCAGATCTGTGCCTTGCCACAATTCTGTCTCTGAGCTCTTCAGGCAGTTCCTTTGACCTCATGATTCTCATTTGCTCTGACATGCACTGTGAGCTGTAAGGTCTTATATAGACAGGTGTGTGGCTTTCCTAATCAAGTCCAATCAGTATAATCAAACACTGCTGGACTCAAATGAAGGTATAGAACCGTCTCAAAGATGATCAGAAGAAATGGACAGCACCTGAGTTAAATATATGAGTGTCACAGCAAAGGGTCTGAATACTTAGGACCATGTGATTATTTCAGTTTTTCTTTTTTAATAAATCTGCAAAAATGTCAACAATTCTGTGTTTTTCTGTCAATATGGGGTGCTGTGTGTACATTAATGAGGGGAAAAAATGAACTTAAATGATTTTAGCAAATGGCTGCAATATAACAAAGAGTGAAAAATTTAAGGGGGTCTGAATACTTTCCGTACCCACTGTAGCTACCAGAAACCCATTTACTGCTGTTCACAGGGAGCTCTGCTAAGGCCAGCTACCTGACAGCACATGTGCTGGCTGCTAGGAGCCCAACATGGTGGAGACTCACTCTGAAGGGAGGCCTGCTAAGGCCTACTACCTTATAGCAAGTCTAATGGCATAATTTGTTAATATGCATCAGGAGAGTCGTTATCTTCTGTTTGGAATATGAGAGTCAGCCACATTCATTGAGAAAAAACTCCTGTATGTTCGTCATGAAAAAAATCGACAAAATAACATTCCTCAGGGCTTTAAGCTTAAAAGCATGCACATTTGAAAAATATATTTGGATTCTCATATGTTTATGTCCATTTTCTATACAGAGGAGTAATTTTTATTCAATTTTTACCCAAAATGTGCTGTTGTCATCACTGAGTGCTGGATACTCTGATGTACTGTGTTTTCAATTCATACACACATGTACACATATTGTCCACAAATGACACATAATGAAGAACAGGCATACCATGTGACATTCCAGAAACTAACAGAGGCTTCCAGAGATCGCTGGATATAACATGCAGATAGACACCTTTGAAGACAATAAATGCATGATTGTGACAATATTTGTTTTATGTGTTCTTCATGTCATGTGGGGTATTTAATGATAGATTATTTATAATGCAGTGCTAATCGAGATAGTATTCTGCACAATGAGAAAAGCTATCAAAGAATATATTTTCTGTCAGATTTTTGTTCCGAAGCCACATCACATCACAAAGTTATTTAAAACACTTGACTTGTAAGTTTGGAGCAAAAACATGGTTTTAATCTTATAAATTGTTGTTGTTGTTTTTTTTTTTTGGTGTGCTAAGCTAACATGCTAGCGAGCTCATAGAGATGCACCTGTTCTGAGCAAATGTAATGCAAATAAATCATTTTGAATTGTAAAGCTCACTGATTTTTTTTTTTTTCTTTTTTTTTTTTCAAGAAGGACATTAGATACAGTTTCAAAGAAGGTGAAGTGACACGTTTTATGAAAGAAATGAGGGATTAAATCTACTTGAATAGAACATCATCAGTAATTATAATAGAGACAAAGAAAATAATAATTAGAGCCATAACCAGGCCGGAAAGGTGTGAATGTGTGCAGGAGAGACTGAAACTGAGACTGGGGCAGTTGGCACCACAAAATAATATAGACAATACATTGAATAGGTGCTTAGAAGATGGCAATAAACATCAGTTAGCATTTTAGAGTCTTTTCAAAATAAAGTCACATGACATGGTCTTGAAAAACATTAAAAAAAACTCATCATCTTCAGGTTTGTACTATAACATGGTCAGACATGTGGCTTTGGCTGCAGTGCATTTCTAGATTGCTACAAGGCCAACTTCACTTTTATTTCCATAAAGATATTTCATAAAAATACATTTCCAACTTTTCAAAACTTTAAAGCTATTTTTTAACTATTTTCTTTATTGTGACAACAATTAATTATGACTTTACAATAAACGGCAAAGTGTCTGCTTTCAAATGAGAGCATACTTATGTTTTTAGTGCAAAGGGTTCACGAACTGTATCTGTTTTAGTTTGTAGCCCAGCATGTCATTTCTTTGGATTTTCCAAAAGCGGGGGTGCTGGCTAACA
Source organism: Elopichthys bambusa (assembly GCA_037101425.1). NCBI lineage: Eukaryota > Metazoa > Chordata > Actinopteri > Cypriniformes > Xenocyprididae > Elopichthys > Elopichthys bambusa. The sequence goes on along the minus strand of CM074447.1, from coordinate 12,005,681 downwards.
GGTTAAGCAAGGGGAGTACAAACTTAAGCCAACATGCCCTGCAGGAGGCAGGTTGTGTCAATGCTGGGCTACAAGGGAGCATACTAAATGACCAGACTGAAGGTCAAATACCGCTCAACCTGAGTCACAGTGGTGCAGGGCAGATAAAAACAGAGCTATAAGTGAAGCACTCAGATAACACCTTGTTTTACAAGGGAGTACTATCCGCCTGACCTGAGAAAGCTACAGGGTGGAGGCTAACCACAAAGACTCTGTCATGACAGAAATGATATCTGTACTCAGCCCCAGGGGAATGGGGGCCTTTCATAGAAAAGCCACCCACAATCAACCCAACGCTTAAACGCTAGTTCAGCGGGCTTAAGAGGAGCCTAGCGAGGGCCTAATGGTAGCTCAGCTTCTGAAATGCAGGCTGCAGCAAAGAGCATTTACTATTCACAAATAGAAAAGGGGGAACCCGTCTATTCTGCCTCTACACCGACCTGCATTATGCCCCAATGCAGAATGGGCCGAGCCTTGGCCAGACGACTCTCTATTGAGAGGAGGCCAACACTAGGGATGCAAAAGGGGACCTACACTCACCTAATGAGGGGTCAGAGGCAGGAATGCTTAGCAGACCGCCTTTACTATCCCTAGAACTTAGCCTAGGCCAGCTGTCAGGGCGGCCCTGGTGAGGGCCAGCCCACAAAGCATAGATCTACCTGGCGCTCTTCAGAGCAGCGGCCTCACCAGAACAAATCTCAAAGAAGAGAGGAGGCATAATCACTTAATCTGAAACCACTAAGCTGGCAGATTTTCTTTAAAGCCTTAACTGTCCTTATTAGAATAGGAGGAGTGATGCAAACCAGGTAACAGTGTCAGGTGGCCCTGTGGGCCAACGCTAGACATTTAATCTATCTGAAGTCAAAGTGCTCGTCTCTTTGCAAAAACAGCCATCCAAACCTATAGGAGAGGAGACCAACTACTCTATTCTGAGGTGGCTATCAAAGCGGCCTGAAGAGGGACAGCCTGCAACAGAGCAGCAGCCTCAAAACCACTCTCAAGTGGGAGGAGGCCACCTTACTCGCTAATAAAGAGAAATACAAAAGAGTGTGGTCTCACCAGAGAACATGCAATAAGCGAAAACCGGCACACTCACCTACGAAGACGGTAGTTCTTTCTCTCTAAAAATCATTCTAGACAACCTACAGGGAACTTCAGGTCCCTAATTATTATATTTTTACAATAGGTAAAAAATAAAAATTCCTTCCTAATTTAGATGAATGCCCACACACATCCTACGCAGGGAACAGCGGTCTAAAAGAAATACATTAGTATTTTAAATAGATACAAGACCTGGTAACAGTTCCAGCTGCAGCCACGGGGTGGTGACCTGTGTTCCACCCTTACAAGCCTAAAAGGGTCTTCTAACTATCAAAGCTAAAAGCAGACCATCAGAATCATAATACTCATTATCGGCCCAGCCACAGGCCTGATGTAAGAAGTGCCTGGGGTTAAAGAAGAATGGAGCCTTCTGTGGCCCGCGAGACTCAGACCTCAGAGACATGCACAACTTGAATGCTGCTGGTCTAAGTTACTCAGCAGGTCACCCTGGTGCACCTGCCACACAGTCATCATGTGCAGAGCAGCACCAGCCTAACCCGCTGCAGCTTATGCCCTGCCATTTAAGTGAGATGTCACTTTAAGGGGCTTAGATGGCAGAATCTGAGCTTTTAGTGTCGATGTCTGCTCCTTTTTTTTTTTTTTTTTTTTTCTTTTTTTTTTAAACAAGAAAAGTGCTAAATAACAACATTTTTTATTATAATTATTATTATCAGTCAGTGGCATCGACACATATCAATATTCCTCCCACAAACCCTACACAGGGAACAGTGGTCTACAAAGAAAATACTTTAGTATTTAAATAGTAACCAGATCACAAACAGTTCAATCTGCGGCCACAGGGTGGCAACCTAACACCATGGAAAACGTGAAGGTCTACCACTCTTTTCAAGCCTAAAAGGGCATTATATATTTTTTCAGAATATATTTTGGCATTCTTCCATGCCCCTTCAAACTCAGTATGCAGGTCAGGGAGGAATGGAAAGCTCACTTGAGCTGTAGGATTATGGCCAGAGAGAAACCGATCATCATGCCTTTTCAGTCTCTCTCCTAATGTGCTGCCATGGCAACTGTAATCTGCCGGCAGTGCGTTCCATAATCTACAACAGCTCAACATACGTGAGACAGGGTGGCTGAGAGGATTCAGTAGACTCACCCTCTCTATTCCCCTTGGCTGGAAGTGCTAGAGCTGCATCTACGCATTTCGTGAACGTCAGTCAAGTCAAGTCAAGTCACCTTTATTTATATAGCGCTTTTTACAATGTAGTATGTGTCAAAGCAGCTTTACATTGATAACTGGTACATTATTTTGGCTGCACAGCAGCTTTCAAAGAATAGTGTCAATGCAGGCAGATCAAAGCACTGTTGAATATTGAATGTCAATTGTCAAGTGTCTCCAACTAAGCAAGCCAAAGGCGACAGCGGCAAGGAACCCAAACTCCAACAGGTGACATCAGGTGGCAATCAGGTGTTAAAATGGAGAAAAAAACCTTGGGAGAAACCAGGCTTAGTCGGGGGGCCAGTTCTCCTCTGGCAAACAGTGCTTTATTACGACTCAGGTTGCTATCATAAGATAGGATCGCAACATTCAAAGTATTTAATTCAGTTCCATCCAGCTGAGGATCGTATTCATCACGCCGGTATGGACGGTTGTTGAGGAGCTGCGCCACCGGTTGTCATGTTGATGAGGCCTTCACAGTGGATGATCTAGTTGACTCAATCTCTGCTGATACTTGAGGGCTGCGTTGTGGCCGTGTCAAGGCGCAGGTCTTTGGTCTCACCTGGATGCGGCCCGGATCCGGTTGACTACGGTAAACCTCAGGATAAACAGAAAGACTAATTTTAGCGTAGATGCCATTCTTCTTCTGATGTAACGAGTACATCTGGTGTTTATAGGAAGTGTTCTCGGTTCCGGCTGACCTAATTAATGCAGCCTAATAATCCTTTAACGGATTTGAAAAAATAAATTGATAATGTGTTATGTGTATGCCAGGTTAAAGAGATGCGTTTTTAGTCTAGATTTAAACTGACAGAGTGTGCCTGCTTCCCGAACAATGCTAGGAAGATTGTTCCAGAGTTTAGGTGCCAAACAGGAGAAGGATCTACCGCCTGCAGTTGATTTTGATATTCTAGGTATTATCAACTGGCCTGAATTCTGAGATCGCAAGGACTATAATGCATTAATAGCTCCCTCGGGTACTGGGGAGCTAAACCATTTAGTGCTTTGTAAGTAATTAGCAAGATTTTAAAATCTATACGATGTTTAACAGGAAGCCAATGCAGTGTTGACAGAACTGGGCTAATATGGTCATACTTCCTAGTTCTAGTAAGAACTCTAGCTGCTGCATTTTGTACGAGCTGTAGTTTATTTATCAAGCGAGCAGAACAACCACCCAGTAGAGCGTTACAGTAATCTAGCCTTGAGGTCATGAACGCATGAACTAACTGTTCCGCATTTGTCATCGAGAGCATATGTCATAGTTTAGATATATATTTTTAAGATGGAAGAATGCGGTTTTACAGATGCTAGAAACATGGCCTTCAAATGAAAGATTGGTATCAAAGAGCACACCTAGGTTCCTAACTGATGACAAAGACTTAACAGAGCAGCCATCAAGTGTTAGACAATATTCTAGGTTATTACGTGAAGAAGTTTTTGGTCCAAAAATTAGAATATCTGTTTTTTTCTGAATTTAGTAGTAGGAAATTACTGGTCATCCAATTTTTTATATCAGCTATGCATTCCGTTAATTTTGTGAATTGGTAAGTTTCGTCAGGGCACGAAGAAATATAGAGCTGAGTATCATCAGCTTAATGAAAACTAACGCCATGCTTCCTAATGATATCTCCCAAGGGTAGCATGTACAGAGTGAAAAGCAATGGTCCTAGTACTGAGCCTTGCGGTACTCCATATTCAACTTGTGATCGATATGACCTCTCCATTTACTAACAAACTGATAACGGTCAGATAAGTATGATTTGAGCCATGACAATGCAATTCCACTAATGCCAACATAATTTCGAGTCTATTTAAAAGAATATTGTGATCAATAGTGTCAAAAGCAGCACTAAGATCCAGTAACACTAATAGAGAGATACCACCCTGATCTGATGATAAGAGCAAATCATTAGTAACTCTAATGAGAGCAGTCTTTTTTATTATCTACATGGATATTAAAGTCACCAACAACAAGGACTTTATCTGCAGCTAGTACTAACTCCGATAGAAAATCAGCAAATTCTTTGATAAAGTCTGTATGGTGTCCTGGTGGCCTGTATACAGTAGCCAACACAAATGTCAACTTACATAATTTTACATAAAGTACCATCACTTCGAAGGAATTATATTTGAGAGACTTTTGACTAATACTGTAAATATTACTATAAATTACAGCAACACCTCCCCCTTTGCCTTTCTGACGAGGATTGTGTCGATAATCATAACCTTGATGGCTAGACTCATTTAAAGTAATGTAATCGTCCGGTTTTAGCCAAGTTTCTGTCAAACACAGCACATCTAGATTATTGTCTGTGATAATATCATTTACAATAAGTGGTTTTGAAGAAAGGGATCTAATATTTAACAACCCAGGCTTTATCATTTGTTTATTATTATTATCTCTATTTTTTATTTGTTGAACATCAATTATATTTTTACCCTCAAAGGGGTTTGGAAGTTTTTAGTTTTTACTAATTCGGGGTACAGACACAGTCTCTATGTGATAATATCTAGGTGTAAGAGTTTCTATGTGTTGAGATTTATCTGACTTCTGTAACGTGAGGCAGCTAGCAGATGGTCGGTTTAGCCGGTCTGTCTGCTTCCTGACCTGGGCCCCAGTTTGTCATGTTTCAGTTCTAAGACTATGTGCCATATTACTAGAGAGAAGAGCAGCACCATCCCGAGAGGGATAAATACCATCTCTTTTCAACAGGTCAGGTCTGCCCCAAAAACTTTTCCAATTGTCTATGAAACCTATATTATTTTGCGGACACCACTTAGACAGCCAGCCATTGAGTGATGATAATCTGCTAACTATCTCATCACTCCGACGAACAGGAAGGGGACCAGAGCAAATTACTTCTCCTGACATTGTACTTGCGAGTTCACACACCTCTTTAATGTTAATTTTAGTGATCTCCGACTGGCAAGTCGAACATCATTAGTGCCGACGTGAATAATAATTTTAGAGTATTTACGATTAGCATTAGCCAGCACTTTTAAATTATGTCAGGTGCTCTGGCTCCCGGCAAACATGTGACTATGCTGGCTGGTGTCTCTATTTTCACGTTCCGTGTAATAGAATCGCCAATAACTAGGGCACTTTCAACAGGATTCTCAGTGGGTGTATCACTGAGTGGGGAGAACCTGTGTGATGTTCTTATTGGAACGGAAGAGTGGTGTTTTCCACGGCTAGGCCGCCTCACCGTTACCCAAGTGCCCTGCTGCACGGGCTCTACAGCCGGAACCGAACAATGTACGGAGTTTACTAAGCTAGTCGCATCTAAAACAGTATCTGAAACCCTTGCATTCTTACTATCCTCGATTAAAGTTTGGATGCGTGTCTCTAATTCTGAGATTCTCTCTGTCAGCCTGACTATTTCCCTACATTTATGACATGTAAATCCCTAGTCGCTGACAGAGAGAGCTATGCCGAACATGTGGCAAATGGAACAGGTAACAATGCTAGGAGAGGATTGTAGACTGATCCGACTTACCACAGCTGTTTGATGAACGTGTTGAAAAAGGAGCGCGCGAGAGACTGATGATAAGTTAAAACGAAGTTAGATTCAAAACGAAGCTATACGGAGTTACAGACGCTAACCACTCTAAGCAGCAAGGCAGACAGGAGCAATCGGAGAGGCAGGCATGAGCAATCGAGCAATCAGTCCGTGTGGGGTGATAGAGCTAGACCGAATGGAAGAACCTAATATTGGTATGCTTCGCCCTCAAAAGCAAACCTGAGGAACTTCCTGTGCTGTGGAAGGATGGAGACATGGAAGTATGCACCCTTTATAACTATCGTGACAAACCAGTCCTCAGATCTGGTTTAGCGTCAACATTTTGAACCTGACTAAATGATTCAAATGATGATCATCTAATATAGGATGCAACTCTCCATCCTCCTTTGGAACAAAATAGCAGCGGCCATAAAAACCCTGACTCTCTGCTGGGAGGAGGAACCCATTTTATAGCTCCTTTTGCTAAAGAGTTTACTTCCTGTTTCATTACCAGAGCCTGCCTGGGATGGACTAATATGAAGAGCACCCCACTGTATAGAGGTGGATGAGAACCGAACTGGATTCTGTACCCTTTCTCTATACTCTGCAGGACCCATTGATATGTTTGGCAGAAGCCTCAACTCTGCCAGAAAATCCACAAAGGGAACTAGCCTTTCGAGGCTTAGAGCAGTCACTTCAGTGACCTGAAACACAATGGCAGAAAACAACCTATTTAACCGCTTATCGACCGACCTCAGAGGGTGCGAGCTTGACACAGCGTCGTGAGAACACTGAGTCATGAGCTCGCTGGAAACCGCTGCGCCACCAAGCACCGAGGGTGGCGGGGTTGGCAGAACGGTCCCCTGAGGGCAATGAGGTGAGGCGGGCACCGTATACTGAAGTGTACACCACCCTATCCCATGTGGGGCTGCCCTCAGAAGCCTGATACCACTGGTGTCAGGATCTACATGAAAGGCTGAACTAATACATGAATCTAACTAATCAAAATCAGATAAATATGTCTTATTTTAATTCCTCAAAACTAAATACAGCCAACTGTCCAATTAATTCCACAAAATTAAATGCAACAAAAGATCAATCAGGCAAGTTAATACAGTCTGAAAAAAAAAAAAAAATGCTGAATATAGTATAAATAATATTAGATGTGTATATCATAATGTCTCAAAATTAAATGCAGCCACATATCAACCAGGCAAATATTGCATTTAATTCATCAAATTAAATGCATTCATAAACCACCAGACAAGTGTACACGGTCTGACTGATAGGCTGAATATTCATAATAATTTTAAATATACTGCCATCTGCACACCCCTAATCTACGCGTTGCTGGCAAATGCAAGATCAGAGCCACTAGAATCTTTTTTTAAAAAAAAAAGCCAAGAGGAGCAGAGCTAAAAGTCTCGATAGTGCATCACATCGGGAAACTTATGAATGAACACTGTCAGATCCCAATAAAAGAGCTGACATGCATGCTCTGCTCTCAAACAAACAACACATGAATCGCGTGTATCCCCACTCGTAATAGTAGCGAGGGCAGGGAGGCACACGTGACTCAAGTTGCTATTTGCTCGCCAATAAACTCCTGTCTAGAATATAAAATGCTTGAGGACAAACAACAATAAATAGACAGAGACAGTTTTCACACTGAGGCACAAAAGCTGAAGCCGGTCTTGCCAGATATGTATTTATCCTTTCCTGGTCGTGACGTCACCTGCCCGTTCACTCGCGCCATTGGACTAGTTGACATGCGTGCATCAGATGCATTCACGCTGAGGACGTTCCCAAAGAGATCTTATCGGACGCAGCGTGGAGTTCCCTCGAAAGGGAACTGAACAACAAATTAATTTTAAGTATGGTTATGGCAATGCTTAATAATAGTTGACAAATGTTTATACATTATAAGTTGGTACATCGTAAATGTTAAAAATATTTTTCAAAATATCTTCCCTTTGAAAATTATTAAAATTATAAATATATAATTATTTAAAATATATTGCAATAGGCCTACACATGGTTATAAAGTACATTTAAACCCACTAAAAGCTGAATCATTTTGCTATGTTCTTAAAGCACGCATAACATATACTTTAAGTAAGAGTAACAAAATGGTTTTCTGTAAATACACTAACTTCACTAAAAGTATGCTTGTGTTTAGCATATTTTTTAAGTGTAACTAAGCATATATTTATTACCAAAGTACTTCTAGTATACTGTTAAAAGTATGATTGCGTTTAGCATATTTCTTAAAAGTGTAATTAAGCATATATTTCTTACCAAAGTACTTACCAAAGTAGTATATTTTTTTTTAAAATATATTAAAATGCAGTTCAATATATTTTTAATGCACTTCAAATAAGCATGTTGGCAATACAAATGTATTATTAACCTACTACTTGAATTTTAAGTATATTTTTAATACATTTAATACTAGTCTTTTTCACCTGGGCACTTACAAGTTTACTACTAGTACATTGATTTTATTGATATACTCACTACATAAAGTATACTAAAAAATATACTTACACATTGCTTAAGTATACTTCATAAAATGAACTTGGAAGTTTTTTTTCTTTTTCGTAAGGGTTACAGTGCTTTTGGGAAACGTAGCCCAGTAGTGTCAAGTCAGTATATTGTTTAGAATGGTTTTGCTTGCACCTGTGGAAGTCTTCATCTTATGCTGGCTGTTATATGTCTCTCAGCCCCTCCAAGGATCAGGCCTGATAAAATTACCTATATGGGGATATGAGAAGCTCTTTTGTAACAGGTGTGGGTGTCATTTTCCCAACCCCAAATCCATTGTCCATTGGAGGTCCAGGTAAACTCTCAAACCTCATACTGTGTTGCTTTAGGATGCTGAAATATATTTGTGTTGCTGGCATGTCTTGGTAAAGGTATAGTTCACCCAAAAATTAATAATTTATGTTAACAAAAAACTAAAAGTTAACAAAAAACTCCATAAAATGACCTTTAACATTTATTAGAGACATAGCCATGATGATTTGTGAAATATTTTCATTGAATTGGTTGATCCACTTCACAAAGCCTGAATGACTGATTCCATCACTGAATAATTCATTTATTAATCCGACTGATGCGGCTCTCGAATTAAACTCACTGGGCCCTATCATACACCCGGCGCAAGGCGCGACGCAAGTGTCTTTTGCTAGTTTCAGCCCGACGCAGTTATCATTTTCGCTTCCTGCGCCACGTTGTTTAAATATCAAATGCATTTGTGCCCATTTGTGTGCCTACAAATGTGCGCTGGTCTGAAAACAAGGTGTGTTCAGGCGCATTGTTGCAGCGTTACTATTTTGAAGCAACTGAAATAGACTGCACCATTGATCAACTGAAACCTGGTCTAAAGTCAATGGTGCAAATATTTTATTTATTTATTTTAGTTATTTAAAGAGCGAGTTAGTAATATGCACCTATAGGCAGGTGCACAACGTAATATGCACCTATAGGCAGGTGCACAACGTACATTCTGCTTATTACACACACAGGGCAGCAGCACACAAACATGCCATATATTAAAAATAAAGGAATTACAGTGTAAAAGATTATTATTGTGTGCATAAAGATAAAAATGCTTTGGTGGAATCCAGCTTTTCCCGTAGATGGTCTGCTTGCACGCTTTAACCTCGCACACGAGCATTCCATTTTCCGCTTGTAAATTCCGCAATGTAAATAGCGAATCCTCCATGGCGCGAGCACATTTAATGCACGTTAAACACACCCATTACTCATTAACCCACTGGGGTCTGAGGCTAATTTGGAGCCTTGGAGAAGTTTTAACATGCCCTGACATTTGTGCTTTTTTCAGTTGCTTATAAACATATTAATGACAAAAGTCTCATTACACTGTATTCGCACAAACTAGGCTACAATAATATGTGAGCAACAAGTATGTACATGTTTGTATTTTTGAGAGAATTACGTATTTGCATGGTTTTTGAAAAAAAAAAAAAAAAGTCACTGAAATAAGGCCTCAAAACACATACTAAACATTTTTTCACAAGACCTTTGGGAACTGAATATTTTAGTCTAGAATTTTTGCTTCAAAGTGATGATAAAATCATTCTGCCTACTCTGACACATAAAACAATGTATTGATGTTAAATTTCTGAAACACTTTTTGTTTAGGGAAGGCCATATGCGTGAATCTATATGAATAATGCTGTGATTCACACCTGAGGAGATTAGGACCCTGCCCCTAATGAGCCGCATAATGAGCCATTCAGTTAGGAATGTGACTGAGTGAACTAAGAAAGAATGCAATGACAAAAGAAATATATCATTTTTTGTTTCTAGTTTATTTAAAATATAGTTATAAATGAGAGTCAAAGACACATTTTGAGTACACAGTTATACCTGGAAATAAATCATGTTCAAAGATATATGTGAACATCACATACCTGGCATTTGGTGTCTCTATGCACTGGAATTATTCCACACTGCGTCTCAAAATTATGTACATGAATCTGACTAAGCTTGAAACATTTTTCTGAGCTGGAAATGCTGATGCATGTATCGCCTGTATGTACGTAATTTGCATTTGAAAGCTGCGCACGGTCCATGGGCGTGGCCGCATTAGCGGATAATGAGATGACTCGCGAACGACTGACATCTCTCTCTCTTTTCAAACAGATTACATAAACAGAGAATATATATTTTTGATTTGACTTGTATTATTTAAAACCTGACATTTCAGCATTTGGACATATGTCTCATGTTTGTGTGATAAGTATTCTCTAAGTTACAGTTTATTTTCTGAAGACTATCAGAATGGACTTCATTCAGATAGAGATGGCAGGTCGCGCATCATGTTAGTTTTCTTTATTTTGTGAAAAGCAAAACATTTTGTTTTTACTGTGAGTGTACACAAATAAAAAGACATTCCACAGTTTTTAATAATAAATAACTCTTATTTGTACCTCCAAAATTGCAGACTCCAGATTGTTAAGAGAATAGGGACAACCCTTTTAGACCATGCGCCGGGTGCACTGACCATTTTTCCTGTCCTTAAACTAGCAAAAGTGGATTCGGACACGCCCTAAGTGCACTTGCGCAGTGTCTTCATTGTAATTGGATGAAAAGAGCAGCCAGCACATTATTCACAATTTCTCCTCTTGTGTTCCACAGAAGAAATGAGGGTAAGTAAATGTTGACAGCATTTTAATTCTGGGTGAAATATCCCTTTAAAAACTTGTAATGCTTTTTTAACAGGCAGAATGTGTGCTTCAGACACTAGAGCTGTGTTTAGTGTAGAGGTTTCTAAAAATATTTGGCAGGATAGCTGATTTACGGCCAGCTCCCATGGGCCTGATCATTTTATTTTGAGCGGGAGCGGAAACGGAGACGAAGGTTGTTCATGGGGCGGAACCGCCAGTGAAAGACCCTCACGTGATGGCAGTGGAAAAGAAAATAACCGCGAGGCAGATGACAGATCAGCGTCCCGCAAGGGCAAAATTTGATGTACACTGACAGGTACAAGTGCTATGACGACGGATTCATTTTAGACAATATTTCAGGATTGCTGGCCACGTGAGGTTCCCCTTCTGTCAATGGACACTTTGTCGGATCTGGCCGTGCCTTTCGGGTCAGGGTATTCTTCTCCTGTGGCGCCACAATGAATACAAGGCTAAAACGCTTTACAAGGACAAACTGATGGGGGAAGGGGGAGATTAGAACGGGAAACTACAGAAGTGCTGCGTTTGTAATTTTATACAGGTACTTCATGTGGACCCCATTATGCAAATAGCATTCCATAAGCCTTGGACCAAAAATTATGCTTTTTTCCAGTCACTTTCCTTTTTTTAAAACTGAAAATGATACAAAGCTCCTTTATGAACAGATTTTTTAGTGCACATTAAGAACACATGTAGCACATGGCCCAAGCATCAACCCAGCGCTACTTCACTCCCAGCTGCCGTTGTTTGAGTGTAAGAGCTTTGAGAGGAATGTCCTACAACCCCCTTCCTCTCGTGCATCTCACTACCTCTCCACACAAATGGAGGGCTGTGCTCATGATATGCCCAGTCTACATTAGATCTCAGTACTGAATGCCATTCTTTTTCATGGGTCATCTTGACTCGAGGTGTCTTATGTGCCTTTTTGCCCTGGTCAGGAGACCCGCAGAGCATGTAGATGAAACGCTTTCTGATGGAGAGCGGCACAGGAACAAATGAGGTTAGTCATGGCTGAGACACAGTGTGGAATGTGTGAGGCAGGAGGAACGAACGGACTCCAGCAGATGGAATGGAAAGGGGAGATACTTATAGTCAGAGTTTGATTTTGGAGGGATTTGGGTCTATTTTTTGTGATTTTTTTTTTATTTTTTTTTATTTAATATTCATCATTTATGATGGTTTTTTTGAGGGCCACCAAAAAAAAAAAAAAAAAAAAACTACAACAAAACTCACAATGCTAAGATGTTCTGGGTGGTTGCCAGCGCGTTGTGCTGGTTGCCAAGGAATTGAGTGGTTGCTAAGATGTTTTGGGTGGTTGCTAGTAAGGGTGCACTATACAAGCAACATTGTATTGGTTTCTAATGATATTATAATCATATATTGATACAAATAAACATTTTTATGGAAATGTGATTATAAAGTACTAAAAAAAAAAATATGTCCTTATGACAATTTCTAAATTAATGGCCAACACAAATGTATTTTATTTATTTAAAAAAAGTTTTGGGACAGTAAGATTTTTTTTACGTTTTTGAAAGAAGTCTCTTATTAATTTATAAGGCTGAATTTATTTTAGCAAAAAAAAATAGTAAAAACAGTAATATTGTGAAATATAATTACAATTTAAAATAACTGTTTTATATTTAATTATATTTTAAAATTGTAATTTATTCCTGTGATGGCAAAGCTTAATTTTCAGCATCATTATTCCAGTCTTCAGTGTCACATGATCCTTCAGAAATCAGTATATACTGATTTGCTGCCCAAGAAACATTTCTTATTAAACCATGGTCTGTCTTAATACTCAAATCTGATTGGCTGGAAGATGTGCAATAAAACCGTTAGGTACATAGTGCACAGATAGTTCCAAGTCAGTTTAATTACCATTCTTTATTGATGTTTTCATTGAAGCATCACACGCATACATCACTGGGAGATCGCGCTGCGCACACACAAACATTTGGGAGCACAGAAACTTATCAACGCTGCCCTGTGACTTAATAAAATAGCTTCGCTACTGAACCACTACTTTTATATCTCTCAGGAACAAGTGGGTAACATCACTGGTTTTGAAGTAATTAAACTCACATCTTCGTTGTTAATAGAGAGAGACGCTGAACAGACGCAGGTAATTCACACATGCATCTCTCTCTCTCTCTCCCTCTTAATAATGAATTCAAATAAATGCTATAATTCATTCAAATAAATGTAATCTTATGCACTACTTTTTCTCTGTGTCTGATTCAAAGTGGGCAGAATGCTAGATCTGATGAGACATAACTTAGGGTAAAAATGACGGTTATTTTCGTCAGTTAAGTTGTTAATGCTGGCAAATGACCATGGTATAAGTGGGATAATCCACGGCTAGCTGTGCGTTAAACTATTTGAATGCACTCCGCTTCACATCAGGTTTGCCTCCACTTCATGCATTAAAATAATTTAATGCACAGCTAGCCGTTGATTAACCCTCACTTATTATCAATGTTGAAAACAGTTGTGCTGCTTCATATTTTGAAAATCATGATATATTGTTTGTTTGTTTTTTTTTACAGGATTTTTATTTATTTATTTTTTTTTTACAGCACATTGATTCTTTAATAAATAGAAAGTATTTATTCGAATTTTCATTTTCATTTATTTTAACTTTGGAACCGTATTGTAAATGCTCATGATCATTGCAGTAAAACAGTTTTGTGTACTTACATTCTTTGATATAAAATGTTTTGGCCATTTTATCATGCAGAAAATCAAAAGTTTGATTGCTTATTCAACAATAACAAGCCTCTCCTCAAGCCTCTCCTTATGCATTGAAGTTTAGAACAAACCCATAACCCTAAATATGAGCAATAATAATAATGATGCACCACAAATATTAATAATAAAATTTTATTTTTTTTGTGTGTACTCATTCAATGTTTGGTTTTATTATATTTTAAACTATGCTTTGTCCCATGGATAATACCACAATAATACCATAGGCTTCGACCTGCATCTGTTGTTGTAGTGCAATGGGGCTCCTATTTAACAAATATACAAAGTTTATTACAAAAGTGAGCAATTGCAGGTGCTGGCCTCCTATCTGAAGTGGGGTTAGTGCCCTGAGCACATATAAGATACAGAAGTGTGATCGGACAGGCTCGTCTCAGCCTTATCAGGCAACTGGAGGCCGTCATCGTTAAATATTAGCCATAGAGATTTCGGCCACCCATACCTCCAGCATACACTGTTAATAGTTTCCCTTTGCAATACTGTTTTGATATCATGTTGTCCTTGCGCTGTGCCACAACCTCAAGCCAATGGATTGTCAGCATGACATGTTCATAAGTTTTGAACATCTAACATTTCATTCTACAAAAGCCACCAGTTTTCTTGTGGAAAGACACAAATTGCAGATGCTGTGTAGACTGTGTGTGATGAATGACCATTTATAGCTCTGTTTTTATTCTTTGTTGTCTGAGAGGAGGGAAAGGGCGGATATCTTATATACTCATGCCCTGCATTCCGGGCCTCTGTGAGCCATTTTTCTAAGCGGTAAAATGGAATTAGCCGAATAGCACACACTCGGATGTGTGACTGGCTGGGCCTGTTTGCCTTGCACAGGGTTTTCCAAATGGGGCTTTGAGTTGATGAAAAGCTAATAATTAATTTAACCAAATAACATTCAAATAAAGAAATGGGGCTATACAAGTAATCAAAATAAAACTGAAATGGTGAAATATCTGATTAAATAGCATTTATCAAATTAAAGGCTGCAGTTTAAAAAGAAGTATATAGTCTGTTGCATTTAGTGTTTCAGAGTGAAGAGCGGCACTGTGTTTATTTACACACATGCAGCTGATGATACCGTGTTTTCAGAGCTCAGTAAAAACAGTAATAAATAGTTGTTCTGCATAATAATTTTGTGGAAACATTATAAATGTGTTTGCTTTCAGTTTTGATCAATTTAATGCATCCTTGCTTTAAAACGTACTTACCCCATGGCAGTGTATTACAGGTTTCACAAAAATATTAATCAGCACAACTGTTTTCAGTGTAACCGTGTATTCAGTATATCAAAAAATGGAGTAATGATGCTGAAAATTAAGCTTAGCCATAATAGGAATAAATTACATTTTAATATATATTCACATAAAAAGTTATTTTAAATTGTAAATTTTAAATTAAAATATTACTGTTTTTACTGTATTTTTGATCAAATAAATGCAGGCTTGGTGGGCAGAAGTGACTTATTTAAAAAACATTATACAAAACCTTATTATTCCATACTTTTCACTGGTAGTGTATATAAATAGTTTTAAAGTAAAAACAACCAAAATAAAATACTTACTTGATGTTTTATCTGTTTACGTGCATGTCATGTGACCATTAACCAACATCAGAGAACTGTGAACATGCAAATGTGTTGTCAAATTATTAAAATATTAACTTAATCTCAGGGGGTACTTCAGGAAAACATCTAATGTATTTGGCTGACCAAAAAGTTTGGGAACCCCTGGTCTAGCATAGGGTTGTGTTTCTTTTCCCACATGCTACCCAAACCTATTGTGCTCATCCATACATCTGTTCCCGGCACAATCATTAATCCCCATCATTTTCTCCAATGTTGAGTCCACACGGCTAACGCGGCACCCTGTGGAGGTCATTTTTATCTCCCCCCTGTGAAACATAAAGCCCCCACGGCAGCCACGTGTAATTGAAGTTGTGGCCTTTAACACAGTTTTTTGCCAGCACGCAATAAGAAGCTGGCTTTTCCTTTGACTTCCCGGCTGAGGTCGCAGCCCTGGGAATTCTCTACTCCCTCTGTATTTTTTCAGGCTCCCCTTTCACGTCCAATACATCTGCATAATTGTCATCCAGACCCAAGTTTCTTCTATTGAGCTCTCATAAAAGTAGTCCTTAAAAAACTCTGGTTCTGGTCTCGTTAGCTTGCAAAAACAACGCCTGCTGAACGTGGCCTTTTCATAGCTCTTCAGCACTCTGATGTCCAGAATTTACTGCAACATTTCGTTCCTCAATTCGTTTACACCGAGAAGACAGGTGCTGTTTAAAACGAACATGATCTGGGTTAATTTGGAAGGACATACCACGCTTTGTTTCCATTGAACCTGTGGCCATTATATAAGGTGAGATGGAGGTTTATGCTCCTCAGAACTGACGGCTTTAAATGTTTCTGGAGTAAGTCCCATTGAGGTCTGGTTCTCTGACCAGCAAAGAATCTTTCTACTTTGACAAATATATATCAGCCCAGCCACTGCATGGCAAAAAAAAAAAAAATTAAACAAGATACATTTGCTTGTGTCTTAGGAAAATATATCTTGAGTAAAGTTTATTGTTTACACATTGTTTAAGCATAAACCTCACAATTATTTTTTTATTCTTGGATTCGGTAAATTTATTCTTAAAAATAATCTATGGTAATGTAGTATGAAAACTAGCATTGCACGCTTTAATAAATATCTTTGTTTTAAGAAGGAATAAAAAGAGCTCATGTCGTGTTCCTACTGCCAGAACAGCAAAGGGAACTAAAGACTTTAAAGAATCTGCTGACTGGTCGACATGGCAACATTATCCGCTCAGCACCCAACACCCTACTGGCTTCTGGTCCTGAGATTCCCAGAAAAGTGTGTCTCCTTTGGGGCCGTTGCAGAACGGCAGAGCCAGCCAAACCTTTCTTTTCCCACCACTCCAGCCCTTCATTAGATAAACCACTCACTCAGTCACTGCTCCACTTTGTGGGATCCTGTGCCATTCACAACATGTTTTTTTTTTTTCCCCTCATCTGGAAGCCTAATACATGATGAAGCTGTACTGTATCTGTTTTTCAATTGATTGCATGTAATTATATCGATTAAGGCCTGTCTAATGTATTAATTTACTATTTATTTGAAAGTTCTCTAAGATGTGTATATGTATAAATGTGTGTGTGTGTGTGTGTGTGTGTGTGAAACACACATGTATACATAGATTTTTATTTTTTATTTTTTTTAATCACACTTTTGTGTGATTTAAAGGCAACTTTAAACTTTTTCAATTGGAGACTTTTCCATAAATTTAAACATAAGAAAGAAATTGTAGAAAAACAGATAATGTCCTGACTCCTTGCTGAAATTTACTAGTACATTTTCCATTAAGTTTACTCACATTTCTTTTATCCATAAAATCCAAATTCAAAATATGGATAAAACCTGTAAAAAAAAAAAAAAAAAAAAAATCAGTTCCTTCATATTTACACAGTACATGAACATTTAAAATAGATGTTCACAATTTGTAGAGTGAACATTTAAAACAATATCTTTACATTTATGCATTTGGCAGACATTTTTATCCAAAGTGACTTTAAGGCATACATTTGATCAGTTTATCATGCATTTTCTAAAAAATCGAAATGCATTTTCTGAAAATTTTGATGTTGATCTTGTCATTGTTGTACTGTTCGTGCTACGGGCAATTTTTTAGGCCTTTTTCCACACTCTTAAGTGTGTGTTACTCTATGTTGTCATGTGGTTGCTAATGTGTTATGGGAGGTTGCTATGGTGTTCTTGATGGATTGGAAATCACTTAAAGGGGTCATGAATTGAGAAATCAAATATTCCTTGAGCTTTTGACATATAACAGGTCATCATACACTGAACAAAATTATAAATGCAACACTTTTGTTTTTGCCCCCATTTTTCATAAGCTGAACTCAAAGATATGACTTTTTCTATGTACACAAAAGCCCTTTTTCTCTATATTGTAAGGCCCTATTTCTTCTATATTGTTCACAAATCTTCTCCTTTGCCGAGATAATCCATCCACCTCACAGGTGTGGCATATCAAGATGCTGATTAGACAGCATGTTTATTGCACAGGTGTGCCTTAGGCTGGCCACAATAAAAAGGCTGGGGGAGGGGGGTCCGAAAACCAGTCAGTATCTGGTGTGACCACTATTTGCCTCACGCAGTGCAACGCATCTCCTTCGCATAGAGTTGATCAGGTTGTTGATTGTGGCCTGTGGAATGTTGGTCCACTCCTCTTCAATGGCTGTGCAAAGTTGATGGATATTGGCAGGAACTGGAACACGCTGTCATATACGCCGATCCAGAGCATCCCAAACATGCTTAATGGGTGACATGTCCGGTGAGTATGCTGGCCATGCAAGAACTGGGATGTTTTCAGCTTCCAGGAATTGTGTACAGATCCTTGCAACATGGGGATGTGCATTATCATGCTGCAACATGAGGTTTATAGTCGTGGATGAATGACACAACAATGGGCCTCAGGATCTTGTCACGGTATCTGTGCATTCTGTGCATTCAAAATGCCATCAATAAAAAAGCACCTGTGTTCATTGTCCATAATCTGCCCATACCATAACCCCACTGCAACCATGGGCCACTCGATCCACAACGTTGACATCAGTAAACCGCTCACCCACACGACGCCATACACACTGTCTGCCATCTGTCCTGTGCAGTGAAAACCGGGATTCATCCGTGGAGAGAACACCTTTCCAAAGTGCTAGACACCATCGAATGTGAGCATTTGCCTACTCAAGTCAATTACGACGGCGAACTGCAGTCAGGTCGAGACCCTGATGAGGATGTCGAGCATGCAGATGAGCTTCCCTGAGACAGTTTCTGACAGTTTGTGCAGAAATTCTTTGGTTTTGGCTGGTCTCAGATGATCTTGGAGGTGAAGATGCTAGATGTGGAGGGCCTGGGCTGGTGTGGTTACACATGGTCTGCGGTTGTGTTGGATGTACTGCCAAATTCTCTGAAATGCCTTTGGAGATGGCTTATGGTAGAGAAATTCACAGGCAACAGCTCTGGTGGACATTCCTGCAGTCAGCATGCCAATTGCACGCACCCTCAAAACTTGTGACATCCGTGGCATTGTGCTGTGTGATAAAACTGCACATTTTAGAGTGGCTTTTTATCGTGGCCAGCCTAAGGCACACCTGTGCAATAATCATGCTGTCTAATCAGCATCTTGATATGCCACACCTGTGAGGTGGATGGATTATCTCTGCAAAAGAAAAATGCTCACTAACACAGATTTAGACAGATTTGTGAACAGTATTTAGAGAAATAGGCCTTTTGTGTACATAGAAAAAGTCTTGAATCTTTGAGTTCAGCTCATGAAAAATTGGGGCAAAAACAAAAGTTCAGAAGTTTTGTTCAGTGTACTACAAGAATAGACTGTAAGTTTCAGAACTGAAAGCTTCCTTGTTAGTCCAAAAACAGCTTTTATTTAAACCAAGCCCAGATTACGACTGGTTGTGGAATGTGCCTATTTATTACATCATAGATAGGTGAAAGACTGCTTCTGCAGAAGAAAATCCACGCCTACTTCTACATAGTTACCACTGTAGCCCCGCCCACTGATTCGTGCATGACAAGTAGTAGGTAAACAATAGATGTGATGCTAACACTGGATCGAGAAACTAAGCAATAAACTTGCCTTTGAAGGGTGCAAAATGTTGTGCAGTACCAGGTTGTGGAAAAACACAGTAGCTGTGCTGGATTTGCAGAGCCTGAAGGTAAAAAACGATGCTATGCCTCTATATTGGATCCGACAGATGCGGCGCACCATACTTATGCGAGTAAAAAAGTGTTTACTGTGTTACTATTGCTTTGTTACAGATCGTTGTATTATGTGTACATATGTACGGATTATGTGTACATGTCTAACCAAAATCACCAGTGACCAGTGATTTCTCATATATAATGATTCATCAACAGTCAGATGTTCTTTGTCTCAAAATAGTTTATTGTCAGTAAATGAAACCAGTGACTAAATGGTCAACTTCACATTGCTTCTCTTCTCAAAATAATCTGTTATTTAAACTGTGATTAAGTTACATATAGAAAGCAATCAAAGAACACTCCCTTTACAATCGCTGGAGCTTTCAATTAAACAGCGCACGCTGTAGCTGGTTATCGGTGACTGAGTTCTGGACTCTTGCCAAAATTCCCGTTAGAATCAACAAATCTCTTATTTACATTATTGTGTTTGCACTGTTAGTTATGATTAAAGCATTCGTTAGTGTGCAGAAATTGAGTTACAATGACGAGATGACTCCATTCATGCATTCAACATGTTTGTGATTGGCTATATGCTCATCACTGCAACCTTTCATGCCATGATCTCAATATAATGCTATAATCAACACTTTTCACGATTAGTAAACTGTGAGAACTGTAATAGTAAAAATGTGCTAAAAGTTTTAGAGAGTTCCACATGTAATACTTATTTTCATATACAAAGATCTTAGCAAATCACAGCAGTGGGTGTTTTACACTGAAGTCTCACAGCAGACATGCCCCTCCAAACAGCATTCAAATCAGAGGGTTAAAATCAGGGAAGGAAAAATAAAGTCCTTATCAAGTGAAGCGATGCATTTGTGTAAGAATTAAAAAAAAATAAAATGTATATAGTAAAATATGTAGCTTCTGCCAGACCACCTTCCATATTCAACTTAGGAAGAAAGCGTAACTGACGTCAGGTCAGTTAAGCTTTTTTTCGTAAGTTGTATATGGAAGGCGTAGAACATAGTGTAAGCGTTTTGAACTGTGAGAGGAATTGTACTTTCTTCGTAAGTTGAACACGGAAGGCGGTCTGGTGGAAGCTAGATATTTTACTTTATAACTCGCACATGACGCATTGCTTTGTTTCAGAAGGCCTTTATTAACCCCCCGGAGCCGTGTGGAGTATGTTTTGCTTTGGATGAATGCTCTTTCTTGAGCTTTATACTCGTTGGTCCCGTTCACTGCCATTATAAAGCTTACATGTGTCAGGTTATTTATTAATATAAAACTCAGATTTGTGTTCATCTGAAAGAAGAAATTCATATAGTCAAATCAAGTCACCTTTATTTATATTTTTAACAATGCAGATTGTGTCAAAGCAGCTTCACAGTGATAACTGGTATATAATTTTGGCTGCACAGCAGCTCTTAAAGAAAATGTTGTCATTATCCATCTTAAGTAAATTCAGTATTGATTCATTCCGATGTAAGAATCAATCATTATTAATTTAGTTAATTTATCTATATCAGCACTGGAGTAAACAGTGATGTCGTCATCATCCAGCTCAGTTCAGTTCGCATACAATGGTGTCAATGCAGGCAGATCAAAACACTGTTGAATATCAAATGTCAAGTGTCCCCAACTAAGCAAGCCAAAGGTGACAGCGGCAAGGAACCCAAACTCCAACAGGTGACATCAGGTGGCAAACAGGTGTTAAAATGGAAAAAAAAGTTTCCAGTGATTTCTTTCTGATTATTTTTCTGATGAAACTTCCATTTGTTTGTGAAATGACAGGTTTGTGTGACGTTGTTCCAGAGAGGTGTGTTACGGGCGTGAACTAAAGTGAACTAATCCTTTAAGCCCAAAGTATTCTTCCATGCCCGTGCTCCACAAAAGTCCGCGCACTGTCCGTGTGACGTAATTTTCATCATCAGGAGGGTCCGTGGATGTCTGCGCATACCATCGGCATGCAGCCCATTTTTGTGTCCGCACAGACGCAAGGTGAATATTGAGACCGAAGAATCCACTGGGTGGCAATAAACACAATTGTGATGTATTGTGCAGCAATCGAAGAAGAGTGCATCAAGAAGAGTGCACTCTTTACAAAACAGTAAACAAAAGAGCATATCATTCTCCATTGTTTTTGTTTTTGTTTTTTCATGCAATGGTGGACCTGCTACTTTTCTTCTATCCCTCCAAGCGATTGTCCTGTAAATGACAGTGCTGCCCTTTGATGTTAGGTACTTGTGATTAACAGAATACATTGCTGATTTCTTGAAGGTCTTGTCTGATGTAAAGATGCCCAGCCCATCGCCTCAGGGCAGTGTTAATTGTCATGCTATTGTAATTGGTAGCAATTGACCTATTGACAGCAGGGGAAATGGCTGTTCTTTACCTGTCTGAATGGAGAACTGTCTGTGTAAGAATATTCCCATCGCTTTTACTTGTTGCCTCAGGCAGTGACAGAAACACAAGGGGAGGAGATGGGCTTTTAGATGAGACAGATGAGAGATATTACTTGCATATCTGAGCTATACATTCTTTCTTATGCTACATATTTACTGCACTTGCAATACCTTTGTTATTTCTCAGATGCTCTGGTTAGGGTTTGATGTAAACCCCTTTGTACTGAACTTCTATAATTAATTCAGCCTAAACCACTTTGTATATCCACTCCATTCAGACTGAGTTTTGTATAATTTTTTACCTTAGAATGCTGTCAATTTTTTTATTTTATCATTTAATAAAAAATATTCTTTTGACTACTATACAGTATTTGCATAGTGTATTATGATTGGTCTGGCCTTCCTTGTATGTGTTTATATTTTTACAAGCTACCAAAGCCTAAAACTTTCAACACTGGTATTTCCTTTTAGAAAATGCAAATATGCATGTTAAATGCCTTAGTATTTGTGTAAGCCGCAAGTTTTGACATGCAATAGTTAATCTCACAAATTCAATGTATGCAACTGACACCTATTGTAACTACTGAAATTTTGACCATTTTCAGCCTGATCAGTTTAACGTCGTCATGGTGGTCTTTTTGCTTGTGTAGCTGTTGGCTCTCAAAACCTCATGGTGGTAACATGTGATATCCCACAAACCCCTTCATTGCAGCTTTTCCTGAGGGAGACCCGTACTCAATCTGGCAAATGTTTTAAGAGGTTTTTAATTTCATCCGACTCTCACTGGTTCTTTTTCTCCCTTGGCCGGCTTTAGTAAACAGATTCTGGAGTTCACTGAACAGAGCGTTCAAATGTTAATTTCTGGTCGAACTTCCTGGACCCAAAAATGTCCAAATGCTTCATGATAAGCAATGACAAAGCAATTAATATGAGAAATGGTGAGGTTTTCATGCCTGTTCTAGTTGTTAAAGATCTGTAAATACAAGTGAAGTCACTTGATTCCATCTCAGTTGTCACCTTGGGAAAAATCTTAGTATGCATTGAAGCTGTTAGAGCTGTTAGAGACCACACCATACATCATAACTGGAGTATGTTTACATTCCTTGTTCTACATTTTCAGCCAGTAATGAACCATCCTTCAAGATATGTAAATCCACAATAATTACTATGATTTTAACGTAATCAGTCTCATAACATCCTTTATGTATAAAGAGATGTTCATGGTGTTTAGAGGTTGACTTATAAAAATTTGATTTTTATACGTATGTGCTTGACACATTTGATTTTGTGCATTTGGCATATTTGATTTAAACAAAATATTCCTGCTTAAATACAACTTAATTAATATAAAGGCCCAACGCCGGTTTCACACTGCAAGCGTAAGCAGCGCGTATTTTTTGCGGCGTGCATGTTAACCAACGGATGCGTTCACACCGGCAGCAGGAGCAGCGCGTAAGCGTCAAGCAGGAGCGTAGCATGAGCAGCAGTGAAGCGGGGGTTTCGTCTATTTTTTTCTGCGCTGCTGACACTCAATTAAAGTGAAAGCACACTTTTGATGGACAAAATAAATATAATTTCACACAAATTGTTCAAAATGCACAGAATAAGCATGTTAATAATAAGAATAATAAGATAGTTAAAACCATTCAATGTGTTTTAACAAGAATTTGAGTATGATAAAAGAAAATTAAGAATCTAATATTTATAGAAGATTTACCTATTTAAACTTGTTTTTAATTATTCAGTTTGGGTTAAACTATGGTGTATTATAAAAAACTAAAGTAAACTAGCCAGAAAATTAGATATATAAACATTATTTTAGTTATTACACAGAGCAATATATAGGCTGCAGCATTCCCAAATCAAACCCGAGTTTGCTGACGTGCACGCGGCAGATGATATAAAACACAAAGCTTACCTCATTCATGTGCAGCAATGGATGACACGAGGCTTTTAATTTATTTATTTTAATTTATTTATTTACGTTTATATGCGAATGTTGTACACCTCCCCATGTTAACAAACTTTCAAGACTATCAAGTTTATAAATGACCAACTTATAAAAACAAATTTATAGCTGTCTTTGTAAAGAAATGCTCACTTTATATGTAGCTTCGAGCCACTGCTGTGATGCTGTACAAACGCTTCCAGCGTGCGTCTCTGCAGCTGCAGTGACGATGTAGTTACGCTCACGCGCCGCTTAAGCTTGCAGTCTGAAACGGGTGTAAGAACTGTCAACCAGTACAGAAAATAGTTTCAGCTTGTCTCAGGTCACCCAGCTTGTCATTTACTCACCCTCATGTCATTCCAAACGTTCATTCGTTGTGTTCTATGTATGCATGTTGATGTGCGATGTTTATAAATAAAAGCCTAAATTAAATCTGAAAAAAAAAAAAAAAAAAAAAAAAAAAATATATATATATATATATATATATATATATATATATATATATATATTTCTGAGATACTGAATTTGGGATTTTCCTTAGTTGTCATCAAAATTAAAAGAAATAAACATTTGAAATATATCAGTCTGTGTGTAATGAATGAATATAATATACAAGTTTCACTTTTTGAATGGAATTAGTGAAATAAATAAACTTTTTGATGATATTCTAATTATATGACCAGCACCTGTATATAAAGCGATTCTATCTCTTCAGAAGACTTTGATCAAACTCAAACTGCTCGATTCATATGGATTACTGTTACGATGTCTTCATAACTTTTTGAAACTTGAAAATGTTCATTACATAGACTTTCAATGGATATACTTAAAAAAAAAAAAAAAAAAAAGATGAGATGAGTTGAGATAAAATTAAAAATATCTACATTTGTGTCCCAAAGATGAACAAAAGTCATACAGATTTGGAACAACATGAGGGTGTGTAAACAAAATAATTTTAGTTTTTTGGTGAACTATAACTTTCATGGATTTAAAATTTACTCAAATTTATGGGGGGTTTGTAAAGTCTGATTACACTGTATTCAACACAAACTCTGCTACAATAATATGTGAGCAGCATGTATGTAAAAGTTTGTAGTTTTGAGAAAATTATGTTTATACATGGTTTGTGAAAAATGAAATAAAGCCATAAAACCCATACTGAATATTTTTTCACAAGAATTTTGAAAAATGTTTGATGTAGGCTAGAATTTTTGCTTCAAAGCGGTGTGAAAATCATCCTTCCCACTCATTCACATAAAACAATATATTGATTTACAATATATTGATTTGTAAGACATGTTTTGTGTCAAAAGGCTGTATGCGGGGATTGCGTGAAAGATCATGAATAATGATGTGTTTTACACCTGTGAAGACACAGACCCTCCACTAATGGCCAGCTGAAAAACACCTTTGTACCATTCCTGAAACAGTTCCTGTTCAATATACCTGTCATTTCCAAGGTGTATTTTTTTTTTTAAACCATGTTTGTGTAGTGCAGCTTGCTGATGTTTGTACAGTGTTCTCAGAGAAGAACAGTTTCAGCATGACTTATCAGTGGCATCTAGTTCCTGTCAAAAAACAACAACAAAACAACTGTGAACATGCTGATATCAGAAACAACTAGGGCTGCATCTAATTGTGATTTTTCTGGTTAAAATGTTTTGTTTTGTTTTTTGGGAAAAAAGCAGGCAGCCTATAACTATAAATCATTAGAAATGTTATGTATGTTTAATTCATACTGGATGCCGGAGGGCACCCTCCCACAGAATATCCAAATATGCCTCACAGAAGTAAAATAACATGCATTCAAGGATATCCATAATACAACTATCACTATAGCTGAATAAAAAAAAAGATAGAAACGTATTAAATATGAAGACAATAAACACAGTTTGTGAGAGTATATGGTTTATCTGTGTTCTTCAAGCGTATAGTGTATATTTTTGATGCAACTCTAATCGACAATGCATTCATTTTAGGGCTGTCACAATATCAGATTTTTCACAACACTGTTATCGTGGCCAAAAGAATTAATGATATCGATATATTGCAATATCTATAGAAACCTTGAAAAAAACCTAATGTTACCAGTCAAACTCATCTTTACTTTACTTTGTTGTCTTTTTCATTCTTTTTTTTAATCACACCACTGCATACAACAACTACACTTAAGGGTAATCAGATACTGATAAACAACTGGTAAACAAACAACTGATAAACACAAGGCACAATTATTTTTACTTTTTGCATTCTCCGTCTTTAGCAAATTTTTATGAAGGAAGACAAGCATTTAGTTTATCTGATTTCAAGTTGGAGTAAAAAACATTGCCTGAATGTATCCCGAAGTACTGAAAACGCTTTCTAATGCACATTTTAAAGACCATGCTGTGTGATTTTATTTAGAGGCAGAAGTTATTTTATTTTATTTTATTTTATAGTATTCTATACAGTGATAAAGGCTATGTAGATTAGCATAGCATTATAAATATACATTATCCTTACAAAAATAACCAACATGGCTGAACAAAGACAAACCATATACTGTCAAAATGGTGTGTTAATTCTCCATGTTAAATCATTCAAAACGTCTCTATCTGCATTTTAAATGCACATTTCATACGGATTACATAATCAGAGAGTAGCCCATTTCTTTTCGTTTTGAATTGTTTCGTTTAAAAGTAGTAATTTCAAACTTTCTATAGATATATTTCTCATGTCTGTTAGGCAAGTAGCCTGTAAGCTGTTTCGGTTCATTTTATGAGACGCGCTCCAGTTCACGTGCAAGTGATCGTGCCAGTCCCTCCATTATACCTGCTATATTTGCTTCTTATTTATTAAATCCAGGCAATTGGTTGGTGAAACATTGATTAAAATTAAGATACAATTTATACAAAATGAAAATCATTTTAACGAAAGGCAAAAACTTAATGAAGTGGTCAAAATCATGTCTTACTCACTACATGTTTCCCGATATATTGCGCATCTTATGATGTAGCTATCCTATCTTACTCATGCTGTTCACTTTTAATAATCAACATAAATTAAATAATAATAAAAAAAAAAACATTATAATATTAAAAGATAAATATGAAACTAAGCGCGTTTTCGCTCCCATGCTCTGCTGTTTAGAGAATCTCTTCTGTTTTATGTCAGATGGCAGCGTTAAGGTGCAATACCACCACCTATTGTACTTTGGGATGTCAACCAGGTACTGGCGCTGGATTATTTATGTGTCATATTATCATGTGTATTATTCATTCTTAATATTACGGTTATCACGATATATTGTCAGACCCTTAATTAACACAATATTGATTTTTCATTTTTTAAATATCACGGTTATCGTCAATACCGGTATATCACTACACCCCTAATTAATTTATTAGAATACTTCAAAATAATATACTGTCTGCCTCAGTATGTGATAAGAAGCCACTTCAGATCCCAAATAAAAATTTAAAAAGCTAATGCTTTGTTTTGAGGTGGTGGGGGTTTTTGCAGATTGGCGTGCCTTGCGCATGACAGGTGAAAGCGCACCCTGTTTATTTTCTTTATTTTACAGAAACACAAGGTAAAAGTAAAAGTAGGCCCTTTATATTTTATAATGATGTCTTACACTGCAAAAAATGCTGTTCTTACTTAGAATTTTTGTCTTGTTTCCAGTCCAAATATCTAAAAATTCTTAGATCAAGAAGCATTTTCTTGACAATTAAAAATATTTTCTTGTTTTTAGGAAAAATAAGTCAAAATTAAGTGTAGTTTTTCCTTAAAACAAGCAAAATAATCTGCCAGTGGGGTAAACAAAATAATCTTAATCCAAACTGAAAACAAGATTATATAGTTTATTTTTGGTTTGATATAAGATTATTTTGCTTTGCTTATTTTGCAGTCTTTGCTTACTTAATTTTGACTTTTTTTTTTTTTTTGAAAACAAGAAAATAATTTTTACTTGTCAAGAAAATGCTTCTTGATTTAAGAACTTTAAGATATTTTGACTAGAAAATAAAAACAAAAACTCTAAGTAAGAACAGCATTTTTTGCAGTGCACACTAATCTGTAGGGCCACAAATGACGGAGTATTTTAAATTGTTTCTGCTGTCATGAGGAAAAAAATCCAGCAGAATGTGCCGGTGCATTCACCGGGCTCTGAGGGTTAATTTCCACAGCTCCAGAGCTGTTCATTTTGTGCATATTCACAATCCGTTTTCGGGAATTAATGGTGGAAAGCAAATACGATTAGCAATAAAACAGCCTCCTGTAAGACAGAGGAAGTGAAGGCAGGGAGAGGGGTATCTTACTCTATCGCAACCCGCTTCCTGAAGGTGAATACATTGGCACTCAATAGCTCAGACTTCTTGCGCTCCAAAGCACATCCTGTGCTCCCAACACGAGGCCAACCAAAATATTATTCCTTGACTTCTTTCGCACCAAAGGGCCCTATCTAGCTGGCTCAAGGATAGATATTAATTCTTAAGGGAATGCTTTCTTTACGCCACTCGTCCTGGAGAGGCTTTTTGGCAGAGAGCTGGAGTTAAAAGAGAGTATATGATGGAATGCTACTTGCGTTGGTCTCTTACCGAATCATTTTTTCCCCCTCATTAGTCGACATTCCAGACGTGCATGTTGGGATACCTTAAGCCAACAGGCCGTAAAAGGGAAGGAGGGATATGGAAGACTGCAACTCGCTGAGAGTTCCCCTGTGCACAGAGACGAATGAGAGACCAGCCTCCGTAATGTATAGTGCTGCAACAGAAGGGAATGCGTTTATGTTGAATGGAGAAAACAGATTGCCTTTTAAAGAGTTTGACCTGCCGTTCCCCTCATTCACCGAGCTCGTTCCTCACAAATACTCTCACACACCCAATATTTATACAGATGTGCAAGCTTTTTAAAGTCCCTGCTGTTTAAATGTGTGTTGTTGAGCATTGGAACACATTTATTTATTCAGACATTGTAAATACCATTACTCCATGTATCGTTTCTCTTTTTGGAGGGTGCCTTCCTGACCCTGGCTTTGACTTTTTTGACTTGTGTGGAAGCCATTGCATTAATCACAGCCATCTTTGGGCTGAAGAGAGAAGAGTTGGAAGGCAAACCGAGCGCTGCTTGTGAAAGTTCAGGGCCTTTGTTTTCTCCCGCGTACCTCTAATCTGTGAAACACGCAGTACGGTTGGTCTGCGAGGAGGAGAGGCCTCGGGACCGACCTGTGAACAGAAGACCCGGAGCAGGAGGGCCATAAATCTGCTCAAAGTGTGGGAGTACGGTCCTCCAAAAGGAGAATGAGATTTCAATCTGTGAAACGGCTCACCAGTAAGATTTTACTCTGATGAGAAAGCCATTCGAACAGAGCAGGAGAACATTACTCTGGTGAATTCCTGACTGTGACTAATTTCTTTTTTTTACACTTTCAGACGTCATCCATCAACATGTCAACTACACACTGGTGTCTGTGGGGGACACTAGTGTGCTGTAGTCAGGTTGGCTCCATACCTGTGCCAGTGACTCCTTCACGCTCCCACTGGGCACAACATCATATCAAAGCAATGTGAAACCAGGCATGAGATACATTTGTCACTAGAAGTCCCCTTTGATTTGACATCAAACAGTTTTGCTGTTACACTTCATGGACAATTGATATCTATCAGCATATAAAACCACCAAGAATTTCCTTGCTGCTCTTTTCCATACAGCAAATGCAGATGTCGATGGTAGATGGTGCAAAGCTTCAAGTATGGACAAAATATTGCACTTGTGCTCTATATTCCAAGCAATACTGATAATATTTGCCACTGCCAGAGCTCTAAAATCTCATTTGTTCTTAAGAATGAAAATTTGGCTTGGATTTCTGTGGTTTATTCTACATTGTTGTAATAGTCTTAAACGCATCTGTAAACAATATGTTAGCTAAATGTTTTGCGTGGTATGGTAAAGTTTCCAGCAAAAATTTATTCTTTAATTTATGGAGTTACATCATATTATATTTATCCAGCTTGTTGCAACTTTTCTTAGTATTTTTTTTAAGAGAATAAAGGTAAAAATTAATATATACATGGTCGACTTTTGACTCTCAAGGTAGGGGGCGCAAGAATTTTTATTTTTATTTTTTATTTTTTTCAGCAAATTATTCACAGAAATTTTAAGTAAACAAACAAAGTTTGCTTGTTGTTTATTTACTCATTTATTTAATAATTCACTTAATTTTATTATTACGGGAAATGGCGTGGACGATATGTGAATCATTGTCCATCATTTTGCGAGAAACTGGTGATAAAGAAAAATGCCACGTAGCAATATTGAAAATATTTCCATTTTAATCCATGAAGTACTTTAAACTTTAAGTAATGTTAAATAATGCGGATGAAGAAGTCTCAAACTCCAGTCAGTTAGGCCTATTCACTACAGAAACTGAAAGTAAAAACGGACTGAGCATTTGGCATCCGACGCTGCAATAACGGCGCATACTGTCTTAGAGACAATGAGAGATGAATCTAATTTATTTTATTAATATTTTTCTTGTGGCCCATAGTGAGAAAAAAAATAGTATTTTTCGTGAATCAAGACGTATTTCATGTTAAACAAGTTGTTCTTTAAATGAAGAGTAAGCTATCTAACTAATATTTTATTGTCCTCGCAGCGCGTCGGTTATGCGTTGATGCGCTATGATATTGCGGGGCAAATGAACTGCTATATTAATTAATAATAAAAGCATGGTAATAAAAAAAATAATTTAATAGCCCTGCATGCCCGTCAGCTGTACGCCACTGTGAAGGGATAAACGGCGTTTGGGCACAGCATCAAATCGATTAACTGTCTTATCCAAATCTACATGCATGGACCGTTCAGTGTCCGAGTCTCTTCTGTTTCATGGTGTTTCTCGTGTGTTTTCAGTCGGTGCAAGCAAGAAACGTTTACTAGACTGTGGACTAGCTTTGACTCTCTGAACAGTGGCCGCGCAGTCGAATTTTTATGACCATAAACAGCATGTGCCGAACGCGTCTTTCCACTCTCATGGGCAAAGGAGTATCTTTGAAAGGCTCACTTGCTTAGGGGGCAAAAGAGTATCTTTGAAAGGCTCGCGCGTTCAGGGGGCAAAAAAGTATCTTTGAATGGCTCGTGCGCTCAGGGGGCAAAGGAGTATCTTTGAAAGACTTGCGCACTCAACTGTGCGCAAGACGGAATTCGCCCATGTGAATGTGTGTGTGTATATATATATATATATATATATATATATATATATATATATATATATAATTTTTTTTTTTTTTTTCATTCTTTTGTGGAATGCAGAACAATCACTGAAGAACATTCAGTTCTTAAAACGTCTGGAATACTGAAATTTAATTATTTAATTTTAATTATAATTATTTTCGTTGCTAATTTTAATGGACTCTCCTAGTTTTTTAAATTTAAAGAAAAAACAGAGAGAGAGAGAGAAACAGAGTTCCCACAGTCTTGGAAAGCAAGGATATACAGTATGAGGAAGCCTAATTTTAAAAGTGTGATGCCATGGGCATTTTGTAATGAATATACATTTTCAATGCTAAGCTAATATTTTATTGAGTAAAAATGACCTTTTAAAAACCCTTAATCCTTAAAAAACCCAATAAATCACAAACTAAAAATATCATGTAAATTCATTGGTTAAAAAGGAACCTTGAAGAATTCATTCATTTCTTAAAACTTCTGGAATCCTGAAATATAATTATTTAAATATTTTGAGGCCGTAGCAGATATACATAGAGTTGCACACCTGTGATCACTTGAGTTAATAATACAGCAAGTTGCGACCTTAACCTTCAGTTACACCATGTTTACACCATACCCTCATATTAACCTGACATATGGCTTCAGATTACTTTATGATGTTTTTTTTTTTTTTTCCCAGACTCATCCTCTGTCATTCAGAGCTTCTCTTTCATCAGATTGTGGATTTAATTTGTTGAGATGGATTTGGAAATGATTGTGTTGGATGAATGTCTGACAATGAGATAAAACACTCCTTCCTCTTCATTTATCCGAGTGATGGCTGCAATTACAGGCATGGTGTTTTTTAAGAGAAAAGATCTAAAACGTAATAATATCCTTCATGCATATGACTGCATGTGGAAGTCTGTTTCTTACATTTTTCACCACAAGATCCTCTTAAGCCTAGTTTTGTGGCAGCTAAATAGAACCAATCTGGCATTAGCCTTATGTAAACAGCTATTAGAGTGACTCACACAGCCTTGAGAGAAACAAGCACGGACAGTATTTGCAGACTCTGACCTTTCTAACCTTCTCGGAGCAACCAACTGAGGAGCGCACAAACAATGCAGTATGCCAGTGAGACATGGCTGGCTGACAGGGGGCTGCGGTTAAAATTTCCCCACAGACATAAACAGTGACAGTATCAATTTCCTGCATTCTGTCTTTTAGCGGGAGTAAGCAGGGCTGTGCGTGGGCAGGGGGAAGCCTCTCTCTGCTCAGCTGGGCCAAGATGCTCTCAACCTCCAATTGATCTTTTGAAAAGAAAATTTCTTAGTTGCCTGCCCTGAAGTTTTCGCTTTACTTCAGTCCATTAGCCAGTATATAAGACTACTGCATAGTGAACTGCTGAAAACCATTGAGGATTTTCAGAACAGAAAATTTGCAATGATGGACCAACTTTTCTTCCCTATTTTTATGTAATATGTTTGAGTGAAACGGCTTCTTGAGCAAGAAAAAAGTAAAACGGCACTTGATTTGTTAATTTGGAGTTTATTAGATTGTAGAAAGTTGCTGTTTGCTAATTGCTTGATCGTTTCATGTGAGTGACAGGATGGGGAGGGATTGAAACTCATCTGGCCATTGGACAATCTTATTGTGCTGTTGTACACTTCATCAGAAAAGAGATTCCATAGTGAGCAGTCATGTAAATGTTTTACACTAAAGATTAAAGATTATGAGGGAACACAACAGGTTTTCATGAGCATTGACCTTAAAGTTCTGTTAGCTTGTTTAGAACTTGGGTGCGCACAGAGGAACCACTTAATTCACTTTAAAAAGTCTAAAGGTTGGGTTCATGTGAACCTAATCTAACAGTGAACATTTTGAACGAAAGGATCACATTACAGAACATACTTTACTCGGTTTTTGTTATTTGACAAAATGTCCTTTCATTGTAGTAAAGATTTTAGTAAAAATTTGTAGTAAAAATATATATATTGTTATTTTTACTCTTATAGAATGGAATTTAAATTTTATGACAAATATTTGTCAGAATATAGCAGACCAAACATCATTAAAAATGTATGAACTAATTTTGTAATTAAAGTATGAAATATACATCATTAACAAAATACATGTTCATTTTGTAAATGTAAATCATATCATGTAAGTAACACTTTACAATAAGGTTTGATTTGTTAACAATAGTTAACATACTTCTAATGCATTTATTTATCTTAGTTAATGTTAATTTCAAAATCTCATAAGGAAGCTATTATATAGGATGCACTTGAGTGAGATAATTAGCCCGCTAACAAAGCACTTTGGTTTACCAGTGTTCATCTCCTGCAGCTCAATCTCTAACATACCTTTTCAACCCATCATTTTGTTTCTCTTGCTATTTCATCAGTAATTTAGGGTTTGAATTTTTGCCAAAGCCAGACAGCGTTCTACAATGACAGTAATTAACAACATCATGTTTTCTGTAGGTCCTCCACGTGTAGCCGAGAAGATTGCCCAGCGGCAGACCGTCAGAATTGGACGCACCATGAAACTTCAGTGTCCTGTGGAGGGTGATCCGCCGCCCCTCATCATGTGGACCAAAGACGGACGAAACATCCACAGTGGTTGGATGCGCTTCAGGGTCCTTCAGCAAGCCCTGCGCATCAAAGAGGTGGAGGCAGAGGATGCTGGGACCTTCATTTGTAAAGCCACCAATGGCTTTGGCAGCGTCAACATTAACTACACCCTCATCGTCATCGGTAAGCATGCTTTAGCTACTTTTTCACAAAACCTCTCAAAATAGCAGTTTATCTTGAGAATAGTGGGTCTCATAGAGTAATATTTGTGTGCAGTGTTTCATATTTGTACTCACAGGAGAAATTATCACGAAAAATTTCCACCTAAATGCATGATTCATTGTTCTTAAACTTGTTCTTATGTTAATGCATTTGGAGTATTTTAAATGAGTGACCGTGTGCCTGAGGTTAGTCATTTGCATAAATGTACATGAATAAAACATCCCAAACTATCTCCATATAAAGGCTTTCTGCACAGCCTTTCCTTTATAGCCTTTCATCAAGATGAAGATGAAGATGTGCTTTCACTTGAGAGGACAGTATCTTCAAAATCAGTTCAAACGGAATAAACACCTTTATACAGACCCAGATTACACAGCTCTCATTAGCCAGCTGTACATTCATATATCTGCGTTAAAGCTTGCTCAAGCTATAACTAGCTTTTCTTATTCTTTCACTGTTAGGTTTATGTTCAGTTGTTTGTGTTTTAGGGGCCGTTTACACAACAACGTCTAGTTTGGGGGGGCACTGAAAAGCTTTTGAAAACGATACTGCTGTCCTCTCCATGTAAACAACCAAAACGCAAATTTGTGAAAATGTGTGCATATACGTAATACACCATGCACATGCATATTGTGCGTAGTGTTTCTTTACAAAGTGGCATCGCCAACTATTGACCTAGCAGCACAATACAGCATTTTTAGTCGTTTGAGTCGTGTGAATGGGGATAATTTTGACAACGTTGTCATCTGAATGCGAAAAACAACAAGGTTTTTAGTACATCGTTGTTGTGTAAACGTACCCTTTAGTTTGGTTTGTTCTTTTCCTGTTTGACTGTGTTCCCAATCCTTGTTTGTTTCTGTAGTTACCGATCATGGCCTAATTTGTTTCCTTAGTTACTGATTAGTTTCACCTGCATTTGATGTAGCGCCCTTTGTTTGCCCTGTGTATTTATACCCTTACATTCACTGTACATGATGAAATAGATTTATGATGAAGTATCTATGTATAAAATGTCATTTCATCTTCACGATAAGGCTACCCAGAGTATGAGATTGTTTGTGTACATGTGGTTTCAGATGTTTTAGTGTAGTAAAAGAGAAACAAATGCACACTCACTGAAGCAAAAAGACTGATTTCAGTTGTTTTAGTACCAGTTATCAGTAAGAATTCATATTTAAAATTAATTTATTAAAGTTATTAGTGAATCATGATTTGTTTGTATGTATACGTTTGAATGCAGATTTCCCACACAAATTTCTGAGACCCATTATCTCCTAATGTGAACTTTTTCAATACATTGGAGGCCTACCTGGCCGAAGCATTGACAGTGCACAAAGACAACAACCAGAATGGCCTAAAAATGCATAATCATATTTAGATAGTTAATCCAATTTTTTTTATTCTTTCTGCACAAAATAAAATAAAATATGACATCTGTAGCCATGAACAGCAATTTTGTCTATTTAATCAACCAGAAATGGGCAAATCAAAATGAGCACCAGGAAATGTAAAATACTTAATCCTCAACTCTCTAATCATTCTGGGTTTTCGATGGTCTTTTCTCAGACCTGTCGTCCAGTAGATGGACCTTTGTTCTGCTGTGTGTAAAGTTTAGAGGGCTGAATGAGTGTGCTGGCCACTCGCCAAGTTAATCAGGCCTTAATTTGGCCGCGTTCCACATGGTGATCTGTCCACTTACATGAGGAGGGGCTCTGGGCCGATCTTGTGATCTGAAGACTTTCTGAGGACATGAACCCTGCTCCAAGTACCTGCATGTGCATCTTTTCAAGTAATGGCTACATAAAACTGATAACTATGTGTAGAAAATGATTTTCCTTTGCCCTGTTAATTATTGCATTTTCCTGTTAAAGGACAGTGTATAATGTGTGTCAAAGTGTGCGTGCTAATCTCCTGTGATTTAATATCTGACTGATATATAAAAAAGAGATAAAGTAAAGCTGATGCTAAATCAAGTCAAGGGGCCTTTTCACAATGAGTGAAAAAATAATTGTTTTTTTGTCAGCCTTGTCAATGAAAGTAAAATTTACTTTGGGCATCCATATAATTTATGCAAAATAACAACCATTGCAATAATCACAAAAATGTATTTGGATGTATTGCCACTCTCATGACATTGAATAGTGGAAATTATAGCAGCGTGATAGGAATACATCATAGTATATTTATAGTAATAACTGTCGTTTTTAGCAAAGTTAATAATAATAATAATAATATTAATTCACAATTTTTGTTTGAGGCCTGGTGGGTATTGTATGTGCTTGACATGTTCTATGGTAGGGCTTATGTATTACACTGTCTACACTAGATGTGACAAAGCGACCATTGTAAATACTTTTAGAGCCCTATTTTAACGATCTAAGTGCGTGGCTAAACCATGGGCGCACAAATGGGTGCAAATGTATTTGCTATTTAAACAACGTGGCACAGTACGTGAAAATGATAACTGCGTCGGGCTGAAACTAACAAAAAACACTTTTTTTCATTGTGACAGGTGTATGATAGGGCCTGTATTCTTCGTGTCAGAAGTAACTTGAGCACTTGAAGTACATCAAGAATAGAACGGGGCATCAGTTTACTGTCAGGGATTTGTTGTGTCACGCCGCATCCAGTGTAGACAGCATCACTGATTATAATGGGGTCTATTTGCTTTTGTTGCATCGGATCGTGCAGTTCGCGCCTGGTGTAGACACGGTGTTAGGGGGTCATTTCAACAGTTTTATATCCATCGAAATACTGGAATCATGTGAATAGTGGAATCGTGTCATAAATACTTTAAAAAAAAGATTAATAAATTAATAGTAATAATACAGTAATAATGATAATAATAAATGACACTCAATCTCTCAAACTGATTTATAACACCATTAATGTTTTTTTTTTTGTTGTTGTTGTTGCAAATTGTCGAAAATTCACACTCACTCTCACTATGAGCTGTCTAACAAATCAAATAAATCTGCAAGTGTAAAAGGTTGGCTGGTTGGGTTAATGCAGTTGTCATAAAATATGAAGAAAATAATAAATGAATATAATGCATAAAATCTACCCATTTCCCTCCCCCCTTAAAAAAAACAAACAAAAAAACAAACAGCATAAAACACGCTAGGAGAATCAAAGCAGGCAGAGAATAAGAAAACAAGTCAAGTCAAGTCACATTTATTTATATAGCGCTTTTTACAATGTAGATTGTGTCAAAGCAGCTTTACATTGATAACTGGTACATTATTTTGGCTGCACAGCAGCTCTTAAAGAATAGTGTCAATGCAGGCAGATCAAAGCACTGTTGAATATTGAATGTCAATTGTCAAGTGTCCCCAACTAAGCAAGCCAAGAGGACAGCGGCAAGGAACCCAAACTCCAACAGGTGACATCAGGTGGCAAACAGGTGTTAAAATGGAGAAAAAAACCTTGGGAGAAACCAGGCTTAGTCGGGGGGCCAGTTCTCCTCTGGCAAACAGTGCTTTGTTACGACTCAGGTTGCTATCATAAGTCAGATAGGATCGCAACATTCAAAGTATTTAATTCAGTTCCATCCAGTTGAGGATCGTATTCATCACGCCGGTATGGACGGTTGTTGAGGAGCTGCGCCACTGGTTGTCATGTTGATGAGGCCTTCACAGTGGATGATCTAGTTGACTCAATCTCTGCTGATACTTCAGGGCTGTGTTGTGGTCGTGTCAAGGCGCAGGTCCTTGGTCTCACCTGGATGCGGCCCGGATCCGGTTGACTACAGTAAACCTTGGGATAAACAGAAAGACTAATATTAGCGTAGATGCCATTCTACTTCTGATGTAACGAGTACATCTGGTGTTATAGGAAGTGTTCCCAGTTCCGGCTGACCTAATTTATGCAGCCTAATAATCCTTTAATGGATTTGAAAAAATAAATTGATAATGTGTTATGTGTATGCCAGGTTAAAGAGATGCGTTTTAGTTTAGATATAAACTGACAGTGTGTCTGCTTCCCGAACAATGCTAGGAAGATTGTTCCAGAGTTTAGGTGCCAAATAGGAGAAAGATCTACCACCTGCAGTTGATTTTGATATACTAGGTATTATCAACTGGCCTAAATTCTGAGATCGCAATAGACACGAAGGACTATAATGCATTAATAGCTCGCTCAGGTACTGGGGAGCTAAACCATTTAGTGCTTTGTAAGTAAGTAATAATATAAGTAAAATCTATATGATGTTTAACAGGAAGCCAATGCATTGTTGACAGAACTGGGCTAATATGATCATACTTCCTAGTTCTAGTAAGAACTCTAGCTGCTGCATTTTGTACGAGCTATAGTTTATTTATCAGGCGAGCAGAACAACCACCCAGTAAAGCGTTACAGTAATCTAGCCTTGAGGTCATGAACGCATGAACTAACTGTTCTGCATTTGTCATCAAGAGCATATGTCGTAGTTTAGATATATTTTTAAGATGGAAGAATGCGGTTTTACAGATGCTAGAAACATGGCCTTCAAATGAAAGATTGGTATCAAAGAGCACACCCAGGTTCCTAACTGACGACGAAGACTTAACAGAGCAGCCATCAAGTGTTAGACAATATTCTAGGTCATTACATGAAGAAGTTTTTGGTCCAAAAATTAGAATATCTGTTTTTTCTGAATTTAGTAGTAGGAAATTACTGGTCATCCAATTTTTTATATCAGCTATGCATTCCATTAATTTTGTGAATTGGTAAGTTTCGTCAGGGCGCGAAGAAATATAGAGCTGAGTATCATCAGCGTAACAGTGAAAACTAACACCATGCTTCCTAATGATATCTCCTAAGGGTAGCATGTACAGAGTGAAAAGCAATGGTCCTAGTACTGAGCCTTGCGGTACTCCATATTCAACTTGTGATCGATATGACCTCTCTTCATTTACTACTACAAATTTCTGTACTCAATCATTCTTTCTCTCCACGAAATGCGAAATACTTCTAGTTTTGTTTTCTTCCAGCTGCGCTCCATTTTTCTGGCTGCTACCTTTAGGGCCCGAGTGTGGTCATTGTACCATGGCGTTGGATTAATTTCCTTAATCTTTTTTAAACGCAAAGGAGCAACTGAGTCTAATGTGCTGGAAAAGACAGAGGCAATAGTTTCTGTTGCAACATCGAGGTCTTCTAAGCTGTCTGGTATGCTAAGGTGATGAAACTGATCAGGAAGATTATTTATAAAGCGATCTTTAGTGGTAGAAGTGATGGTTCTACCAAATTTATGGCAGGGAGGCAGTTTAGCTGCTTTGACTAAATGTAGTATACACGAGACTAGATAATGATCTGAGATGTCGTCACTCTGCTGCAGAATTTCAACGGCATCAATATCAATTCCATGTGACAATATTAGATCTAAAGTATGGTTACGACAATGAGTGGGTCCTGACACGTGTTGTCTAACACCAATAGAGTTTAGAATGTCTGCAAATGCCAATCCCAATGAGTCTTTTTTATTATCTACATGGATATTAAAGTCACCAACAACAAGGACTTTATCTGCAGCTAGTACTAACTCCGATAGAAAATCAGCAAATTCTTTGATAAAGTCTGTATGGTGTCCTGGTGGCCTGTATACAGTAGCCAACACAAATGTCAACTTACATAATGTTACGTAAAGTACCATCACTTCGAAGGAATTATATTTGAGAGACTTTTGACTAATACTGTAAACAGCAACACCTCCCCCTTTGCCTTTCTGACAAGGATTGTGTCGATAATCATAACCTTGAGGGCTAGACTCATTTAAAGTAATGTAATCGTCCAGTTTTAGCCAAGTTTCTGTCAAACACAGCACATCTAGATTATTTTCTGTGATAATATAATTTACAATAAGTGATTTTGAAGAAAGGGATCTAATATTTAACAACCCAGGCTTTATCATTTGTTTATCATTATTATCTCTATTTTTTTTTTGTTGAACATCAATTAAATTTTTACCATTAAATGGGTTTGGAAGTTTTTTGTTTTTACTAATTCGGGGTACAGACACAGTCTCTATATGATAATATCTAGGTGTAAGAGTTTCTATGTGTTGGGTTTTATCTGACTTCTGTAACGTGAGGCAGCTAGCAGACGGTCGGTTTAGCCGGTCTGTCTGCTTCCTGACCTGGGCCCCAGTTTGTCATGTTTCAGCTCTAAGACTATGTGCCATATTACTAGAGAGAAGAGCAGCACCATCCCGATGATGAATACCATCTCTTTTCAACAGGTCAGGTCTGCCCCAAAAACTGTTCCAATTGTCTATGAAACCTATATTATTTTGCAGACACCGCTTAGACAGCCAGCCATTGAGTGATGACAATCTGCTAACTATCTCATCACTCCAAGGAACAGGAAGAGGACCAGAGCAAATTACTTCTCCTGACATTGTACTTGCGAGTTCACACACCTCTTTAATGTTAATTTTAGTGATCTCCGACTGGC
Source organism: Elopichthys bambusa (assembly GCA_037101425.1). NCBI lineage: Eukaryota > Metazoa > Chordata > Actinopteri > Cypriniformes > Xenocyprididae > Elopichthys > Elopichthys bambusa. Next base: position 11,965,373 of record CM074447.1, on the reverse strand, counting down.
GAAGTCGAACATCATTAGTGCCGACGTGAATAATAATTTTAGAGTATTTACGATTAGCATTAGCCAGCACTTTTAAATTTGCGTTGATGTCAGGTGCTCTGGCTCCCGGCAAACATGTGACTATGGTGGCTGGTGTCTCTATTTTCACGTTCCGTGTAATAGAATCGCCAATAACTAGGCCACTTTCAACAGGATTCTCAGTGGGTGCGTCTCTGAGTGAGGAGAACCTGTTTGATGTTCTTATTGGAAAACACCACTCTTCCGTTCCACGGCTAGGCCGCCTCATCATTACCCAAGTGCCCTGCTGCACGGGCTCTACAGCCGGAACCGAACAATGTACAGAGTTCACTAAGCTAGTCACATCCAAAACAGTATCTGAAGCCCTTGCATTCTTACTATCCTCGATTAAAGTTTGGATGCGTGTCTCTAATTCTGAGATTTCTCTCTGTCAGCCTGACTATTTCCCTACATTTATGACATGTAAATCCCTCGTTGCTGACAGAGAGAGCTATGCTGAACATGTGGCAAATGGAACAGGTAACAATGCTAGGAGAGGATGACATGACTCACCGTGTTTGTAGACTGATCCGACTTACCACAGCTGTTTGATGAACGCGTTGAAAAAGGAGCGCGCGAGAGACTGATGACAAGCGATATGCAAACGCGTTGTAACAGCGATTTAGATTCAAAGATTACAAGCTAGCGACGTCAGATTAATGTGGTAGGCAATATTAAATATAAGGTAATAATAATATAAGCAACAATGAATGCATGTATAAAAACAAGCATTTATACAAAGTTTTCTCATAATTAAGCATGAATGTGAAGTTTCTTAGCAGCTGAAGGCAATAAGCAAACCCCTGAACTCCGGGCGGGTAGGGAGGGGTGGCAGGGGCAGCTGCCAAGATGACCTCAGTTGAGCAGCTGCACCCACTGCGCCGGGACGCCCAAGATGTGCCAAGACAGCTTTGATGCACCGCAACCGTCTCTGCCATGCTGTTTAGTCAGGGCCCTTGAACTTGGACTTGTTTGTTAATCCCTCTGCTGGCACATTCCACCCTTAACGCAATTCAAGTCCTGCCAGTGGAGACCGAGGTGTAGTTTGATAGGTGTTATGTTGTTTTGAAGTGCTTTGGAAAGCCAAGATTTTATATTAAAAAATCGAAAATATCTTTGTCATGGCTCTATGAAATTCCAACACCAAAATGTTAAGTTTTACTGACATCTCTGGGATGATATTGTATTTAGAATAAAGCATTTTTATATTTGTAGATGTCAGATTGTTACATGATTTGCTTTGGCTTTTAAAGGGAATTCCCCTAGTGGAACACTTTTATGAGATGTCATAACATCTGCATTATGCTCTTTATATGGTGTTCCATATGGTAAATAAAGTGATCCACAGTAAAGTACATCCATGTTTCCTTCTCTGGAGTGAGAACTATAAATGTGAGGATGTAAAGTAATCTATTCATTTCTCAAGATGTGGTTTCAGTAATTTGGCCAGGCCATCTGAACTTTTGTTTATTATTCTAAATATGCACTTTTGAATTCAGTGATGAATATTGACACCTTTTTCTTATTATGGCTTCTTCACACCCCGACAACTCCTCCATCACAGACTGTTTCATTTGTATAAATATTTTCACAGTTTTTCTTTCCATCTTTGTTATATTTCATGCCACTAAAGCACATGTCTGCACAGAAGCCAGAACTGTGCATTATACTACGCACTGTAAGAAAAAAGAATCAGTTCCTGATAATTTTCTTGCTCTCTTGAACTGAAATTTTTACATTTGCTTGCAAATGTAAAAACTTCCAAATCCTGTTCTATTAGTTAATGGATCTAAACCTTAAAATTGCTCATGTGGCATGTGTACACAAAGCATGTCAAGATCAGATCCTCCCATGTGTAATACGCATTTCCACTTAGCGACAAAACCAATACGTTTGGAGTTGGACCTGTGATTACTGTGGTTTCATAATGAGAATTACCAAACAAGTTTAGAGTTTACTTACAGTATGACTTATATGACTTGGGGACACTTGACATTTGACATTTGATATTCAACAGTTCTTTGCATCTGCCTGCATTGACACCATTTTCTTATATACCAAAATTATATACCAGTACACTGTAAAGCTGCTTTGACACAATCTGCATTGTAAAAAGCTCTATATAAATAAAGGTGACTTGTAAATATGGAGGATGGTCAGATATTTCTTTCAATTTTATTATTAACTTCTGTTTACTTTGCTTAAATAGCTTGCTTGGCCAGCTGGTAGCAAGGCAACAGAGAAGTGACCAATCCTGAGTGGCAACGTCACTACATGCATTTTACCAGCATGTCTAACCATGCTAAAATTCTGAGCCGAGAATGGTTTGTAATTGTGGCTGAACTAAGTTCAAGTGGAAATATTACTGGAACCGTTCTTAAAACTGTTCGGCCCGATGGAAAAGTGGTATAGATGCCAATAAAGAACCTTTTATTTTTAAAAGTGTATGGTGCAGGACAGGTTATATACCAAATGTAATCACAAAGATGTGAAAATGATAACTGATAACGGGCTGAAACTAGCAAAAAACACTTGCATCCCGTCTGGCGCCGCATTGTGCCGGGTGTATGATAGGACCCGTATTCTTTGTGTCAGAAGTAACTCGAGAACTTGAAGTACATCAGGAATAGAATGGGGCATCAGTTTAGCATTGTGCTATATATCTTCATCTCAGCCCTTGTATCCTAAAATCAGGTTGAGTCATCAGTTTTCTGGGCTCTTTTGCGTAGTAGAACAGCATGTGTAGTCTGTTTCTGTCCTGTGTGGCTCTGTGATCAAATGTCCCTGTGAGGACAGGAGACCTGTGTTGATAGGACTCATTAGTGGCTTTGCCCTTCCTCAAACCAGATGGGAAAGACATTACTGTCCATTTATCATGGGCGGCTTTAGTTTTAAGCAGCTCTCTCTTCTTACCAGCTCCAAGCATTTTCCCAGTCCGCTGGGCCTGCTATGTTTCTTTTTACTCCCTGAATGCCTACTCATTCACTGCCATCTCCTCTCCTTATTTATTAGCTTTTTTGTTAACATTTGTATTATTGCACCAGATGCGTCATTGGCAGAGATAATGAGAAAAAAAGTGGCTTTCAGAGCATCCAGTGGAAGCAAGGAATGATGGAGGGGAAAAAGACAGATTAAAAGAGCATATTTCCTATTTTGTTTCTGTTCTCTGTTCCTGATTGTTGTGTTTGTTGGCCCTCACCTGCATAAACTGACCATTGCTACAGTAGAAAAACAAGATCAAGATTAGATTTACCGTTTATTTGTGATGACAGTGCAGACATGATTGTGGAATTGAGACATGTAGGAAGCTGCTGGGAAGTGCCTGGTGATTTATAGCGATTTGTGGAGTTTGCTCGGGCCCTGGAAGCTGCTGTTCAGCCAACATCTGGTAATGATCGTGGTGCTGAAAAAAATGGAGCTTGAGATATCTACTGATCTCTATGCAGGGTTTCCCTCTGGACTTCAAGAGGCCCTATCACGGTCAAACTAGCATTGGGTGCGTGAAGCTCTACTGATCTATCTGAAACAGTACTTACGAAACATTGCAAGTAACACTCACATCTTCGTTTGGTTTTGTCTGAAATCTACTCTTGCACTTTATGCACTTGTGTATTAAATTAAATTGAGTTGTTTGTTAAAAATCTTGAGGATACATGCAGATGAGTTCTGATCGTTGCTTGTTTTGCCTGTGGATTTAGGCTTCGTTCCATTCAAGGTCAGATCTGGATATCTGACTTCCGACCATGAAACACTCTGTTGTCTGAACCATGGCATTATAGAGAATACAAATAAAAGACATGAATAAACAAGACGGCAATGCTGGCATTTATTTTGCTGGCATTTTATTATCAACAGAAAGGATAAAATATATAAATTAATGCTTTTAGGTTGGTTCAGTGAGGATTAATAATTGACTTGAACAAAATTAGTTAATTTGCCATTACAATAACAGGTTACCATAATAGGTTACCATTTTTTAATCCATCATTCCATGCCCATTTCCACACAAGTTAAAGTGTACATGGTAAAGTTAAACAGCAGCAAAATGTGCATGTTATAGTGATTTCATTAAATCACATCCGTGTTAAATGGTGACATCTGTTTGGTTGCCTTTACATTTAGCAATATTTCATATTCTGACTATCTCTGAGTGTAATAGCAATGCTCATAATACAACTAAAACACCAGATATTGCCATAAAAAAATACACTGTAGAAAGATTTTGAAGGTCAAAACTCAGTTTTATGTTGATTGTTGCATTGAAAATCTTTAGTTGGTTCAGCTAAAGTGCCAGTGTTAAAAGACATTCAGTTCACATAATTTAATTGAGATAACTGACAATTGTGCAGAAATGCTGCAAGTCAACATAAAATTTTGAGATCTGACCACCAAAATCTTTACAGTGTGTTTGTGATGGTAAGAAATGGCAAAGCAACCAAACAGATGTCGCAATTTACTATCTAACAGGGGACCAAAGGCATTTTGTTTAATCAAATCAATATTCACTGTATAAAGTGATGACCTGCAACTGTTACCTTAAAGAGCTATTTCTGCTTGATTTAAAACATAAAACTTAGTTTTGTTGGTATAAACTGATGTATTTAGGTTGGTTCATTGATATTAAATAATATTTTTGACTTGAACAAAAAGAGTTAATTTAGATGTTACCATTATTATTCCTCATTCCATGCCCAATTCCACACAAGCTAAAGAGTTTGGTTCCAAAACGCTATAACCCCATTTTGATTAATTTAAGTAAAAAGGTGTTTTCTTTACCAAGAAAGTGGCAGGATTAAAACCACTATTTTCTGTTTCAAACTTTCCCATAGCATCTTTTGGTTATAAAAACATTAAATTCAAATCTACATTCTACATTACAATTGGCCTAGTAGTTAATAAAAGGTTCCTTAAGTAAGCAGCCTGTTAAACAGCAGCTCACAAATCTCAAAGCTTTTTCTGGGACAGCAAGCCATTCAAACAATAGAGGAGTGTGAACGACGTGTGTTAATGGGCCATTACAGTTCCTGTCTTGATGAAAATTTAAACAGATTTGATAGCATCCTTCATAGACTGAAAGAACTTATTAGATATTGATTGAAATTCAAAGACCAAGAAGATGAGTCTGGTTTCATCAGCTTGATTGAGAAATCTGTGTCTCATCCTTATTCATCCGTCTTAAAGAATGTGCCGTAGCTGTGTTATATTTCACAACAGCAAGTATCTCTAAGATTAGGTTTGTGTGACACTTCTCAGTTACTCAGTCTCAGTTACTCTACTGAAAAATCTGAATTACTGGTATAACTGATATATGATTTTTTTTATGGTACTGCTTTCTAATCATTGTAAAATAATAGCAAAGAATGAACATCCATCTTATATAATGACAGATGCTATGTTTGAATTATGGGCAAGGGAGTTGCTGAGAGACTGAGAAGGAATAGACTCGTTTCAGGAACTGTTTTCCCGTTTATTTTCTCTATTGGCAATTCAGAATATTTTTAATAAAGAGTTGTAAATCTTAAATCAAACCAAACAACAAAATCATATACATTACAACAAGTCAGTCAAAGAAAAATAGTATCTGAATATCGAAAATGATACAGGGAATGAATTTACTTCTTATTCCATAAAGCCTTATTGTATTTAAAGGATTAGTTCACTTTCAAATAAAAATTTCCTGATAATTTACTCACTCCCATGTCATCCAAGATGTCCATGTCCTTCTTTCTTCAGTCGAAAAGAAATTAAGGTTTTTGATGAAAACATTCCAGGATTATTCTCCTTATAGTGGACTTCAATTGGCCCCAAACAGTAGAAGTTCAAAATTACAGTTTCAGTGCAGCTTCAAAGGGCTTTAAACGATACCAGACGAGGAATAAGGGTCTTATCTAGCAAAACAATCTGTCATTTTCTAAAAAAAAAAATATATAAAAATGTATATGCTTTATAAACACAAATGATCAATTTGAACAAATGAACAAATGACAAGGGCTTCCGCCAGACTGCCTTCCGTATTCTTCAAAAAGCTTATGCTGTATGTCCTACACCTTTCCTATTCAACTTACGGAAAAAACGGAACTGGCGCCGCATTCGTTAGTGGATGCAAGTGTTGAGGATGCAGAAGATAGGGGTAGGTGGAGAGAGATGATTCGCTGTGGCGACCCCTGAAGGGAGAAGCCGAAAGAAGAAGAAGAAGAACCGTTTGGAGCCAATTGAAGTCCACTATAAAGAGAATAATCCTGGAATGTTTTCATCAAAAACTTTTTTAAATTTCTTTTCACCTGAAGAAAGAACGACATGGACATCTTGTCATCATGTAAGAGCACATGCAAAATCCTGGGTTGAAATGTTATCGCTAAAAATCAATTTCTCTCTGGAGATTTTGAATGGAAATTTTACTTTCGGAAGCCTGCCGTTACGGTTTATTTCATGGGGTAATGGGGTGTAATCGGAATGAGGAGACATGCATGGAAAGATGGAGCATTCCTGCCTCGTTTCATGTGGTTTTTAGACCATGGATTCCTAAACGTTTTTGTCAGCTGAACCCTTTAGCCATAAAATATTTACTTAAAGTACCCCCTGAGATTTTAAGTTAACATTTAGATATTTTAACATCACATTCGCATGTTGACCATTCTCTAATATTGGTTAATAGTCACATATCATGCAGGTAAACAAATAAAATATTTAAGTAAAATATTTTATTTAAGTATTAAGTAAAGTTATTCTGACTTTGTAAATGGACTCAAACCTCTTTTTAGCTGTGATAGTGTCTCAGTCCACATTACATTCACACTGGTGTTTTAGGAACCCAATCAAACTGAATAATAATAATAATGATTATTATAATAATTATAATGATTATTATTATTATATTTTTAACTCTAATTATAATATATAATACTGTTGTAATTTACAGTACTATGAAATAAATGAATGTTTGATAATTATACAAATATTTTATTTTACACTACAAGTTACAATACTAATATTTGTTTTAAATTCTTAGTCACCATGAAATAATAATTTTTTTAAAAATCTTATTTTTAATAATATTGCAGTATTTCTTGTAAATGATTTATCCGTGCACAAAATCAAGTCCCGTCCTATTTTTTCCTGTTCCAGAAGCTGATACTCTGATATATGTCACAATAGGGAAGAAAAGATTATTGCAACTTCTGTCATACTGACTTTAACTTTTTATATTTCAAATCTTTTAGATTTTATATTTTGGTGAATATTTGTGAAATGCTGTAAACGCTGCCAACAAAATGTTGGAAATTAAGCAAATATGTAAATACAGTAAACCCTAGTGCAAGTTGTTGTTTTTTTTTTCAAATGTACATTAAGCTTGCAGCACATGCAGAGATGGAGTTTTCTGCATTTATGGTGAACTGAGCTGCTGAAAATACTGAACACACAATCATAAGCTGCTGGCGTGTAAATGAACACAGTGCTGCACTTCACTCTGAAACAAGCAGCGCATCAGACTATACAGTTATTTAATTGCAGCCTTTGATTTGATAATCATATGCTATATCACGATAATCGTGCAGCCCCATTTATTTATTTTCATTTTATATTTGATATAATTCATTATGAGCTTTTCATCAACTAACAAACCCTGTTTAAAAAACACTGTTCTAGACTATATTAGAAACGTGTCAGATTTTTCTTGTACTCTGCTAAGCCTCAATAGCCATATGACCACTGGACACACCACGACCCAAGTGACATGTCTGGCAAAACAACGTGGATTATGGGGCGTTCACACCAGACACGACTTGCTCAAATAAATCACACTATTCACACATGGTTGAATGCTTGAACATTTTGAGTTTACTCGCTTCATTCGCGTGTGAAATTCAATTCACAACAGACTGCCAGGCGAATTCTGCCAGGCGGCTCCAGTCTCGTGAAATGGCTGACATGGATTTTGTTGAGAGGTGTGCTTTGTGCTATGGAAGGCTGAAATATAGCGTATAAGCTCAATTTGCCAGCTTTAGCTAGCTTGTAGTCTCAATATAGCTCAAATTGAGTAAAGAGCGTTTATTTACAACTTACCAGATTGTCCAACGACCTGACTCAAGCAAGATCCTTTTTATTCCTGTTTCTATGAAAATACGAAGATGTATCAAACAGCTCCGGGTATCCACATACAGCGACGATGATTTTGTCAAGTCAAGTTACCTTTATTTATATAGCGCTTTTTACAATGCAGATTGTGTCAAAGCAGCTTTACAGTGATAACTGGTATATAATTTTGGCTGCACAGCAGCTCTTAAAGAAAATGGTGTCAATGCAGGCAGATCCAAAGCACTGTTGAATATCAAATGTCAAGTGTCCACAACTAAGCAAGCCATAGGCGACAGCGGCAAGGAACCCAAACTCCAACAGGTGACATCAGGTGGCAAATAGGTGTTAAAATGGAGAAAAAAACCTTGGGAGAAACCAGGCTTAGTCAGGGGGCCAGTTCTCCTCTGGCAAACAGTGCTTTGTTACGATTCAGATAGCTATCATAAGCCCGATAGGATCGCAACATTCAAAGTATTTATTCCAGTTCAGTCCAGTTGAGGATCGTATTCATCACGCCGGTATGGATGGTTTGTTGACGAACTGTGCCGTTGGCTGTTGTGTCGATGAGGCCTTCACAATGGATGATCTAGTTGACTCAATCTCGGCTGATACTTCAGGGGTGTGTTGTGGTCGTGTCAAGGCATAGGTCCTCAATCTCACCTGGATACGGCCCAGATCCGGTTGACTACGGTAAACCTTGGGATAAACAGAGACTAATATTAGCGTAAATGCCATTCTTCTTCTGATGTAATGAGTACATCTGGTGTTATAGGATGTGTTCCCGGTTCCGGTTGACCTAATTTATGCAGCCTAATAATCCTTTAACGGATTTGAAAAAATAAATTGATAATGTGTTATGTGTATGCCAGGTTAAAGAGATGCGTTTTTAGTCTAGATTTAAACTGACAGAGTGTGTCTGCTTCCTGAACAATGCTAGGAAGATTGTTCCAGAGTTTAGGTGCCAAATAGGAGAAGGATCTACCGCCTGCAGTTGATTTTGATATTCTAGGTATTATCATCTGGCCTGAATTCTGAGATCGCAATAGACGTGAAGGACTATAATGCATTAAGAGCTCGCTCAGGTACTGGGGAGCTAAACCATTTAGTGCTTTGTAAGTAATTAGCAAGATTTTAAAATCTGTACGATGTTTAACAGGAAGCCAATGCAGTGTTGACAGAACTGGGCTAATATGGTCATACTTCCTAGTTCTAGTAAGAACTCTAGCTGCTGCATTTTGTACGAGCTGTAGTTTATTTATCAGGCGAGCGGAACAACCACCTAGTAGAGCGTTACAGTAATTTAGCCTTGAGGTCATGAACGTGTGAACTAACTGTTCTACATTTGTCATTGAGAGCATATGTCGTAGTTTAGATATATTTTTAAGATGGAAGAATGTGGTTTTACAGATGCTAGAAACATGGCCTTCAAATGAAAGATTGGTATCAAAGAACACACCCAGGTTCCTAACTGATGACGAAGACTTAACAGAGCAGCCATCAAGTGTTAGACAGTATTCTAGGTTATTACGTGAAGAAGTTTTTGGTCCAAAAGTTTTTTCTGAATTTAGTAGTAGGAAATTACTGGTCATCCAATTTTTTATATCAGCTATGCATTCCGTTAATTTTGTGAATTGGTAAGTTTCGTCAGGACACGAAGAAATATAGAGCTGAGTATCATCAGTGTAACAGTGAAAACTAACGCCATGCTTCCTAATGATATTTCCCAAGGGTAGCATGTACAGAGTGAACAGCAACGGTCCTAGTACTGAGCCTTATGGTACTCCATATTGAACTTGTCCTCCATTGTTGTTTCGGATTTCTGCCTCCGCTCGCTACATCGTAATCACGTCACTACTAGAGCAAGCTCCTGATTGGTTAATGCGGCGCGAATATTCGGCAAAGTTCATAATTTTCAACTCGCGCGAATCACGTGTTACGCGCGTCAAACGCCTGCAATGCTCAATTCGCGCCCCATTATTTGCGTCGCCTCATTCGCGCGAATCACACCGCAGGATGTCTGTCGCGTCTTTGCATTTACTTAACATGTAAATGACTTGCGCTTAACGCTTCATTCGCGCCAGGGTGTGAACGCACCATTAGAAGAGCAACTGGTGTAGAGTTGGAGCCACACATTCCCTTATACGTCCTCCTGGTTTTCCCAATGCTGTTTCTTCAAGATGAAAATCAGGCTTTGTTGTAATGGCAGTCATGGTTCAAAGGAGAGAGAGAATGAGAAATAGTGGCTTATGAAAACATGGAGGAAAGACATTCATCTGGCTGACATTCAAATTCCAAGTGTATGAATTTACAACAACAATATAGATTGAGTTACGAGTCTTGATTGTTACAATGGAGACACTTGACAATTGACATTCAATATTCAACAGTGCTTTGATCTGCCTGCATTGACACTATTCTTTAAGAGCTGCTGTGCAGCCAAAATAATGTACCAGCTATCAATGTAAAGCTGCTTTGACACAATCTACATTTTAAAAAGCGCTATATAAATAAAGGTGACTTGACTTGACTTGACAATGTGATACAAAACATCTTTTTTATCATGGTTTATAGGATGTTTATCATAACCAAACATTAGTGACCTTTCAAACCATCCAAAAAAAAAAAGAGGAAGAGTTATCTTTTATTTGCTTACAAAAGAACCTTGTACAAAATATTGCTACATTCTTATCCATAATAATTGGCCTTTCATCAACATTTCATTCAAGGTGAGTCAAGATAAATTTGATGTTGAACCCTCGAATTTATAGTCAAAGCAACACCACAAGTCAAGCGGATCCTCCCCTTTCTCATTGTTTCTGAGCAGCGACTCCGGAAATAGGGCTCAGGAAATAAAGATGCCATTTTGATCACACGATTATGAAAACATGCCGCTTGTCCCGTTACAGGTGGGGGTGAGCTTGGGTTTCAAAGGCATTGGTGGAGGGAGACACTCAAAGAGCCGGAAAAACACAAACAAAACTTTGAAGCAACCAGGCCGCTTGAATGCACGAGGCCTGGGATTACGTTTCACACCCCCCTGTTTATGAAGGTCCTGAGAAGGCGGGTGAGTCTAACGGGGCTTCCGTCCAGTCTGCACTGGTGTTCTGCATCGCTTCACCTTTTGTGGAAGACAGACACCAGAAAGAGAAGAAAGAGGAGGCGCATTCTGATCTGCAGGTTTGAGAATTCATGAGACGTGCCTCAGATAGCTGTGCTGGATATATGAGTCACGTAGGAATGAGAGAGATGATGGACTCCAAGGAATCATAGATGAGGAATCTCTGATGAAGTGGAACCCTCTGTGAAGAATAAATCATGAGGAGTAAAATGAGTTTTGCTACATTTTGACACGACTCAAAAACATGCTGAATGTATTGTTATTTAATCATTCAGTACTAAATAGTGGTGATCCTATGATGATAAAAATTCAGTGGATCAATTACAGAAAAAAAAAGCTACTAAAAACATATTTAAAATAGTTCATGAAGCTTCGAAGCTTTATGAATCATTTGTTTCGAATCAGTGGTTCAGAGCGCCAAAATCACATGATTTCAGTAAATGAGGCTTCGTTACGTCATAAAGTGTTTAGAAACTTCAATTGTTCACATGACTTTGGCAGTTTGATACACGCTTCAAACCACTGATTCGAAATAAATGATTCGTAATGCTTCGAAGCTTCATAAAGCAGTGTTTTGAAATCGCCCATCACTAGATATTGTTGAATAAAGTCGCTACTTTGTTATTTTTGGTGCACAAAAAGTATTCACGTCACTTTATAATATTAAGTTTGTACCACTGTAGTCACATGAACTGTATTAAATATGTTTTTAGTAGCTTTCTGGGCATTGAAAAAGGGAGTTTTATTGCTGGCGATGCAGGCCTCACTGAGCCATCGGATTTTATCAGAAATATCTTAATACTACTTGTGTTCTGAAGATGAACATAGGTCTTAAGGGTGTGGAACGACATGAGGGTGAGTAATTATTGAAATAATTTTCATTTTTGAAAATTGGACCTAATGTTCCTCTCTTTAAAGACGGCGCTCCTGACAGCTTTGGCCTTACTTATTGTGGTTTTCCTCCCCAGTTGTGATTTATTACAGTATATTTGGAGAATATATCAAGCAACTTGTGAAGATTATTTGTTCATTAATATATAGCTGATTCTGTGACTTGGCTTGATTTAAATATTGTCATTATTCCCCTATACGTGACTGGATTTTACAATTATTTTTTACTTATTTTGCATATTCAACAGTCTACTTAAGTTTGTGTTAGTTTGCCGACATTATTTATTTATTTATTTATTTTTTTGAATCAATGATAAATGTACATTTATTTCATATCCAAAATTACATTTTGAGACTGTGAATGTTAAGCCTGATTTATTTTTTGTCAATATTCAATATGCAAATAGTCTCTCCAGTTATATTTATATCTTCAGTATATTTTTGGAAGTAATGTTGATCGTATCAGACTGAATCAATGCCTTATGATCATAAGCTAAAAGATTTTGAAACCATTTCAAATGTTGAAACATTTTCTGTTTTGTGTTTCTTGTCGTGCTGTTTAAATAAAGCACCCTGATAGTTAGAGGGCTTATTAATTTGTAGCGTTTTGAAGATCCCTCATCACTGAAATGGCTGAGATTTTTAACCCTTGGAGGTATCTGGAAACACCACTAAGAGTTGAACTGTAATGTGAGGTTTGGGCCACAGAACTTTTCATTTTGCCTGGTTTCATGTGTCATTTTGCCTAAATAGATTACTCATAGACATCTCTCGCTTCTTGTGTGGTGGAAGGGAAGAAAAACGCCTGTGTGCTACATGCTTCGTCGGCAGTCTGGATGCTCGTCCTTTCATGGTGTGAATTTGGTTTGGGCTCTTTGTTGTTTTTCTGGTCCGCTGCAGCCCGCGTAGGCATTAATGTGCTGAAACAGGCACTCTAGCATCCTAGAGTTTTAGCTTTAAAGAGCAGCTCCAGCCCCCTGTTCCTGCTTAATTGTCCCAAATGCACGATTGCTCCATAGTTTCTCCAAACTCCATAGTTTCTGTGCAATTGGAAAGACGAGTCTGAACGTAGAGCTTCTATACATCGAGCCAAAGCCGGTCCATTCTCACGGATCTAAAAACCATCTCATCTTCAACTTAGGACACTTGAAAACGCAGGACAAGAGAGGAGAGAGGCTGCAAAGGAATGAGGTCTGGGAGACCTGAAAAGGACCGGGGCATTTGTCCCTGATTAGCACCAAAGTAAGGGAGGGCATTTTTGCTGTAAAAAGAAAGCTTATAGCTCATTATGAGCTGGCAGGGATTAAGCTTGTTCCTCCATTGTTCCCAGAGAAAGAACCAAAGGTCTGTCACAGAGGGAGTTGCCTCACTCCTTTGAGCGTATGTCTGCACACCTATCCAGGGTTTCCACTCTTTTAAAGATCCATAATAGATTTTTCTTTCCTCTGTGGTTGGTAGCTAGTGTAGTGGAAGAATCCTCTCTTATTAGACTTAGTCTTTTTCCACTTGCTTGCAGGCTTTTGTGTGTCCGGCCGCTGAATGCCAGGCCTCGCCTCCATAGTCGTGCAACCTGTAAGAAATGAAACAAGTAGAGTGAGGTCAGGGAGAATAGAGGCACCAGTTACTTTAGATATGTTTGAGGAGAGGTCACAGCATCTGTAGACGAGTCCCTTTGAAGTCTTTGCAGTCTTTTGTTGTGTTTGTTCCACTTTTCCATTAAAGTGTACTGCTTTTTGGATTGTTATGATCGTTGTATGTTTGTGCCTTTAGAAATATCGTAATGATGCTTTCGCTTTCATTGTGAAGTAGAACTTGAGGACTTTTTGTAGCGTTTTGTTACTTCGCATTGCTGTTCCTGTAAAATACTTTTAAGTCAGCTGTATTATTTGTTAGATACTCAGTTGCTCTCTCTCTTGACACATATATACAGGGTTCCCACATGCCTTGAAAGTACTTGAAAGTACTTGGATTTCAGACGCATGAATTCAAGGCCTGGAAAGTACTTGAAAACAAATATTGGTCCTTGAAAGTGCTTGAATAAAATTTGAAATAAATTTTGTGAAAATTATAACACGCCCCTCTTAGTCCTAGTATATTTGTTTTGGAATATTATTTTACAATCAGTTTCCGGGTGTTTTCCATTGCGGTACTTTCCCCTTGCTTGTTATTAGGCGGGGTTAGGACATTTGGGCTGTGACACTTGTGTCCGAAATGAACATTCTTGTAGGGGTGTGCGATTTTGATCGTGGACTATTAAAAGGTCTCCATGATCTGCTTTTGAAGAAATATAGCACGTGCTATAGTGCTTTCTCTGCCTCAGTCTCAACATACTGTGTAGTACAAAGCAACATACATTCACATTGCATGTTAAAACAGAGGTAGAGTTATACTCACGGAATCACAAAAGTTTATTATTTGCATGAGTTTTAAAGCCTTGCCGGTTAAACATTTTATCTGCGTGCTGGTCTGACACATGCTCTTCTGAGTGATACACCCGAAGCGCGCACACTCTAAAAGCCCGTCAGATGCTGTATTTGCTGGACAAAGTTATCATTTGCATCTTATTCTGCTAATACTGTCAATACACACAATGTTTACACCATCGGTTAAGTGTAAAGTGAAAGTAAACAGTTGAGAGAAAATCAAATGCGTGTCAATATATTAGATGCACGCAAGAGCCTAAAGGGACAGACAACAAATGCTGTGACTTGTCCTTAAAGGGATAGTTCAACCAGAAATAAAAATTCTGTCTTTATTTACTCACTCTAAAGTTTTTCCAAAACCTGTATTAATTTCTGTCTTGTGCTGAACGCAAAAGAACATATTTTGAAGAATGTGGGTAACCAAACATTTGCTAGTACCCATTGACATCCATAGTATTTTCTTTCCTACTATGGAACTCACTGGGGACCAGCAACTGTTTGTTTACCCACATTCTTTAAAAAAAACTTAACAGAATACATTTATTTGGGGATTAAACAACTTCTACGGTGAGTAAATAATGACAGAATTTCCTTTTTTTTTTTTTTTTTTTTTCAATTTCTTTAATACAGTAGCTTTAACAAGAAACTCATAAATTAGTAAATTTTTATCTTCATCCACTTTATCTGAATGTCTGTCATTCTTTTTTCTTTTATAATTTGCTACCTTGTAAGGCCACTTTTTTAATATATAGGGAAATTAGTTTGACAGTACTGCTCAGTCACTGGCAAAATAGTAAAATCAACATGTTCAAAAGATTTGTGATCAAATTATATTTTTGCCATATCGCTCACCCCTACTTATTAATAAGAATATTATGCATACTATGTAGAGTTAGTTTTCCCCCACTATAATTCACAACTGTGAGTTAAAAAGTCAGAATTGCGTGATTATAAAGCGACATCTGTGTCTTATAAAGTCAGAATTGTGATATATAAATTGCAATTCTGATTTTTTTTTCTCAGAATTGCATGCTTATATGTATAATATATTGTATATATTCTGACTTTATAAGCCACAATTACGATCCATATAATCCTCTTTTTATTTTCACTCAATTGCAAAATGTATTTTTATATTCTCTCTATATTATAATGTTTTTACTCAAGTAATGATTCATACAAAATGAAAACCAAAACTAGTATGGAATAATTGTTAACATTAGGGATAAGAAGGCTGCAAACGGTTTTAATATATTTCCAAAATTAATGTACAAATGATTCTGTACCTCTTCTGGGTTAAAATGGATGCAAATGCAATAGGAGGATCAAAATACTAAGTACTGTAAGAGGTCTTTCATGACGCTTCATATGCTGGGATGTGAATTTGATAGTCCTTGAAAGTCCTTGAATCTGGTGTTCATGAAAGAGTGGGAACCCTGTATATAGTAAAACAGTCAAAAGTATTTCTAATATTTCACCTTTTATTGAAAGTAGCCTATATTTTACCTATTGAGACATGCCTTCATAATCACCTGTAAGAGCTGTGATTGTGTTGTTTCAGTCGGATGCGACGCACAAAGGGTCGTTTGCAAAATATGCTGTATTTTTGTGATTCCTCTAGGTGGCACTAGTGCAGCACAAACTACATAGCCTACATCACCTTTAAAGGTATGTCTTAGATCTAAACAAATAAACACTAAGCCAGGTGTCAGTTTAAATATATGCCAGAAGTATATTTTTTAATTAAGAATTAAAAATAAGTATAACATAATTAGGTCTATTAGTAGCCTATTACAAAAAATAAATAATTAAACCCAATGCAAATAAATATAAAAATATAAGTATTCTTTTAAAAAAATATGTTGAAATAATGCAAATTGGTGGCATTAAAAAATGAAGACCATCGATTCCAAACTCGGACAGTTACAGTAGGTCTGCTTACAATCTGTCTTTAACATTTTAGCATATACGTTTTCGTAAAAATAAATGTCCTTATGGAGAAAATAAAATACAGAAAACACTTTCAGTAAGGACTTTTTAATTTGATTTAGTGTAGTTAGTTTTGTTTTTTTTAGTTTAGTTATCCAACACAATGTCATTTTTCTGAGATCGAGATCTGGCAGCAGCAGCACATTTTTCCTCTTGGACGAGCGATTCGAGGACAGCTTACCCTGCACCCTACATCCTACATAGACCAACAAAGCAATAAGAACAGTGATGACGATACATAACAACAGAGCATAGGCGCCAAAGCTGCTGTAGATTCAGCTTACCCGGAACCCTCCGTCACTGGCAGATTTTAAGAAAATGAATGTGGTTCTGCAAATAAATATATGACAGACAGTTACATACGCATTACCAACATTTTATCATGTAAGCTTTATGGTATACCTCATACAAAGGAATTTATAGTTATTTATTGTGTTAATATTAATCAGCAAGTCCATGAATGGCTTGGGGGTGCAGAGCTGGACTTCGTCATTAGCACTTCCTTTATATTGGACTCACTTCCCTGCACTCCTTGTCTGTTCTTATGTTTGCATATAGTTTGCTTATGGTTTGGTTGTACCATTCTCTTGTTTAATAAACCCATTTCTTGTTCAATTCTGCATTATCTCTGCTGCATCCCAACCGTTACAGAAGAACAGAGGCAGGCAGGACAGTCGCCCACTGGAGAGGTACGTGGAAGAATTTTCTGAGCTTTCTTGCTTGGTGAACTGGCCAGATGCACCACTTAACGCGTGTTTTCTGAAGGGCCTGGACGAGGATATGATTCGTTATATTGAACCTGCCTGTTCCTTCTCCCTAGTCTAGTCTATTAATCTGATTCTCTTTTTAAATGGTTCTGATTTTGAAATTGAAGAGGTTCATGAAAAAAAGTATCTTCCTCGTCCGGTCCCCTCAGAAAAACACGCGGCCTGGTCAGTTTACCTACCGCCAGTTTCCTCCACATATCCCTCCAGTGGGTCTTCTCATCCTGTCCTGCCTGTTCCAAATACCAAACCGCCGCCGCATCGAAGCCACGCCATAAAATGGCCGCCGCGAAGCCCAAGCTGCCAAGGGAGATGGCCGCTTCCGCGCCAGAGCCGCCGAGGGAGATGGCCGCTGCCGCGCCAGAGCCACAGGGCAAGATGGCCGATGCCATCTTCTGGCTGCACCCTTAAGGGCCCGAGTGTGCTTGTGGTACCATGGTGTTGGACTAATTTCCTTAATCTTTTTTAAGGGCAAAGGAGCAACTGAGTCCAATGTGCTCGAAAAGACAAGAGTCAGTAGTTTCTGTTGCAACATCGAGGTCTTCTAAGCTGTCTCGTATGGTAAAACGATGAAACTGATCAGGAAGATTATTTATAAAGCAATCTTTAGTGGCAGAAGTGATAGTTCTACCATATTTGTGGCAGGGAGGCAGTTTAGCAGCCTTGACTAAATGTAGTATACACAAGACTAGATAATGATCTGAGATGTCGTCACTCTGCTGCAGAATTTCAATGGCATCAATATCGATTCCATGTGACAATATTAGATCTAAAGTATGATTACAACAATGAGTGGGTCCTGACACGTGTCTAACTCCAACAGAGTTTAGAAAGTCTGTAAATGCCAATCCCAATGTGTCTTTATCATTATCTACATGGATATTAAAATCACCAACAACAAGGACTTTATCCGCAGCTAGTACTAACTCTGATAGAAAATCAGCAAATTCTTTGATAAAGTCTGTATGGTGTCCTGGTGGCCTGTATACAGTAGCCAGCACAAATGTCAACTTACATAATGTTACATAAAGCACCATCACTTCGAAGGAATTATATTTGAAAGACTTTTGACTAATACTGTAAATATTACTATAAATTACAGCAACACCTCCCCCTTTGCCTTTCTGACAAGGATTGTGTCTATAATCGTAACCTTGAGGGCTAGACTCATTTAAAATGATGTAATCGTCTGGTTTTAACCAGGTTTCTGTCAAACACAGCACATCTAGATTATTGTCTGTGATAATATAATTTACAATAAGTGCTTTTGAAGAAAGGAATCTAATATTCAGCAACCCAAGCTTTATCATTTGTTTATCAGTATTATCGCTGTTTTTTATTTGTTGAACATCATTTAAATTTTTACCCTTAAATGGGTTTGGAAGTTTTTTGTATTTACTAATTCGGGGTACAGACACAGTCTCTATGTAATAATATCTAGGTGAAAGAATTTCTATGTGTTAGGATTTATCTGACTTCTGTGACGTGAGACAGCTAGCAGACGGTCGGTTTAGCCGGTCTGTCTGCTTCCTGACCTGGGCCCCATTTTGTCATGTTTCAGCTCTAAGACTATGTGCCATATTACTAGAGAGAAGAGCAGCACCATCCCAGGAGGGATGAATACCATCTCTTTTCAACAGGTCAGGTCTGCCCCAAATACTTTTCTAATTGTCTATGAAACCTATATTATTCTGCGGACACCACTTAGACAGCCAGCCATTAAGTGATGATAATCTGCTAACTATCTCATCACTCCAACGAACAGGAAGGGGACCAGAGCAAATTACTGTTTCTGACATTGTACTTGTGAGTTCACACACCTCTTTAATGTTAATTTTAGTGATCTCTTTCGTCCGACTGGCGAAGTCGAACATCATTAGTGTCGACGTGAATAATAATTTTAGAGTATTTACGATTAGTATTAGCCAGCACTTTTAAATTTGCTTTGATGTCAGGTGCTCTGGCTCCCGGTAAACATGTGACTATGGTGGCTGGTGTCTCTATTTTCACGTTCCGTGTAAAAGAATCGCCAATAACTAGGGCACTTTCAAGAGGATTCTCAGTGGG
Organism: Elopichthys bambusa; assembly: GCA_037101425.1. Classification (NCBI taxonomy): domain Eukaryota; kingdom Metazoa; phylum Chordata; class Actinopteri; order Cypriniformes; family Xenocyprididae; genus Elopichthys; species Elopichthys bambusa. The sequence continues at coordinate 11,945,988 of CM074447.1, read as the reverse complement.
TGCATCACCGAGTGGGAAGAACCTGTTTGATGTTCTTATTGGAACGGAAGAGTGGTGTTTTGCCCCGTGACTATGCCGCCTCACCGTCACCCTAGTGCCCTGCTGTATGGGCTCTACAGCCGGAACCGAACAATGTACAGAGTTCACTAAGCTAGTCGCATCCAAAACAGTATCTAAAGCCCTTGCATTCCTACTATCCTTGATTAAAGTTTGGATGCGTGTCTCTAATTCTGAGATTCTTTCTGTCAGCCTGACTATTTCCCTACATTTATGACATGTAAATCCCTCGTCGCTGACAGAGAGAGCTATGCTGAACATGTGGCAAATGGAACAGGTAACAATGCTAGGAGAGGATGACATGTTTGTAGACTGATCCGAGTTACCACAGCTGTTTGATGAACGCGTAGAAAAAGGAGCGTGCGAGAGAATGATGACAAGTTAACAAGCTAGCGAAATGAAAAAAAAAAATCTTGCACTGATATATAATATAAGGAACTATTAGTGATATATAAGTCGCTAGCAGCAGGGGCTTTACAGGAACTTATTTGTAAGTAAGCAAATAAGAGGCTATTCTTGTTAAGGAAATTGAGAGATTTTTTTGCAAAGAGTTTACATAAGCATAGTTGAGAATATTTTAGTGCATAACATAATGGCTCGGTTTGGACGAATAACATCTGCCAATGAAGTAAAAATAAATAGGATTAAAATGCCATCAGGTAAAATTGGGGGATCCAAGCTAAATTTAATAGATCAATTATATGACATAGCAGTTTACACAGTTTGTTATAAGTAAAGACACTCACCCACTTAATTATGCCTTTGAATTATTACCATCTGGTCATCGTTATAGAGCACCAAAAGCAACTAAATCAATATGTAAACAAACATTTGTATCATATGTTATAGGTCATTTGAACAAGAAATGGAGTGATGTAGCTCATGTATTATATATTAGTTGTAATATTGGGTCTTATTCACTAAGCATGCATACACACAAATTTGTGCGTGAATGTGTGTTGCAATGGTTTTAAGAACAAATCACGATTCACCAATAATTTTGTAGTAAAAATCATTTTAAATTTACGACAAAATATATATATATATATATATATATACTATGTACAGCCATATAATCGTGTTAATAAAAAGTTATATAAATATGAAATTATTATATAATCTATATATAAAATTATATATAATACAATTATTAAAAAATACAATTTAATCTTAAATACATTTCACCATATACAGTGATTATGTTCAGGTGCGAGGTTTCTCTTAATGCAGATACGCGTATGTACAGCTGGCTCATGAGAGGTCTGTAATCTGGGTCTGTATGAAAGGTGTTTATTGTGAGAACAGATGAGAATGGCATGCTTGGCATTGCTCAAGGATCACACAAGAGCTAATTTTTTAACAGCGGCATTTCTGAAGAAAGTGACATAAGCCTGTAAGGAAAACATGCACGAAAAGCCCTTATATGAACGTGGTTTGGCCGTGTTTTATGCAAATGACTAACCTTGTGCACACAGCCGCTCGTTTAGAATACTCCAAATTTACTAAAAATAAGAACGAGGTTAAGAACAAATTCATGTGCGTACGCACGTGTTGTGAATTTGTTTTTTTTGTGAGAAGTTCTCTTGTGCATACAAATACGAATACATGCAATTATTAGTGAATGAGACCCATTGTCTTTTTTGTGTTGGAATTGGAAGTATATGCATTTTCATTATTCTAAGTACAGCGAGACCAAAGAACAATTTTCAGCTAAAGCTGGACAATATTTTATATGTTTGTATATAAGTTTGCTAAGTAGCAAAACCCTGGGCCCTTGGCTTTAATATTCAAATGCCATTCAGTTGTGTCAGTCTCATTGCTATCTCATGTTGAAAATCAGTTTAAAAGTCATATTTAAACATTTAAATCAATCAAATGACATTACAAATGACAATGACATTAGCAACCTGAGACATGCAGTAAGTTTGATAGATGGCCGTAATTAAGTTTGGATCAAAAGTAGTTTTTCACACTCTTTTTTTGTTTCGAGTCCATAACCAACCCGCTGGGAGTGTACTCAAAGGATTCCTTAAAGTCCCCCTGAAATCAAAATTTAAGCTTTTAGTATGAATATTTTAGCCTTAATGTTATGAATAAGATGCTGTGTTCCAAAACAATGACAAAATTCGCATTTAGGAAATATAAGCATTCAAAACTCACAGTCTCTCACTTCTGCTAAAATGGATCACAGATTTTCATGACATCACATCGCACTTCAGCTACTCATCAAATCTTCTGTCCAATCAAATGCTCTCTAGAATCTGGAGTCCCGCCCCCTACTACACTATCAACAGACACTGAAGCTGCAGCTGAAATCAGTCATTTGTTCACACATTTACTAGTTTCTATATGGTGAATGTACGGTGGCCAAGAGAGCTCAACACGCTGCAACTGAAGAAAACACATGCAAATAGAAAAAACACCAGCAAATAAAGAACACATGTGCTGCAAAAGTTCACAACGCACCCAAATACAGAAACACTGCAAATGTTCACAACACAACCAAATACAGAAACACGCTGCAAATGTTGACAACACAACCACAAAAACGTGCTGCAATTAGCACATACCAGGCCCGGCGATCTCTGCTAAGATCTGGATGATGATGACGACGACGACGACGACGACGATGGTGATGATGATGATGATGATGATGATGATGAAGACAACAAAGATGATGACGACAACGACGATGATGACGACGACGATGATGATTATTAGGCTACTTTTAAAATTAAATTAATTTTTCATTTACCACGCAATTTATAGCGCATCACAGCATAATCGATGAGCTGCAATAGATTAGCTAACTCCTCATTTAATAAAACAACTTGTTTAACGCAAAATAGCCTACATCTCTTTTTTTTTTCTTCTTTTTTTTTTCCACTACCTACGGGCCACGAGAAATATTAAGAAAATTAAATAAGGTTAACGGTTTTAAGAACATGCTGAAGTAGAGCTCTCATCGCTGAAATTTTAGTTTCACTTTCTGCAGTGAATAATTGTCTGGGATTTGAGATATAAAATCAAGTTAATTGTTAATTATTATTTATTATTAAACGATCATTTGTATGCAAGCCCCCCCAAATCGTTTGTCCTGGCACAGACCACAACGAAAATGTTTTAAGGGGACACAAACAAGTGATGAGCCTGGCTGGGACTGCTTATTGTCCATACTCTTCAGTGGTGTGCACCTGAAAGGGGAGGGTTTTTTTTTTTGTTTATTTTAACATCCTGCTCGTGAGCAGGCCTATTTGCAGCGCGTTTCTGTATTTGGTTGTGTTGTGAACTTTTGCAGCACATTTCTGTATTTGGATGTGTTGTGAACTTTTGCAGTGTGTTCTGTATTTGGTTGTGTTGTGAACTTTTGCAGCGCGTTTCTGTATTTGTTTGTGTTGTGAACTTTTGCAATACGTGTTGTCAAACTGATGAAGATGTTTTCTTCATTTGCTGGCGTTTTTTTCTATTTGCATGTGTTTTCTTCAGTTGCAGCTCGTAGAGCTCTCTCGGCCACCGTATGAATGGCACATAGTGCACTATATAGAGAATAAGGAAAGATTCAGACAGTGTAAATATACTTTCCATTGACGCAAATTAAGTCCGTTTTTGTGTTATTATAACATGAACATGAATCTGCTCTGGCCCAGTGACACAGAGTGGATCATATCTGCGAGTCGGCTCAGACCACAAAAGGTATCGGACCCATTTAAATTCTGCACAGAATGCTATATTGTAAAGTGATATAGAGGAGATTAGTAGGATAAACGGTTAGATATTAAAAGGAAACAGAGGTTTTACTGAGTTTAAAGGCTCTGGCCAAGCTGTGATATGAACAAAACTATAGGCTATAGGCTATTTTAAAAAAGGAGCGGGGCTGTTCGATATATCGCCCTGTCTTCCTGTTTCAGTTGAAATTACGTCAATACATTAAATAATGCTGCGCGTTCCAAGACACTTCAGGGGGCCTTTAAATGTGTTAACAAAATCAGCTTGTGTAGTTAAATTTACCATTGGTGAAATGAAGCCAGTGCTGCCAACATTTCCATTTCTTTTTTTTTTTCTTTCTTTCTTTTTTTTTAAAGGTGCTTTGATGTGGTCTGAAACCTCTCACTGTATTATGTTTAATGTAAGTGTGATTGTGCTGGGACTCACAGTACAAGTCTCAAGAAACAGCTCAAGAAAGAGAGAGGAGGGGTTGAAAAAAGACTCTGGACATGTGTTGTTGATAGGGAGAAACTCCACAGTTTTGGCACCATATCTTTATCTATCAACTACTCCTGACAGCCTCAAAGGTGACGAGGTGTTGCTGCAGCCTAACGCTGAAAGTATGTGTTGACTGACAACATCATGCAATACTATTTCTGGCATTTTTAAATGCATGAAACCACATTTTCAAGTTTGCACGTTGGCTTCAATTTATATATTGGAGAAAGAAATGTTTTTACACAATTGATCTTGCTTTCCAAGAGCCAACAAACACAAGAATTAGATGAAATGAAATCAGGGATGGAGTGGCTTTCTAAATGAAATTCCAAAACTTTATTTTACCTCAGGCCTGTATAGCATAATATTTATATTCAGCCGTTTTCCGACACCCCACATCTTGCTCCTTTAAGGGCCTTTTTTTATTTCAAAATAATTTGGACAGAACAGAGGCCGGTTCAAAGTGCAGAGGAGGAGGTGTCAGTTTCAAAGGGATCACCACGTGATCAATATGTAAGATATGTTAATTCGGTAAAGCTCTGACCTGTCCTTGATGTTTGCTAGAGTTACAGGCAGGCAGCTGGAATGCCGAGGGTGGACAGTGGAAGCGGGATCCTGTGCCAACCCCCTGGAAACATACCACGGATCCTCTTCAGTGTCTTGTTTTTGTCTTGACAGCTCAGCATGGAGAGAAGCCATTAAGTGGCTTTCAAACTGGCACTGTGCTGAATAGATGCCAGCTTGCTCCTGTCATTTCAAAGGGATGTTTTATGGATGTGTTTTAGAGCCATTCTAAAGTTTCTTAAGTGCTTTTAGTTCCCCCGCTAAATTAGTGTACAAACACCAGAGCTTTGGACTAGAGATGGGATGTCTTTATCTCTCCCAGCATGCCACAGTGGAGGCTTTCTTGTTGCTAAAAGCTTGTTCTTTAAGGAGTAACACAATGAATGCTCCTTTGAATGGGCTGTGGTGTGGGTGTACGCTTGTCTTAACTAGTCCTCCTACAGCTCATGCCATCCCACATAGTTTGAGATCAGCAGTCCATCCATACCTATAGAAAGCTGGAAATTATTTAGCTTTCATATTCCGTGGGAAATAAATGAAGTGTGAACATGATATAAAGCAGACACTGAACGCAGACATGAGGAGAATGTGCTGTCCAACTGGTGTGCCATGCTGAGACTGGCAAAGAGTGAATCAATTACTACAGATACACTGAAGCACAGAACACACATTTAATGCTATGTTTCTAAAATTATATTAGTAATGTCTGTAATAATATTATTAAAGTTAATTTAGAAACAAGTAGAATAGGAACATTGCAGAAATACTGTATACCACAATGCACTGCACTTTGACATGATCTTCCATTTTAATAGTCATGATTGAACCAAAGATCATTTTTATCAAGTCACCATTATTTATATAGCGCTTTTTACAATGTAGATTGTGTCAAAGCAGCTTTACAGTGATAACTGGTACATTATTTTGGCTGCACAGCAGCTCGTAAGGAATAGTGTCAATGCAGGCAGATCAAAGCACTGTTGAATATCAAATGTCAATTGTCAAGTGTCCCCAACTAAGCAAGCCAAAGGCGACAGCGGCAAGGAACCCAAACTCCAACAGGTGACATCAGGTGGCAAACAGGTGTTAAAATGGAGAAAAAACCTTGGGAGAAACCAGGCCCAGTCGGGGGGCCAGTTCTCCTCTGGCAAACAGTGCTTTGTTACGACTCAGGCTGCTATCATAAGTCAGATATGATCGCAACATTCAAAGTGTTTAATTCAGTTCCATCCAGTTGAGGATCGTATTCATCACACCGGTATGGACGATGTTGAGGAGATGTGCCACTGGTTGTCATGTTGATGAGGCCTTCATAGTGGATGATCTAGTTGACTCAATCTCTGCTGATACTTCAGGGCTGTGTTGTGGTTGTGTCATGGCGCAGGTCCTCGATCTCACCCGGATACGGCCCGGATCCGGCTGACTACGGTAAACCTCGGGATAAACAGAAAGACTAATATTAGCGTAGATGCCATTCTTCTTCTGATGTAACGAGTACATCTGGTGTTATTGGAAGTGTTCCCGGTTCCGGCTGACCTAATTTATGCAGCCTAATAATCCTTTAACGGATTTGAAAAAATAAATTGATAATGTGTTATGTGTATGCCAGGTTAAAGAGATGTGTTTTTAGTTTGGATTTAAACTGACAGAGTGTGTCTGCTTCCTGAACAATGCTAGGAAGATTGTTACAGAGTTTAGGTGCCAAATAGGAGAAGGATCTACCACCTGCAGTTGATTTTGATATTCTAGGTATTATTAGCTGGCCTGAATTCTGAGATCGTAATAGACGCGAAGGACTATAATGCATTAAGAGCTCGCTCAGGTACTGGGGAGCTAAACCATTTAGTGCTTTGTAGGTAATTAGCAAGATTTTAAAATCTATACGATGTTTAACAGGAAGCCAATGCAGTGTTGACAGAACCGGGCTGATATGGTCATATTTCCTAGTTCTAGTAAGAACTCTAGCTGCTGCATTTTGTACGAGTTGTAGTTTATTTATCAGGCGAGCAGAACAACCACCTAGTAGAGCGTTACAGTAATCTAGCCTTGAGGTCATGAACGCATGAACTAACTGTTCCGCATTTGTCATCGAGAGCATATGTCGTAATTTAGATATATTTTTAAGATGGAAGAATGCGGTTTTACAGATGCTAGAAACATGGCCTTCAAATGAAAGATTGGTATCAAAGAGCACACCCAGGTTCCTAACTGACGACGAAGACTTAACAAAGCAGCCATCAAGTGTTAGACAGTATTCTAGGTTATTACGTGAGGAAGTTTTTGGTCCAAAAATTAGAATATCTGTTTTTTCTGAATTTAGTAGTAGGATAAATTGGTCATCCAATTTTTTATATCAGCTATGCATTCCGTTAATTTTGTGAATTGGTAAGTTTCGTCAGGGCGCGAAGAAATATAGAGCTGAGTATCATCAGCGTAACAACTTTCAACTCTCCACATGCTGTTTTACAACAGCTATATGTGACCAATAAATTCAAATAATAGTTTATTAACTATTTTTACTAGTGTTGTTCGATATGGACAAAAAATACTATCACTTTTTTTTTTTTTTTTTTATTAATATTGCAGTTGATTTTAATCATGATTTTGAAACAATATTTCCTTACACAAATACTTGTCTGTATCATTTTTTGGATGCCGGCTTTATTGTTTATTTGCTGTTTGCAAATGCCTGTATTATTTTGTTCACCTCAGAATGTGCCATTGTTGATCTTGCACGACACGCCGTTCTACACAGCACTCAAGGTAAAAGAAAAACTTTTTAAAATCACTTCTCTAGACCTGTGTCTCATGTTTTTAACCACAAAAACGCATTCTGTGTGAATGGCCGCAACAATAGTTTGACAGGTCTTGCAAATGACCTGGCTCTATGATATATCATCTCTTCTGTATCCAAAATATTCCCAAAACACAGTTTATTTGTTTATTTGGCCAAGTCATCTTGCCCTGAATTCACCTTCCCTTCTGTTCATTCTTGCATGTCATTGCAAGTTCATTCAGATTGCACACTTACTACTATTTATTTATGTAAATTTATGTAAAGGGTTATATTTGCAACACATTTTACTTCCGTATTTCCAGGTGAAACAGGATTATTTGATTTGATTATGAATTGACTTGAATTGACTACCAAAAGTTGACATGTTTACACAAACTTTAACGAAAAGTTAAAAATAAAATGTTTAAGTTCTAAAAAAGTACGATCAAGTTTCAAGCAAGGGGGCGCAAGCACATTTTTGAGCTCTGTTTGTTCTCCCACCCCACAGCACAGGCTGTATAGTAGGTTTCACTTTATCCTATCACAGGTGGCGTCAATTACCACTGAGCCCACCAATCGTATGCCATCAAACTCCTGTTGTTACAAGACGCTCTAGAGCTCTGCACACATTTAGAGTTTGAACAAAATGTCCATCTTGACTTTTGTACTTGACATTGTGAAGTAATAAATAGAATAGAGCTGTATTTGGGGGCCAGGGCCCTTAAATGTGGAAAGTTTGGAAGATTTGTTAGTTCTCTTTTGCTCAAATGTTTTAGCTTGACAGATCTGATGTCTCATTTTGTGCAGAGAGAGCAAATAAAGAGTTTTCTTGTTTTAAATTGGTAAAAAAGTACTTGAGTAATTGTACTTTAGTAATATACTGAAGTGTTATTTTGGGGACCTGAAGTGTTTTTTTTTTGTGGGAACCCCTTTTTTCAAGATTTTATTTTAGGGTATAATTAAGTGTAATTTGAACATCCATTTTTATAGCACACAAGAAGGTTTTATGAATTCAGTCAGTGAACAGGGATAGTTTTGTTATTTATATTTCTGTCATATATTTAATTCCACAAATTGCCCAGGTAGGATGCCGGCCAGGTCTTCCTTGATGTTTTCCTTTCGTAATGTGAATTCAGCTGGTATTCATGAAAGGCCTTAGGGTAGACACTGTTTCATCGAGGCTCTACGCTTTTCCCTCTGCTCTGCTCTGGTAATCCTTAAAAGAAAAAAGGAAACACTTAATGCAGGGTCAGTCCTCAGCTCCAGGAAAGAAGGCCTCTCTAAATCTGCCTGGTGCTCCACAGCTGAAGAATGGATTCAGGCGCGGGATTGTTAGGGATTGTGCCAAAGCAGGAATGACTGTAGGTGATCAGGCTGACTTAGAATTTGACGTTATGGAACAGGTCAACGTTGAAGCCACTGGAGCAAATCAGAGAATGAGCTCAACAGTCTTTGTACCTTCTGGCAACTCTCCAGATGCTGTTATATAATTTTTTAACCATACATTTTACAATAGCTATATGTGACCAATAAAGTAAAATATTAGTTTGAGAGAGTAGCTAAATAGCTAGCTAGCTTTTAAACTATCCAGAGAGGTAAAATCACAGTTTATTTATACACTGTGTTCCAAGTTATTATGCAAGTGACATATCAGTAGGATTTCAGTGCAATAAACATTCCGATTTTAGTTTTTCTAAGAAAGTGTTTGTTTATTTAAACATATATAAAGATGCATTTCAGCCACCCCTAACCAAATCTCACAAAGAGAAACATTTACAGTGAGTTTAGAAATACATAAAGACTTATTTTTAAATAGTTTTATTCACTAACAAATGCTGAATTACAGTGGATGGTCTAGATGGATGGTGAATGGCCACCGCATTCCAACAAGCAGGGAGCTGGCGGGTGATGATTTGGGCTGGAATATTGGGAAGTGAGATGGAAGGTCCCTTTAGGGTCTCTGAGGGTGTCAAAATAACTTCATCAAGATATGTGGAGTTCATAAGTGGCCATTTTCAGCTATGGTATAAAAAGAAGGATAGTGCCTTCTGAAATACAATGCACTATGCACTATCCCCATGCTGCAAAAAAAACACCACAGCAATAAAACTTTTTCTCTTTGTGAGGTTTGGTTAGTTGTGGCTGAAATGCAATTTTACACATAACTGCCAACCTGCATGGAGAAGTTCTCAAGACTCCAGAGGCACCAGCAGCTTCAAATACCTGTTTGCTGCTCAACACTGGCTTTTCTATAGCTCTCCTTTTAATACAATTAACTTGTTTGACAGAAACTTCCCTTAATAAGCCTTTATCTGATCGAGTTCTGCTGTGCTCTAAATCACTCACAAATCTTATGATAGTTCAATAATCTGCATTCAGTTTTCACACAATTTTTTTTTTTTTTCATGCCTTTTGCACATTTCATCTTCAGTAAGATCTTTCTTCCTCCCCATATTACATAAGGACTGTGACTTGCTTAATAATGTGGAACAACCTCTAAGTAGGGTTTCCATTTACCTAAGTAGACCTGGCAAATTATTTTGTCTGAGATTGATACCAGTTATCTAAAAAGACATGGATAAATAAACAAACAAACACTTTCTTAGAAAAACTAAAATCTGAATGTTTATTGTACTGAAATCCTACTGATATGCCACAATAATTTGGAACACAGTGTATAAAGTTTATATATATATATATATATAAACTATACCATACCAAATTAACATATTTTTGATGAAATCCGAGAGGTATCTGACTCGTCCATAGACAGCAATTTAACCACCATTTTCAAGGTCCAGAAAAGTACTAAAGACATCGTTAAAATAGTCCATGTGACTGCAGTGGTTCAAACCTAATTTTATGAAGCAACGAGAATACTTTTTGTGCACAAAAACAAAATAAAAATAATGACTTTATTCTACAATATCCTCTCTTCTGTGTCATTCTCTTATGCTGTTTATGTTCAGCACTTCCAGGTTCTACATCAGAACACCGGCTCAGTATTGGCCGATGCTGTTCAGGTGAGCAGCACGACACTTGCATGTGGTGCTGACGCAGGAGCCGGCCAATATTGAGTCTGCGTTCTGACGTAGAACCTGGAAGCGCTGAATGTAAACAGCGAGCCAGGTCACAGTTTTTTGTATTGTGAAACATCCACAAGCAAGGTTCTTCTACCTCCAAATACGCAGCGGCCAAAAGATACATTAGTGCGAACATACATAAATATGCTCGGCAGGCAGTTAATCTGTCAACTTCTTAGTGTTATTCTTTCTTGGGTTAGTCTGTAGTCAGTAATGTAAACGTCTCTGCTGTGACCACGGCCCATCAATTTTCACAGTTTAGAACTGGCTGTTATTATAGAGCTGTGTAGCAGTAGAGTTGGTAATGGTTTCCATAAGCTAGTTTTGGAATTCAGTAAATCAAAGCCAAGGTAAAGGCTAACAGCTAGCACCCCATATTTTGTCTCTCCTTTCGAGTTTTCACTTATGAGGGTTGTCTCCAAACCCTCTCTGATTTCGTAGCCTACACCAAAGACGTAGAGGATGACAGCATAATTAGCATGTTGTGTTCAGAAACACTGTTTTGCTTTAAGCAAAGGTGGTTGCTTTGCTTTCAGAAAAACATAGTGTGACTGTTCAACTTCATTTAAAGCAACAATTCTGATTTTTTTGACAGCACTGGGGGTCATAAACTGAACATGCAAGCGCAATAAGTCTTGGACACCAGAGGGTTTTTGCTACCCCTGAAAGATGTGGTACAGCCAAGCTGGATGTTTCATGCTTAGTGAGGGACTAGCAGCTCTAGCCAAAGTCCACAGAAACTCTTGCCAGAAAGCAAAAGAGGGTACCCAGTCCACAACCTCACCAATTAACATTACATCTAGAAAGCCACAAGCCTGCTGAAAACCCAGTGGAGCAGAGCACTGCGCTCAGATTTCCTACAGAAAAGGCCTGTTTTCTACTGCTGTCTCCAATGCAGACATCAAGCAAATATACTGAAGGGTTATGCAAACATCTCTGTCATATTGAGCTTGTTCAAAATTATGAACACGCCTAGATGGTCGACGTGTGAAATGCGGCACGCTGTGGTGTCACTTTGCCTTAATGAAAGGGAAACAGGAGTTTGTTTGTTTTACAAACCTGACAACTCTCTTCCTTCCAAGATTTGTTGACTTTCCATTAATCAAACTCAGTTTTTCCTCAGACACCTTGATAGGCGCTGTGAAGTCTTGAAGTATGTGTGCAAGGTTTATGAGCTCACAGAGTGCTATACTGTATAAGTTAATGAAGTTCTGGAGCAGTTTTTAACATGCAAACTACATTTATGAATGACAGGTGCATCTCAATAAATTAGAATGTTGTGGAAAAGTTCATTTATTTCAGTAATTCAACTCAAATTGTGGAACTTGTGTATTAAATAAATTCAATGCACACAGACTTAAGTACTTTCTTTTAATTGTGCTGATTTTGGCTCACATTTAACAAAAACCCACTAATTCACTATCTCAATAAATTAAAATACTTAATAAGATCAATAAAAAAAAAGGATATTTTAAACAGAAATGTCAGGCTTCTGAAAAGTATGTTAATTTCTATGCACTCAATACTTGGTTGGGCCTCCTTTTGCATGAATTACTGCATCAATGCCGCGTGGCATGGAGGCAGTCAGCCTGTGGCACTGCTCAGGTGTAGCCCAGGTTGCTTTGATAGCGGCTTTCAGGTCATTTGCATTGTTGGGTCTGGTGTCTCTCATCTTCCTCTTGACAATACCCCATAGATTCAGGTCAGACAAGTTTGCTGGCCAGTCAAGCACAGTAACACCATGGTCATTGAACCAGCTTTTGGTACCTTTGGCAGTGTGGGCAGGTGCCAAATCCTGCTGGAAAATGAAATCAGCATCTCCATAAAGCTTGTTAGCAGAAGGAAGCATGAAGTGCTCTAAAATTTCCTGGTAGATGACGTTGACTGTGGACTTAAGAAAACACAGTGGACCAACACCAGCAGAAGACATGGCTGCCCAAATCATCACTGACTGTGGAAACTTCACACTGGACTTCAAGCAACATGGTTTCTGTGCCTGTCCACTCTTAATCCAGACTCTGGGACCTTGATTTCCAAATGAAATGCAAAATTTACTTTCATCTGAAAAGAGGACTTTGAACTTGGATGACAAGTTGTGTAGCATGTTCCAATAGGAATGGCCTGATCTTCCTAATGTTATACAAGGTAATTCTGCAATATCGGGCAGTTCTAGCAATGTGGTGTGTGAAGTTTAACTGATCAATTATAACACAAAGGAGGGGCTGGCGGAAACCACAACCACTTCTGTCTTGGTAAGGTTGAGTTGAAGGTAAAGGTCATCCAGGTGAGGATCGGAAATTTCCATGTAGCAGGCTGAGATGCGAGCAGCTACCGGTTGATCATCCGGCTGGAATGAAATGTAGAGATGTGTGTCAGTGATTGGAAAAAACATGTTTCTGAATGATTCTAGTTACAATTACAATAAAAATACTGTACAAAACAGCTGCATGAAAAGATGTAAACAAAGAATTTGTTGTATGAGAAAAACAGTGCACTCTTTTTACACCTGGACTGTAATGCTCATCTGCTGTAGATCTCCACAGTCTTTCCACATGACCTGAAATAACAAAAATAAATAAAACATTTAGTAGGCCTATTACATTAAATCAAAATTGCCAGCATATGTTTTACTGACACAATGCAAAACCTCAACCTAGTGTGATCTGGAAGCTGAGCAGGAAAGGCTAACAGTTATGTTTTTGGCTGCCTTGTGATTTTAGCTAAACATATATTACATACAATTATATTAATTACTTTGACTTGGCTGCATCATATTACTATCTAGGGGTGTAACTGTCCATTCAACTGGATCGAAACTAACTATCCAGTGTATCCTACGATTCAATATGTAATGACAATTTACAATGATGAGCTTTTTGAAAGAAAAAATATATTTTTTAAAAATGTATTATAAGACTTAATATATGCATGCTATACGTGTTTGTAAGCAGATGCGCTCAGAATATGCAATTTATTATGTTGGTTATATTCTAGTATCATCTGCTTTCCTGTATTGGCCTATACAGTATCATCATCATCAATAAGGTGTACTTAGGCCTACAGGCTGCTACTGAATTCAGTCACTGTCTTGATGTAGTTAGCCATGTTAGTTTTCAACGTTCAACGTTTCAAAATAGATATAATAATTAAGGTACTACCACATATGAACATAGACCTCATATGCACTTGAACGGACTTTGTTATATATAACTAATCTTTCTTGGTTTAAAACAGATGGAAAATTGAATGAAAATTTGTTCAACAAATAAAAAACAGAGATAATACTGATAAACAAATGATAAAGTTTGGGTTGCTGAATATTAGATCCCTTTCTTCAAAAGCACTTATTGTAAATGATATTATCACAGACAATAATCTAAATGTGCTGTGTTTGACAGAAACCTGGTTAAAACCAGATGATTACATTACTTTAAATGAGTCTAGCCCTCAAGGTTATGATTATCGACACCATCCTCGTCAGAAAGGCAAAGAGGGGGAGGTGTTGCTGTAATTTATAGTAATATTTACAGTATTACTCAAAAGTCTTTCAAATATAATTCCTTCGAAGTGATGGTGCTTTATGTAACATTATGTAAGTTGACATTTGTGCTGGCTACTGTATACAGGCCACCAGAACACCATACAGACTTTATCTAAGAATTTGCTGATTTTCTATCGGCATTAGTACTAGCTGTGGAAAAAGTCCTTGTTGTTGGTGATTTTAATATCAATGTAGATATTGATAAAGACGCATTGGCTGCCTGAATCATAACAAAGCACTGTTTGCCAGAGGAGAACTGGCCCCCCGACTAAGCCTGGTTTCTCCCATGGTTTTTTTTTTCTCCATTTTAACACCTGTTTGCCATCTGATGTCACCTGTTGGAGTTTGGGTTCCTTGCCGCTGTCGCCTTTGGCTTGCTCAGTTGGGGACACTTGACATTTGACTTTTAATATTCAACAGTGCTTTGCATCTGCCTGCATTGACACCATTTTCTTTAAGAGCTGCTGTGCAGCCAAAATTACATACCAGTTATCACTGTAAAGCTGCTTTGACACAATCTGCATTGTAAAAAGCGCTATACAAATAAAGGTGACTTGACTTGACTTGACTACAAACGCATCTCTTTAACCTGGCATACACATAACACATTATCAACTTATGTTTTCAAATCCATTAAAGGATTGTTAGGCTGCATAAAGTAGGTCAGCCGGAACCGGGAACACTTCCTATAACACGAGATGTACTCGTTACATCAGAAGAAGAATAGCATCTACGCTAATATTAGTCTCTATTTATCCTGAGGTTTACCATAGTCAGCCGAGGTTTACCGTAGATTGGCATTTACAGACATTCTAAACTCTATTGGAGTTAGACAATCTTATAATCTTATAATATAGACAAATAATCTTCCTGATCAGTTTCATAGTTTTAGCATACGAGACAGCTTAGAAGACCTCGATGTTGCAACAGAAACTATTGACTCTTGTCTTTTCCAGCACATTAGACTCAGTTGCTCCTTTGTGCTTAAAAAAGATTAAGGAAATTAGTCCAACGCCATGGTACAACGAGCACACTTGGGCCTTTAAGGGAGCAGCCAGAAAAATGGAGCGCAGCTGGAAGAAAACAAAACTAGTTTTTCGCATTTCGTGGAGAGAATGATTGAGTACAGAAAGGCCTTAAAAACAGCTAGATCTGCTTATTTTTCTTTTACAAGAAAATAAATACAACCCTAGGTATTTATTTGACACAGTGGCTAAATTAACAAGAAATAAAGCTTCAACTTCTGATGTTTCCAAACAGCACAGTAGTAATGACTTTATGAACTTTTTTACTTGCAAGATTGACAATATTAGAGAGAAAATTATAACCATGCAACCGTCTACTACAGTATCGTGTCAGACATTGTAGTGTCCCTGAGGAAAAATAAAATGAATTCGCTGCTTTAGGAGAGGAAGTCTAAACTTGTTAAATCATCAAAATCAACAACATGTATGTTAGACCCTATACCGACTAAGCTATTGAAAGAGATGCTTCCAGAGGTCATAGATCCTTTTCTTAATATCGTAAATTCATCTTTATCACTAGGATACGTACCAAAAACTTTTAAGCTTGCTATTATTAAACCTCTTATTAAACAAACACAACTTGATCCTAGAGAATTAGTCAATTACAGGCCGATTTCAAATCTTCTTTTCTGTCAAAAATACTAGAAAAGGCAGTATCATCACAACTATGTTCCTTTTTAGAAAGAAATGGTATCTGTGAGGATTTCCAGTCAGGATTTAGACTGTACCATAGTACTGAGACTGCTCTCATTAGAGTTACTAATGATTTGCTCTTATCATCAGATTGTGGTTGTATCCCTCTTTTAGTGTTACTGGATCTTAGTGCTGCATTTGACACTATTGATCACAACATTCTTTTAAATAGACTCGAAAATTATGTTGGCATTAGTGGAATTGCACTGTCAAAAATCATATTTATCTGAACATTATCAGTTTGTAGTAGTAAACGAAGAGATGTCATATCGATCACAAGCTCTTTGATGCCAATCTTTCATTTGAAAGCCGTATTTCTAGCATCAGTAAAACCGTATTTTTCCATCTTAAAAATATATCTAAACTACGACATATGCTCTCAATGACAAATGTAGAACAGTTCATGCGTTCATGACCTCAAGGCTGGATTACTGTAACACACTACTGGGTGGTTGCCCTGCTCGCTTGATAAATAAACTACAGCTCGTACAAAATGCAGCAGCTAGAGTTCCTACTAGAACTAGGAAGTATTACCATATTAGCCCATTTTTTCAACACTGCATTGGCTTCCTGTTAAACATCGTATAGATTTTAAAATCTTGCTAATTACTTACAAAGCACTAAATGGTTTAGCTCCCCAGTACCTGAGCGAGCACTTAATGCATTATAGTCCTTCACGTCTATTGCGATCTCAGAATTCAGGCCAGCTGATAATACCTAGAATATCAAAATCAACTGTAGGCGGTAGATCCTTCTCCTATTTGGCACCTAAACTCTGGAACAATCTTCCTAGCATTGTTCGGGAAGTAGACACACTCTGTCAGTTTAAATCTAGACTAAAACGCATCTCTTTAACCTGGCATACACATAACACATTATTCATTTATTTTTTCAAATCCGTTAAAGGATTATTAGGCTGCATAAATTAGGTCAGCCGGAACCGGGAACACTTCCTATAACACCAGATGTGCTCATTACATCAGAAGAAGAATGGCATCTACGCTAATATTAGTCTTTCTGTTTATCCCGAGGTTTACCGTAGTCAACCGGATCCGGGCCGCATCCAGGTGAGATTGAGGACCTACGCCTTGACACGACCACAACGCAGCCCTGAAGTATCAGCCGAGATTGAGTCAACTAGATCATCCATTGTGAAGGCCTCATCGACACGACAGCCAGTGGCACAGTTCCTCAACAAACCGTCCATACCGGCGTATGATCCTCAACTGGATTGAACTGGAATAAATACTTTGAATGTTGCGATCCTATCGGGCTTATGATGGCTACCTGAATCATAACAAAGCACTGTTTGCCAGAGGAGAACTGGCCCCCCGACTAAGCCTGGTTTCCCCCAAGGTTTTTTTTTCTCCATTTTAACACCTGTTTGCCATCTGATGTCACCTGTTGGAGTTTGGGTTCCTTGCCGCTGTCGCCTTTGGCTTGCTCAGTTGGGGACACTTGACATTTGACTTTTAATATTCAACAGTGCTTTGCATCTGCCTGCATTGACACCATTTTCTTTAAGAGCTGCTGTGCAGCCAAAATTATATACCAGTTATCACTGTAAAGCTGCTTTGACACAATCTGCATTGTTAAAAGCACTATACAAATAAAGGTGACTTGACTTGACTTGACTACAAATGCATCTCTTTAAACTGGCATACACATAACACATTATCAACTTATGTTTTCAAATCCGTTAAAGGTTTGTTAGGCTGCGTAAAGTAGGTCAGCTGGAACCGGGAATACTTCCTATACCACCAGATGTACTCGTTACATCAGAAGAAGAATGGCATCTACGCTAATATTAGTCTCTGTTTATCCCAAGGTTTACCATAGTCAGCCGGATCCGGGCCGTATCCAGGTGAGATCAAGGACCTGTGCCTTGACACAACCACAATGCAGCCCTGAAGTGTCAGCAGAGATTGAGTCAACTAGATCATCCATTGTGAAGGCCTCATCGACACGACAGCCAGTGGCACAGTTCCTCAACAAACCTTCCATACCGGCGTGATGAGTACAATCCTCAACTGGATGGAACTGGAATGAATACTTTCACTGTTGCGATCCCATCGGACTTAATATGATCCAAGCAGCTATCATAAAGCACTGTTCTCTGTTGGCCAGAGGAGAACTGGCCCCCTGACTGAGCCTGGTTTCTCCCAAGGTTTTTTTCTCCATTTTAACACATGTTTGCCATCTGATGTCACCTGTTTGAGTTTGGGTTCCTTGCCGCTGTCACCTTTGGCTTGCTTAGTTGGGGACACTTGACATTTGATATTCAACAGTGTTTTGATCTGCCTGCATTGACACTATTGTATGCAAACTGTACTGAGCTGGATGATGACATCACTGTTTACTCCAGTGCTGATATAGATAAATTAACTAAATTAATAAATATTGATTCTTACATCGGAATGAATCAATACTGAATTTACTTAAGATGGATAATGATACCATTTTCTTTAAGAGCTGCTGTGCAGCCAAAATTATATACCAGTTATCACTGTAAAGCTGCTTTGACACAATCTGCATTGTTAAAAGCGCTATATAAATAAAGGTTGGACTTGACTTTACACCTGCTGCAATTTTAAGTGTTTTGCTCCGAGTTATGTGACTGAACACCATTTAGAAATGCTAACGTTAGATTCGAAACTATCAACAACACACATTTGCAGCCACACAATATAAAATTTCACTCAAATGTAGTATCTTACCTCAACTTACCTTGATCGGTTGGTTTGATGTAGCAAATATCTGTAAAACAACAGGTATTTCACTGTATAATGACAAAACAGGAAAATTCTGTAAAAAAAACAAAAAAAAACACTTCAAAATCCTTTTGAATACTGGGTTTACTGACCTAAACCCAGTATTTATACCCTGAGAATGGTAATTTAATAGAACTTGAAATTAAATATTCTAATAATTTGAGATACTGATTTTTTTTTTATTTTGATGAGCAGCAAGCTGTAATCATCAAAATGAAAACAAAAAAGTCTGGAAATATATTATTTTGTCTAATAAATCTAGAATATATTTAAGTTTTACTTTTTGAATTAAATTACAGAAAAACTTTTTCATGATATTCTAATTTATTAAGATGCACCTGTATATTAAAATGAGAAACCTATGGGTAATCCTGAAACTGCTGTTAAGGTGCAAATGAAAATGTATGCGCAATGGTTGCAATGAGCGTGAGCCCGACATGAACAAAAGAGCTATGTGTAGAGTGACCGTACTTGAGGGGCTCAGTGAAGGGTAAGAGCCATAGTAATTAAGCTTTTAGTCCAGCAATGAGCTGTTTTCCTTTGCCCAGACTGGAACCTCTCCTGCAGGAGTGTTAACTGTGTACACCCTCAGATCAAACCATCCTGCCGACAGCTTCAAAGACCTGACAGGCCTGAAAATGCCAGTCATGTGGTGAACGGATGAGCTGGGGCTGTAACTAGAGCAGAAGGGCCACAGATTTCCAGCCATAGTTTTCACTCTTCACCACATGAGACTTTAGATGTTTGCCTTGAATTTTGAACATATCTTCTCAAGTGAGAAGATTCAGTAGAACTTAAAGGAATATTAAAATTAAGTCATCACTTATTCACCCTGGTGTTGCCATATGGCCTTGTTTTATAGACCACAAAAGGAGAATTAAAAAAAAATGTCAGCATCAAGCTTTTTAAAAAATGAATCAAAAGTATCACAGAATGATCCCATGTGACATGTGCCACATATTCCAAGTGTTCTGGGGGTATAAAATTTCAGTTTGTTTGGTGCAAAACAAACCGAAATGTAATGAATTGACCTTGGCTGTTGGTCTTCTCTGGACAGCTGCACAACACGCATGATCTTGAGACTCTATTAGCTCCGCGCAGTTCACTCCATCTTGCCCATAAAAAGCACACAAGATGTGAGAAATCAAGATCAACAAAAACACAACATTAAATACAACCCATGTACCTTCTTTGAGTTGAATATATCCATTGTGCTCGTTGTAACAAGAAGTTATTGCGTTCACATCTGTCAACTGTCATTCTGACTGTCATCAGACAAACTGAGTACACAGATACTTTTTTGGGATTTCTAGGCGTTGTATTTCATGTCGGATTTTTGTTAACCTTGATTTCTCACAACTTGTGTCCTTTTTATTTTGGGGCGAGATGGATTGAACTGTGCTCTAATAGAGTGTCACAAACACGCACATCGGCCAAGACCAACAGCCAAGGTCAAGAATTTTGTTAAATAATAAATAAAATTTTGGTTTGTTTTTCACCGAACCCTATCATATACCCCCAGAACACTTGGAATAAATGGCACATGTTGCATGGGATCAATCTGTGATACTTTCGCATCTTTTTTAAGAAGCTTGAATGCTGGTCGCTATTCATTGCCATTATATGGATGAGTGCAAGTGTGACCATAAAAGAAGGAAGGGCATACAGCATTAGAACTACACCAGGGTGAGTAAATTATGACCTAATTTTCATTTTAGGATGAACTATCCCTTTAAGATCTTAGTAAATTGCTTCGAAAACACAAGCGAATCTTCAAACGTTTTTTGTAGATGTTCCTCAAATTTATTGTAACATCTTCAACTTTTGTAATCAAAAAATACTATTTTGTTGTTGTTGTTGTTGTTTGTTAATGTCCATAAATTTTCACATTTGTAAGCTTTACTCTACAGTTTGTACATGTGTTTTGCATGTTGCTGTGCTTAGCAGTTTGAAAAGAATCTTGTCAGCTTGTTTAAGAACACATTGACTTGAATAAGAACACATCCGGATTAATGACAGAAACATCTGAAGGAAACTATATCACGTTACCACCCCTGTAATGCAAGAGCGCACCTTGAGCACGTTCAGCAAACTGCATGCCTGTAATGCGATGGCCATGTCTACTTTTGCGTACTCGAGTAAACAATGTTTCTGGCCTTATTCTGACACTCTCAAGCCCTAAAATGCAATATCAATATGTAAAGGCTCTCAGCTACAGTATCATGTTTGCTCTCTAGTCAGCTGGTCGGAAGACAGTTGTATATTTTGGTTTAGGTAGTTGAAGGATTGCAGTGATTTGGCTAAAGAATTATAGTAAGAATTATAGTATCTGACTGAACCCAAATATGTGTCTCAGGTTTTATTCTCATATTCATTGAAGCATGTGGCTATTTTGATATTTAAATACTAAATTCTCCTTCTCTCTTTCTCTCTTTAGATGACTCCAGTGCTGGGAGGGAAGGTGTCAAACCAGCTGGTGAAACAGAGTACTCCAGTGACCTGACAGGAAAACTGGGTAAGGTGCTACAGTCCTCTGATCCCCTTTGATCTCCTTCATTCTTGGTATTTATAATTGCTGCCCAGAAATTCACTGAAAATATGCACAGCAGCTGCCAAGATGTTTCATAAGCTGCTTTTCATGAATAGCAACTTTTTGTTTTACATTGTATTAGAAATTTAAAGAAGAACATGGAAAAAAAAAAGAACTTTGAAACATTTAGATATAGTAAAGGGGATTAGCTCTTCTGTTTCCAGCAGTCTTTGAAAAGGTGATATTTTCTTGTACCATAGCAGTACTGCCGTTTTCTTGTAGTATTCTACAATATTTTCTTGTAGCATAGCAGCGCTGGTGCTTCCTTACAGTATAGTAGCGGTGACATTTTCTTGTAGTATTTCAGCTGTCATTTTCTTGTACTACAGTAGCTTAGCACTTTCTTGTAGCATAGCAGCACTGCCGTTTCCTTGTAGTATAGTAGTGGTGACATTTTCTTGTCAATAGCAGTGTTGTGGTTTTGTTGTAGTATAGTAGCAGTGATATTTTCTGCTGCTTTGTTGTAGTACACTGTAGTAGCACTGGTGTTACTATAGACTAGAGTAATATACACTATTAGTACTCAAAGGCATGAGAATAAATAAAAGTGACTCATGGTCTTGCACAATATGACAGCATGCTGTGTGCTGGAAGAGCATCGGTGATCCAGGTTTGATGTGTGGCCTTATGGAAAAACGTGACCTACTGAATGGTAGCATATACAGTTGGTCACCCCTGTATTTCCCCATCAAACCCTCATCTCCAAGCTGGCACACATGGCCAAATCTTCCCAGATACTGACAGGTAGCCCTGTGCTCTGAGATTGGACGGTCCCCAAACTATTTCCCATGGCCCACTACTCCCCGGAGTCACACACTCCTACCTCTGGAGCCCAGTGTTTGCTTTGGTAATTGCGTTTGACAAGCCAAAGAGCAGGCTATTCATGTGAAGTGTGAGGGGGAAGCATTCCATTCCCCTCTGACAGCCACCATCTGATTTGATATTGGAGCACCGCTAAACTCTGGAGTGTTCAAAGAGGGCCTGACCTGCTTGTTTTTGTACTGTGGACCATAGCAGTTTTGATGGCTGCTAGTGGGAGATGCTTAGTTCACTATTGTATTTGCTTTTGTGGTGTTTGTTCAGAGTCTGCTGTGAGCAGTAACAGCAGGGAACTATAGAGTGAAACTACAGAGGAGCTGCTGTTTGCTTTGTCAGATTACATTCATGGTGTGGTGCTTTGCTCAGTAAATTTGCCCACACAAGAACTTCATGTACGCTCCTTTATGCTTTATTTTCTTTGTAATTTTAGCGGTGTTGTGTAAATTCTGATGATGAATCAGTATTCCGCCTTTCTCCTTTTATTTATTTAAGCACTTAAGAGTGGAAAAACAGTATGCATTATATTTTTTTTATTTTAAATTTAGGTATCAGATTTCAGAAATTTGTCCATAAATTGGACAAATGTATTAAAAATCAGTAATATTTTTATCTCCAAAATCAAAAGAACATAAATATTCTAAATATCCCCCCAAGTTCTTAGCACTTGTTTCCAAGTAATGTATTCGAAGTAATGAAACTGTTTCTGATAACTGATATTTTGAGTATTTCCCACTATTATTATTATTCTTAATGAAAATTATTTTTAGATTCTTTTTAGTATTTCTTACTGAATTACTGTAAAAATTGCTGTTTTTAATTAAGCATAAATGGCATTACACATATTCTATCATAACATATGCTACTGTAAAAATTCCATTTTAAATAGTTTATAATCTTATATAAAAAAGATCTCAAAAACGTCTAACAACAGAAAAGATTTTCTTGTAAATTGTTAATCATTTCTTATTTTTTCAGTTTTGAAGTTAAATGACACAGACATGCTTTTGACAAGCTTCTTACTAAAGTAGGCTGTAAACCTGACAAAACTGCTAGAAACCTGTTCCAATCAGGTTTTAAGTTACTCTAGTCCAAAATAGAATGTTGCTGTCTAACCTCATCTTTTGCTTTCTTTCTTTCTTTGTAGTGCGTCCCCGCTTCACACAGCCGGCCAAAATGAGAAAGCGCGTGATTGCCCGGCCGGTGGGGAGCTCAGTAAGGCTTAAGTGCACCGCAAGTGGCAACCCCAGACCTGACATCATCTGGCTGAAGAACAGCAGGCCTCTGACGCCCGAGGAGGTGGGCGAGGGCCGGAAGAAGAAATGGACTCTCAGCCTGAAGAATCTTACGCCTGAACACAGTGGCAAATACACTTGTCACGTGTCCAACCGTGCTGGGGAGATCAACGCCACTTATAAAGTAGAAGTCATCCGTGAGTCATTCACATGTTCTCCTGGAATGTGATGGAGCTTTTAAAA
Source organism: Elopichthys bambusa (assembly GCA_037101425.1). Classification (NCBI taxonomy): domain Eukaryota; kingdom Metazoa; phylum Chordata; class Actinopteri; order Cypriniformes; family Xenocyprididae; genus Elopichthys; species Elopichthys bambusa. The sequence goes on along the minus strand of CM074447.1, from coordinate 11,922,391 downwards.
ACCAGCCAAATTGTCTCAGTCAATTTTTTTATTAAAATGTATTTCTATATTATATTATTTATATTATATTGTTATCTATATTATATTATAATCTATATCTATAGTATGGCCTCACAAATAAATAACTGAATAAACTTTAAATACATTCCTTAGTGGAATCCGAGTGTTGTAAAGTTGTCAAAGTTCAGTTACCGTTTGATTGGTTAGTTTGGTTTAGTAAAGACTAGTGTGACAGTAGTGTGACATTTAGTTGTAAAGAATAAAAAGAAAGATTTTATCCAGTTTAATTGCTTTTCACTCCAGATTAAATCGCAGCTATGTCTACTGACTTTACAACCACATCCTAACAGTGGGAAGTTTAATAATCTTGCTCTCGGTAGAGTCATATGTTACATTTTTTTCTTATTCAATATAGCATAAAATGGCATAACATTTTTAGAACAGAAAATAGAAAGACCAATCTGAACAGCACAGACCCACAATTGTGTTAATGCTACTGATTAGAAAATAAAATCTTCCTTATTTCATTACAGAGCGCACAAATTCCAAGCCCATCTTGACGGGCACTCATCCAGTAAATACTACAGTAGACTACGGTGGCACCACGTCTTTTCAATGCAAGGTGCGCAGTGACGTCAAGCCAGTTATCCAGTGGTTGAAGAGGGTCGAACCAGGCGGTGAGAGCAAGTACAACTCCACTATTGAGGTCGGAGACCATCGCTTCATTGTGTTGCCCACAGGTGAAGTGTGGTCACGACCAGACGGCTCCTATTTGAACAAGCTACTCATCACTCGAGCCAAAGAGGAGGACGCTGGCATGTACATCTGCCTGGGGGCCAATACCATGGGCTACAGCTTCCGCAGTGCCTTCCTTACTGTGCTGCCTGGTCAGTATCATTCTCTGAGACACATTTTAGACTTCTGTAGCATTTTAATTGTTCACAGAAGTCGACTTATAATATTAGTCAAGCTAATTTTTCATTGTCTTTGCTACTGTAGTTACAGTAGTAAAAATACTGTCTTTTATGCTCACCAAGGCTACTTTTATTTAATCATAAATACAGTAAAAAAAGTAATATTGTAAAATTTTATTACAATTTTAAATAACTGTTTTCTATCTTAATATAGTTATTCCTGTGATCATTACTCCAATCTTCAGTGTCACATGATCCTTCAGAAATCATTCTAATAAGCTGATTTGATGCCCAAGAAACATTTATTATTATTGTCAATGTTGAAAACAGTTGTGCTGCTTCATAATTTGGAGAAAATGTCTCGGGTTACACTGAGAACAGTTCCCTGAGAACAGGGAATAAGACACTGCGTCGAAACACTAATGGGGAACTCCTCCGCGTGAACCGGTGTCTGAAACACTTATCAAATCGCGGCAATCCTATTGGCCAATGACAGCCTATGACATTATTATTGGTGCGACCCAGAAGTATACACTGTAAACCCGAATAATTTGGGCTAACTCAAAAAATTTGAGGTAATCAGTTACATGTAACATGAGTTATGATGTTCCCAATTTTAAGTAAGCAGAACTATCAAGTTTTGAGTTTGTAGTACTCATGCATGTTAATTGCTCCTAACTTGAAGTACTGAGTTAGCTAACTTGAACGGTGGCCTCACCAGTGAATTCACAATATATGAAGCCAACACACTCAAGGGGACCAAAACAGTACTTCCCTTACATATACATATCGTACATATTGTTCTAGCCAACCTAAATGGGAACTTCAGGGCCCAAACTACATACTTTTTTCTTATATATAAAATAAAAAATAACTACCCAAAAATTTTATACAGGGAACCAAGGTCTACTTAGAAATACAATATAGTATTTTAAAATATCATAAGGGACCTAAGAACGGAGACCTACTGTTACGTCCTGAGGACGTATTATATATAGATGTGTTTGTGTATTTCACTCTGTGTTGAGTATTATTTGTCTTGTGCTCTGTCTCTCTCCCTGACTCTGCTTGCTTTGCAGTTAATTAGCCACACCTGTTGCTCGTTAGGAGTGTGCTGCAGAGCTACCACTATAAGAGAGCAGTGTGAACACTGCTTGGAGAGGTTCACTTCTCCCCTAAACCAGACTTGTGTGTTTTCTGTGTCAAAACCAGTGTGTTGACTATTGAACTGAAGTTACTTTGCACACCCTGTGGTTTGTGTGTGCTCTGGTGATAAAACAGTGTTGCAGGCCTAAAGTTACCAGGTAGTGATTTCTTTTTTTTTCTTTCTAACATTGTTTTGGTAATTAAAAGGTATTGTATTTTTCTTATATTAGTTGTTTTTATGGTAAAGGAAGCTATAGGGAGGGGGTGCTACTTTTTCTTTTGTAATGTTTATCCCTGTTTTTGGTTAGCCAGGGAGTGGAGGGAAGCCTGTGTTGTTTATTTCTTTTCTTTTATCTGCATAGGTCATTTAGTTCTCCTTCTAACAGTTAGTAATTCTTTTGTTTGTTTTGGCTAGCCCCTCTCCTGAAGACTGTTTGCTTCCATTTTTCCCTGCCTAATTAAAATAAATAATTTTATTTTGTATCATTGAGTGGCTCATTCACATTTCTGGGGCAGAGGACTGAAGGGAATCCTTCATGTTCTTTGGTTTTGTTTCTCCTTTTGGTTTAATTTAACCCTGTTACTGTCTCCCGACCCTAGACTGGGAGAGCTTGTAACACCTACCACCAATGAAAAGATGGAGTCTACCGAGCCTTTCAAGCTTGAAAGGGCACTTATTACTATCAAACCTGAAGGCAGGCCATCAGAAAGTACAAAAAAACTCATCACAGGCCCCGCCTCAGGCCTGATGTAAGAAGCGCATGGGGGTAGAATATTTTGTCTGTGTTGGATCACCCTTAGATCCCTCTTCTTCCTATAGTCCCGCCTTCTCTGGGACCTACTCCTAAGAGGGGGAGGTGCCCAAGAGGCAACACTGGACCTCTGGTCCTGTTTCTAATGCTCAAATCAGGACGTACCTGGAACGTCCTAAACACTGCTGAGTGCACCTTCGCCTCTCTGAACTTTCCCACCACCGCCTCGACGGAGTTACAAAAAACTCAGCGGGCGAAACTGACGCATCGAGGAGAAAGCCCTTCTCTTTCTCCCCGATGCCAGCCAGGTTCAACCACAGATGCCTCTCCGTGGCCACCATTGCTGCTATCGATCTACCAGTCGAGGCAGCAGTCTGCTTGGTGGCCCGGAGAGCAAGATCTGTGGTGCGCCGCAGCTCTTCTTCCGCCTCAGGGGAGAGACCCTACCCCAGGTCCAAATCCTTCAGCAGGTCCGCCTGATAAGCCTGCAACACAGCCATAGTGTGCAAGGCAGCACCAGCCTGACCCGCTGCCACATATGCTTTGCCATTCAAGCGAGATGTCACCTTAAGGGGCTTTGAAGGTCCAGTCACAAGATAGTTTGTGAACGTCTCGTCATTAGGAGGCATCAACTCATACCCATACTTGCTCTTCTCCCAGACAGAAAATGCACAAATTGTGTGTCATCAGGTGTCAAAAACCTAGGACACAGATCCACACACTTTCTGAAATGTTTGTCAGACATACCTTATTGATATTGCGCTTCAAACAACACAGTCCCTGAAGACGAAAAGAGGATGACATGTTCTCTAGGCGCTCCTTATATACTTCCGGGTCGCACCAATACTGACGTCATCGGCTGTCACCCGTCAAAAGGATTGCCGTGATTTGATAAGCGTTTCAGACACCGGTTCACGTGGAGGCGTTCCCCATCAGCGTTTCGACACTCTGCGAGTTCCTTTTCGAAAGGGAACAGTGATACATTTTTTTTCAGGATTCTTTAATTAATAGAGAACAACTAATTAAGAACAACATTTATTTGAATTAGAAATCTTTTGTAAATTTATAAAGGTATTTACTATAACTTATGACCATTCTTATTCATCCTTGCTAAAGAAAAGTATTAATTTCTTACAACAAATACTATATCTTAAAATACAAGTTACAAGTTACTAATTAGTAGTAGTTGTGTTTGTAGTAGATTCATATTAATGCATATTATTTAATATTATTATTAATATTATTTAAAATATTGTTAAAAAAAGTATATTTTGATTCTTCATTAATTTCATTACAAATTTTAATGTTTGGTTTGATTCATTGTGATGAATTACAGAATCTTGTGCAGTTACTTAGTTTAAATGTTTTACATGATTTACATTCTAATATACATTATGTAAATGATGTGTATGTTAATTAATTATTTGATTAATTCCGTGATATATGTCATTTATATAAAATTATACATCACATCGTTAACTTATGCCGATACACCGATGCGAACTGGTGAATTTTACCATCCTTACTGTGTACGTATATGAGCCAAGTGAAGTATTTTGCAAGGCTGTGTGTTCGACTGTGCGCATCGCATAAAAAGACAAAATATACACAGGGCTTTAGGCCATGGCAAAGTGTTAAATACTGAATCTGTGTTCATGTGCTCATGGTCATGATGTCATACAGTACCATGGCAGTTTCTGAATTGTTTTAAGCATGTTTCTAGCTTAAATGTCTCTTCTTATACTCGTCCTCATGTAAACAAATTCAACCATGTCAGATCACTGGCCCTGTGATCAGATTGATTAAAGCGCTTCTTAATACCAGGTGTAAACAGGGCCACTGATATATGTAAATGTGGTCTATATTTGAATTCTACTGTTTTGTTTTGTTTTTACATTGTGGTTTTCACATCTCTGTCTTCATCCAGACCCAAAGCCACCATTCTCTCCAATCCCGTCTGTTTTGCCTCCCAGTCTTCCCTGGCCCGTCATCATTGGCATCCCCGCAGGAGTGGTCTTTATTCTGGGTACTGTCCTGCTCTGGTTCTGCCAGTCCAGAAAGCACTGTTCCTCAGGAGCCATAATCTCAGCCCAGACCTTACCCAACGGCCACCGGCAGCCCCCCAGAGACAGGGCGCTCACAGCTACTGATAAAGACTGCATCGGCTCCGTCACCTATGAGGAGTATTTGACTCAGCAGCAGCAACAACAGCTTCTGCTGGCCCAAGCTGCTCCCAAAGTCTATCCAAAGATCTACTCAGACATTCACACACATACCCATTCACACGTGGACAGCAAAATTCACCAGCACCAACACATCCACTACCAATGTTAGCATGTACCAAGGCCTTCATGCTTACAGTCCGCTGTTTTTTTTCTTCACATCTTCAGTCTTCAGTCTTTAGCCATCAACATGGCTTTTTGCCGCCAAAATAAGGCAGTGTGTTAGCCACGGCCTCAAACAAACATTTCTGCTCAATTCTACAGAATGGAAAAACAATTGAGCTATGTTGTTGCAGTCTAACCAGTCCCTTTATGAACATGGGGTGGGAAAGGGTAAGACTAACGAAAAAAAATTGATATTTGAGTCCATTTTGAAATGGAGAAACATTTCGGAGAAACACTGCTGACAGAGCAAACACTTTCGCAGATTTGTATGGGACAAAATACACCAATGTATTATCTCTTCGATACGTATCTGCTTTCAAACTGTGAAATGCAACAATATTTTAATAAGATTTTTCAATAAGTCCATTGTGGACGGGGCCAAAACAATTTTTTTGGATTAGCACCAAATCTCAGTGAAACATTTGTTTGCATGTCCAAAAACATTATTTTTGCAGATATTGAGAAATCCATTTACAGAGTATTTAGTTACATCCGACTGAATGCATGAGAGCGTATGTTGTTTTTGCAGGTATGGTCTACCTTGTTTCGACTTTAAGAAATTAGTTTTGAGTCTAATTGTATCTTTAATGGGAAAAAATAATTTTAATGAGATTTGGTTATATTGTAACTAAAGATACAATGAGATTTTGGCATTGCACGTTCTGGCAAGGGGTCCCTTGTGTTTTTCATTAACTTGTACTTTTCTTTTCAGGGCCTGCTCTGAATAACCTGAGATACAGCAATCCCATAGTTGCTCTATGGCAGGGGTGCCCAACCCTGTTCCTGGAGATCTACCTACCTGCAAAGTTTAGCTCCAACCCTGATAAAACACACCTGAATCAGCTAATTAACATCTCCAGGAGCACTTGATAATTACAGACAGGTGTGTTGAGCAGGACTGGCGCTGAAGTCTGCAGGAAGGTAGATCTCCAGGAACAGGGTTGTGCACCCCTGCTCTATAGCTTTGTTTTTCGTGTGTGTGGGAGGGGAGTTGTATTTTCATAAGCTTGACCACTATAATGAATACTGTGTAAAATGCCTTTGACTGCTCATGTAATGGCTGCCCTTTTAATATTTACAGAAGTGAGTCAGAGTTTCAAAAACAAACCTTAGGCTGAAACTTATTGTGCATTGTCCGTGCATGTGTTTACCGTGATGATCATGGTAATGGGCCAATGCTGAAAGGACTGAGGGAATACAGGAATGCACTTAACCCAGACATCTGACGACAGCAACAACAACAAAAAAACCTTTTGAAATTCATTGCTCCTGTTATTTTAACAAAGTCAGCCAAAAGAGGGAAGTGATTCTAAAATAGTTAATTTATTTGTAAGCAATGATTTGATGCTTTGAATTGGGCATAATCTAGAAGTTTTGAACCAAATATGAGTATACATCGCATTGTCTTCCCTTAGCTGCAGTGTAAGCTATGTAGCATATATCAAGTGTTAAATATTTATATGCGCTGTTGAAAAAATAACACAACGGTCGTAATTAGTTATCTCTGTATGGACAATCTTGCACAGTCTGGTCTGTTTTTATGTTTAAAAAAAATATATGTTTGTCACATTGAAACATTAAAATCATTTTATCATTATCATAAAATGATAAAGCTCTTGTTCACCAGGTATGAAAATGTGTTGAGTGTGTCATTTTCTGTGAATGTCATATCATGAAAATATGTGGCTACAAATTTAACAATCTATTTATCTTTGATTTGGAATTCCATAAAATGTGTCTAATTTTATGCCCACTGTTTAAAGTAGCAACATATTATTATAACTTTATAAATAACTAATTTCAATTCAATTCCTATTCCTAAATTATATTACAAATAGTACAAAATGTATGTGATTATTTTTAAACAGTTTGAGATATTTCTTCAGACTGTATTTTTAATTCAAACTGTAATATGAAAGATGTGAAATATCACATATCATAAACATATAAATACTGTAGCAGATGCTAAAATATCAAATGGCTATGCTGTGGTTTGGATTATAGTGCCTATAAAACAGACAAGTAATTCTTATTCCGTTATAGGAGGACCAAATTTTATGTTATCGTATTACAATATACATTATACTCTTTAATAGTGTAACTACGTACACTACCATACAAGACTTTGGGTCAGTTACATTTTTTTAAAAGAAGTGTCACAAGGCTGTGTCATGCGGCTTGCATGGCATAGATACAAGAGAGCGCACGAAGACGAAGATAATCCAAACAAGTGATATATTTATTCCAGCAAGACGAAGAGTACACACACACAAATGGTAACACATAAAACAAAGCATCAAACTTTAATATTCATTTTGGATGCTTTTGAGACACTTGAGCATGCTTAAAATTGCATGAAACTCGACACACACACCAGCGATGTCATCTAGTAGACATGGGCAAAACCCTATGTATTATAGTATACATTATACTCTTTAATGGTGTAACTACATACACTACCATACAAGACTTTGGGTCAGTTATATGTTTTTTAAAAGAAGTGTCACAAGGCCCAATCTGCGGCCAAACATTTTTAACATGGTGCTAAGACATTGAAGATGTTAAATTGCGAACGGATATTGTATATCTTGAACGGTGTTGCCTTGGCAAGAGATTAAATCATGTCAAAAAAGGGAAACAGGAAGAGTGTCGTATCTTCTAAAAAAATTTTTAAAAAAAAACATAATACAGCATTAATTTCTATATAAAACAATACAAATGTTAGAAATAAAAAATTTTATTCTTTTTTTTTTTTCAATTCAAGAAGCATGTGTGAGTTAAAAGTAAGCAGATTAGTCACCTCTGGTTGAAAAAAATATATATGTCATACATACTGTAAACACTGGATGACAGTATTTGACTATTTTTAAACTAGGTTGAGAAAACTTCAGGACACTGTTTGATAAGAACACTGATTTTAGGTATGATTACATTTAGTGGATATTGTATTTGGATGCATATATTTAGACATTATCAAAGACTAGTTTCTGTCACAGCATAGATTTTATTTTTTTATTTAAAATGTTGAATATTCTGAGTCAACATACTGAAAAAAAAAAAAGTCTCCATTTAAGCATCTGATGTCTGTCTGCCTCTGTGTGTGTGGGCATCAGTGACACTTAATGGTTTCGAGTTTAACACTTTCATTGCTGTGTGCTTTGGCCTGCATTAAATGATAAGAAATATCTTAGGCCTTGTCTTTTTCTGAATTTTAATAAAAAGTTTTTTTTTTTTTTTTTTTTAAAAAGCATAGAACCAGTTCATTTATAGGGAACTGACAATATAATTAAATATAATTTGTTTAATAAAGGGATTAAAAATATATATTTTTATTAAAGAAAACTTTAAATACTTACAAAATTTTGAGCTGCAAAAGATAACTTTGCAGTCATTTCGAAGTGACCTATGACATCCTATGACATGAAATTCATTTAAATTTAAATTGATCTCATGGATTGGGCTATTGTGGTTCACGGTCATAGGTGGCACTAGCTTGCTGCATGAAATGTGGCAAGCTAGTGGCGGTGGCGCCACAGCTTGGGCCCGTCATCGCTGCTTGCAGCTATATGCAGCTGGGACCCGGGTGTGGCACAGGGGCTCTACGGTGCCTCCTTGAATGGGGTCCAAAACCATGGTCTGTATATCAAACATGCTTGCATGTATTAGTATGAAACTCAATATACATATAGACCTCATCTGGCCTAACAACTGTGCTCTAAGTTATACGCCAGCTCAACAGGAAGTCAGCTATTATGGGTGGTTTGAAAATCGCAGTGCTAATGTGTGCGAGTAACGCCATGAAACAGCAGGTTGTTGTAACTCAGGCATACAATCCCAGGTGAAAAAAAAAAGTGCAGTAAAATACATTTTATTTTAGTACACTTGGTACACTTCCATAATGTACTTAAAGTGCTCTATTTTCATGCACCTATTTTGTACTTAATATACTAAAAGTTCTTCTTTAGTACTTCTTAAGATAATCTAAGTGTACTCAACTGTGCTATTTTGAGACACCATGAATATGAACTAAAACGTGTTTTTAACATACTATTTATGTATTTAAAAAAATGTATTTAGTTACCACTTTATTTAGTTAACACTTTTAAATGTACTCAAATATAAGATTAATATATGATAAATATATACAAAATGTATTTATTATATATTAATGTATTTGGTACATACATGTAATATATATATTAAAACTAGTGAAGCCCTAAACGCAACAAGAAGTCAGCCATTTTTATTTTGATCTTCAGATTTGGCGAGTGTAATCATAAGACCTTTGCAACGCTAAATTGAGTTTTTGTCAAAGGGCGTGTCCCTGGCGGCCTGACAAATTTCGATGTTTCACCATGAAAAAGGAAGTTGCTGTAAACCAGGCACCTCAGTTCCAACCACGTCCCACCTCTTTGCCCATTTTCAGTTATCTGAGAGTGACGCACGGTGACGCACTGCCAAGTTGGTGATGGCCAACTTTAGGCTTCAAAAATGCTCTTCAGAAACTTATGGGTGATGTCACAGACACTACGTCCATATTTTTTTTACAGTCTATGTTCCAATCTGCCCCAAACGTCACACGTTTGATAAGAGTTCTGTCCTGGACACATGTCAAGTCAAGTCAAGTCACCTTTATTTATATAGCACTTTTTACAATGTAGATTGTGTCAAAGCAGCTTTACAGTGATAACTGGTACATTATTTTGGCTGCACAGCAGCTCTTAAGGAAAAGTGTCAATGCAGGTAGATCAAAGCACTGTGGAATATCAAATATCAATCAAGTGTCCCCAACTAAGCAAGCCAAAGGCGACAGCGGCAAGGAACCCAAACTCCAACAGGTGACATCAGGTGGCAAACAGGTGTTAAAATGGAGAAAAAACCTTGGGAGAAACCAGGCTTAGTCGGGGGGCCAGTTCTCCTCTGGCAAAAAGTGCTTTGTTACGACTCAGGTTGCTATCATAAGTCAGATATGATCGCAACATTCAAAGTATTTAATTCAGTTCCATCCAGTTGAGGATCGTATTCATCACACCGGTATGGACGGTTGTTGAGGAGATGCGCCACTGGTTGTCATGTTGATGAGGCCTTCATAGTGGATGATCTAGTTGACTCAATCTCTGCTGATACTTCAGGGCTGCGTTGTGGTCGTGTCAAGGCGCAGGTCCTCGATCTCACCTGGATACGGCCCGGATCCGGCTGACTACGGTAAACCTCGGGATAAACAGAAAGACTAATATTAGCGTAGGTGCCATTCTTCTTCTGATGTAACGAGTACATCTGGTGTTATTGGAAGTGTTCCCGGTTCCGGCTGACCTAATTTATGCAGCCTAATAATCCTTTAACGGATTTGAAAAAATAAATTGATAATGTGTTATGTGTATGCCAGGTTAAAGAGATGTGTTTTTAGTTTAGATTTAAACTGACAGAGTGTGTCTGCTTCCCGAACAATGCTAGGAAGATTGTTCCAGAGTTTAGGTGCCAAATAGGAGAAGGATCTACCACCTGCAGTTGATTTTGATATTCTAGGTATTATTAGCTGGCCTGGATTCTGAGATCGTAATAGACGCGAAGGGCTATAATGCATTAAGAGCTCGCTCAGGTACTGGGGAGCTAAACCATTTAGTGCTTTGTAGGTAATTAGCAAGATTTTAAAATCTATACGATGTTTAACAGGAAGCCAATGCAGTGTTGACAGAACCGGGCTAATATGGCCATACTTCCTAGTTCTAGTAAGAACTCTAGCTGCTGCATTTTGTACGAGCTGTAGTTTATTTATCAGGCGAGCAGAACAACCACCTAGTAGAGCATTACAGTAATCTAGCCTTGAGGTTATGAACACATGAACTAACTGTTCCGCATTTGTCATCGAGAGCATATGTCGTAATTTAGATATATTTTTAAGATGGAAGAATGCGGTTTTACAGATGCTAGAAACATGGTCTTCAAATGAAAGATTTGTCCATGCTCATATTCAGTTATAGTCATAGCGCCACCTGCTGGCAACAAGAAGTGACATGTTTAACACTGTTATGGACTCCTAATAGAGCACATATTAAAAAGTGTCAGTGTAGTGGTTAAAAAAAAAGATTAATATGATTACCTATTACAGTTCATAACTATTATCAGTTTGATAATTGCAACATAAAGTAAACATAAAGCTAAGTCAAAATGATTAATTCATGTGATGTTTATTATTGTTCTAATTCTGTTGGTTAACTAAAAATGAGATGTAATTCAAGGAGTGTCCAGTAGGGGGAACTCAAAGGCTGCTGGGAGTAGCTAACTCGAACTATGCTGTGCATCACAGCCAATACAGCTCAGCATGCAGACAGCAGCACAGTCTGTGTCTCTTTTATTAATATACAGGTGCTGGTCATATAATTAGAATATCATCAAAAAGTTGATTTATTTCACTAATTCCATTCAAAAAGTGAAACTTGTATATTATATTCATTCATTACACACAGACTGATATATTTCAAATGTTTATTTCTTTTAATTTTGATGATTATAACTGACAACTAAGGAAAATCCCAAATTCAGTATCTCAGAAAATTAGAATATTGTGAAAAGTTTCAATATTGAAGACACCTGGTGCCACACTCTAATCAGATAATTAACTCAAAACACATGCAAAGGCCTTTAAATGGTCTCTCAGTCTAGTTCTGTAGGCTACACAATCATGGGGAAGACTGCTGACTTGACAGTTGTCCAAAAGACGACCATTGACACCTTGCACAAGGAGGGCAAGACACAAAAGGTCATTGCAAAAGAGGCTGGCCGTTCACAGAGCTCTGTGTCCAAGCACATTAATAGAGAGGCGAAAGGAAGGAAAAGATGTGGTAGGAATAGGAATAGGGATAACCGCACCCTGGAGAGGATTGTGAAACAAAACTCATTCAAAAATGTGGGGGAGATTCACAAAGAGTGGACAGCAGCTGGAGTCAGTGCTTCAAGAACCACTACGCATGTATGCAAGACATGGGTTTCAGCTGTCGCATTCCTTGTGTCAAGCCACTCTGACAGCGTCAGAAGCGTCTCGCCTGGGCTAAAGACAAAAAGGACTGGACTGCTGCTGAGTGGTCCAAAGTTATGTTCTCTGATGAAAGTAAATTTTGCATTTCCTTTGGAAATCAGAGTCCCAGAGTCTGGAGGAAGAGAGGAGGGTTAGGCCTAACCCTAACCCACACGATCCACGTTGCTTGAGGTCCAGTGTAAAGTTTCCACAGTCAGTGACGGTTTGGGGTGCCATGTCATCTGCTGGTGTTGGTCCACTGTGTTTTCTGAGGTCCAAGGTCAACGCAGCCGTATACCAGGAAGTTTTAGAGCACTTCATGCTTCCTGCTGCTGACCAACTTTATGGAGATGCAGATTTAATTTTCCAACAGGACTTGGCACCTGCACACAGTGCCAAAGCTACCAGTACCTGGTTTAAGGACCATGGTATCCCTGTTCTTAATTGGCCAGCAAACTCGCCTGACCTTAACCCCATAGAAAATGTATAGGGTATTGTGAAGAGGAAGACGCGACATGCCAGACCCAACAATGCAGAAGAGCTGAAGGCCACTATCAGAGCAACCTGGGCTCTTATAACACCTGAGCAGTGCTACAGACTGATCGACTCCATGGCACGCCGCATTGCTGCAGTAATTCAGGCAAAAGGAGCCCCAACTAAGTATTAAGTGCTGTACATGCTCATACTTTTCATGTTCATACTTTTCAGTTGGCCAAGATTTCTAAAAATCCTTTCTTTGTATTGGTAAGTAGTATTCTAATTCTCTGAGATACTGAATTTGGTTTTCCTTAGTTGTCAGTTATAATAATCAAAATTAAAAGAAATAAACATTTGAAATATATCAGTCTGTGTGTAATGAATGAATATATTATACAAGTTTCACTTTTTGAATGGAATTAGTGAAATCAACTTTTTGATGATATTCTAATTATATGACTAGCACCTGTATATTCCCCCCTTTTCAAGGTATTTTTATTAATGCCTTCCTTATCATCAGTTAAGATTGCTCAGTAGTTTGTATGCTTTTTATTTTTGAATGTGCTTAAAATGTGAGGTTTAATGGTTTGATTGTCATGTTAACCATGCTAACTATGAGGAATGAACAGGCGAACCATACATAACTGTAATGTGAAAACATAATTTATCAGTGGAAATGGTTGAGAGTATATAATATTTTGGATGTAGCTCATGTTACTTGTATATTTCATGGTTAACTTGTTGATTGATAATGGGCTACTAAAATATTGTTCAAATAGTTATTTTTATTTTACTTTCAAATAAGTCATAAAAATGGATACAGAGGACTGAATGTTTAAGAAATGTAGGTTTAGTGTTATTATAAAACAATTATAAAAGTGAAAAGTTATGAAGATGTAACCAAAGAAGTATTTAAACTACAGTGTTATACTGACTGTGATACATCTGCATCTCTTATCTAGTCTGGATATTAACGTGATACTTTACGTCTGGAAATTAATGTCTTGTTGTGTGCATTCAATTTAATGTTATATGGTATATGCTGAAAGAAAGAAAATACACAGCAAATACAGTTCATCACGCAGACATCAGCACGAGTCCATGTCTCTTTTATTAATATATATTTTCCCCCTTTTCAAGTCGAGGGGTGCAACATCAGCAAGTGCTAAACAGGCTAGCAGCATGCTAGAAACATGATAAAACATGTTAGCAACACTTAGCTAAGTGTTAAAGCATGCTAATAATGCAATACAACAGGAAGTTGCTGTAACTCAGGCATGCAATGTCCAATCTGCCCCAAACTTAACATGCAACATGCTAGAAACATACTAAAACATGCTAGCAACACTTAGCTAAGGCTAAAGCATGCTAGTAATGCAATGAAATAGGAAGTTGCTGTAACTCAGGCATGCAATGCCCTGTCTGCCCCAAACTTCACATGTTTGATAAGAGTCTTGCCCTGAACACATCTAATTGGCAATATTCAGTTATATACTGTCTCATTTCGGAGACTGCGTCCTCCAGAGGTCGCATTTGAAGGCTGCAGCCGTCATCAAGGATGTCTTATTTAAGAAAAGTAAACACAATAAAATTGATGGTTATTCCTCATGTAAAATATTGTATTTTCTTTCTTACTTTGCAATCCAACGGTTATTATAATGCTAATAACTTTTGAACCGTAAGGGCTAGAAACAAAATTTTCCTCAGATTCCTTGGCTCAAAATTATTTGATTTCACTCGGTGCCGTCATTTTCTGTAATGAAAATGATTCTGCCATTTTGAATTAGAAAAAAAAAAAAAAAAAAAAAACGTAGAAATGCACACTTGGTGGACTGTCTCATTCTATTGTTTAATGCTGAGGAGGAGCCTCCGAAGGTCTGGACTAAGAAGAACACAGCCTCAGTAGGATGCAGTCTTCTGTTTGAGAAGCACCCTTAGTGTGTGTTAAGACAACCATTACCTGAGGGTACATGCACAGTTTTGGCATAGTGCCAACTAGTGGTCAGGGAGATATGACAAATTTTTGCTTTTAACTTCTGAACAGTTTGACCAAAAATCAAAAGACTTGTCTCTTTAGATTCAGGGTATGCAAAGGTACGCTGGCATTTTATTGAAAATTCTATGACATATTGAAACCATCTTCAGACCATACCGGCAAAAAGTTATGGAATTCGTGTAGATAGATTAAACCGTTATCATTTAGCGCATCAACAAATATGATGGCATGGTGCCAAGCTGATTATGAGGCTGTAACTCTTTGGCATATTGACACCAAACTTTGTATGGTTCATCGTCACCTCACAACATCAATTTTGTAACAGCGCCACCTATTGGTCAAAAGTTATAAGCAATTAAATCATATTAGTGACTATGATTTTTCAGCCATTTGCCTAAAATAATCTAATAATGTCTCATTGTTTGCAGTTAATCTAATGCTTCCAGCCATGCTTGCATGACTAATCATGCCTTTTTTTGAGCTCTGCCCCTTAATTGCTGCTTGCTGCTATTTATAATTGTCTTTACTGTTCATCTTTGATCCGTTTTTTTGCATTCTTGCTATATAAAACTAGTCATTTCTTTCAAAAAAGAGATTATTACGTATTAAGAATTCCTTTGCATTATATGTACTATATTGGCTTAATTGTTTTTTGGTGCTTCTCAAATGCTTCATTCTGCTCTTGCAGTTCTTCATGTAGCGATGAGTGAGCGTCTTCAATGAGGCCCAGAAAGCGTGAGCTTCTATAAGGCCAACACCTGGGAATACCTGGCTGTTCCTTTTAAAGAATGAACCCTCTGTTTGCTTTCCTCCTTTCTTCAAACAGTCATAATGGCCTATTCGACAACAAAGCCGCCATTTGAAAGAAAAAAAAAACATCCCCCCTCTGAAAACTGGCTGCCAGTGGCTTTTCTTAAATGTTTACCTTGCGTACATAAAGAGAAAGATGCAGAGAGCAAAAGGAGGGACAAAAAAAAGTGTCTGCAAGATGGGACCAGAGCCAAAGCCTTTAAAGTCCGCAACAGAACCATGACAAAAGCAGCTTAATCTCGGTGTTATCTTTCGGCCTTTCTTTACACATCCTGCCAAGCTGCCTTAGAGGAAAGGAATCTTTCTACAGCCCCACTGACATCATGAAAGGCTGGGATGAAATCAGGGTCATCAAAGCTCATTCACATGTGGGACATCTGTGCAAGTGTGTTAAAACACACGCGCGCTATTCTTTTCCAACCCTTACCTGTTCATCTTTTCCTTTGGACCACCTCTGAAGCCACAACAGACATCCAAAATACCTTAAACTTTAACACAGATGTTTATCGTCCAAGGTGAGAAGCACGCCAACAATTAAACAGGAAGTTCCATAAAGCCATTTACACAGATAAAACCCTCTTTAGCGCCTTGAAAGAAACCAGAGGATTCAGATAAGGGCGGAGGAAGTGCTGTCATTGTGTTCGGCAGGTGTTTTGACACATTGTTTGCATTAAATTCCATCCAAGGGCATCCTGATCATTTAATTTATTTCCTGTAATTACTCACAGGACTACAGGTCGAGACCACGTGCATTGTCTGCACTTGTAAAATTACATTATCATTAATCACAGCTGTAGCAGGAATGAGTAGTTGATGATGTGGGACCGTTTCGTGCATTGATAATTAACGTTTGTGTAATGTGGAACAATTTTTTTTACACAATAAATAAATAAATAAAACTTTTTTATTTTAAATGGTTAATGGTCTTTATTTCATTCAAAAAGGCCTATTTGTTGTTCAAACTTTTTTAATAGTGATAGAAAGTGAACATGAGCTACGTTAGTACTTCAGTGATCCAAAGATTTGCAAATTGCAAAATGACCATTTTTTTCGTATTTTACATGACCAACCAAGACAATACATAATTTCAAAATACTAATAATGGCAATAAAACAGTCACTTATACTGCTGTGTTAAATTCTCCATAAAATTACTTACACCTGAAACAGCTGGATTTTGTGCTGCTTACAATAAAGGCCGCCAAAAGTTGTCAGAGCAAAGCACAAGAAAAAACACATATAAAAAACGAATATACAGTCTTGTTAATACACAGAATTTTCTCACAGTGTACAGAAACAGAATCAAATCTAAACATTTTGACATCTTTTTATTGTTGTTTCAAGCTAAAGTATTGGTAACAACTGGTAACAACCAGGAAAATAACAAATTATTTATACTGTAAGTATTTTAGAACTAAGGGGTACTTAGACTATTATGATAGACAACAATCTTACGTTTGGGAGGAAATTAGCGAGAAAGTGCACTGATTAAGTTGTTTCAAGGTAAGTAGAAATAACTATTGCAATCTTTTTTAATACATGGGGAAATATACTTTTGTTTCATGTAGTTACAGGGTAAGTAAGCCTATGACATTGCGGGCTGTAAATTAAAGTGGTGTTTGTTACACTCTTGTTTCATGTATAGTTACAGGGTAAGTAGCCTAATAAAAAAAATCTGAAATCACTTGGAAACCTTTGTTTGAAAAACAACTTATTTCAAAACAGATTTAAAGTTACAACACTTCTTATCCGTTTCTCTTGCTTGGCTTCCTCCTCCTCTTGTTCCTCTTCTTTTTCTTTCTTTCCACTGATGAATCTTAAGAGGGAATCCCATGTCATTAGCTATTTCTGTATTAAAAGAAAATACAGTACAGTAGGTTTTTAGAAAAATAAATAATCTCTGGGAATGCTTTATAATGCACGCTCATGTTTTCCTAAAAGTCGAAGCATCAAACAGCACATACAGCAATAACTACAGTAATCCATATGGGATGAATCAATGTCTTCTGAAGTGAAACGATACGTATTTGTAAGAAAAATACCAAATATTTTAAAATGTTAAATGTTCGACTAACTGTCACCTGCGCGTGCATTAGAGGGTTGAGAGTTTATGCTTGTCTTGACGTAACTTGAAGCGTGACGTAAGCATGCCGAGAAACTCACGCGAAAAGTCAAGCAGATGTCGGATGCCGTCGTTTTTTTTTATTTTATTTTATTTTTTTATTTTATTTATTTTTATTAATGCTCACAACAAAATACACAGAATAACAGATAATGATAATGATAAAGACAGAATAACAGACAGTTCTCGCGCGAGTTTCACATGAATCTCCCGCGAGAACGTCATGAAAGCTTCACGTTGCTCATTACAATATGCCTCGTCGAACGCAAAGTCGACTCTTATGCAGGCGCTGGTGACAGTTGGTCGGAAGCGAAAATATGAATAGCCTAAACCATGAGAACATTTCTGGGTGTACTGTATTTTCTTTTAATACAGAATAGCAATGGGATTCCTTCTTAAGATTCATCAGTTGAGAAACGAGGAGGAAGCCAAGTAAGAGAAACAACAAAAAAGGGTCAAAACGTGTTACTTTCTGTCAGGACTTTAGAATTTAAAATGAAAAGTTGATTTTAAAAAATGAATGAATACATAATAAGTGTTGTAGACCTTTTTTTAAGTAAGTTGTTTTTCAAATATAGATTTCTGAGTCAGTGATATCAGATTGTTTGCAGGGTTTTTTATAACTTACCCTGTAACTACATGAAACAAGAGTGTAACAAGCACCACTTTAATTTACAGCCCGCAATGTCATATTTACCCTGTAACTACATGAAACAAAAGTATATTTCCCCATGTATTAATAATACTACTTGCCTTGAAATAACTTAATCAGTGCACTTTTCACTTTCACTTTCAAATTGCTCAACGTAAGATTGTTGTCTATCATAATAGTAGTTCTAAAATACATACAGTAGCCTATAAATAATTTGCTATTTTCCTGGTTGTAACCCCTTTATTCCCAAGACTTTACATATTGTTCCCCTATACTTACACGTAGGCTACTTACTTAATAGGTACACTATAATTATGGAAAGTTACGCTGTAAATTCGTTGTAAATACGCAGTACTTTCCGGGCTGTAATCTAAAGCGTTACTAAAATGTTTAAATTTGTACTGTCTAAAACGAAACGTAACTTCATTTCAAACGCAAAGGAGCAATAAAAATCAATAAATTATACCTGCTTTGGAGAAAGTGTTGGAGTCAGAAGTGTCAAGCATAAATCAATTAATTACAGCACAAAGACTCTCTCTCTGTTTTAACGTTGAACAATCACTTATGCCAACTCTCAAACAATTTTCTTTATCTCATTATCTCAAATCTTGTGGACTTAAAAATGACTGCCGCGTGCGCATGTCCGTTAAGTCCACGAGACCATAGGGTGTCCCATTTGTCAAATTTAGGTTTCAGAGGGATGCTCGCGAGCGCCCACTTTGCAGCCGATATGCGCCCTTGATGCGCACTTTTGCTGAGCCTGAGGCGTTTCTCAATACCAAGTTCGCAAAGTTTGGTCCTTGGTAGTTAGGACTTGTTAAGTTCGACTCAGGAGAACGGACTCCGGTGGACGGGAGGACGCAAGCCTGGTGATTCTGCAAATGGCACAGCAGCCTACTGGATAACGTCACTCAGCTCGCTCTGGCTACTCCGGTTATGTATATTATTTTATGTTTGTTTGTTTTTTATAAATAAAAACATATAGCCTCACAAATGTGGTTCAGGAAACGCGTTCATTGATTATCTTCAATGTCTGCATAAAGTAAGCTATTTATAACAAAACGAAATATTAAACAACCCTCAACCCAGTCTCTTTTCGTTTACATTTCAAAAATATTAAACATATTAATATGTGCATACTCTGATCTTCACTGTAATAAAATGAAATATAAAAAACAACCCTGTCTTTTTTTGTTAAATGTCAGTTTTAATGATCAGTAATAGCCATTATAAAAGGTATAAGAATATACAATATAAAGCAAACATTTAAGTCAAAAGTACAAAATTAGCGCTTTAGTAGGCTACAACTGTAAAGTTAATTAGCCTAAATATATAAAGTTATGGAACGTCACTTTTCCCTCAGCCAAAACGATTTGCCACAGAACAAATGATAGATTCGTGAGACCAAAGATCGCCTGTTAGATATACAAAAGACGAATTACGTCATGTTTAACCGCTACAGAGACAGCAGAGCCAGCAGCAAACGTCAGGACTAGCCGAGGTAAGGCTGCTCTCTGCGAAGTACATGAGCGCTGAGCGCCTGGTGATCGCCTGGATCTCACAACTCCGACAACGTCAGATCAAATTTTCAGAAAGGCGCTATCTTTATCAACAAACCATACATTTTATCTTTAAACCATTACATTATCGCCTGAAAAACTCTTAAAACTACATATCATGACATAATAACAGTAATATGTTTAAATTACGCGGGTTTTCTCCTTTACTATTGATGCTCGCTGGTTAGTGCGAGATGCATTCTGGGTTACCTGGCTGTCTCAAGTCTGCACAAGTCACCTCTCAATGCATCCTCGATAAAAGGGGCGGATCAAGAACACATCCGGGGATTTTAACTGTACTTGGCTAGATGTGAACTTGGAATTGGAACAGTACTTGGGCAGCGACCGATGACGTTTCACAAGTCCACAAAAACAAAAGTACAGACAAGAACGCATATTGAGAAACGGCTCTGCACTGGTTGGAGCTCCTCAGCATACTTTTTCCCGACAGTCAAAGCGTCGTTACATCAGGAAAGTGTGGACTCATAGGAAGACCACGAGTGTTTAGGGCCTATATAGGCCTTCAGTGTCATTCATGCCACATGCCGGTCTGTTCTGTTTATGGGTGGTTCTGCAACTACGGGCACTTTTTACACTACCAATTTAAAAAAAAAAAAAAAAAAAAAATCAACCTCTATGAATTTCATTTATAACCATCACAGTCTGTAATACATATAAAAATGTAAACAAAATTGAATGTAGAAGTTAAGATTTTAATCTGGAACATGTTTATTTTTTATGGTTTTCATCTCTTCTTACAAAACGCAACATTATAATAACGGTAATTTTATACACTTTTCTTTTTTAATGTCTATAAAAATGTAATACATTTATATAGTTACTTTCAAGATTTGTCCATTTTTGTAAATACAGATTTAAAAAATAATTTAAAATTAGGGGGTTTTATGATATTCTTTATGCCATGAAAAATTTTGATGCTAACCTTAGATACCAATTGTTTTACTACACACCAAAGATAAAATATTTCGCTTTTTATGACAAATATTGTCATTTTAATGTGTAAATCATCTCTAGTGAAGGGTTAAAATAATTTTTGCAAACAACAGTCTGATTAATAATTAAAATAAATCATTGCTGCGGTAATGACAGTTTGTGTCGGTAAGGACACAATATTATTGACGCATGTTAATAATGTAATCTGAACTGTTACTGTAGAGAAAAACGGTAACAGACAACAGAAGGTATTTTGTCAAAGAGGTATTGGAGAAAAGACTGGGTTAAACTGATTTTCTTGTCTCAAAAACTATGTTTTATGAACTTATATTATAACAACAAGCTAATTTGAGGCCTTCAGTATTTTGTTTTGTCTTCTGGTTTCTTTTGTTTATCCTCCACTGTTTTCTTTTCTGATTTGTCAGTTTATCTGCTATTTTTTAATGCTCTTTTCCCATAACTATTCATATCTGTTCTTTTCTTTTCTATCTGGTCTTTTCTCATTACATCTCTGCATTTCTGCCATCTTATTCGATAAATTTGGTATCATCTAGGGTTGCAAAAATGGCATGTTTATATTTAGATTACAGTATAAAATGTCTCGGTTACGTATGTAACCTTAGTTCCCTGAATAGGGAACGAGATGCTGCGTCAAGTGCTTTGGGAACACCTCTGCGTGATTGCGCTGTGAAGCACGTATGGAACCAGTCCAATAGAGTGACGGAACGTCATAGGCGGGTGACGTCACTGACCAGGAAACTATAAAGCCTACCCGAAAATACATTCATTCAGCTTCTGAAACCTGATGCAAGGCGCTTACGGGCATGCTAGGAGTATGGCAGGGCGACGTAGCGTCTCGTTCCCTATTCAGGGAACTAAGGTTACATACATAACCGAGACGTTCCCTTTCAAGGGAACTCACGCTGCGTTAAACGCTTTGGGAATGACAATGCCCACGTCGCCATATGAGCAAGTGACCGTCCATGTGAAGTCAGAGCGCAGACTAAGCAGCCATACTCCTGGTCACACCAAGAAGAATCTCCATCGGAGAGCCGTCTAGCAAGGATATCAGGTCCGAGAACCAAACTCGGGCCAGCCAAAATGGGGCTACTAGAAGGAGACGGACCCCGTCCTGGCGAACGGATGTAATGGCGTCACCGAAGAGGCCGGAAGTTTTAAGTAGGGCATCCAAGAGAAACTTCTTATCTTTATCTTTGATATCTGTCAGATTTACCCAAAGATTCCTCTCCATGGCCACCAGGGCTGCCATAAATCGGCCGATGGATTGGCCGTCTCCTTGGTGGCATGGAGAGCTAGGTCAGGTGACTGACATAACTCCTGGATAAGCTCCGCCCCCACTTCATCATTCTGAGTCTCTGAGCAGGTCAGCTTGGTACACTTGCAAGATGGACATCGGATGCAAGCATGCCGCTGCTAGACCTGCAGCCGAGTACGCTTTGCCCACCAGCGACGATGTGGTTTTTAGGGGCTTGGTGGGCGAGCGTCTCTTTCGTTACCACATTACTGTAGGTAGATGTTTGTGAGGTATAGACATGGTAGGAGACCGGTCTCTTCCACGACCTCAACATTGCGGTGGTGGTAAGCCCCGACGGGAAGGTGGCAGGATCTAGATGGCAGAAAGCGCTCATCTAGCTTGCTTTTAACTTGGAGCTTTTGTTTCTCGGCCGGCCAATCGATGTTTAATCTAGCCACAGCACGAGTCAACACCTCCACTAGCGGGAGAATGAAGTGACGAGTCTTCAATCTCTCCCGTTGTTACACTAATAACATCCAGTTCCTTAGAACTGGACGCCATTAATGTAACTGCATCAACCGGAGTGGAAGAAACTGCAATGCGTGCTTCCTGACTCTGAATTGATACACTGGATGCAGCAGGTGAAGGCTGAGATAGGGCAGAGCCCGTCTCTAACCCCTCTGCCACATCCATTTGCGAACCCCACGACCTGAGGCGGCAGAAGCGGGACCCGAGCTGTGAGGAACGCGAGCCAAGCCACCCTTCTCGAAGAAGGCTCGGCGGGAGCGCAGCATTCTTAATGGTAGCTGGTCACAGTGCTCACAGGCAGCCCCCTCGAGAGCTGCCTGGGCATGCTGCACTCCTAAACAAACAACACACATTTGGTGTGTATCCCCACCCGTAATGAAGCGAGGGCAGGGATGAACACACTTCCTGAAATGCTGTTCGCCCGCCATTATAATGATATAGACAGACAACAATAAATAAGACAGACAAGTTCACACGTAGCGCTTGCTGAAGAAACAGAAGCTGAATGAATGTGTTTTCAGGTAGGCTTTATAGTTTCCTGGCCAGTAACGTCACTTGCCTATGACGTTCCGTCACTCTATTGGACTGGTTCCATATATGCTTCACGACGCAATCACGCATTCACGAGCAATCACAAAGCATTCCCAAAACGTTTGATGCAGCGCGAGTTCCCTTGAAAGGGAACTTGAATTTGTCTCTACCGCTGTGGTAAAAACGTGTTGCAGAAAATGACATTTTTGCTAATATTGCTGATAACTGGCAGCTAGCAAGGTCTGAAACATCGGTTTTGCCTTTTAGCACCACATATACATGTATTCAACAGTGATATAAACATTTTTAAAATGTAGTTCAAAATACACAATTACTAAGCTGAATGGTAAGGACACATAATAAATACTGAATAAGAAAAGATGATCTTTATCGTAGTTTTCTGGATCTTGTCAGTGACCTAAGTGTTTATATTGTAGCGTCTGTACAAAGATCAGATCTGCCGGCTCCGGCAAGTCCGGGACCAATTGCCCCATTGGCACCTTTGTTATCTCATTGAAGAAAAACAGAAGATATGCCCACCAGCTCCAGGGACTTCAAAGAGTCACCCTGGTGGGGCTAAGGGCCATGTAGTCACAGACACCGGCCACAACCCCAATACACACCACACACAAGCATACATACACACGCAAACACACATGGAGTTTGTATGTACATGCTTTTCTCCAAATATGACCGTGCCAAAGTGTACCTGTCGTTGTATTCCAAGGTGCATATATATATATCCCTAGTATATAGGCTTAGCTATGACTGTAGTGCATTAGTTCTATCATAAATGGTATAATTCAACTGTATCTCCCCTTTTATGTATTTGCCATCTGACAAGTTTGGTCTCATCGTAAAGCTGTCGTTATAACTGAAAATGTATGTCACATTACTGTAAAATGTATTCTTCTACTTGTACTGGTATTTTGAAGAAAATGTACTCAGATCTGACACATCATAAACCATGCAAATTAGGTCATAAATGGAGACAAAGAAAAAAATTCTGCCCGCCAAAATTGCACCCTCATCATTGGCTGACGTACCCAAGGAGGCATGCTGGTCTGCTGTCCTTAAAACACAATGACAAGTTCTTTCTTTTGTCAAGCCTTCGTCATCCTTCATCACCTAGGAGACGGACTCTCTCTCTCTTCTTTATTTTCCGATTATCTTACTCTCAAGTAAAACCTTGTTTGAAAACCCCGCCGAAGAACGCACCCGCCTGGAAAAGGACCAATCGCCCAAACCACGTGTACAGAAACTCCTACAGAAAAACGAGCAACCACAGCACCCAAACTAATGCAAGTACCAAACAATTTCTTTTCACGCGCTTTAAGCTCTGTGTAAACTGAGTTTCCTTGCTGGCTCTCAAAGGTTTTAACTGTTTGTAATTTTGCAATTTCTTTGATCACCTCTGTTTTCTTGACTTTACTTTCGTTTATTCTATCTATGTTTCGTGTTGTATTTTAGTCATATTTGTAGTTCGTATCTATTAAATACATTACATTCATGCTCGATTGTTTCTGCTGCAGTCACTTCTACGTTTGATTCTACATCTGGGAGCCTTGGCCTGCCCATGCAGTATGTCTACTCAGCAGCTGCAAGACTTGGTCCACGAAGCTTACGCCAAGCAGAGGACTGCTTCTGAAAAGACTGTAGAAAATCCAGCCAGCTATCCAGTCTTTGATCACTGCCCAGAACTGACCCTAGCCGTTATTGTAGAAAATGATGTGAGAAGTGAAGCCCTGATAGACACCAGAGCAGATCTAACTTTGATGTCAACTAACCTTTTTGAAAGACTGAGAGATGAAGCTAAGAGACAGAATCGGACTCTCAAACCACAAAGATGTGAGCTAAATGTGCAGTCGTACAACCAAAATGAGGTCCACCTTGAACAAATAGCTCCCATCCACCACACAATTGGTCCAATGAGCTTGGTACCTCCTGTGTGCATATCACAAATGGACACGTTTCCTGCGAGACCGCTTTGAGCCCTTATTGGACTCCAGACAGCTGAAATTAGGACTCAAGTGCGAGAACCTCTGCCTTTCCAGTCACCCAGACCACCTGAGCCAGACTGTCAGTTCACAGAGGTCACGGAAAATCTCGCAGCTAGCCGTGGGAACACGTCTCAGCACCAGAGCAAAGTTCAAGTTCGCTACTCTGCACTCTTCAACTCACCACAGACTCTGACTCCTTCTGCCCCAAGGTCATAACAGACTTGCAGTTGAATGATGTAACCACAACAGACATTATTCTCGCACTGTGGGCAGACAACTCGGCCATCAGCATCAGTGCTCTCATTGAAGGAACACCGGACCTCCCATTTGCCAACAAGCACACACGCTTCCCATTGGACTTTCGTCTGTCAACCATGACGACTGCCAAGGACATCTGTGTTTTGAACTTGAAATGGAACAACCGGCGCCTAACCCATCACTTCCTGGTCCTTCCGGACCTCCTGATGCGCCCTAAAGCTCATGTGGACATTATTCATGAGGTTGTGTGGGCCCCAATGACTTTACAGCCCCCTGTTGTTCCTGTCAACACTGAAAACCAGACCATTCCAGAGGTCTGCATCCAGGTCAACGAACAGGAGGCTGTAGTACCAGCTTACACCAAAGGGGTCGCTGTTTGGTTCAACATGCAATGTGGTCAAACCCTAAACCACATGCTGGGTTTCTTCCAACTTTCACCTGAAGGCATGGAACTTGGACTCCCTCTGGAAGCCACACCCCTCACTGAAGTGTCATCCTGTGTAGTCCACATTTTGCTCAATAACTGCATGGCCACAGACATCAGAATTCCCAAGACCTACCGGCTGGGATGGCTAGTGAGCCACGACTTCCATGACTTTAAACTTAGGTTACCAGTCAATACCAGCTGCATTGATCCCAGAAGAGAGCTCAGACAACACAGTGTTCACAGCACCCTTCAAGATCATCTCCATGACTTCCATCATGCCGATAGCCACAGAACAGGTGTGCAGAACAGTGCTGATGGAGGACCAACACCTCGCAGTATACACGGTCTCTAAACAGCCTGTCTGTGAAACTCATGAAAGTGCTGCACCTCTGACTGCCCACATGACAAGTGACACCACAACAAAGGAGCCATTCTCAGGATTTGAGACTCAAGTCCAACAAATTCTGAAAGAGGCAGATGCTCGAAAGAACGCAGACCATCAAAAACTCAGACAGGTCCTGTACAAGTTCAAAGCGTCACTTGCAAAAGACTCTCTAGACTGTGGCCTCTCTAACCTCCACACGGTGCGTATTTCAACACACCCAAATGCTCCTCCCACCTTCGTCAGGCAATACAAAATTCCCATCGCCTCACATGAACCGGTGCAGGAAATTATTCACTCCATACTAGACAAAGGTGTCATCTGTCCATGCAACGGCACCTATTCGGCCACCATCTGGCCCGTTCGCAAACCAAATGGAAAGTGGCAACCCACCATCGACTACAGGAAGTTGAACCAGCAAGTGCCACTGTCACGATGGCCCATGACACAGCAGGAGCAGGAAATACCCAAAATCAAAGAAGCCACTGTCTTCTCTACACTTGATGTGGCTTCAGGATTCTGGACCATACCCGTACATCCAGAAGATAAACACAAGCTGGCCTTCACTTTTGGCAACCGACAGTATACCTTCACACAGTGCCCGTTCAGCTATGCCAACTCACCAGCTGAGTTCAACATTTTCCTGAACAAAGCATGTACAGCTCCATTTCTGGCTTACCCTGAGCCACAGAAGGAGTTCCACCCGGAAGCGGGATTCTCCAATGACTGCCTGAGTGCTGGTCTTTACCAACGGTATGACCAGGACAAAAGAGTCGTAGCATATGCCAGCAAGACACTTCTGGCACCAGAGTGTAAATACTCAGACTGTGAAAAGGCTTTGCTCTGTACTGTATGGGCCACCCAAAGATTCTCCGACTACATCGGAACACAAAAGGTTATCCTA
This sequence comes from Elopichthys bambusa, assembly GCA_037101425.1. Classification (NCBI taxonomy): domain Eukaryota; kingdom Metazoa; phylum Chordata; class Actinopteri; order Cypriniformes; family Xenocyprididae; genus Elopichthys; species Elopichthys bambusa. Next base: position 11,895,323 of record CM074447.1, on the reverse strand, counting down.
GAGACCTGTCACCAGCCTGTCACTTTCCTCAACAGCCAACGCATCAGAGATTGCGTAGTCACCAACTCACACATAGCCACATCGCTAATGGCCCTCCAGGGGAGCAACGTTGAGGCCTATATGCTCAAAATCACAAGTCTGCACGGGGCAACGGCTTGGCTGCCTGCCAAAACTGCTCCGATGACACACCAGCTCCGACACTGGAGGTAGAGGTACCCCAACAACAACAACCAACCTGTCACAGGTACTTTGAAGAGAATGCGTGCCAAGGTATGCCCACTGCCCACGTCGAGGGATGTTCCTACAACCATGAGGGCATCCTAAAAGCAGGTGCAGGGGTGCTGTGGTTAGACGACCAACCTTGCCCACCACGACACTTCAGGTTGGGGCCACAGTCATAGCAGTATGCTGGAATAGCAACTATTCTCATAACCTGTCAAACTGCCTCGGCCCATAACATCAGAGAACTCCTCATCTGCACAGACTCAAACTATGCTAGGCTCAGTTTCACATGCCACCTTCTGGGCTGGAAACAAAATTTCTTCAAGACCACAAACAACAAACCGGTCAAACACCAACACCTGTTCCAAGCATGTGATGACATCACTCAAATACACGACATGATTGTTTACTGGAAAGAAGTGAAAAGACACTCAAAACAACCAAGCCGTGACAAAAACTTGAATGACCAAACTGATGCCCTTGCCAAGACTGGTGCACTACAGGGTAATCTATGTTCACTCCCACCCCAGTCGCCCACCCTTAGTGTGGCAGCAATAACCCGCAGCCAGCGAACTGTGCCTGCAACAGTTCCCACCTCACAGCCACTGTCAATGGCTCCACAAATTTCCAACAATGATATAGCTGACCTCCAAACTTCCAACACCTATAAAGCTATATTAAACCACCTCTCATACCCCTCCAACCACCTGATCACGGCATCTGATCCCACTGTGGCCCCTAGCCTCAAACGACTGCATGAGATCAAACACATGAAATGAAAACATTTTCTGGTATGCCCCTGATAACCTCACAGCGCCAAAGCTTGTAATGCCAGAGTGCCAAAAGGGGGTCACGCTAATGTACGCCCACGACGCACCATGTGCCAGACACCATGGTACCAGAGCCACTTATGAGACATTAAAACAAATGGCGTACAATGTACTCAGATCTGACACGTCATAAACCATGCAAATTAGGTCATAAATGGAGACAAAAAAAAAAAGTCTGCCCGCCAAAATTGCACCCTCATCATTGGCTGACGTACACAAGGAGGCGTGCTGGTCTGGTGTCCTTAAAACACAATGACATGCATCTCTTCGTTGCGAAGAGAGGGAAGTTAATTCTTGTGGCCAGAAAATAAACTCCCTATTATAATAGTCTATGAGAAAACTGATGGTTTGCTGGACAAACTAGGATAGTCTTTCTCAAACAGCTCTTAAACTAGAACTAGTCATATTTGTAATTAATTATAATCCGTTGTAATTAATTCACAATATATGTGCATAATTCCCTTTTTGGTCGATCTATATTATAATTAATCATAACACATTATGATCTGATTATAAATATATTTCACCTATGATTTGAGCTAATTGATTAAATACCTGTAATTCGCTACAATATTTATGAAGCTTTAGATGACAAATTTGAACATTAAACCTTAAATTTCACTACTGGGATTTAAAAGTGCCTGTAGTTGCAGAATCACCCATATGCAGGTTTTCTTCAACTACCTTGTAAATCTATGCCCCCAGGACACGGTTGCCACCTTGTGGATAAATTAATTACTAATTACTGCAAAAACTGCAAAAAGTATACGCGTACTCTTCTGATGACAAAATCTGTGTCACGTGCACCGTACGCTGACCCTCGCGTACGTGTAAAAAGTGAAATATACTTTTGAATCAGTTTTTATTTTGAATTTTCTTTGTGTGTGTGTGTGTGTGTGTCTGTTAATTCTATTTTAGTTTTAGTTATTTTAGTAAAGACATTATAAAAGTAATCCACGTTCATGAGAGCACCACGACTCGTACTGACACAAGAGCAGACGTTGTTTTGTGAATGTGCATTGGAGAATAATATTTTGCAAATAAAGTGGTAAATTATGTTTTTGTGCAAACAAAACACTCGTGTCACTTCATAAAACTGGGGTTAAACCACTGGAGTCACATGGATTACTTTAATGATGTCTGTCCTAACTTTCTGGGGCTTAAAAGTAGTAGTTGCATAGGCTGTCATTGGAGGGACAGAAAGCTCTCAGATTTCATTAAAAAGATCTTCATTTGTGTTCTGAAGATGAACAAAAAAGTCTCAAGTTTCAGTTTTAGTATTCGTTAACTACAATAACCATGAAAAGCACATTACAAACTAAAACTAAAACTAAAAATAAATATATAAAAGCTAATTTTAAAACATTACTAAATGCTAACATAGTATATGAATTAAAAATACCAAAATGACACCATTAGCAATTAATATCAATAACTTTTATTAATTAATAATGAATGTACAATTAAAAAGAGCAACACTTATCATGTATTATTTCAAAAATATTTTTATTGATTGATTATTTTAAATCTGTTTATAACTTATTAAATAAATCTATTTAATAATTTAATTAAATAAAAATAAAATAGTTAATAAACGGTGTACTGTAATAATTTTTTACTTACCTTTTACAAACCAAATATCACTGTATTTTAATGATGCATGAGATACTAACTTGGTGCATATTTTAAAAAAATAGCTTTGTAATACCATGATTAAGTTTTTGTTAGTGATGTTTATTAATGTGTAAAGATGATATACATTGTCAATAGTCTTTTCATGAACTGATTTTCTACCCGTCATACACATGGTGTATTTGATTTATAGTATGTGGTATGAAATATGAGGCTCATTGTGTGGTTTCATGTGTTTGTGTCAAGCTTTGGGGGATTAAATGAATCAGGCATCTGACA